>CM052894.1:24266715-24338370 GCA_028534135.1 Potos flavus | reverse complement strand
TAAAGATTTTATTTATTTATTTAAGAGAGACAGAGATCACAAGTAGGCAGAGAGGCAGGTGGGGGCGGGGGGGAAGAAGGCTCCCCGCTGAGCAGAGAGCCCAATGCGGGGCTCGATCCCAGGACCCTGAGACCATGACCTGAGCCGAAGACAGAGGCTTTAACCCACTGAGCCACCAAGGCGCCCCTCTTTTTTTTTTTTTTTAAGATTTTTTAAGACTTTAAGACTGAGCCACCTCAGCGCCAAAAGTCAAGCTTCTCTTGACAAGCTAATGACAGCTTGTTACTTCTCTTTGCATTTCTTTGATTACTAGTGATATTGAACACCTTTTTTAAAAAGTATATTGATAAGGACGCCTGGGTGGCTCAGTGGGTTGGGTGTCTGCCTTTGGCTCGGGTCATGATCCCAGGGTCCTGGGATCGAGTTCCGCATCGGGCTCCCTGCTCAGCTCAGAGCCTGCTTCTCTCTCTGCCTGCCGCTCCCCCTGCTTGTGCTTGCTCTCTCTCTCCCTGACAAATAAATAAATAAAATCATAAATAAATAGATAGTATATTGATATATTATTTTGCATATTTGTATCTTTTCAAATATTTTTTTAGTTTGTGATTTGATTTTTGCCTGTGATGAACTAGCAGCCTTTTCTTTTATGGTTTTTGGATTTCGTTGCACAAATGAACTAGAAAGGCATTTTTTGATAGTTTTCAAATGTTATATTTGTCTAATATAAACAAAAGCCATAAAAACAGTCAGCATGTTAGAATGGAAAGGGCCCTGATTTTAGAATCAGACCTGAATTTTAAGTTCCAACTCCTCATGTATTACGTTGGGTAGAGTGTTTTATTTTATTATTTTATTTTTTTGTTTTGTTTTAAGATTTTATTTATTTATTTGACACAGAGAGAGAGATCACAAGTAGGCAGAGAGGCAGGCAGAGAGAGAGGGGGAAGCAGGCTCCCTGCTGAGCAGAGAACCCGATGTAGGGCTCGATCCCAGGACCCTGAGATCATGACCTGAGCCAAAGGCAGAGGCTTTAACCCACTGAGCCACCCAGGCGTTCCGGGTAGAGTATTTTAATCTCTCTGAGCCTGTCTGCTCATGTGTAGTGTATGACCACTTCATAAGGTTATTGTAAGTATTAAAATGAAATGCATATAAAATACATATTAAAGAAAATACCTAAAACACCTTTGTATATGCATGGCAAGTAGTAAATGCTTATTTTCTTTCTTCTTTTTTAATACTCTTATCTACTTTGGCAGATGATGTCGGTTCATACAGACTGTATTGTGTCTGTGCAGATTTTAAGTACATTGATGGAAATAACGATTAGAAATGGTGAGTATATAAATTTACTCTGATTAGCAGTGTGAATTATTGGTTGCTATGTACACAGTCTCTTTCGAATTGCTAAACATTTATAATATTCAGAAATATAGAATAAAAAATTATTTTTTGTGATCTAAAATCTTTAATAATGACAAGAAACTCCAATCAAAAATGAGTATCTGCATTTTTCTAGTTGCATTGAGGAAAAGGGTATAAGACCTTGCAAGTGACAGCCCTAACCTAATATTTACCAACTCATGGGTTACCGTCCTGGGTAAATAGAAATAGTTACAAGTTTGTTATTTATTTAGCCAATTAACTTTAGCTGGCTTATTGGTGTGCAAGGATTGTACTGATTGTGCACTGAGGAGATTGAAAGTATCTACTACAAAAACGTAACAATTGTTTTCTCACCTTTGAGATCCCTTATAATGAAAGGAGCACTGTGATTTACATCTTTCGCTTGTTTGAGGATTGGGACTATATGGGCACTGATGATGCTAAAATCTTCCTGTGTTAGGAGTAGTTGGTATTTTACCATTGTTATTTTCAGTCTTTTCAAAGTGTGTTACTTCTTGAGTTACACCCTTTTATTCATCATCACTCTCATACTTTCATAAATGTCATTTCTTTAACATTTATTGAAAATTTCTAATTCCTATATGATCATTCTAGATAACTATATTTTTAACATATCATTACCAGATGTCATTTCTGTAATATCATCATAATAATCCATGTTTCACATGCAGACTGTCACCTTGCAACTTGTGTTTGTGAACCTGAGATTTAGGATAAAATATTTTCTTCTGTTAACTAGATACCTTCAGTGATTCACCAGTTTGGCCCTGGATCCCATCATTATCTGATATAGCAGCTGTGTTTTTCAATATGGGAATTGATTTCAGATCTTTGTTTCCTCTGGAGAATCTTCAGCCAGACTTTAATGAAGACAATTTAGTGTAAGTTTTATTTTCATAATTAACTCCCAAAAACATATTTTAAATAGTTTGTAATATGATAACAGGTAATAGTCATTTGATAATTTCAGTACCCATTCTTGGTTTTTTTTTTTTAATCTCTCAAAGTTGAAGTGGATCTTGAATTAGATACATTCCTAACATCTGTCTTAATCTGAAAGTCACTGTCAAGTTTAACAGGAAGGAAATAGAAACATTTAAAATTTTTAAATTTTTTTAAAAATAAAACTGACATTATTTGATATTATCCTGTTATTTGACATTATCTGAGATTATTTGCTTATTTGACATTATTTGTTGGCATTATTTGGCATTATTTTGTTGGCAATACTGGCCAAAGGAATTAGATAAGAAAAAAAATAGATATAAAAACTGGAAATGAGTTGGTGAAAGTTTCATTATTTGCAGAAGAAGTGTGTTAATGTATGCAAAGAAGTCTACGAGTCAGCTGAAATGCTGTAACAAAAGAAACAAGTAAGAGAAATTGGTATGGGGCACCTGGCTATCTCAGTCAGTAGAGTATGTGACTCTTGATGTCAGGGTTGTGAGTTCAAGCTCCACATTAGGCGTGAAGTCTACTTAAAAAGTGGGGGGCACCTGGGTGGCTCAGTTACTTGGGTGGCCAACTCTTGGTTTCGGCTCAGGCCATGATCTCAGGGTGCTGGGATCAAGCTCCGCATCAGGCTCTGCACTCAGCAAGGAGTCTGCTTAAGATTCTCTCTCTGTCCTCCTCCCTTTGCCCCTCCTCCTACTCACCTCCCTCGCTGTCTCTCTCTCTCTCTTGCTCTCTCTCTGTAAAATAAATAAAATAAGTCTTTAAAAAACAGAGAGAAGTTGGTATGGATGCCAGGGTACAAAGTTTAAAAAGAGAAATTAGCAACCTTCAGATATATGAACTGTAGCTAGTTTAAAAGATAAACTGGGGGGTGCCTGGCTGGCTCAGTTGGTAGAGCATGTTATTCTTGATCTCAGGGTCATGAGTTTGAGCCCCACCTTGGGGGTAGAGATTACATTAAAAGTTTTAAAAAAATAGGGGCACCTGGGTGGCTCAATCAATTAAGCAGCTGCCTTCAGCTCAGGTCATGATCCCAGGATTCTGGGATCGAGCCCACATCAGGCTCTCTGCTCAGTGGAGAGCCTGCTTCTCTCTCTCCTTCTGCCTGATGCTCTGCCTACTTGTGCTTTCTATCTCTCTGTCAAATAAATAAATAAAATCTTTTTTAAAAAATTAAATCTTTTTTAAAAAGATAAACTGGAAGAAAAGACTTCATTTACAACAGCAAGAAAAATATATAAGAGCACTGAATCCTAACCACTAGACCACCAGGGACGCTAAGAAAAATATACAAAATACCTAGGAATAAACTTAAATAGGAGAGAGAGAGAGAGAGAGAGTGTGTGTGTGTGTGTGTGTATAAACATTACTAAGAGACAAAAAAGAACACCTAAATAAATGGACGAGCATGCCATGCTCTCAGATAGGAAAATTCAACATAATAATATAAATAGATTAGAGCTCCTGAAGTTAAACCATAAACTTAATGACATTTGGGTTTCTGTTTTGGTTTTTTTTGTTTTAGATTTTATTTATTTATTTGACAGAGAGATCACAAGTAGGCAGAGAGGCAGGCAGAGAGAGAGGGGGAAGCAGGCTCCCTGCTGAGCAGAGGGCCCGATGTGGGGCTCAATCCCAGGACCCTGAGACCATGACCTGAGCCGAAGGCAGAGGGTTTAACCCACTAAGCCACCCAGGCACCCCACTTAATGACATTTGAATAAGAAATGCCAATGGGGAGCACCTGGGTGGCTCATTCGGTTAAGCGTCTGCCTTCGGCTCAGGTCATGATCCTAGTGTCCTGGGATCGAGCCCCACATTGGGCTCCCTGCTCGGTGGGGAGCCTGCTTCTCCCTCTCCCACTCCCCCTGCTTGTGTTCCCTCTCTCCCTGTGTCTCTCTCTGTCAAATAAATTAATAAAATCTTAAAAAAAAAAATGCCAATGGGATATTTTGTAGGAAAGGGGAGAGTTGATACTATGTAAGTGATTCTAAAGTCATGTGGAAAAAAATAATATAAATAATATCCAGAAAAGCTTTAAGAAAGAAGAGTTGGGAGGTAGGACTGGCCTTAGCAGTTAATAGTACGGGACAAATGGGAAGTGTAGCGCTCTGTCAGTGGAACAAAATAAATCCAAAATAGAACCAAATACATATAGATACTTAGTAAATGTTAAAGATGCTATTTCCATAAATGAAAAAGTAGGCTATTAAGTATCTCGTATTATCTACTATCTGGATAACTGGGTAGCCATCTGAAAAAAAAATTTGCATCCATACTTCAAACTGATTTAAATGTATACAATGAAACCATAAAAGTAATAGAAGAAACCAGCAGGTTTTTATAATCCTAAAAGCCATAAGAAGGAAAATTAACTTATTTGACCACATTAAAAACAATTTGCCATGACAGTAATCACTATACACAAAGTCAAAAGAAAAGCCTCAAAAGGAAGTGGGAGGGAGATATATATTTATATGAATTTTTCATATTCATGCATATATGTATGAATGAAATAACTCTGGTTACAGATAAAGGTTTAGTTTCAAATTAATAAAAAGATCAGTAACCTATTAGAAAAATGGACAAAGGAATAAACTGATCACAGAAAGAAAAATGGTTCTTAAATATGAGAATATAGGGGCACTTGGGTGGCTCAGTGGGTTGAAGCCTCTGCCTTCGGCTCAGGTCATGATCTCAGGGTCCTGGGATCGAGCCGCGCTTCGGGCTCTCTGCTCAGCAGGGAGCCTGCTTCCCCCTCTCTCTCTCTGCCTGCCTCTCTGCCTACTTGTGATCTCTCTCTGTCAAATAAATAAATAAAATCTTTAAAAAAAAATGAGAATATACTCATCTTCACTTCTGAGAAAAAGATAAATTCTTGTTATTGCTATAACCAAAGCCAAACTCACCTCTCTAGTTCTTTTTCCATCCATACAGGATCCCTTGTTGCTCAGATGTAATCTGTATCTAAAAATATGTTGGATAACTAATTTTCAGATAAAGACTGTGTTCTATTGCTTTAAATAGGGAAAATAATGCTTTCCCAGCCCATCCAAAAAACCCAGCCATTTCCCCCAAACATTACTAAAATACTCAAACCACCTATATTTAAAAAGTTAAAATACCAATCATATTATTATTTAACCTTTAATGAATTCAGTAACGTGGTAATGTATGTTGTATGCAGCAGATTTGAATTTTTCTTCACTGTTGCAAGCAAGTACTGTAGTGGAAATAGTGAAATAAAGATATATAATGAATTCATTAAGACATAATACATGCAAATGATATTTAACAAAATGGTTTTCTTTATTGGTTACTTGCCAGTTGAAGCGTTGGCGTCAGTTAGGGTCGGTGACTGCAGCAGGGTGGCGGCTGTAGTCACTGTTGCTGAGTAGTGGTAGGCATCGATGAGCACAGGGCAGCGAGGAGGAGCTGGTGAAGGGATGAGTGAACCATGATGAAATGCCTGTTCAAGCAACATGAGTACAAGACTGAATCCTACTGAGATATGACCATAACTCTTTTCACTAAGACTCACATGCAACTTAACCATTTTTATTGGGGTGTATGAAGTGTTCGAAGGCTCTTAAATATTCAGATAGGGAGAGTAAGATGCTGAAGGATAGTAGAACAGTTCTTTTCTTGACCATTATTCTGTTAGCTGTACAGACTTAAAATCTGAGTCACAACTAACCTCGTTCTCTTCTGCATTCCATCAATTCTCACACCCCTTGTTCTACTTCCTCTGCTCATGTCACAGCTGTTCTTTCCTTTTTTATTACCAGTGTTAGCCTAATTCAGATCCTCTTTTCATGCCTATCTTGGCACAAAAAAAAAAGTCTTTTCTCCAGGGATTTTCTACCTCCAAGATATTTATTCTTTTCACTGTTGGAGGATTCCTTTTATGAAACATAGCCTTGAACTTTTTTCTCCTCTGTTCTCAAGCCTTTTACACCTTCTATTTAAGGCTTTACAATTTGACCTATTTTTTGTTTTGCTGTCCCTTTTGTTTTAACCAAATTGATCTGCTTGCTGTTCCTCCATATTAGTCATCATTGCATTGGCTCTTCCTCATCCTGATCCCTCACCTTCATCCTCAGTGTCTGCTCACCAAAATATTACCTGTCTCTCTCACTGTTTCTAAGAGCAAGACAGTCAGGGAGCCTGGGTGGCTCAGTCAGTTAAGCATCTGCCTTCAGCTTAGGCCATGATCCTGGGGTCCTGGGATTGAGCCCCACATGGGGCTCCCTGCTCTGCAGGGAGCCTACTTTTCCCTCTGCCACCCCCCCCACTTGTGCTTACTCTCTCTCTCTTTTCTCTCTCTCTCAAATAAATAAATTAGATCTTTAAAAAAAAATAAGAGCAAGATAGTCTTATCTGTATGAAACAAATTAATAAATCACGGTACGTCAGTCATCATCATCACAACTACCAATGGTTACATATTGCTTACTATGTGCCAGGCGCAGTTCTAAGGGCTTAACATATAGCACTTCATTTAATGGTCACTACAACTATTAGATAGTATTCTCATTCCCATTTTACAGGCGAGTCAGGCACAGAAAGGTTAAGTAGTTTGCCTGAGGTTTACAGCTAAGAAGGCACACAGGACTACCAAGCAGAGACTTTAAAAATGAAGAAAGCTTTTCATATATAGTTATGGAAGTATAAGACATATTAAGTGAAAAAAAGAGGTATACAACAGTATATAGTGTGCTGCCATTTAAATTAAAGGGGGGGCAAATAAATACATATTTATTTGTATATACATAAAATGCCTGTGGAAGGAGGGACTAAAACTAGTAGTGATTGTGGGGCGTGGAAATGGGTGGCAAAAGGCCTAGACTGAGGACAGTTCTTCACAGCATACTGTGCCTCGATACCTTTTGAAGTTTTTTAACCATATGAAGGTATTATTTATTCAAAAAATTAACCAAGAAAATACCTTTCGAAGGCCAAATTCATGTGTCTCCTCCATGAACCTTCACTGATTACCGCAACCAAAACTGTGGTGCTTAGAATTGTTTCTTTATATTGCTGTCTATTCATGCGACCTTTATTATGAGTTCTTTTGTAGCTAGAGCCACCTTCTACATAGTTCTCTGACACCAAGAACAATGAGGATAGGGCCTTATAAAAAGTAGCTGTTCAAGGCAAAACTAATGCATAGAGATAGAAATCAGATTAGATTTAGATTTAGATTTAGATTAGATTAACTTAGAGTGGAAGATAGCAAAGTGACTTGGATCTGGCATGAAGGGGCTTTTGTGGGTCATGGAAATGTTCTGATACTTCTTTATTCTGTTGGCAGGTACACTACTACATATATACTTATCAAAACTTAAAATGGGTATATTCCTTTTATTATATGTAAATTATGCCTCAACAAAACTTTTTTGCCGTTCAGTGTTTCTTAAAATAATTATTTTGTGCCTAATTTCACATTGCTTTACTCACTTTTCAATAGTTCTGAAACACAGATGACATTGGGTGGGGAAGGAAGTGAAGATTCATCTTGTAAGCCAATTTTTTCAACTCTTCCTGAAACCAACATTTTAAATGTGGTTAAGGTAGGGAAAAACTATTTTTTATGTCTTTAGCACAGAACTAGGACCATTTAGTTTTGTGGTTAGTGATTTTAAAACAAAATCACTGGTGTTTTACCAGGAGATTTCCAATCTTTGAAATTTGTTAGCAGTATTCTTCGTATTAAACATTGTTTTTGCTGTTTTTATTTTTTGTTTTAGTATTAGGGAGTGAAAGGGAACTTTATAGAATTAATATAGTTCTAGGATACCTTTACCAAGAAGCTTAGAAATCAATATTTGTTAGAACCAGTAATTTTTTTAGAATTAGAATGTATGAAGAGAAAAAAGTTATTACTTGTAACTTAGTGATTAAGAATTAATAACAGTGTTAAAACTTTTTAGTGGCTGAATCAAGTCAGTGATACTGAACCATTAAAAAAAAAATCTCAAAAATGAAAATTGGAGAAGAAAATACTTATCCTGTCACCTAATTCAACGATTAACATGAGTATTTCTTGCCTTCTTTTTTCTAGACGTCTGTTGTTTTGTTTTCTATAAGTTCTCTTTTGCATTTTTTGTCAGAAAGTTTTTATAATTTAAACTCTCCAGATAAAATATATCTCCTTAAGTTGTTTTGTCTCGGTACTTCTGTCACAGTTTCTAGGCTTGTGTACATCTATATATCCAGAGGGTTACCAGGATCGTGAAATAATGTTGCTGATTTTAATGCTGTTTAAAATGAGTTTGGAGAAACAGCTGAAACAGATTCCTCTAGTGGACTTTCAAAGCCTCCTGATAAATCTGATGAAAAACATTAGAGATTGGAACACAAAGGTAACCATACTTAAAGCTTTTGTATTGGTGTTAGTATTGGTTTTTTGTATATCATCACAATTTCACTTTCATAGTGCATGTGGAATTAATAGTTCCTAAGCTCAGTTAAGATCTCTGGCAGATGAAAAATAAACTGAGGAAGGGACTATCTTTGTTGGAACTGTATTAAATTTTAATAGTTCCTAAGCTCAGTTAAGATCTCTGGCAGATGAAAAATAAACTGAGGAAGGGACTATCTTTGTTGGAACTGTATTAAATTTATGATAACTGAATCTTCTCTAAAATTGAAAAAAAAAAATGTGTTTATTGGGGATTTACTGGGGACCAAGCATTAATGTAAGTGCTAGAGATTCAGCCCTGGAAAAAGATAAATCCATTGCCTTTATGGGAGTTTTATGTAGTTAAAGGATTAAATAATAAAGTAAATGTATATTATAATATGCCAAGGTGTAAAAAGGGCTACAAATTAAAATAAAGCGGGACATGGGTATAGAGAATAGCAAGGTAGTAATCTTCTGCTGTTTCAGATAAAACAGTCTGGGAATGCCCTTCCGAAGTGACCTTTGAGGAGAGACCTGTGTGAAATGAAGTAAAGTCACACATACAACAAAAATTTGAGTTGAACCCCTATAGCCATATTAAGAGTAAACCTGAATAATTTTTGTTAGATTTTTAAGAATTATATTTTTTAACCTTTTTTGATGGAAAATTTCAAACGCGCAAAATTAGAGAGACAAGCATGATGAACCCATAAGTACTTATCACCCAGCTTCAGCAATTAACGAGACATAATCAGCCTTGTCTCCTCTGTTACCTTCATCCCATACTTTCTTCCCTTAGAGATTATTTTGAAGCAATTTTGTTAGACTTTAAATACTGGAATAGTTGAGGATTCCTAAAATGCAAGAAATCCCAGGTCAGGAACACGTATGATCTTCTGCAGCTCTCAATATACACCTTTAGAAACTGGTGTTTGTATTTAGCTCTATTTAGGGGCACCTGGGTGGCTCAGTCAGTTAAGCATCTGACTCTTGATTTTGGCTCAGGTCGTGATCTCAGGGTCCTGGGATGGAGCCTGCAGTCGGGCTCCACACTTAGCAGGGAGTCTGCTTGAGAATTCTCTCTCCTTCTGCCCTTCCCCGCACTAACGCGCGCACGCGTGCTCTCTCTCTGTCTCTCAAATAAATCTTAAATTAGATCTATTTATATTTAGATTTGTTTTCTTCTAGGGAGGACTGTTTAGATGTAGATATAGGTATGACATAGAACAAAACATGAAAGCCAAGTGAAATTCTGGTAAGTATATCTGTTCAGTGTGTTCCAAAGTTGAAGATAAAACTGAATCTGTGTACCATGTATGTTTTAGCAGGTTCTAGACTCCATGCTGTTTCTAAAAATGAGTGCTCTTTTCGTCATAATGCTCCCATAGGGCAAGAAGAGATGTGGATGATTTGGTTCCACTGACCTATTTGAAAAGCCTTGCTCATTCTTTGTTTTCAGGTGCCTGAACTCTGTCTGGCCATAAATCAGCTGTCTAATCATCCGCACAATCTTCTGTGGTTGGTACAGCTGGTCCCTAACTGGACATCACGTGGAAGGTATTGAAAATTGAGAAGTAAACATTTAGAAAAATTTATATTTACATTAATAAAATACTTTTAGGTCCTTTATTTCCTTTCATCATTCCTTGAATGTTAGATCAGTCTTTTATTTCATAGTCAGGTGTGGGAAAAGGCATTGACAACCTGATTCTAATACTTAACTCAGATCATTTTGTGATATTCTTGATTTTTAATTTTAGCTTATCTTATAACTTAATACAGATGGCACATATGAAAATGAATGAATTAGCTTTTTTCTTTCTTTTTTTTTTTTTTTTTTTTACTTTAGTAAACATAAATGTGAGCAATAGAATTTTCTATCAGTAAGTCAGCAGGGCCAAAGATAAAGGCTCTTAATGATTTGCCTGAGTTTCAGGCAATTCTAACTTTATGTACAAATATTTTACATGAAAATTTTAGTGTTCTATTAAAGTTTATATGTTCTTATACTGTCTTCTCTTGAAACACTAGCTATGTTTCCAATTAGAAGAACTTTGGGCTCATTCATTTGCTTCTCAAACAGTATTTATTAAAATGCATTCTAAATACTTTTAAATTCTAATTCCAGACAACTAAGACAGTGCCTCAGCCTAGTGATTATTTCAAAGCTTTTGGATGAGAAACATGAAGATATCCCTAATGCCAGTAATCTGCAGGTATAAATAATATTTTTGCTTTCTTTTCATAAATGGGAAAGGTAGTGAGGTGTAAAGAATATTGATGGTTCTTAAGTCAAAAGTTCTGGGGTTAGATCTCAACTCTCAAGCATAATACTATTCATATAATCTTTGAGATGGTACTTAACTAATGAGATCCATTACATGGACATGATATCATACTCAATAACATATAGGTTGGTAGTGGACAATTAGATGAATTAATGTATAAATACTGGGAAAATCAAAATGTGCTCTATAGGGGTGCCTGGGCGGCTCAGTTGGTTAGGCGTCTGCCTTCGGCTCAGGTCATGATCCCAGAGTCCTGGGATCCAGCCCTGCATCGAGCCTGCTTCTCCCTCTCCCACTCCCCCTGCTTGTGTTTCCTCTCTCGCTGTGTCTCTCTCTGTCAAGTAAATAAATAAATCTTTTTTTTTTTAATGTGCTCTATAAATAGGGACTATTTATAGGATTATCAAGGTTAGCAGTTTTATCACAAGATTAGAACTTGCAGAACTATTGTACATTAATTGCATCTTTTACCTGTTTTAATATTAAATAGTCCTTAATCTACAGAGCTTAAACATGGTTGTCCTCTAGTAATTGTTCAGTAGTAAATATATCATGTATAGATGAGTGAGTTTAAATATGTCTAACAGAAGCTCCACTGAAAGGTCCTGAAAGCTTTTTACAAACATTAGTAACACTAAGGGATCTACAGAGGCTACACATAATTGGAATTTTAAAACTCAACATCTAACCTGGTCTAGATGTGTTCTGCAATTCAATACAAGATGCTCTATTCTCTACTAGGTCCTAGGAATAAAAAAATGAAATTAGAGACTCTGCTCTTGAAAACATAATCTAGGTTGAAACAAAATAAACCATTGTAGTACAATGTAGTAAGAACAATGATAGAAGTATGCACAGGGTGCTGTAGGACAGAGAGATTGAAAGGGGCAACTAGTTTCATTAGTAGAGCTCAGGTAGACTTGGTTCCAGATATATGGTGACTGTCAGTCCTTACAGTGATACTTACTTTTATCAAAAGAGAATTCTTTTTAAAATTCAGTGACTTCTACTCATAGGGAGTTTCAGCTTTGCTGACTTTCAAATAATTGCACAGAGAAAGCATTCTGTTTGGCCTCTACTGTAATGCCATTTGGTCTCTTCCTCGAGCTTTTTTCCTCAATTACAAGTATTGAACCTTTTAATTTAAAATCCCTTTTTGGGGCGCCTGGGTGGTTCAGTTGGTTCAGCAGTTGCCTTTGGCTTGGGTCATGATTCCAGGGTCCTGGGATCAAGCCCCGCATCGGGCTCCCTGCTCAGCAGAGAACCTGCTTCTCTCTCTCTCCCTCTGCCTGCCACTCTGCTTACTTGTGCCCTCTCTCTCTCTCTCTCTCTCTCTGTCAAATAAATAAATAAAATCTTTTAAAAAATAAAATAAAATAAAATCCCTTTTAAGCAATTGAGAACTTTTAAGTAAAGGAGAATTGGGTATCACTGGACTATATAGAAAGCTAAAGTGGCAAAATTAGAGAAGGCAAAATGAACAGATGACCACTGAAAAAAAGTAGACTAAAAAAGAGCAACTGTATTGCTTAATATTGTGTTTCTCCTCTGTCTGTTGATAGATATCAGTCCTACATCGCTATCTTGTGCAAATGAAGCCTTCTGATTTGTTGAAGAAAATGGTCTTGAAGAAAAGGGCTGAACAGCCAAATGGCACTATTGATGATAGTCTTCATTTGGAACTCGAAAAGCAGGTATCGAGGGCTAGATCATCTCAAAAGAGTACATTTGAGTATAACTGATGCCAGTTGCCTAACAACAGGCTGATAGCCTAGACATTTCTGGATTTAGAGATTTAGATACATTCTAGCAAACAAAATTATAAAGTGAGTGATATTTTTTACTTATTCCTTTCATGAAATTCCTAAGTAACCTTGAGAGTTGAGAACTGAGGTAAAAGGATGGTTGTTGGTAATTCAATACTGGGAGTATTTTTGGTACTCCTTTACTAGGGCGGTTGTGAGATGGTAAAAGGAATGCACTTGAGTTCGAAGTCAGGAAGCCTAGGTTAAATGGTTGGCTTTTTCCTACTTAGCAGCTCAGTTAACTTTAGCAAATTCTTTAATCCTTCCCAGGCAACTCTCCTAATGTGTAAACTGGGATGATATCTGTGCTAGGTAATTCATGGGTGTTTGTTTTGTTTTATTTATTTCTCTAACAGGCATATTACCTGACCTACATTCTTCTTCATTTAGTTGGTGAAGTTAGTTGTTCTCATTCTTTTTCTTCTGGACAACGGGTAGGTACTTTTTAGTGTTTTTTGTTTCTAATTAAGTGTCACTATCGATGGAATGAATGAATGTTCTTTACATAGAAGAAAATTTTGTAAAAGTTAACTTTGGGTTTGCTATAGAAATCCCAGTGTACACTGGAAAGAGGGAAGTAATAGTAACTTTGCAACCATATCATTGGCAAGAATTATTTGCACGTGTTAGTTCCGTTTATTGAAGTGTAATTTAATCATAACTTGACAACAATGTAATATATTAATAAGACACTAAAGTCACCAGATGGGCAAGCTCTTAGCTGCTTTTTCCCACCTCTTCTCCCACTACACTTTTTTTTCCCTTTAGAAATAATATTTGCCTTCAAAATTAAATTGATGATAAGTCAGGGTACTTTACATATGCAAATCTTAATTATCTCCCCATGTTAAGATTTTCATTTTGAGGGGCGCCTGGGTGGCTTAGTGGGTTAAAGCCTCTGCCTTCTGCTCAGGTCATGATCTCAGGCTCCTGGGATCGAGCCCCGCATCCGGCTCTCTGCTCAGCAGGGAGCCTGCTTCCCCCTCTCTCTCTGCCTGCCTCTCTGCGTACTTGTGAGCTCTCTCTCTCTCTGTCAAATAAATAAATAAAATCTTAAAAAAAAAGAAAAGATTCTCATTTTGAATTATTCTGTCCTTCCCATACTACCATAACCCATACTTCTGGGGAAAGTTCTTGTTTAAGTTTAAGTTCTTGTTTAAGTCATGTTTAATACTGTGGGTATTCCAACCTGTTTTAAAACTTGGTATCTCCTTGGTCATTGTGAAAAAGAAACACTGGTTCATATGGGGTTTTCTTAGGCTTTGTTGTTTGTTTTGCTTTTTGGGTTTTTTTTAGTTAGACACACAATGTTACATTAGTTTCAGGTGTACAACATAGTGATTCAACAGGTTTATATATTATACTGTGCTCACCACAAGTGTAGCTACCATCTGTCACCATACAGTGCTATTATAACACCACTGACTGTATTCACTATGCCGTACCCTTTATCCCCGTGACTTACTCATTCCGTACCTGGAAATCTATCTCTCCCACTCCCCTTCAGCCATTTTGCCCATCCCCTCACTGATCCCCCACCCTCTGGCAACCATCAGTTTGTTCTCTGTATTTTTAGGTCTCTTTCTGCTTTTTGTTTGTTTATTCTTTTTTTTTAGGTTTCACATATAAGTGAAATCATGTAGTATTTGTCGGCTTCTGTCTGATTTATTTCACTTAGCATAATACTCTGTAGTTTCATCCGTTTGTCTCACATGCTAAGATGTCATTCTTTTTATGGCTGGGTGGTATTCTGTTGTATAAATAAATATATATATATATATATATAGTATGTGTAGATTTTTAAATGATTGTTATTAGTTCTAATGGCATCATCTCCTCTTTGTTAATTTGCAACGCTTCAGAGTTGTTTTTATGCCTCATGTTTGTTTTGCACAGAAACACTTCGTGCACCTCTGTGGGGCTTTGGAAAAGCATGTTAAGTGTGATATTAGGGAAGATGCAAGACTGTTTTATAGAACTAAGGTAAGTGTGTGTTTTTCATAAAAATTGTTAGGGTTTTTGTTGTTGTCTAGCTTTGATTACATTAATATTTGAGGAAGAGAAGCATATAAGCCTCTTTTTAAAAAAGGGATGGGGGTTGGGTGGCTCAGTCAGTTAAGTATCTGCCTTCAGCTCAAGTCATGATCCTGGAGTCCCAAGATTGAGCCCCACATGGGGGGAGGGGCGCCTCCCCCTGAGCTCAGCAGGGAGTCTGCTTCTCCCTCTGCCTTTCACCCTGCTCATGCTCTCACCCCTCTCGTGCTCTCTATCTCTTGCTCTCTCAAATAAATAAAATCTTTTAAAAAAAGAACATATAAGATGAGAAATATGATTTTCTCTTTTAATAACGGAAATCAGTTTCTACTGAATACTTCTAGCTAAATTAAAAGTGAAAGGAAAGGCGCCTGGCTGGTTCAGTCAGTAGAGCATATAACTCTTCATCTTGGGGTTGTGAGTTTGAGCCCCATATTGGGTGAAGAGATTACTTTTTTAAAAAAAGTTAAAGGGGAAAAAAATCTCAAGACAGATATATTTTTCATTTACTATATTCTAAAACTCCTGACACCTGAAGAGAAAGTTCTTCCAGTACTAATGAAACTTATTGAGATGCCTGCGTGGTTCAGTCAGTTAAGCTTCTGCCTTCGGTTCAGGTCATGATCCCAGGGTCCTGGGATTGAGTCTAGCATCGGGCTCCTTGCTCAGCGGGGAGTCTGCTTCTCCCTCTGCCTGCCGCTCCCCCTGCTTGTGTGCGCTTGCTTCGCTCTCTCTGACAAATAAATAAGATCTTCAAAAAAAACTAGAAAGTTTCTTTTCTCATTATACAGATTAAGACTTTTATGCCTAAATTAGTTTCAGGGATTAAAAGCAATTTTGTGATGGTTGAAAACTTGTTTTGTTCGTGGAAAAGAAATAGGTTAGCTGTTATTCTTTGATTGTCCCATTAGAGAATGTGTTAAAGAAGGATTCTTCAGGTTTCTGAGTCCAACGTCACCCAGTCTGAGCTCTAGGATGGAAATGATTCAGCAGTAAGCTTGCTAAACTTTTTTCTTAAACGTTTAGTACATTCAAAGACAGTAGAAAAGCTGACTATGAGTATGGAGTTAGGAAAGCAACTTGAGTATTAATAAAGTGATTTTAACAGTTTTTCCTAAAACATTAAACACTTTTTAAAAAACTTTTTCTTTTAAGGATTTTTTAATTCCAGATCCTCTTTTAGCATTTGTAATGTAAAGCTGATTCTTTTTTGCCATTGTGTTTGGATAAGTCATTAAATGTGAAGTTTCAGCTTTGTAACTTTATATCTTAAATTAATTAGCTATAAAGGTTAGTCATTTCAACAATGCCCATTTGGATTCAGAATGTGTATTTATTTTAGTAGATTTAAGTTAAATACAGAGATGAGCTATTAATGAAGTTGTATCAGATTGCAGATTTTCAGAAATATGTAGGGGATAGCTCTTTGACTTAGAGGGGAAACCATAGTTTCAAAGCACATTCTTTTGAACATTGACTAGAGTTACTGGCCCGTAGAACTTGGTGGTAGTAGCTACTGCTGACAGATGTGCTAAAAAGGGACCACCCAAGGTCTTTGTTTCTTAAAGCCAAGGGCCTGCAGAGATTGGTGCCAGGGCTTCTCTTACTTAGAGTGGAGAGAGACACAGAGGTCTATGGAAATTGCATCGGGGGATGGTCTGCTGAGGAGTTGCCTCTTCACAACCTGTAATAGAAAAGGTGATTATTTTGGAGAAACTGAATCTGTTCAACTCTAAATGGAGAAGAAAGTAGACCTTTTAATTTACTTTATAAACTTAAAGCAGCTATAAAATTCCTGACTTGTTTAAAACATTTTTCCGAAGCAGTTATGTTTAAGTGCTAATTGAGAATCTCTAGAGTTAAACATTCAGGAAAGTTTAAGTTTCAGGCAGAGACTCGCTAAACCTTCAAACGTACCTTCAAAAATACCTTATATTTGAAGGGGATTCGTAGTACTTTGCAGAAATGTAGAGAAGCAGAACAGTGAATCTTGGATCTTCTGATAATGTGGAAAGGAACAAATGACAGCCATTTTTTGTGGCCTTGAGTCTTTCAAATAGAAGTTGGAAAGATAAGGACAGCCAAAGCCTTGGGCCCTGTAACAAAGCCCACACTTCAGCTTCTCTATGTGGGTGTTCAAAACCCAGCAAGTTGAAAATATAAGTGTCTTGCAGGCAGGAAAGGAGAATGTTTTTTCTGGATGATCTTTAGTAAGTAATGGGAAAACAGAGTCGTAAGCATTCAGTAATTTAGATTATGGTGATCAAGAAGTCTTATATTAATCTCTATGATTTGAAAGCCCCTCCAGAAAATGAGTAGTTTTTTTTCTTTCTTGGCAAAAATTAAATTGAATTGTTGGGTGTGGGCCTGTCACAACTATCAGATCTTTTATATCAAGCATTAAATTGATTTTAGTTAAGGATGTTTTGATCTGATCACTTTTCCCCTTTTTGATGTTTTTAAGGTAAAAGACCTGGTTGCCAGGATACATGGAAAATGGCAGGAAATAATCCAGAACTGTCGGCCTACTCAGGTGTCATTTTATTAAACAGTTTTTTATTTATTCTTAGTAGTTTTGCTAAATGGTAATTCTTTATATTTGAAAAAAATATGACACAGCACTTGCTTCTAGATATCTTAAGATAAACTGAAAACTCCAGTATAATAAGTTGTGTATGTTTTTTAGTTTTTGTTTGCTTTCTGTTTATTAATTTATTTCCAGAGATGGTTGAGCCCATTTGAAAATGTCACATTGCATCAAATGGTGGTTGGTATCTCATGGGGAGCATTTTTCTTAATAGCTTTACTGAGATAAAATTCACGTATCATATTTCACTCATTTAAAGTGGTTTTTAGTATATGCACAGAGTTGTGTGACCATCACCACCAAATCTTTGAATGTACTTTAAAACATTTTTATCGCTCCAGAAAGAAATCCCAGAAGCCATTAGCAGCCACTGCCCATTCCCTAACCACCTGTATTTCTATCCCCAACTCCCCCCAAGCCTTTAGGTGACCACTGTTCTTTCTGTCTATATAGATTTGCCTATTCTCCACATTTCCTGTAAGCGAAATGATATACTCTGTGGTCTTTTATGACTGGCTTCTTTCACATAATGTTAGGTGAATCCATGTTGTAGCATGTGTGTCATTTCTATTGTCAAGTAATATTCCATTGTATGAATATATCTTATTTATCCACTTATTAGATGGACATTTGAGTATGCTTCTACTTCCTGGCTGTTCTAAATAATGCTTCCATAAACAACACCACACAGATTTTAGTGTGAACATGTTTTCAAATGAAAATATTTTGGGCGTATACCTGGGAGTGGAATTGCTGGGTCCTGTGGTAATTCTGTGTTAAGTGTTTTGAGGAATTGCCAAACTGTTTTTCAAAGTGGCGGCACTGTTTTACATTCCCACCAGAATATATAAGGTTTCTTAATTCTCCACGTTCTTGCTAACACTTGTTATTATCTGTGGTTTTGATTATAGCTATAGTGGGGGATTGGTAGTAGAATCTCATTGTCATTTTAATTCATATTTCCCTAATGATTAATGATGTTGAGCATCTTTTCATATGCTTGCTGTCCATTCATGTAGCTTCTTTGGAGAAATGTCTGTTGAAATCCTTTGCTCATTTTTTAATTGGGTTTTTTATCTTTTTATTATTGAATTGTAGGAAATCTCCATTTGTTCCAAATACAAGTCCCTTGTTAGGTATATAATTTGCTAATATATTCTGTAATTCTGTGTGTTGTCTTCTCATTGCCTTGATGGTATCATTTGTAGAACAAAAGTTTTTAACTGTGATGAAGTCCAGTTTTATTTATTATTTTTCCTTCTGTTAGGCTTTTGGTATCATATCTAAGGGGACTTTGCTTAAGAGGGCCATTGTTTGAAGCACCTGGTATTACATTTGCTATACTATAAATTTGCCTTTTACAAACTAACTGATACGTTATTGTCTAAAATTATGCTTCTCAAATCTTAATGTGCACATAGACACCAATTTGTTGAAATGCCGATTTTGATTCGTTAGGTCTGGAGTGGGACCTAAGAGATGCTGCATTTCTAACAGGTTCTCAGATTGATGGCAATGCTGCTGGTCCAAGAACCATAATTTTAGTAGATAGGACCTAGAAGTTGCTTATAGTTTATGTCAAAGCAACAGGAACACTAAAGATTAATTAGGAAAAGTAATCTCAACTCTTCTGTATTTTGACTCTATTGCTGTTATTGGCCTTCATAAGATATGCTTGCTCTTTGAGAACAGCCTTTGAGAAATCTTACACTAATGTTTTGTTGTTACTTCAGTTTCTGATCTCAACAGATCTTGTTTTAGCCTGGCCATCTTTGCTGATGTGGTATTAAAATAAATGAATTTAATACCTAAACTTTTCTATTAGTCACCTTACCATTTTACTTAATCTTCTTAAATATGATCCTCCACATGTGTGTGTGGTGAGGAAAACATCTTGCACTTATTTTGTACTTTTTTTTAATTGTTAGACCACAAAATGTGAAAACTGATTCCAATTACCATAAATTTTCAGAGAAATATACAATACAAAGATTTTATTACTTCCTTTTCCAAAACCCTGTTTGATGATTAGTAGTTTTATAAGGATTAATGCATAATCCGACTTTCCTTTATCCTGTTTTTTCCCCCTTCTTTTTTCTAGGGGCAGCTTCATGACTTCTGGGTACCAGATTCTTAACAGGAGTTGAAGCAGCAAAAATATGAACCAGGAGAAATTCAGTAAGACCTTTTCCTAAAGGAGTAGAAAGAATGCTACAAACTCCAGTGGAATGCTAAGAAAATGTGCTGCAAATGTGCCACTTGAATATCTAGTACGAAGCTGGTAATGAAGAAATTGCCATTTCTGAAGCAGATATGAAACATAATCTGCTTAATTTTAAGGCAACTGACATTTTAAAAAGAGCAGAATACTATAACAAGAGGAGAGGGGTAGAAGCAACTAATAGTTGCATATCTAACCTGCCCCTGCTAACTCCTTTTTAAATTGTAAGCCAGTTACCTTTTTTTTTTTTTGGGGGGGGGGGAGTGTTGTATTTATGGCACTTGGATAATCACAGGAAGTATGTAGGAAAGGGTTTGAACCAACTTGAGTAGTTGGACATGGAAATCAAGACCAAGTTCCAGTTGGGTTTAATTTTCCCCTTGGTTATTTTAAGACTCAAGAAGAAAACTTAGAACCGAGATTAATAACGAAAAGAATAAAATCTCTTCTGTAACTCCTATGAACCACAGGGAGGTTTCAATCCATACATTTTCCTTCACTATTCAAGATTATAAATCTGTTAGGTTTTTAAAATACATTTAAACAGTTAAACAGAAATTTGGTATATTGCCAGATCCCCCTTAAGGGGAAGAGGTTAAGCTAGAAAATAGTGTCTCTGTTTTCATGCCAAAACATTCATATGCAGTTTGTTTTGGATTCCTTTTAAGTGTATATATAATTTTTAAATACTGGTTAAATCTTAGAATCTTGGCTAAATCTTAGAATCCTGGCCCTTGGTTAGCCGTATTACAGAGTCTATAGTATAGAAGCTTAAAGATCTGGACAAGTTTCCAAAACTCTTACTTTCATGAGTATATAAGCTTGGCAAAGACCTGGATGGTGTTTATTCTTTGGGACATTGCACGTGCGTGTGTGTGTGTGTGTGTGTGTGTGCGCGCGCGCGTGCGTGCATGCGCGCGTGTGTGTGCTTGTATTTTAAATTTGTTGCACTTGAAAACCACAGCTGCTCTAAATATTCTTAAACACTGGAAAGCCATCCTTGGGTTTAAATGGTGAAGGGTTAGTAGAAGTGCACACGCTGGTCTTAGCCCAAGGGCCCTTTGAAGCCTTTGGTAATAGACTCTTTTACCTTGTAATAGACTCTTACTAGCTAATTGAAAAATTCTTTTGTTGACTGAGTGTCCCTTTGGGGGTGGGGGGTTGTTTCTTGAATGAGAATGTCAGCTTTTTTTTTCTTTCAGTATTGACTTGGATGACACTGCTTTCCTGAGCATTCTGAGGTCTCCAGTTGTGGGGGAAAAGGTGATGGAGAGGAAGGGAATTGGACTTGAGGTTTATGGTTTGAGAGGGGAGAAAATAATTTTTGAAAAATAGCTTTCTACCTCTAAATTGAGGCTTAGGAGTAAAAAGCATTTTATCTTAAATTTATCATTACAATAGTATAAGTAACTTTTGAGCCCATGTCAAGCATTGAGCAGTTAGAGATTTTATAGGGAAGACTAAGTCAGTACAGCTCCCGAGAACCCCGACTGAATGAGGCTCCGGGAGTCAGACCAACAAAAGTTTTATTCTGTGTTGAGTTTACTGGTAAGAATATTATTATCTTGATACTACCTCTCAAGGGTATTATTAGAAAATGCCACTTATGGTTAATGAGATAGATACAAAGAGTTCTATTTGACAGAAGCTTGAAACTCTGGCATCTATCTGCCCAACAATGGGGGCTTTCACTCTTTGTAATTTAATACTTTGTAGATACATTATTTGTGTGTAATTTTATAAGTGTTCATATTTTTCTCATTTTGCATTGTGTAAAGTGTACAAAATCTCAAAGTATAAAATACTGCTTATATTGCTTGTAATTACAGTGTGTAAATATTTTCTAATCGTGTACATTGACGGGGGGACAAGTGGGTTATTCAGGTTTTTTTTTTTAAGTGACCCTTTTGTATTGCAGTTTCAACAGATAACTGCTCATCAAATTTAAAACCACTTTGATACATTTTTATTTAGCAGTTCCAGTAAGAAAAGTCTCTATTTTTAATTGTCTTTCTTCATTTGAGAAAAATACTTCATCTGTCCCTTTAAAAATGGCCAGACATCAGTTTGAGCCCTTGTATTTATGACTCTGGTAGATGTCTTCATCTACTGGTCATACTCCAGTCAGTATTTGCATTGGGTTCTCATACAAATTCTGTGATGATTCTCTTTTAGCACAAGTAGCCCATGACTTTTCTCCCAAATCAAGTATTATCTTATCCTTCTCCCTCTTGAGTCCCCATGTTCTGTCTCCCTCCCGCTTGTGTTGCCCAGTGAATGGGATGGCAGTGGGGGGAGAAAATGTTCATTGCACAGAAAATGTCAGGCCACTTTTGGGACTTGGCAAACAAAGCTTGCACTGAGTGGTGGTGTGTTTGGCAATATTACTGTGCCAAAAATAACCTTGTCTAATTTTCTGGATATGTATGTCAAACTTATTACCCTTATTGCAAGCTGAAAATTAAGGTACTTGTAAGTGTTTATGCTTTTGTGTATAACTGTTCGCCTTTTCTAAACTGCTTTTCTTGTTACCGGAAAATATAATTCTCTTAGTTATATCATGTTAAGTGAAGAGGCTCTCCATGCACAAAATGCATCTATGTAGCAGTAAAGTAACAGCATTTGTACATTTCCTGTCTATCTTCTGACGGCAGTGGTGCCTTTGTCACCTTTTGGAAGGTTGGGGTTTTGGTTTTGTTTTGAAGTACAAATAATAGCTTGCTTTTGACTTCACAGAAATCTCCCCAAATGTAAAAGAGAGAAAAAAGGCGTGTTGTCATCCAGGCTCAGTCAGGAGCATTTGCATTTTTATTTCTGTCCGAGCAAGTATAGTTGGTGCGGACTGGCCAGTAATAATGCGTGGAGCCTTTAAACCAAGGGTAATTTTTAAATTTAAAAATAAAAAATTTAAGAGGTGACCCAGTAACAAGTAACTGAGTCGGAAAATTTGGGAAGAGACTGTCCTGGTTTGTCTCTAAGGAGGCAAGTTTAGGGTAGTGGTGGCTGGGCATGTAGAACATGATCTGTGATGGTTATTTCTTACTCATTTACAGCGCTGGTGCACCTCATTACCTGTGCATCTGTTTTCCCTGGGCAGTCCTGTCAGCCAGTTACTCCACCAGCTCTTAGGCAGTTTACAAGTAAATGCAGATTTCTTTTCTTTTTTTTTTTTTTAAGATTTTTTTTTACTACATCTTGTTTAAAGTCCCACGAATGTATGTGTGTGTTATTAAAAATGCTTTTTCTCAGTTTGAACATGTGTTTGGTAATATTTGTTTGGGAGTGGGGGATGGTTAAATATCTGGAATGTCCTGTTTCTTCCCTGCCCCATCCCTTAGTTTTTAAACTGATTCTTCTTTCCTCTTGCTTTGGATTCTTCAGTCTGTTTTTTTGGCTTGATGTCTCTTGTTTCTGGAATACATAAAGCTATAGTTGTACACAGTTCACTCTTATATAAACTACTTAATAATTTGCTGCATAATTTGTGGCCAGCAATTCAGTAATCTCATTCTTACATTACCTCATTCCCTCGGTTGATTCAACAACTATTGCTAGGCACTCTTTTGAGGATTCAGTGGTGAACAACACAAACAGAGCTTTCATGAATCGTACCTTCTGGTATCCAGGTGCAAATACTGTTATTGGCCAAAGAGGACTAGAAAGAAATCCCTTTGGCCTGGCTCCCTTGTTCTAGAGCCCAGGGCAAGGAAAGGGGAAGCCATATGATGCAGAAGCAGGGCCCAGGACCACCTCCGACCTGCTGGGCAGATAAAGCTGTGCATATGCCAGCTGAGGGGAGACATAGGTTGACAACTCAGGAGAAACTATTATGAGCTCATAGAAGGGCTAGGCATGGTTGCTAGAGGCCTCAGGTTCCAGAACCATGCCAGTATTTCTCCCTTCTGACAGGCTGGTTTGGAGAAGACCACTTGTGAGCATTTTTCTGATTGGGGTAGAGGGGTGGGGGAGTAACAGCCAGACAAAAGCAAAGACATGCCTTAAGTACTGGGATGCTGGCAGTATAGCCTTGTGCAAGTTAAGGAAGGGCCTTGGCCTTGACCTTGACCTTAGTCCTGACCTCAGGTCCCAGATTGACCATACCAACCGTTTGATCTTTGGCGAGTTACTTAACCTGTCTGAACCTTAGTTTCTTCATCTGTTGAAAGGAATAAGGTGTCTATCTCAGAGCTTATAAGGATTAAGTGAGCTAATGCGTGAAAAGTACTTAGCAAGGTGCCTGGCATATATGCTAGGTATTATTATTTAGCTCTAATTTGAACCTCTTCTCAGATGATAGTTAAAATTGAACTTAAGGAGGGGCAGGAGGGCACCTGTCTGGCTTGGTCAGTGGAGCATGCTACTCGTGAGTTTGAACCCTATGTTGGACGTAGAGATTACTTAAAAAAATAAGTTGAACGTAAGGCACTTGGGGATTCACTGACATCTAAGCAAACCATACCTTAAAATTGTAGTGTGGGTATGCTCTATTCCTTCTGACAGCTCCAGAAGCTTCTCTGTCCAGCTCTGTCTCTACTGGTAAATATATATATATATATATATATATATACACACACACACACACACACACACACATACATACATACACACACACACATATATATATATATATATATAAATTTATGGCTTTTTTAGGACCCGGCATGCTAACGCTGAGAAAGGGTAGTGGGTGGTGATTTTCCATCATTTGTCAACATGTCCTGACACTCCCTTTTCCTTGCTAACCATTCCCCAGGCTGGAGTTGAGAGAGGGCAAACCAGAAGGCCCAGCTTTGGGTCTGACTCCAGGACGACTGGCTGGGAGGAAAGCTTAACAGGCAAAACAGGCTTCTGAGGCACAGTGGGACAGTGAGACTACAGTGTTGGTGCCCTGGTGACAGTCCCTACTGAAGAAGCACCTCAGCTGTATATTTGGCCCAGATAAAGATGACGCCACCCAAAGGGAGAGTGCTGGGCAAACCAGAGTTGGAGACGGCAAAGCAGGAACAGAAATGCTGCCACAGTGAACAGGAAGCAGGACAACCTGACTAGGCCAGAGTTCTTTGCCTCAGGGAACCTCTGCTCAAGTTTCAGGAGTTCATACCTACCCCCTTCACCTAGGATCCCTGCTATAAAGTGAGTAACTGCTCGGTGCGAAGCCTGGAGCCAAACGCTGGTGTGTAGGTGGCTGAGAACAACAGCCGTTTTCTCACAGGGGAGCTGGGGAGGACAGCCTGGCAAAAACAAAACCACATTTTACGGTCTGTGCTTGCGAGGTACACCAGAAGGTTTTCAGAT
The DNA here is from genome assembly GCA_028534135.1 of Potos flavus. Taxonomy (NCBI): domain Eukaryota; kingdom Metazoa; phylum Chordata; class Mammalia; order Carnivora; family Procyonidae; genus Potos; species Potos flavus. Next base: position 24,313,373 of record CM052894.1, on the reverse strand, counting down.
GGGATCCTCTCCTAGCCGCCCTGTGAAGCAGCCAGGGTTGTGACTTTAAGGCTGAGGCTTAAAGGCTCAAAGAATGCCCTGCCTGTGTCCCAGGACACAAATTCATGGCTAGGTTAGGATTCATTTCTTCCTTTGTTTTTGAGTCTCTTCCACTGTCGGTATTTCCCTCATTCATATTTTATCAGCTTGATTTGCAGAGAAGAACGTTGTCAGAGGGGCTTTCTATAGAAAGTTCCATTAATTACCGTCCCATCTGATCACTAGGTTCAGAGATTCAAGTGGGAGAACAGCAGAGAGAAATGGATTGTGATGTAAATCTCTGTTATCAGAGATACTTAGGTAACTGCTCAGCTATGGTTCTGCAAGTGCCATGCTGGAATTCCGCGTTGTCATTTACACATTTTGTTCATTTGAAATGTGAGGTTCTGAGTCTGCCATCAAGGCACCTTTGAGGAGAAAGGCTTGCCTCACAGAGTGTAGGCGCGAGTGGGATGCTAAACTGCCACTGATCACTGCAGCTGCACAGGGACCTGAAGTGGGCCCGTGAATTCTGTGAGAACAGGAGGAGCTGTGTCCTGTGGCCCACTGGGCCCCTGCGGTCCACTCTCCTGTCTGGTACTGCAGGGCCAGCGGTCCTCGGGCCCTCCCTCCACTGTCTCCCCCCGCCCACAACCCACTTTCCCACAGGACTGCAGACTTCTCTTTCTTAGCCATGTCTTTCCTGGCTTTCCCAGCTTGGACTTCCTTTCTCTATTATGATTTTCTTCTGTGGTCTCTTCCAAACTATTTGCTGATTTTTCCCTTCTATTTCCTGCTAGGAACCTTCCCATCTCATCACATTAAATTCACTTTTCTCTTTCATACCCCTTCCTTTCTGCCTGCTCCCCCAATACACATCTGTGCACTGACTTGCACATTTATGCCTTTGATAATTCCCCTGCAGGTTTACCCTGTTTCCCTCTTCTCAGGCTTTTCCAGAACTGATTATCCTCTCTGTAAACACAAGAATGAATTTCAAGGCCAGTTACTTAACCTCTTAAAGCCTGTTTTCTCATCTATAAAATGGAGCTATGAATCCCTCAGGATAGAATGAGGGTACAGTTTCTAAAATGAAACTGGATAGTCTTTCTAAGAGTGTGTGTACACTTTGACATGAGCATTTCTCCCCAGCTTCCTCCCCCTCCGCATACACACATCCTATTTACAGAGTGCTGGGGAGGTGCAGTGTAGCGTGGGCCTGCCGTCTACCATCTGCAGTCACACACAGCAGCCCGAACTACGAGACTGTGTATGATGAAGTGCCAAACTGAGCCGTGGGGAATTCAGGAAAGCGATGGCATGTCTTTCCCAGGGTCCTTTTAGTTAAATAATGACAGAACCATCTGAATCGTGTTCACCTTCCTTCAGGCCAAGGTGCATCTGCCTGTTCTCCTCTCCGGAGCTCAGACTCCCAGGCACATGCAAGAGTCGGTTACCTATGTCCCTGTGGCCTTCATCATTTAGTCCTGGTCTTGGGCCTATTACAATATTGTCATGGACGAGGGAGGGGGAGGATCAGGCCAGGTCATGGCTAGAGCCCTGGTGTGATTCAAACCCTAGAGGGGTCTTTAGCAGCCCGTGAGGCAAAGGTATATCCTGAGTCACCGGGAACCTGCAGCACAAAGGTTGCAGGGGCGGACCATCCCGGAGTTCCCATGGTTGGGGAATTGATTCTGAGGGGGGCTTCCTAGTTTGCTTGTGGATGAGGTGATTGAGCCTAGGAGGGACAGGATATCTGATTGCCTATGGGGAGAGTTCACTGGGACACCTGGAATAAGAATGATGTTCAACATGAGCTGGAAGGGAAGGCAGTTATCTAAGTGACCCAGTCCCTGAGGATGTCAAGCCCAGTTACTATAAGGTTTGGTTGGGTGGACAAGTGCAAACCAGTGTGGCTCATTTACCCAGAAAAACAGCATTATCTGTGTGAACTTCTGGTCAGGCTGTTACTTCATCCCTCCAAGCCCGACCCACTCAGACTTCAAGCTGAAGGACCAAGCGGCTGGAGGCTCCTGAGCTGGGGATCCAGACCCGGTTATGTGTTCAGAGCTGCCCCAACGCTTGGCCTCCACCTACTGTGGCCCACTGCACCCTAGGCAGAGAGCAGAAGAGGGTGGCAGGAGGGCAAGAAATGAGGTCCAGATTAGAGGACAGGTCAGAGAGCCCTCGGAAAGTTAAGCCCCCAGAGGAGAGGTTTGTAAGTCCCCAGCAGTAGGCAAGTCAGAGGGGTCCCAGGGCTAGAGGGGAGGGAAGGTGGGCTTTAAGCCCACTGAGAGCGCACGGCTTGATGAGACCCCCACTAGGGGGCGATAGGGGGGCCACGGCCCTAGGAGGCGGAGGACGCCAGATGCCCGGAGGCCGTGGGAGGCTTGGCCTCAAACCTCTATTGTGTAGGGTGAGGGGCGCTAAAGAAGAGACCTGCGCCCTTCCCTGCACCCCACCCAGTCGGCCCCGCCTCCCTGGCCCCGCCTTCCAGCCCCCGCCCCACCCCCGGCTCCGCCTCCACCACCACCCCGCCCCGCCTCTGGCCGCGGCCCCTTCCTCCCGCAGCTGGTGCTATGGGGCCGCGGAGCAGCGCATCGCCGTCTCTCTGGCTGGGGATCCGAGCGCAAAGGTGAGAGGCAGGGAGTGCGGGCGGCGGCGGTGCCTGGGCCGGGGGGCGGAGGCCAGGCCAGGCCTTCCCTATGTCCATTCCACCCTCCAAGCTGGGCCAGGCCTTTCTCGCCAGCAAGTCTCCCGGTCCCTCATAAAGGCTCTGGAGGGGCGCGGGCCAGGCCTCGGGCTGTGCTGGACGCAGACCCGCCACCGCGGAGTCGGGGGACCGGCGCGGGGCGGGGACCCGCTTGGCGAACAGTGTTCCCTGGGATCTGGGTCACGTCTCCTGGAGTCTGGCGGGATCGAAGGAGAGCTTGTCCTCGAGCTGCAGCAGGAGAGGCTGAGATCAGATCTGAGGAGAGGGAAGACCCTCGGACTGTGCAGGATGGTGGAAGGAGAGGGTAGCGGGGGAGGGGCTCTCAGGCCAGAGGAGACGGCCATCCTACTGGGCAGAGGGGGATGCCGCCTACACTAAGCAGGTGGACATCTGGGATGAAGGTCGGGAGCCTACTGATCCAACATCGATCCTGTTTTGGAGAGGGGGGGGTGTCCCCTCCTCAATTTCTTCAGCCCTAGAATCTAATAGTCGGAAGGTGACCAGAGTTCAGGGGACTGGCCCTGGGGAGGAACCCAAACTGTGGAACTGGGGGTGGAGTGTGGGGTGTGGACTGGAGACCTTGAAGCCTTGTGGCCACTGGGGGAGGGAGGGCAGCAGCTCCGCCCCCCGTTTAGCCCCGCCCGCCCTCCCAACAGGTTAAATGGGGGCTGAGCGCCCCCGCCCAACTCCCACATTTAGAACAACAGTCTGTACATCAGAGTAGAGCTGCGCTAAGTTACACCGTCCAGTCCATCTTTCCTTTGCTAAAGCTAGGGGCCTCCTTCCGCCTGGGTTAGGTACCCCTTCCCTCCTCTGCAAAGAGGCCCATCCCATCTGAGCATCGGAGGTCAGATGGCTCCCCACATCACTACACACACACTTAGAATCTGGCCTTGAAATTGGGACTTTCGGGAAGGGAGGGAAGCTCTGCACCTCAGTGGACACTGGCAGCCTCCAAGCCTGCAGGGAGAACCGGACCCTGTTCGTGCAGAGGCTTGTCTCTGCGTGCATGCAACTGTGTGTTTGAGTACTGGGTGGACACACACTTACTTGACCCTTCTGTGAATGTGCCTGACCTACTGTATTGGTGGGTTCGTGTGCATGTCCCTACACAAATGTGTGTATGTGCTGGAGCTTTCTGTGACCAGGTGTACAATCCTTCAGATGCACGTGTGTGGGTTTATAACCTTCCTTGTCAGTCTCTGAGGCCGTGTGACCTGCTGCAGGAATGGATGGGAACACAACCTTATTTGTCAATGTGTGTAAACACATCTGGCAGGCTTTTACGTGCACATATGCATGCACAAACCTCCCTGTGAATGTATGTTTGCATGACTCCCCTGCGGGTACATGTGTTCCCAGCCCGGTGAACACGTGTGTATGTGCCCCTATTGTGTGCATGTCACGGCTCTCTGGATTATGTGTGACTTTTGCCATGAACCACACTCGGAGTGGTTCCTCTGACCTGGGGTGTGTTCCTCCTGCCCAATCCTAGGGACTGATGCCTCGTAGCCATAGGGCTCCCCCTGCTTTTGCACTAAGCAAATAGGAGGCCCCAAAGGTAAACAGGTGTGCCTCCACAGTGAGAGGTGGAGCACGGGCAGTTCGCCTGGGACTTCCTGCTGCCCAGCCCCCAAACGAGGAGCTGATGCCCTTTCTGTGGTCCAAGGACCCTCTTCTCTCCACTCATACTACATTCTCCCCCTCTGGGCTCTGACCACTACAGTGCTGACCTTTACCTCTTAAATAAATGCTCCAAATTTCTGTTCTCCCTCTGGCCAGTTCCTGGTCCTTCCCCTCTCTTCAAGGCCACATAGTTAATATTTGACCTGGAAAGGAGGGGAGAGGCCAGCGGCCCCTGCGGCCCTGTCTGTGGGTGTCTGATGAGATTGGGTGGGTCAGGCTTGCTTTATACCCGGCCTGGTCAAGGAAGCTTTCCAGAGCCAGCTCAGAGGTCAGGCCTGTTACAGGGGTCACAGAAGGCCTGCCACCTACTTCCACCCCATCCCCAGCTGGTTGGCTTGAGGGTCCAGGTGTGGGAATAGTCTCCAAGCTGTGCCAGGGGAGGTGGCCAAGAACTGAAGGATCTCATCATTCACCTTTGCCGTGTTACTTATGTCTCAACTGGTCTTGCACACTAGAGCTTCCGGCACAGACTTTACACCTGTACAGCCATGGGGGCCCAGATACCAACCCCCCTCCGTGTCTGCGAGTGCCTGTTTGCAGGCAGGGGCGTGTGTGGATGCCTAGCCAGAGGGTGCAGTATGGACTCGCATGGGTAGAGTAGAGATGGGCACCCCCTCGGAGAGGAATGCTGAGGAGGAGAAACGTCTAATTAAAGAAAAATTCCAGAGGGAGCTCTTAGGCCAGGGAAAAGAAAAAACAAAGGGAAAACAGGACAAAATAAACAAAGGCCCATTAAATGTCTCTGCCCAAGCCTTCTTGCATAAGGCACCCCCGCAGCCAGCCAGGGCAGCTGTTGCCCCAAGTTTGGTCTCATTGTTGGTAAGAGAAGGCCTTCTCCCTGAAAACGGAGCTCCGGTCGAGATGGAGGCCTAGCTTAGCTTCCCACTGGGTCAGGGGAGGGCCATTACTTTGGGTTTGGGCTGGGAGGAGTCTAGGGCCTTGTAAGGAGGGTAAGTTCTGCCCAACTTGCATCAGAGCAGAGAGGTGGCCAGAGTGACAGTGAGCTGATCCTAACGTGAGATTCTGTGGGCCTCCTCCCACCAGTGCCCCATGAGGTCTGGGGCTGATGCCATCTACCTTCTACCCACACACAGATCAAAGAGCTTTTTTTCCTGTTTTTTCTTTAGAAAACGGACCTCAGAGAACCAGGACTAGTCCTTCTGTTGGGGCAGGGTGATCCCATCAGTGACCTACAACCCCTCCATGACCCTACAACAACTCCCTCCCACCATGGAGCTTGTATTTGATGCAGAAAGGCAGTGTGTGATCCATACCTCCCTCTGACCTCTAATCTGGGATTCCATGGCCACACAACCCTGTGATTCCATGTCCCCTCGATTCCAGGACCCTCCCTGGCCCCATGACCCCTGACCTTCCAAGTGACCTCTCTGGACCTTGACCCCATGACAGTTCTTCCCCTGTGACTCTGGCCCTGGCTCCCCTTCGGGGTCTTACTGGTGTGGGCCTCCCCAGGAAAATGTGGGGGAGGCTCTGGCCCCTCTTCCTGAGCTTCCTCACAGCTACTGCCATCCCTGGACCCTCACTGCGGAGACCATCCAGAGAACTAGATGCCACCCCGCGGATGACCATCCCCTATGAAGGTTAGACTCCCCCCCCAACTTTGAAAGGCAGCAGGAGCCACGTCTGGGAGCAGAGAGGCAGCCCCAGGGCTGGGCTCACTGCTCCCACTCTCCCCAGAGCTCTCTAGGACCCGGCACTTCAAGGGTCAAGCCCAGAACTACTCAGCGCTGCTACTGGAGGAGTCCTCCGCAAGACTGCTGGTTGGAGCCCGAGGTGCCCTGTTCTCTCTCAATGCCCGTGACATAGGAGACGGGGCTCACAAAGAGGTTAGCCCCTAGAACCCGGAGCACCCAGAAGGTCTCCAGCTTTATCCACCTGGGACCTCAATTTCCTGGAAGCACTGCCAGCCTTCCATAGCCCTCTGATCAGAAAGCACTGCCCTTCCCAAGCCAGGTCTCCTTTACCATCCAGTGCCACTCCTGAAACTTACCTGTACCCCAGCTTCCCCTGTTTCCTGGAGTCCTGTCACCCTGTCCCACAGATAATGGGGAAACACAAGGGTACTGGGGCCAGGACATCAGCCTATTCCCTTTCCCTGTCTCCAGATCCGCTGGGAGGCCTCCCCAGAGATGCAAAGCAAATGTCATCAGAAAGGGAAAAACAACCAGGTATGTGGTCTGCCCTGTCCCCTGTCCCCAGCTCCTTTCCTTCTCCTCTTCATTCGGGGATGCCAGGGTTGGTGGGGGCACAGATGGAGGGGTATGGATCAGCCAGTCAGTTGCAACAACCACAACAAACACATGAGTGGAGCCGGAGCGGCAGGCCCTAGGTGCAGCACTTCTGGTCCAAACATCTGGTGACCTACAGGCTTGGCCGGTAGTGGCATCTTAATCTCTTCTAGGCTCCTGAATAATAATCAGGAGAGCAATAAGTGATCTCTAGTAAATGCTGACTTAGCTGTTATCTCTCCTAATTCTAAAATAAACCTATGAAATCGTTTTATCCTCCATTTTACAGATGTAAAAAATGAGGTTTGGTGAAGGAATTGCTCAAGTACCCAGTATACCATGGAGGGGTGGTAGTGAGTTGCCAGCTCTTTCTGGGTAACAGGGTGTCTGCAGGAGTCCCGTGTCGGGCTATGAAATAGATGCTTCTGGAGAGCTTCTTAACAATACACATTCCCAGGGGCCCCTGGCTGGCTCAGGCAGTAGAGCACACAACTCTCGGACTTGGGGTCGTGAGTTCAGGCCCCACACTGGGCATAGAGATTACCAAAGAAAGAAAGAAAGAAAGAAAGAGAAGGGAAGGGGAAGGAGGATGGAAGGAAGGAAGGAAGGAAGGAAGGAAGGAAGGAAGGAAGGAAAGAAAAGAAAAAAAAATAAACACATTCCCTGGCCCAAGGATTCTGATTCAGTGGGTCTGGGGTGGTGTTGGGATAGCTGTGTTTAAAGAGACACTTCTAGGGCCGCCTGGGTGGCTCAGTCAATTGAGTATTCTGACTCTTGGCTTCAGCTCAGGTCATGATCTCAGGGTCGTGGGATGAAGCCCCGAATGGGGCTCCCCACTCTCCTCGGGCTCCTCTGGTTCCTGGGGCTGCCGCTCAGCGAGGAGTCTGCTTCCCCTCTCCCTCTCCCTCTGCCCCTCCACCCGCTCTGCCCCTCCACCCACTCATGCTCTCTCTCTCTAAAATAAAATAAATCTTTAAAGAAGCACCTCTAAGAGACTCCATCAAAGATGCCTGCTGGTCCAGCATGCGGCATGGGTAGAAAGTGGGGCTGCCGAGGCAGGCAGAGCCCAGGTCACAGAGCACTGTAAGTGCCCAGCTGGGGGATGGGTTTTATTCTGTGACAATGGACACCCTCACCATTTGGCGCTTTACAGACTCTCAAACTTGAGTGTGCACGTGAAGCCGCTGGGTGTGTATAAATGCAGATGCTGGCTCAGTAAGCCTGGGGAAGGGCCCAAGATTCGGCAATTCTAACAAGCTTCCAGAGGAAACTGATGCTGCTGGTCCCCAAGCCACAGTTCAGGTAGCATGGCTTTAGGAGCACACTTCCCAAAGCATGTTCTGAGGAACACTGATCTTTAAAAGAAGGGTTTAATGGTCACATGAATTTGGGAAGTGCTGTATGCTCAATCCCACAACGCGCAGCAATATCCTTAAGGCTCTGAAAAGTCCCCTGAAAAGGCAAGTTTTAGCCATAGGTTTCCAACGTATTTGACCACAGAATTCCTCCCTCATTCTCACCCCATCGTCATGTAAACATCTTGGGGAAACACTACTAGAGGAATATTAATCCAGCCCCAAGCTCTAGATGAATTAAACTAGAGCGAGTCTGGAGGCAGGAAAGGCAATGGAGGTTGGGAGTATCATGGGGGTCAGAGGAGGGAGGCCTGAGCAGGGGAGAGGAGGGAGAGAGACAACGAGGGAGGGACTGGGAGGAGACAAAGAGGCCTGCATGGATTCAAACCCTGGGTACCAGGCAGGAGGAGGAATCATTAACAAGGCGAAAAAGTCAAGAGGGCCTCTGCTTAAGGCATTTAATGGGCAGAGAAGAGCAGTGTGGCTGGAGGGGGCGAGGCAGGGGCAGAAGTGGCGGGGCCCCAGGTTCAGGACTCTGCTGAGCCACCAAAGTTTTTTTTTAAATACAGCAGTGACATGATTTGGTTTACATTTTTAAAATATGCCTTGGAAAGCGGGTTGCTGGGGGTGCTGATGGTAGGCTATCTCTGGCAGGGCGCTGCAGACAATGGGAACAGCAGTCCCCTTTGAAGGCAACAGGGATAAAAGGAGATACTCTGTTTATAACATATCCCTTTGTACCTTTTGAATTTTACACTGCGGGCATGTATTCCTCATTCACTGAATAAATAAGTGGCTTTTAGAGAGTGGCGGAAGCTTGGGAGAACCGTCAGGCAGTCTCTACATTTGTCCAGGGAGGAGGTGACAGCGGTGACGTGGACTAGGGTGGTGGAGGTGGAGGGGAAGCGGACCGCGTCAGGAGACACGACAAAGAATCCTGGAGAAGGACTGGACATGGGGGTGAAGGAGTGGGAGGCAGCAAGGCTGACTCTAGGTATGTGGACCCAGTAGTAGGATGGATGGGCGAAGCGAGGTGGGAAAGACTGGATGAACAGGTTTAGGAGGAAGATGCGGGTTAGGGAGGAGGCGATGAGCTTGCTTTGTAACCAGGTGAGTGTGATGTGTCTGTGGGCTCTCAGGTGGCGAGAGGCCTGGGGACAGATTTTGTGGTGTCACCCCAAAGGGCGTGTGGGGGCCCCAGGACAGAGGGACACTGCTAAGAAGGAGATGTGAGAGAAACATCTCAGGGTGGTTGGGGGCCCTGGGAGCCCCAGACCTGGGCGTGCAGGGGACTGCAGGAAATGCAAGAGAAGCTGGCAGAGTGTTTCAGGCAATCGTCACAGTGAGACGGAAGCAGAGAAGAGGGGTCATGCCACCGGGAAGCCGAAGGACAGTGAGTTCCAAGGAGTATTCTGTGTTCAGGGCTGTGAGCAAGCCCGCTGGGAGCTCAGAAAGAACCATGTCCCGTGGGTGGGGGCAAGAGCTGGAAGACAAAGCTGGACTGATTACTGGGAAAGGCCTCTGAGCAGGCTGGGGGCTCACAGCCGTCCCCCCCTCTGCCCCACAGACGGAGTGCTTCAACCACGTGCGATTCCTTCAGCGGCTCAATGCCACCCACTTCTACGCATGCGGGACTCATGCCTTCCAGCCGCTCTGTGCAGCCATTGTGAGTATGCCTGCTCCCGCCCCGATTGCCGGTCCCAGGCCCCCGGCCCCTGCTCCGTGGCCCCAGACTCCTCTGACCTTGGGCCACAGCCCCTGCTTGTCGTCGAGCACACTCACTTCTGGCCCCGTATTCCCCCAGGATGCTGAGGCCTTCACCTTGCCAGCAAGCTTCGAAGAGGGGAAGGAGAAGTGTCCTTACGACCCCGCCCACGGCTTCACAGGCCTCATCATCGGTGAACATGCACTCCCCACCCCCGCCCCTGTCCCACCAGCATGCGGTCTGTGGGACTTGGATCTCATCTCGTTGCTGGGACTCACTGCCCGTGTGGGTTACGCGCTTTGTTGTCTGTGACATGTCTCATGCTCGGCACGTCTCTGCTCCAGATGGAGGCCTGTACACAGCCACGCGGTATGAATTCCGGAGCGTCCCTGACATCCGCCGGAGCCGTCACCCGCATGCCCTGAGGACGGAGGAGGCACCGATGCACTGGCTCAACGGTCAGGGGGATGAGGCGCAGGATGATAGGGGGCGGGGGACTGTTTCTTCATCTTTACCCCCTGGGCACTCGGCCGTCCCCTCCGGAAATTCCCAGCCACACCTGTCTGGTCCTGTGTGGTGCTGAGTGAGAGGCAGTAGCGGCGGGGGTCCCCAGCCTGTCTCAGAGGCCACTTGAACTGCCCGACCCACAGATGCTGAGTTCGTGTTCTCCGTCCTGGTGCGGGAGAGTGAGGCTAGCGCCGTGGGGGATGACGACAAGGTTTACTACTTCTTCACGGAGCGGGCCACTGACGAGGGCCCCAGCAGCTTCGCTCAGAGTCGCAGCAGCCACCGTGTGGCCCGCGTGGCCCGTGTGTGCAAGGTGAGTAGGACCAGGTTCGGGGCAAGAGTGTAGAAGCCGAACCTCTGCCCCTGACCCCTGACCCCGTGCCCCACCTCCTCAGGGAGACCTGGGAGGAAAGAAGATCTTGCAGAAGAAGTGGACCTCCTTCCTAAAGGCGCGTCTCGTCTGCCACATTCCGCAATACGAGGTGCTCCGTGCCGTCTGCAGCCTGGACGCCGACGCCTCTGCCCGCACGCACTTTTACGCGGCCTTCACGCTGACCACCCAGTGGTCAGTGCAGGGACAGTGGGGGAGAGGAGGAACTGGGGACAGCGTGGGGGCCGGGACAGAGGTCAGTGAGGACGTGATAGGATCCCTTGTGGGGGGGCTGGCTGCCGAGAGAGGATTTCAGGTGCACCCAGCTAGCCTGGGGCCAGAGGCCGCAGTAGCCTCCTGACCCTTAGGAGAAGCCCTGAGGCCTAGAGCTGGGGTCGGCCAGGGTAACGGTGGGCTCCAGGCTGGGCAGGTGGCAGGGGGGCGGGCTCCTCGCCGGGTGGCTCAGCCCCCTCCCCTGTGTCCCTTCCTAGGAAGACCCTAGAGGCCTCAGCCATCTGCCGCTACGACCTGGCCGAGGTGCAGGCTGTCTTCGCAGGTCCCTACATGGAGTACCAGGATGGTGCCCGGCGCTGGGGCCGCTATGAGGGTGGGGTGCCGGAGCCCCGGCCTGGCTCAGTGAGTGCCCAAGCCTGGGGGCGGCGCTGGGTAGACAGAACCCCCGGGAGGGGCAGAGGGATCTAGCCTTGGGGGCGGCGGGGGACGGGCAGGCAGTAGATTCCTGAGGTTCGCCACCTCTGTCCCCCGCCCCAGTGCATCACAGACTCATTGCGCACGCGTGGCTACAACTCATCCCAGGATTTGCCGTCCCTGGTGCTGGACTTTGTGAAGTTGCACCCGCTGATGGCCCGGCCCGTGGTGCCCACGCGAGGACGGCCCTTGCTGCTCAAGCGCAACGTGCGCTATACGCACCTCACAGGGACACCTGTCTCCACGCCCGCCGGGCCCACCTACGACCTGCTCTTTCTGGGCACAGGTACTTCTGAGCCCTGCTCTGAGCCCTTCGGTAACTGAGTCCTTGACCCTCGTTGACTGCTAACCCCCTGGATGACTTTTGATCACAAGCTCCTGGTGACCGTTGATATTGATTCTTCAGTGAACACTCGCCACTGGCCCCCAGTGACCACTGGCTCTGGGTAACTGCTGACTCCTGTCGCCAAACACCGTGATCTTTGACCCTGATCACTAATGCTTGTGAACCCAGCAATTTCTGCCATGACTAGCCCAGAGTTCCCAGTGTCCTGAGGAACTGCTCTTGGCTGAATCCTTGTCCCTGATCTCATGACTCCCAAGCTGCTCCCATCAGGCTATTGCAGGCGACCAAAACCAGATGCCGTCGCTGGGTTCTGACCCTCTGTCCTCTCCATACCAGCTGACGGCTGGATCCACAAGGCCGTGGTGCTGGGCTCTGGGATGCACATTATCGAAGAGACGCAGGTGTTCAAGGAGCCCCAGTCTGTGGAAAATCTGGTCATCTCTCCAATGCAGGTACCCTCCGGATCGTGACCCTCAATATGGCCTTGCCAGAGTTGGGTGGGGGGAGTGGGTGGCTGGGCGGTGGCCGTGCGTGTCTGTAGGTGGGAGTCGGGGGTGTTGTCAACCAGCTTTCCTCTCTGGCTCCCAGCATAGCCTCTACGTGGGGGCCCCTAGTGGAGTCATCCAGCTGCCACTGTCTAGCTGCTCCCGCTCCCGCTCCTGCTATGACTGCATCCTGGCCCGGGACCCCTACTGCGGCTGGGACCCCAGCACCCATACCTGCACCGTATTCAGCAGGTCCCAGGGTAGCAGGTGAGAGGTGGCAGGGGGTGAAGGCCCCATGTGAGCAGGGAATCGGGGCCTGAGGGGAGGAGGAAGGCCTGCTGGCTGTAAGCGACTTGGGGGGCAGTTGTTGGTGACAGCCTCACAGACCCTGCCACTGGGGAAAACTAAAGGTCACTTCCCCTGGTCCTGCATCCAGGACAGCGCTGATACAGGACGTGGAGAGAGGCAACCGAGGCTGCGAAGGCAACAGGGACTCAGGTAAGTGACCTTCACGGATGTGTGTAGGCTGTGCAGACCATCAGTTACCTGTGCGTGTGTGTCTCTGGAAGGCTGTGTCTCTGGGCTTTCGGTGAGGATGTCCCAGCAGAGTCTGGCACAGAATAAGCGCTTCACAGACAGTTGTTGCCCAAAGGAATCATAAGTGAGGAGACAGGCTCAAGATGGGAAGTTTCTGTCACTTCTGGAGCTTATAGCCAAGGGGGGGTGGGGGGCAGGCAATTAAATGGCCACACGAATAATCATTTTCATTGGGTTTTTTTTGTTACAAAAGGAATATTTACAACTATGACAAGGGTTTGAAGGCTAATGGGTACTTCCCGGAGGAAAATCAGATGGCTGAGCTGCTGCCTGAAGAGCAAAAGTTAATCACCACAGCTCACATGTACTGAGTACTTACTGGTGACAGGCGCTGACTGAACACACACACACATGGTGTCACTTACTCTCACAGCAGTCAGGGGACAGGTGCCACGATCCCCATGCCCGTGAGGGGCAATCTCTCTGAGGTACAGGGAGAGTAAGTAAACTACCCAAAGTTAATAAGCTAGTAAGAAACAGCGTCAGAATTCAAACCTGACCCCAAGCAGCCTGACTGGAGTTTGTGCTTTTCGTCACTGCTGTGCTCTCCCCTTCAAGTGAACCAGTGGAGGGCCAGGAGAGGGGGGTGACACCCCAGCAGAAGGACCAGCAGGCAGATGAGCTTGGTGTGCTTGAGAAGGGGCTGGACAAGTGGGCAGGGGAGCGGCACAATCGGTATGGTGTTTTCACAAGGTCACCCCACTGCTGCATGGAGAGTGGATTAGATGGGGGCCAGAGTGGGCCAGCTTCCCCAGCTGGGGAAGGAGAGAAGTAAACAGGTCTGAGATGGAGTCTGGAAGCAGAATCTTGGTGAGGGTGAGATACAAAGGCGAAGGGGAGAGAGAGGCAAGGGAGGGAGACTCCCAGGTTTCTTTCTGACTTGAGCAGCTGAGTAGCCAGTGGCGCCATTCACTGGCCTGACAATTCAAGGAAAAGACCTGGTACAGTTTGGGAGGGCGGCTTTGGCCTTAGTCCGTGTGCCGTGCCGAGAGGCCTCATGCCGAGATGCCCTGTAGGCGGAAGATGTCCGTGTCTGATAGTCAGGAGAGAACTCCGTGCTAGAGGTCGAGATTATGCATCACTGGCGGAGAGCAGGAACTGAAACCGCCGGGAAGGGCCAGTGCGAACCTCACACGGGAGCATGAGTGCAGGAGACCGTTGTCAGTAGTCACCGTAATTCCAGATTCTGTGCTTGCTGCTAGGGACGCCAACAGCGAACCATCTGGCCTGCCATCTCCAATGCCCTCCCTGAGATAGACAGGCATTGACCACATTCCTGTCTCTCACCCCCCTCCAGGGCCACCACCACCCCTGAAAACCCGCTCTGTGCTCCGAGGGGATGATGTCCTCCTGCCCTGTGACCAGCCATCCAACCTGGCCCGGGCCTTGTGGCTGCTCAATGGGAGCACGGGCCTGAGTGACGGGCAGCACGGCTACCGCGTGGGCGTGGATGGGCTGCTGGTGACGGACATACAGCCTGAGCACAGTGGCAACTATGGCTGCTATGCCGAGGAGAATGGCCTCCGCACCCTGCTGGCCTCCTACAGCCTCACGGTCCGGCCAGCTGCGCCCGCCCCAGCTCCACAAGCCCCTGCCATGCCTGGGGCACAGCTGGCCCCTGACGTGAGGCTGCTCTACGTGCTGGCCATCGCTGCGCTTGGCGGCCTCTGCCTCATCCTGGCTTCCTCCCTCCTCTACGTGGCCTGTCTTCAGGGAGGCAGAGGAGGGCGTCGAAGGAAATACTCTCTGGGTCGGGCTGGCCGGGCAGGGGGCTCGGCTGTGCAGCTGCAGACCGTTTCAGGCCAGTGTCCTGGAGACGAAGAGGAGGGTGATGACGGGGAGGGGCCCGGGGGACTGGAAGGTGGCTGCCTCCAGATCATCCCTGGCGAGGGAGCCCCAGCCCCGCCACCACCACCGCCCCCGCCACCCCCGGCCGAGCTGACCAACGGGCTGGTGGCCCTGCCCAGCCGGCTGCGCAGGATGAACGGCAACAGCTACGTGCTCCTGAGGCAGAGCAACAACGGAGTGCCAGCGGGGCCCTGCTCGTTCGCCGAGGAGCTCAGCCGCATCCTGGAGAAGAGGAAGCACACGCAGCTCGTGGAGCACCTGGACGAGAGCTCTGTCTGAGCCCGGCCTCCTAGGACAAATGCTCTTCCAAGCCAGCCCGTCTGCCCCGGGCTGGGCTGCTGCTTCCCCAACACAGCCGCTCTGTCTTCACCCCCCCAACTCCAGGACCTTCTCCCAACTTTTTGATGTCCCTGTAGGGCTAGCAGAGTCAGGCCCAGCCAAAGCCCCCTCCTCAGTCTCCACAGACCCATCTGTGAGCAGCCCAGGCCAACCGGTGCTCCTCAGAGGTGGGTACTCCCTCAGGCCCTGGTGTTCTGTAGACCCGGGCCCGGTTCCTATTCCCTTAACCCGAGCACTTGGATGGCCCCATGTGTCTGCTCAAACCCTTCCTCTTTCTCCCAGGCAGGGCTCTGCAGGTCCAGATGACCTCAATGTCACCACCCTCTGCATGGCCCTATGTGCTGGACAGTCCCGAAACCAGACAAGACCTCTGCCGGCCGCCAGAGCCACCTGAGCCCTGCCTACATTCACATGTGCACATGGATGACTGTCCATCAGCTGGGCTGCAGGGCCCCCACCCCCATCTCCTGGTGCATTCTTGTATTTCACCTCTCCTGGACTTTGGGTACCCTTCCGGTTGCCACATCCCACACTATCTAGTCCTCTCCCCTAGTTCCAGCCCCATGTGGTGACCTCTTTGGCAAGAGCTTGGAAACAGGCCAGCCTGGGGAGGTAAGACTGTGTCATTCCCCTCTTCTTCCTTAATGTGCAGCCCTCATGAGTCAGCACCCCCAGCCCCTTGGTCACTCTCAGGAGTGACAGAGCCCCAGGCATATCCCTTCACGCCCATGTGCTGACATTTCCACGTGCATTTCTGAGCCTCCCTTTGCTGCCTCGGACCCATGTCTTTTGGGTTTGGTCCGTGGACATTTCAGAGGGAGAGCTGTCTCCCGCCCAGCTGTCCTCTCAGACATTTCCCTAGGATGGGTGACCAACACTGCAATGAGCCAGCCTCCCTTTGGGGGACCAAGCATTTGCTACCCCTAGACCAGAGCAGGGGGAGGAGATCTGCTGTCTCACCTGGCACATGAAGCCCGTTCTTGGAACTATGCAAAGGGCAGAGGCTGGGAGTTTGGATGCTTGGCTCCCACCCCTGTCCTACCTCACCGGGGCACTTTCAGGGTCCAGGGGCCTCTGAAGTCTCCAGGCCCATATGGGACAATCAAATCCTGACTGAGTTCCCCATTCCCCTTGGGTGAGGGTGACTGTTATTTTTGTAGCTGAGAACGTGGAATCCCCACGGATTTTTACTGCCCTTTACCTAATCCCTCCCACCTCCACCCCACAATGAATGTATTTATTGTGAGAACGGCTATCCTTCTTTAGGAATGCCCCCACTTACCACCCAGGTGGGCACAACAGGCATGTGACAGAGTGGGGAGCCTGGGTTCAGCTCCTCCCCCTCTTGTTGGTTAATAAATACCCTCTCTCCCCACAGCTATGTGTGTTCCACTTGGTCTAGACTGGCTTTCCCTGATCGCCAGGGGGCAGGCTTCGGAGCCTACGGATACAGTGCTGCAAGGTTGGCTCTGCTCCCCATAAAAAAACATTTGCAGAGAAAACTGGGATCCTCAGCTTCCATCTGGCTGCCCTGGGCAGGTACATAGGCCTTTATAAGGCTCTCACTACTCACTGATCATGGTGATAAGGGCATGACAGACAAAATTACAACTGTTCAAGAACTCATACAAAGGTTTGTAGGTTTTTACCTCCTGGCTCTTTTCCTCACTATTCCTCCCCCTTGCTTTAGCTAAGCCTAGAAGATGCTCCCTGTTTATCAGTTCTCTTGCTCATCTACAAGAAGCTTTTCAGTACCTCCCCTCCCCCAACAAGGGACAACATGAATTCCTTTCTGCAGAGGCGCCTGTCTTGGGGGATAGTTAGGACTAGGGCAAGCTTGTTACCAGGGATCTGACCTAAGAATCACTCTCCAAGGGTCCAGACTAGATTAATCACATGGCCTTTGATACTAACCATCCTGAAGGATTATATGTTCCGCTTCTGGTTTTAGGGTAATGAAAAGTGAGGTTGTATTTAAAATCTACACATACTTTGAAGACCTTAAGTGTAAACAAGTGAGCAAGTTTATTAACCTCAGTTTTCTAATCTAAACATTCACACGGATATAAGGTGGTTATCCTAATGCCAGGTTCACAGCAGAGTATAAGATCCTAGCTCTCTAGCTCAATGGTTGCAGATATAGGACATTGGGGATTCTTCAGATGCCAATCTTGAAACAGCTCGCTGGGATTTGAGATCACTATTGTCAATCTGGACTTCAGAAATAGATGCCCGTAATATCCTTGAAGAGTCGGGTTTCAGGGATGTCAAATGGGGAAGAATTAGGAGACTAACAAAGTCACTGCCCCACCTCCTGAACAACGAAAAGACAGCTCTTTATCCCAAACAAAAGCTCTGGTGTCAATTTCCCTTTTGGAGGGCTCTATCTGCTTGTGTGGGCTTGGAATTCCCTGAACCAAAAGAAGAACCACCTCCACTGGGGTTAAGAGTCCAAAGCCTGGGATTGGAGTTGGTGGAGCAACTCTTCATGGCACTTGCACCTGGGCTAGGGCAGCATCTTGAACCTCTCGCGGGCGAATCCCGCCCAACGTTGTCGGTTTGTTGGTGAAGGGGTGCCACTGGCCCTGGATGCTAGGGCTGTCCGTGTGGAAGGGCTTGCGGATGCGGA
Source organism: Potos flavus (assembly GCA_028534135.1). Lineage (NCBI taxonomy): Eukaryota > Metazoa > Chordata > Mammalia > Carnivora > Procyonidae > Potos > Potos flavus. The sequence continues at coordinate 24,295,818 of CM052894.1, read as the reverse complement.
TCACGTCCAAGCCCGACTGGTCCGCCAGCTTCTGCACCAGCGTCGCAATTTCCTCGACTGACTTGCAATGGATGCTCTCCTCGCGCACTGCCCCGTTAACTGGGAGGGGGTGGGGGGAGAGGAAGCGGATGGATCATGGGTCAGACCAAGGGGAAAGCGAACCGACCCAGCCTCCACCCCTCCGCCCCCATGCTCCCCTCCAGCCCTCTTCCGGCCCTACTCACGATATTCGGCCACTACTCTGGGCACACAGCAAGGCCGCGAGTTCACGTATATTACGACCCCTGGGTTCCGTCGGGCGAAGTCGGCCACCTCCCGTTCCACGAACTCCCTGAGGAAGCCGAGAAGAGTAAGCACAGCGACGGCCGATCCGGGGCGACCTCAGCCCAGAGAGCACCCCGCGCCCTTCGCTCGGCTCACCTGGCGCCGCGAGACGATGGCGCGTCGCGGCTGAGGCTAAAGCTGAGACGCTGCAGCTGCTGCACGTAGCGACCCAGCCCGTTGTGGAGGACACTGGCCAGGAAGCGGCTCGAGGTCCCGCGGGCCGTCATGGCCGCAGCGCCCAGGCAACCCAGAGCCGCCGGGCCGGGCCAGGCCGGGCCGGGGGCGGGACGAACGCCGAAGCTTCCGGTTCCGGGAGCACCCGCGCCCCGGAGTTTTGCTTCCGCGGTCACCGCGCGAGGCGCGCCAGGGACCCACGTTCCGGCGAGAGTGGCGAGAGGATGGGAGTGACGCGCGGTCGGGGTCTCGAGCAGCGCAGCTTCTGTCAGTAAAGCCGAGGGAGGACACGGGCGCGGGGGCGAGGTGAGCGCGGGGACTGGAGGGAGCCGCCCGGTGGCGCTCCAGTCGTGGCGAGTCCCCTTGGAGGGAAGGAGCGGCGAGGAGGGCCTCCACTTGGGGGCTAGCGCATTGGGGTCAGGAAGGACGCGGGCGGCCGGAGAGATGGGGACGACGAGGAGATCCCCTGGCCGGGCAGGAGTGGTGAAGAGATGATCTAGAGGAAGCACAGCGGTGAGGGGCAGTGTGGAGGGTGGTAGAGGTGAGGCACTGGATGTACGGGGCCATAGAGATAGAGTCAGAGAGAGGCACACGGCCGTGAAAGATGGGCATAGATGTGAAGTAGCAATGCAGAGGGGCGAAGAGGATTCAGAGAGATGTTTATGAGGGACAAGTTGGAAGAAAGAAGCCACCTCTAGTGGGCTCTGTGGAGTGCTGTGCAGAAGATCCCTAGGGTCTGACCTAGTGAAGGCCCCCAAATCAGGGAGGAAAGCATTTAAATTAGTGACTTACTCCATGGGACTAAGAATGTGGGTACTCCTTCGAGGTGGGTACCCCCTCCGTATCCTGCTGCCCCTGCGTGGGGAATGGATGGGTCGGAGGGGCCTGCCCAGAAGCTTGGTCCCAGGCCCTCCTCGCAGAAGGTACAGGAAGGAGGCTCTCCCAGCCTTGGAGGTACCAGTGTTGCCTGTAACTGCAACTGAAATCCGCCAATATTTGCGGGCACGTGGGATCCCCTTCCAGGATGGCCACAGCTGCCTGCGGGCACCAAGCCCCTTTGTGAAGGCCTTGCAGCTCAAGGATCAGACTGGTGCTACTGCTTCCTTCAGCCTTTTCATTGACAAGACCACAGGCCGCTTTCTCTGCATGACCAGCCTAGCAGAGGGGAGCTGGGAAGACTTCCAGGCCAGCGTGGAGGGCCAAGGGGATGGGGCCAGAGAGGGGTTCCTGCTTGGTGAGGCCCCAGAAGCTGAGGACATTGAGGAGATCCGGAGGATCTGGGACCGAGCCATGCCTCTCTGGGAGCTGCCTGAACCAGAGGAGGCCCAGCTGGCTCGTGTGATGTTTGGCCTTATCAAAGTGACAGATGACACACTCAGGCGTTTCAGTGTGCGGTATTTGCGGCCTGCTCGCAGCCTTGTCTTCCCTTGGTTCTCCCCCGGAGGTGTGGGATTACGAGGCCTGAAGCTACTAAGTGCAGAAGGCCAAGGAGATAAAGTACACTATAAGGAAACCACCATTCCCCGGCCTGGTGTCTACTGCAATCTGTTTGGCTTACCACTGATCAGTCGGCGAGATGTTGAGGTGGTACTGACGAGTCGCGAGCTGGACAGCCTGGCCTTGAACCAATCCACAGGACTGCCCACCCTTGCCCTACCCCGAGGAACGGCCTGCTTACCCCCTCCCTTGCTCCCTTACCTAGAACAGTTTCGACGTATTGTGTTCTGGTTGGGAGATGACCTTCGGTCCTGGGAAGCTGCCAAGTTGTTTGCCCGAAAACTGAATCCCAAGCGATGCTCCTTGGTGCGGCCTGGTGACCAGCAGCCCCGTCCCCTGGAGGCCCTGAACCGAGGCTTAAATCTTTCTCGTATTCTGCGTACTGCCCTGCCTGCCTGGCACAAGTCTATCGTGTCTTTCCGGCAGCTTCGGGAAGAGGTGCTAGGAGAACTGTCAAATGTGGAGCAGGCAGCTGGCATCCGCTGGAACCGCTTCCCAGACCTCAATCGTCTCTTGAAGGGCCATCGGAAGGGCGAGCTGACAGTCTTTACAGGTGAGCCCTTGGGAAATCACTACTTGGGGTAAGAGGCAAACGATCAGGTGACAAAAGCATGTGGTTTGGGGCCATGGCAAATGTTAAAGAGCAGGTTTCTCCCAACTTTGAAGCCCTCGCTCCAGGTCTTGGTTTTAAGGGTAGAACTTTCCTCCCTCACCCAGGTCTGTGTTCAACCCCTCTGCAGGGCCAACAGGCAGTGGAAAGACGACATTCATCAGTGAGTATGCCCTGGATTTGTGTACCCAGGGGGTAAACACACTCTGGGGTAGCTTTGAGATCAGCAACGTGAGACTAGCCCGGGTCATGCTGACACAGTTCGCTGTGGGGCGGCTAGAAGAGCAATTGGACAGATACGACGAGTGGGCCGACCGCTTTGAGGACCTGCCTCTCTATTTCATGACTTTCCATGGGCAGCAGAGCATCAGGTAAGATTCCGAGGCCTAGGGTTTTCAAAGAATGGGAGGGCAGGAGAACAGATCCCCAACAGAATTTTCAGGAATGCTGGCTTTTCTGCTGGGATGGTTTAGAGAGACCACTTGTGATTGACTCTTGAATTCATTGACTCTTCCTCTCCCCAGGACTGTAATAGACACAATGCAACATGCAGTATACGTCTATGACATTTGTCATGTGGTCATCGACAATCTGCAGTTCATGATGGGGCATGAGCAGCTGTCCACAGACAGGTGACATCCTCTTGTCTCAGTGGAACCACTTGAACACGCATGTCTTCTCAGGCATTTGGCCCCTAGGCACACACAGTGTACTCTTTTGTTTTCTGACGTGTGTGTTTGCACACACACCCCCGTGTGTTTTTCTGTCTTCATAGAGGTGTGAGTTGTGGCAGTGGGAAGGATGGATAGGGACCTAAGTGTGAGTCCTTGGGTGGAGTGGGGTGGGGCGGTTTGTGGGGAGCTGTGAATGAATCAAGAGTATGGGTATGTTCTCGACCTTCTGTCTGTCTGATAATGTCTTTACTTTGGTGGGATTCGGGCAGGATTGCGGCTCAAGACTACATCATTGGGGCCTTTCGAAAGTTTGCAACAGACAATAGCTGCCATGTGACACTGGTCATTCACCCCCGGAAGGAGGACGATGATAAGGAACTGCAGACAGCATCAATTTTTGGTTCAGCCAAAGTAAGTGGCCTTTAGAGGAGCCTAAGCTTTGGAGAGTAGAAGGGACAGGTGTGACCAGGGATGGCCTTCATTCAGCCTTAAATCATCTTGACTGTCCACTTGGAAGAGACAGGAGACAGCCACCTCTGGGGCCATGACATGAGGAGCACATGTGCTAGGAATAGAAAGGCTGATAATAGTTAGTTGGTTCTTTGCCCTCTTTGCCCTCCAAGAGCTCACATCGTCCAGTGGGGAGAATAATGAGACAGTGATTATAACTCAGTATGATAAGAGCTATGATAGGCAACACAGGTGTTTGGGGGGAAAACGAGACATCTGAGTCAGCCTGGGACAACTGGGAAGACTTCTTGCCCATTTGGGAAGAGGAAGTGTCAACAGAGGTTGGGTTGAGTTCTGGCAGACAGTAAGTGTTAAATAATCGAATCAATGGAAGGGCCTTGTGGGCAGCAGGACCAGCCGGATCGTGGAGCTTCCGGCGATATGCTGAGTGCCTGTTACATGCTAGGCTGGGCACAGGGAGTCCAGGGTGAGGAGCACAGACTATGCAACAGAACAAACGTGGAGCTAGGGAAGAGAGTGACACAGAAGTGCAAAGATGGTGGTTCTTTCTTTATGGGGATCAAGAATGGTCTCTGATGAAAGTGTGACATTTAGACCGAGACCCAAATGAGAAGAAGCTGGGGTTGAGTGGGGTGGTGAGCTGTGGAGGAGAAGTGTCCCAGGCAGAGGGAACAGCGTTTACAGAATCCAGGGCAGTGAGATAGTCGAGGAACTGAAAGACTCAAGTGGCCCCATCATCACGGTCAGTAGTTCAGGGAGCTTTGCCATTTTTCCCTGGAGGTTCAGCCTTCCTTTCTGCTTCTCATATGTCTTCTCACTGCTCCTTCCTCCTCCTGCCCCCATCCCCCAGGCAAGCCAGGAAGCAGACAACGTTCTGATTCTACAGGACAGGAAGCTGGTAACTGGTCCAGGGAAACGGTATCTGCAGGTGTCCAAGAACCGCTTCGATGGGGACGTAGGTGTCTTCCCCCTGGAATTCAACAAGAGCTCTCTCACCTTTTCCATACCACCAAAGAGCAAGGCTCGGCTCAAGAAGGTCAAGGATGACAATGGACTGGTGACCAAAAAGCCCTCTTCTGGCAGAAAGGGGGCTGTGCCCCAGAACTCTGAGACTTGCTTGGGTCAGGCCCACCACCCCTACCAGGCAAACCCCTCCAAGCCCTCAAGGTGAAGGCACGGCAGAGCTGGACACTGAAATGAGCCTGACAGGACACGGGCTGAGACACGGACTTTCTTAGCCCTCTGCTCAGGCTACCTCTGTCCTGTGGTCCCAAGGTAGGGACCCTCCTCAGTCAGAGGGGCCTACCTAGGGCAGAATTCCATACGGAGAGAATTCAGTTTAGCAAATATTCGAGGACCTCCTGTGTGCCAGGCTTTGTTCTAGGTCCTGGATTCCCACTGACAAGACAGATGAGGTCCCTGCTTCTCTAGAACCTGCAGTCTGGAGACAAGAAAAATAATGAACAAACACAAAATATAGTTTCAGACAGCGAGATCTACTATGAAGAAAAAACAATAATGCAGTACTGTTTACGAGCTAGTTTAAGGTCTGAGAAGGTATCTCTAAGCAGAGGACATTGGAGATGGGGCCTAAAGAACTAGGATTGAGCCATGTGAACATCTGGAGAAAGAGGGATCCAGGCAGAGGGAAAATTAGACACGGAGGCCCTGAGGTGGGAATGAGGAAGTTGAGTTCAAAGCACTGGGTTCAGGCCCCCTGAACCTGGAAGGGAATAGAGGACTTCTTGCCAAAACTCCAGCCTAGGTTTGGAGCCACAGGATGACACAGGGGGCATCAGAGTCCTCTGCAGCCCACTCTGGACCCTGCCATGAGGTCGCATTCGCTGCCATCGGATCCTAGGTGCTTGGCCCTGTAATATCAGGGCCCCAGAGGTGGGAGGTGGCCAGAGAAGAAAGCTGTGAGCCCAGAGTGCCTGCCACCTGGACGCTGATTCCGTGTTATGCCACCTCAGACCACTGGAGTGGACACAGTCATGACTTTTTGTAGAGCCTTTTCTAGTTTTACTGAAAAAAAATTTTTCCATTGCCTTTGTTTCTGTGTTTTTTCTTGTTTGTCCACCAGGTGTCTCCCCAGCCCATAACTGGATTTTCCTCTTGATTTGAATTGGGAGTCTTTGAGCTGTGCACCCCCAAGGAAGCAGAGGCATTAAAGGGCCTTGACCCACACATCCCTTTACGCCTCTTCTTGGCTTAGGGATGGCAGGATGGTGCCTCTTTATCCCTCTCTCCCCTGAGGATCTCCATGTGATCCCTGGCAGAGGTGTGGGTCACTGGGCCACATGCCTAGGTCCTGCGCGACCAGCTGTCCCTAGGTGATACGAGCCACTCACTGACCTCTCAGTGTGGACTCACGCTCAGTGTCTTCTTATCTGGCTCTCCATCCATTTCCCTCTTTCTTGTACACTCAGTGTTTCTCTTATGTTCGTATGTGTCGGAACTCCTGGGGTTCTTTAAAAATGCAGAACCCAGGGCCTACTGTCTCCAGTAAGCATGCACACAGACGTTTCTAATTCTGGAGGTCTGAGGAAAGGTACAGGATTCCTCTTTTTTAACAAGTACTGAAGGAGATTGTAAAGTTAGAGACCTTGTCAGAAATAGTCCTAAATGAGGGCACTTTCCCATCTCACTTCCTCTGATACCCTAAAGTCCCATTTTCCCTTTAGCTTTGCATTCAAGGATGGTCAGAATGCAAGATGTTCTGAGGGGGCTGAGGAGAAGGCTTTTGTTAAGGGTGGGCAGAGGTTTCCTGCTCCGTTGGAGTAGGGCTGCCTTATCAAGTTCTCCAGTCCACCTAAGGGGGCTGCTTCTGGGGCCCTGTGGAAGGCTCTGGGTCTCTGGTCTGTTGTGAGAACTGTGGCTACAACTGTCTCCCGAAACAGACCCTGGAACAAAGCTGCTCTCTGCGGAAGAACCAGCGGGGGGAGGAAAGGGGTAGCTCCTCCAGGGCCTCCCTTCTTGGGGGTCTCTCCCAGACTGGCTGGAGCCAGGCCTCTTAATCCCGCAGTAATCATTCCCAGCCGCTTGCTGGTCTCTGCCTCATCCGGGGTCCGTAACATTGAACGTCAGCCGTGCATTCCAGATGTACACCACCAGGTCATTCCTACCTCTAAGGATCCGGGTCTGCTGACAACGCCCGGTGTGTTCTCTCTCAGGAAATCCTTTCGGGATTTCCATTAGAGGACCTTTGCGAGGTCTCTGTGAATTGGGGATAGAAGGGTACATACAACTTGCCTGTCTGTCTTGCCCTACCCTCCTAGCAGACTCCCCCCACACAGCACAAACCAGAATGATGGGAGGGGAAGTTAATGCTCCCCAGCCCCACCCCCTACACAAACACATTCCACTGCACACCCGTCTTAAACTCCTTACAAGGTATGTTGAGGAGTCCCTGGAGCCTAGAAAGCCGTGGGGGATGCCTGGGTCCTGTGTAAGGTCCCTGGGAGCCATGGTCCCTGTACCCAACCAGACTGGATCGAGGCAAGTTACTTGGGTTCTGCCTATATCCAACTGGATACTAATAATCTCCCTGAGAGTTCAGGAAGGGCCTGGCCAAGCAGGGGCCAGCTGGATCTGCAGCCCTGTCCTCAGATTTAGTGTCATATTTGTCTGTGAGGGGGCATCTTGCGTCCTCTAGTAGTTTCTTTACTACAGGTGGGTTTGAGAAGAGACTAAATTCACGGGACTCCTGCTGCCCAGGTACTCAGGCTGCAAGTACGGCCCAGATCCCTGTAGATACCAGTCTGTACCTTCCCGAAGGCAGCCTTGGGTGCCACGGAGGGAGCCCTAGGTGCCTCCCCGCAGTGCAGGGCAACTTCCTGTTTGTGCCTGTGGGTGGAACTTCATGAGTCGAAGGGAAGCCTGGCCGTGCTCTGTGGGGGGCCAGAATGGGCATTCAGGCTCACCTGGGCGGACTCGTGCTGCGGGGGAGGGGAGGTGCTGGTTCTGCTAGGGCAGTTCCGACAGACCGGAGGGCGGGGCGGGGTCTGTTTTGGTGAAACCCGAGCCGTCTTTGTCTGCTTCCTAGGGGTTTTCCTTGTTCCTGGGGAAAGAGCCGAGCGGGCCCGGTCTGACTCTCTACGGGGCAGGGCAGGTGGTAGTAAAGCCCCATCGCCGACTGGGTTAGGCGGCCAGGTAGTCTAGTGTTCGGTCACGTGCTGCTCGTCCCTTCCCCCAGGTCGAAAACCAAATCCAGAAAGCTGTGAAGTCGGAGGCTAGAGGGGCAGCCTCAGGCGACCACCGAGCTCCCGCGGGGCTGGGTACCGGGTCGGCTGTTGGGGGTGTGTTGGGCAGACCACTCCCCTCCCTGGGTCGGGGGCGCGGCCTCAGCCGCCCCGCCCCGCTCCACCAAGCCGGGCCAGGCGGGCGCCCGGAGTCCGGAGCCCGGAGCAGGCTGTGAGCCGGCAGATCTGCCGCGAGGAGGTGCCTTCGCTGGAGCAGGAGCTGGGCGGGAGCTGGAGCAGCGGCGCAGGTGGCGCTGGGTGAGTGGTGGGGCGGTGGAGGTGTCGGAACCCCAGCCTCCCGCACATCCCGGCTCCGGAGCGAACTTTCCCGATCTGGGGAAGCCGGGGGTCGGAGTGAGGAGGGCGTCCCAGTCTGGGCTGGGGGTGGGGGGTGCAGGCAAGGAGCCTGGACAAGGAACCGACACGGAAACTCACGCGGACGGGTCCACACGCGCGCGCGCGCACAGACCCACGCACTTGGGACACACGAACACACGTGCACTCAGGAAAGGACGCGCCCAGTGGGTTACCCTTGCAGTCCCTGGAGCAGCGCCACGGGCCCCCAGGGACCCCCAGCGGACAGGGTGCTCTGCTGTCGCGTACTTGACGGGGGTGGGAGAGAAGGGCTGCCCGGCGACCGCCCACGGGGGCGGGCCGGGTGGGCCACCTCCGGAGGTTCCTGCTTCCTGGCCGCCCACAGGTGAACACTAAAACGTAAACAGGCGCTGAGCACGTGATCGCTTCGCGGACAAGTGGGCTGTGCTCCCCCACCCCCGCTGCAGGGCGAGGACCTGCCTCCCCAGTCCTGGGCGAGTCTGCGAGGTCTCCTGTCGGGCTGTGTTCCATTCTCCGCCTCGAGAAACGTTAAGCCTTCCCCCAGACATGGGAGCACAACGCCCCCTGGAGTCCGGGTAGCGCAGGACTGAAGACTGTAGGGCTCGGTGGGTTTACCTGGGCTCCTCTCCTTCCTTCACCCCAACACGTTCATGGTGCCCTCATCCCTGAAGCCATAGTTGGGTGGCAGTGTACAGCAGCCCCCGCCCCATACCTCCAGTCTGGGGAGCTGCTGCGCGAGCGCCGGTGGCTCCCGACCCAACTTGCAGAACTGGGAGCTTCTCCTCCCACCATGGGAGCAGAAAGCCCCCTCGTGCAAGAGTGGAAGCCCTCTATTCCCAGAGAATGCATGAAGGCAAATGACCCCTCAATACGGGAGTGGGCCTATGTCCCTCCCCTGGAAGGGAGGATGAGCCCCCTCCCCCAGGGAATGAGGGAGGGGGCAGCGGCCCTCTGCCTCCTTCTCCGCCCCACCCTCCACCCCTCCACACAGGCTGAGCCCAGCTGCTGCCTGAGCTTCTGGGCTGGCTGCCAGGAAGGGGAGGAGGCTCCTGGTGCCCCAGGAGGCTGGGATGGGGGCAAGGCCAGAGGCGGGGGTCTTTCCTGGGGAGGCGGGCTCAGTCTGTTCTTGTGAGGATCAGGGTCTGGAGTGAGCCTGAGGGTGGTTGGGCTATGTCTCCCTTTCCAGGGAAAAAGAAAGAAAAACAACCCTTTCCATGGAGCTAAAAATAGAGCTGAGAGCCGGCCAGGGCTGTGGCCTGGAAGGGGGGGGAATGCTCCTTCCTGGGGCAGAGGAGCTCTGGCAGGCCTTGGCCTTGGGGGTGGGGATGCAAATAGGGGGTGGGAGGCGGTCCTTACCCAGGGGTGTGGGCATCAGCTGACCTGACTGGGGCACAGAGACCCCTCGAGGAAAGTCTGTGTGGTAAAATGTTTGTGAAACACCACGTGTCTGTGTAAGTTGTCTGACTGAAGAGCCCACCAGTGTGCAAAACAGGCTTACCAGACGAAGCCGGTTTAAAATTGTGTCTGGGTAGGAAGGGCTTTGAGTGGATGTGAAAGACTGTGCACAACAAGGTGTGTGACAGCCCGGGATGTCTGTATGTGAGTTGGACTGAAAGATTGTGGGAAGAAGGAGCATGGAACCACGTGATGGATGAGACTGATTGTGGCTGCGTGGGACTGAATGTGGGAAAGGTCGTGTGGGTGTTATGAAGATTGTGTTGTTTGCAAGAGGGTGAGAATATCTGTGACCCTGAGAAGACAGAGGAGTGTTGTCAGCTGTGAGGCTGGTGTAGGTTCGGACTGTGGGTTTGGACCGCCTCACCCCAGTGATTGCTGGGCGGGAGGGGGGGCGGGGGGGCTGCCTCTCTCTCTCTCTCTCTCAGCAATGACCTCTCTCTCTTAACAAATGATTCTTAAGGAAGGTTGGGGAGCAGACAGCAGCAGACAGCTGCCCAGGGCAGGCCTGGGCTTGCGGGGTCGAGAGGGTACAGTGCTGGGGAGCCAGGTAAAGGCCCCCAAGGTTGGGGGGTTGACGATGTATTCTCCGAGTGTGTCGCCAGGTGGCGCCACCTCCGCAAGTCCGAATATACCTCCATCAACCGCTGGGGGTGGGGCAGGCACGGCCCGAGCCTGGGTCCGCGACCGGTCCTGGGGAGCAGGGACCCAGCAGCCGGGGAGTGGGGTGGGGGGGCAGCTGACCCTCGGTGCCCCGAAGCGGCAGAGTGTGTCTTGTGGGGCAGGCTTCGACCGGAGGAGCGAAGGGGGAAGGGCGGCCGCCGTGGCGCCTGGCCCTTTGTGCTCGAACAATGACCAGCTGCCGCTGGCCCCGGGGCCCGGGTAGGGGTAGAGGGTGACCCGCCGCCGCCGCCGAGTTCTGAGCCGACCGGGCTTCGGGGGGTGGATCCTGAGTCTCGCGGCGCGGCCCCCGCGTGCGCCCCGCCGGCCTCGCGTGACGCGGGGTGGCTGCGCGTGTCCGCGCCCGGGGCGGGGACGCCCCTCGGACCCCTCCCCCGCGCTGCACCGCCCACTCGGGCCGGACGGGGGCCGGTCGGGCCGGGGGGCGCCGCGGAGGCGGGGCCGGGCCGGACCGGGCGGCTCCGAGTGGCCGCGCGCGGGCTGGAGCCGGGCGGCGCGCCTGTGGAGCGCTGGGGGCGGCCCGGGGCTGAGCATGGAGCGGCGCGGCGGAGGTGAGGGGGGGCCGGGGCTGGGAGGCAACCTGGGGGCGCCCCCAACTTCTGCGCGGCCGAGGGCGGGTGGGGAGGCGGCATCCTCCAGCCGCCCCCACTTAATGGAAGCGGGGAAAGGTGGGGGGCAGGCTCCAGAGGGTGGGTTGGGGGCTCCGGCTTCCTATCGCGGAAGGGGAACTCGTGATCCCAGACTTGATCCCGCTTGACCGGTCTTTGGAGTTTGGTGGGGGAAGACTTTCCCCAACTCTTCAGCCCCCAAAACAGGTCTATGGGAGTTCAGCTTAGCCAGACCTGCCCCAGGCCCTGGCTGAACCCAGCGCTCGGCTGCCCCCAGCCCACTAAGGGGGTGTGTGTGTGCTGGGCCAGAGTGATTACTCAGGGAGTGCTGGGAGGGCCAGGGGTTCCCTCTCCCACAGCCACAACGCATTTCTCAAAATGGAGCCTCCACTTGCCCCTCCTTCTCTCTCGGGCTCCCGCTCTTGGAGCCCGGCTGGGTGGGGCCTGGCTTTCCAGAGGCCTGGCTCTGGCTCCCTGGGTGTCTGGCTCTCGGGGCCCAGTTTTTATATCTCTTCTGGGTTTAGGGGCCCCTGGCTCCGTGGGATTCAGGGCCCCAGGCTCACTGGGTCAGGCTGTCTCCTTGTCTGCCTGACCCTGGGGCCTCTCTGAGTCTTTGTCTCTTGTCTTTTGGGTCCCTGTCTTTCTCTGAGTCTGTCTCTCTCCTGCCCTTACTTCTCACTTTCTCGGGGCTCACTGAAGCGGGCAGATGCGGACAGAGGTGCCGGCCTTCATTGCCCCCTAAGAAGCCCCTTCCCCACAGCTTTCTCTGTGCCCTGGAGTGGTGTGGGAGAGGGCAGGAGATGGCGTGTGCCATCTGCTTAGCCCAGGGGTGGCCCTCGGTAGGTAGGCTCTGCTCTCCCCCAGGTCCCAAGCCCTAGCTTCTCCGCCCTCAGTCTGGATACCTTCCTGGTTCTCAGGGGCCTTCGACTTGGTGGGGAGGTGGAGGGTGGGCCTAGTGGAATACCAGCCAGAAAGAAGGGGGCCAGACCAGGCACAGGAGTCTGATAATGTGTCTCTCCTTTCCCCACACTCCAGTGAGTGACGAGAACCAGGCTCCTGCTCACCCAGTTGGCCCTGCTTGCCACCCAGGCTCCCACCCACTCTCACACATGCTCTATCCACACACACACACTCCTCTGTACACACTTGTGCACCCTCACTTTCCTCTTCATCTGCTCATGTAAGATACAGGGAGTTTTACACATAAACTCACCTATATGTGAAGGGACATCTATCCAGAGACACTCTCAAGATATTTGCACTCATACACCACGAATTCACTGAATCACATATGTAGTTGTTCCTCTTACATATTTTCTGAGGAATCCTGATGCACACACATACTCTTTTATGGCACGTTAATCCGCACATATGAATGATAGGAACGTACCGATACGGCAACTCAAACAGGCACATAGTCACACGCACTCATTCCTGATGTGTTCACACATTCTCACATCCACACACAGTTAAGTACTCGTGCACGGTCTCACACACACACATAAGTACAAGCACAAACTCCTGTTCCTACGCGATTCTCTGTCCACTTCTTGGCCCCCGCTCTGCGTGATGACTTCAGCAGATGCCTGAGTCCTGGTCTTCGGCCTCAGGACTGGGGAGGGAGTTCCGGGTGGAGACTTGCTGTCCCCTTCCGGGAAGGAGCAGAGCCTGGGGAGGCGGAGCCCTCTTGCCAGGGTGCCAGGGAAGGGAGACCTGCGAGCAGCTGCTGGAGGTGATGGTGGGGCTTCCACCCTCATCCCCTCGGGGCTACTCGGGGAACGTCTAAAGCCGGATGCTTGCGCAGAACCAGAGGCTGGCGGCAGGCCTGTGTGGGCTCCTTTCGGCCAGACTCCTTGGGTGTGGTGAGGCTAGGAGTTGGCATGGAAGCAAGCACGAGCCTGCATCCACCTCTAGAAGGCAGGAGACCCCAGAGGGCACCTGTGGGCTCCCTAAGAGCTCTGGGTTTCTTGTTTGGCCAGCTCCACCCTTGCCGCCTCTCTGTCTGGGAGAAACTGAGGCCCAGCTCCGGGAGGCTGGGCACTGCCTGGCCTTGGCTCTTTATTCGCTAATTACCATCTGAGTTGCTGACTGTGTCCCTGAGGTCGTCTCTGCCCCGAGTGCCCTCTAATGAGGCCACCTGTCCCAGGGGACCGGGAACCTATGCTGGGCGCTGGTGGAGAGCTCCCTCCTAAACTTGCGTCCCAACCTCTGGGAGGGATGCAGGTTTGGGCTAGGGCCCTGCAGAAGCACCAGGCCTCCCTGCCCCTTATTGTCCTTGCTTGGTAGGGTCAGCCCTTAGCCCTGTTCAGACCAGAGTTGGGCGGTGATCTGGATCCCAAGAAGATCCGAGTTTCATGCCCCTGCTTGGAGCAGGAGTCCTGGGGGCTCAGGGCTTGGACTAATGTCAGGAGGCTGTTTGACGTGGGACAAGGGGTCAGGAGAGGGACTCAGGGACTTGTAGAAGGAGGGGCCTCAAGGTGACAGGACTCTGACACCACTGCTCTGCTCACAGGTTTCCCTGGAGGCCCTTGGCCAGGCCTGAGCCTCTGTCGCCATGGCCATTGTGCAGACTCTGCCAGTGCCGCTGGAACCCGCTCCTGAGGCCACCACTGCCCCACAAGCTCCAGCCATGGGCAGCGTGAGCAGCCTCATCTCAGGCCGGCCCTGCCCCGGGGGGCCAGCTCCTCCCCGCCACCACGGCCCCCCAGGGCCCACCTTCTTCCGCCAGCAGGATGGCCTGCTTCGGGGTGGCTATGAGGCACAGGAGCCGCTGTGCCCAGCTGTGCCCCCTAGGAAGGCCGTCCCTGCCACCAGCTTCACCTACATCAACGAGGACTTCCGGACAGAGTCGCCCCCCAGCCCGAGCAGTGACGTTGAGGATATCCGAGAACAGCGGGCACGCAGTGCCCATCTCCGCGGCCCCCCACCCAAGCTCATCCCTGTCTCTGGAAAGCTGGAGAAGGTGAGGACCAGCCTTTTCTTTGGGGCCGGGGTGGAATCAGGAGCCCCCTGAAGAAGGTGGAATTCGGGGGCCGGTTTAGAGGAGAGAACGTGGGCTGCAGAGTCACCAGCCCTGGGTTCTAATCCCAGCTCGGCCTCATTGTGGCTGCATGACCTCAGGAAAGTCACTTGACCTTTCTGAGCCCGAAGTTCTGTATCTGTAATGTGGAGGCACCAGGTCAGCTCTCCTGTGATGGTCGAGAGCATTCCATCACGTGACATATGTCAGTGTTGAGCCTGGCGCCTGTCACACCACGCATGCTCAGAGGCTGCTCCGACTCCTGCAGCTGCAGCAGCCACGCATCTAGCTCTGAGCAAGGCCTTTAACTTTGCTGAGCCTCCACTTGCTCGTCTGTAATATGGGCACAGTGATCATATTTTGCTCGTATGGCTGTTGTGATGATCGGAGACGAGCCTTGCTTGATATACAGGATGTCAGGAGCCCTCAGCCGGTGGCAGCAGTTAGTATTAACATGTGGGGATCGGGGACCCCAGATGGGAGGGCAGGGAGTATGACAAGGGCTTTGAAAGATCGGGCAGCTCATCCCCAGTGTCACATGGCACCTCATTTCAGAACATGGAGAAAATCCTGATCCGCCCAACGGCCTTCAAGCCAGTGCTGCCCAAACCTCGAGGGGCACCATCCCTACCTGGCTTCCTGGGTCCTCGGGCCGCCGGACTGTCTGGGAGCCAGGGCAGCCTAACACAGCTGTTTGGGGGCCCTGCCTCGTCCTCCTCTTCCTCCTCCTCCTCGGCTGCTGACAAACCCCTGGCACTGAGTGGCTGGGCCGGCAGCTGCCCATCGGGGACACTGTCTGACTCCGGCCGCAACTCACTGTCCAGCCTGCCCACCTACAGCACCGGGGGTGCCGAGCCAGCCAGCCACTCCCCAGGCGGGCACCTGCCCTCCCACGGCCCTGGGCGGGGGGCGCTGCCCGGGCCGGCCCGAGGGGCCCCGACTGGGCCCTCCCACTCGGACAGTGGCCGATCTTCCTCCAGCAAGAGCACAGGCTCCCTGGGAGGCCGCGTGGCTGGGGGGCTCTCAGGCAGCGGCGCCCGGGCCTCCCCTGACAGCAGCTCCTGTGGGGAGCGCTCCCCACCCCCACCCCCACCCCCTCCACCCCCTTCGGATGAGGCCCTGCTGCACTGTGTCCTGGAAGGAAAGCTCCACGACCGTGAGGCAGAGCTGCAGCAGCTGCGGGACAGTCTGGACGAGAGTGAGGTGACCATGTGCCAGGTGTGGCCAGCAGCGATAACGGGGGTGGTGTGGCAGGACATCCACAGGAGCTGGGAGTCCCGGGAGCATCTCCGTGTGTGCTGGGGGGACGGGGCGGGCCGGGGGGGCTGCGGGTGAGGCGTCCGGCGGGCCTCCACCCAGCCGTCGGGCTCCACCCGCGGGGTGGTGAGGACGCCCAGCCGGCACCGCCATTCATTGTCCTTCCGACCTGAGCGAGACGCTTCACGGTGCTGAGCCTCGCTTTCCTCACTGTAGATGAGATTTCTGGCCTCCGAGGGTTATTACGAGGATTAAGTAAGGCAAAGGCCGTGGAGTGCTCAGAATGCCGCCTGGCACCTAGGAATTCCTGCAGAAGCGTTTGCTATTCTGGACGTTGTTTCTAGAATCCTAGAAGTGGTCGTGACTAGAGTTACCCTAATTATCCTCATGGCCGAATGGAGTCTCCTGTCCCCGAGCCCAGCCATAGGCCGCCAGAGCAGTCGGTTACCTGGGAGCCGTGAGGGGGGTGGTGGGCAGGGGTTGCCGGAGGTGGGGGAGCCGCGCGACCCGGGTCCGCCTTCTGTCCCCAGGCATACGAGGAGCGGCCGCGGCACTGGCCACGGGAGCGCGAGGCGCTGCGGGACGACGGCGCCGCCCAGGCCCAGCGTGCGCAGCGGACCCAGCAGCTGCTCCAGCTGCAGGTGTTCCAGCTGCAGCAGGAGAAGCGGCAGCTGCAGGACGACTTCGCGCAGCTGCTGCAGGAGCGGGAGCAGCTGGAGCGGCGCTGCGCCACCTTCGAGCGGGAGCAGCGGGAGCTCGGGCCGCGCCTCGAGGAGACCAAGTGGGAGGTGGGCCGGGCCGGGCCGGGAGGGGCGGGGAGCGGGGCTCCAGGGGTCCAGCCATACCCGCCCCCCCAGCCTGCGACTCCCACAGGTCCTCCCCATCCTCACCTCCGGGAGATGAGGATCCCCCTCTGGCCTCCCTTTCTGGGTGGGGGAGGGTCTCCTCGTGCCACCATTGTAGGTGTCCTCAGGGGTCGGGTCAAGTGCTCACCGAGCCAGTGGCAGTCCCGTCCACTGCCTCCCGACCTATAAGAATAAGAATGTAGAGCCTGCTTTGCACCCGGAACTTTCTAGCTGTTACTCAGAGTGGATCTTGCGATCCTCAGAGCAGCCGAGTGAGGTGGCTACTGTTAACATTCCCATTTTTGAGCTGAGAAAGGCTGGAGCCCAGAATTACAGTGAGTCAGTGGCAGAGCTGAGATCTGAACCCAGGCCGTGTGGCTCCGGCGTCTGCGCGTTTGACCAAAACGCAGGGGTGCCTCTCGGTGGGAATGTGGGCATTGCCCTCAGTGGCTCCCACTCCTGCAAAACCTGCCACCGGCCAGTCCCCGGGGCTCTGCGGTGCTTCGTGATGGTTTAAAAGTCACCTGCTTTGAAGGAAAAAGATCTGGGTCTGCGTTTTACCTCAGCCACTTACTAGCCGTATGACCCTGGACATGTCACTAGGCTCGCCTCGGTGTCTCTGTCCGCATCGTGGGTGTCAGGATCAAACAAGCTGTCCCCAGAGAGGCCGCGTGATCTTGGGGCCCAAGCCTCTGGGAGAAGCCTTCTCACCAGCCTTCCCGACCCCCTCCCGCCCCTAGGTGTGCCAGAAGTCAGGCGAGATCTCTCTGCTGAAGCAGCAGCTGAAGGAGTCCCAGGCAGAGCTGGTGCAGAAGGGCAGTGAGCTGGTGGCCCTGCGGGTGGCACTGCGAGAGGCCCGAGCCGCGCTCCGGGTCAGCGAGGGCCGCGCGCGGGGCCTGCAGGAGGCGGCCCGGGCCCGGGAGCTGGAGCTGGAGGCCTGTTCCCAGGAGCTGCAGCGGCACCGCCAGGAGGCCGAGCGGCTCCGAGAGAAAGCCGGCCAGTTGGACAGCGAGGCGGCCGGGCTCCGGGAACCCCCCGGGCCGCCTGCCGCCGCGGACCCGTTCCTCCTGGCGGAGAGCGATGAGGCCAAGGCGCAGCGGGCGGCCGCCGGCGTCGGGGGCAGCCTGCGGGCCCAGGTGGAGCGGCTGCGGGCAGAGCTGCAGCGGGAGCGGCGGCGGGGGGAGGAGCAGCGGGACAGCTTCGAGGGGGAGCGGCTGGCCTGGCAGGCGGAGAAGGAGCAGGTGATCCGCTACCAGAAGCAGCTGCAGCACAACTACATCCAGATGTACCGGCGCAACCGGCAGCTGGAGCAGGAGCTGCAGCAGCTCAGCCTGGAGCTGGAGGCCCGGGAGCTCGCCGACCTGGGCCTGGCCGAGCCGGCTCCCTGCATCTGCCTGGAGGAGATCACCGCCACCGAGATCTAGGGCCCTCGGCGTCCCGGAGCGGCAGGGAGCGCGACTGCAGCGGCGCGGGAGCCTCGGGGCCGCAGAGGTCCCCCAGGTCTGAAGGCCCCAGAGCCACTCGTGCCCCGGGATCCAGGCCTCTGGGCCGCCGCCAAGACCCTGAGGGCGGCCCTGTGACTCGGGTGAGCAAGATCAGGCCCCTCGAAGGTCCCCGTTTCACTGTCTCACGGAGGCTCCAACTCACTTGACCCATCTCACCCCCCCTTCTGCTGCCATTGCCACTCTGCCAACCGCGTTCGTCCCCGACACCGGGGGCTGGGAGGAGGAGGGGACTCCCTCTTTTCCACACTCTCCCCTACCCCAAAGCCAGAGAGAGCCAGACAGCACCAGCTGCTCCAGATGTGCCTGCCCCCTCCCCACCCGTGCGGGGGCGGTGGGGGGGGAGCAGGGCTGGGACTGTGGTCCGACCCCCACGCTCCAGCCCTGCAGCCTCTCTCCTGGGGCGAGGGGGCTGTAGTCAGACCAAAGGAAGAACTCAGAATTGTCTTGTTTATTTGTGTTTGTGACCAAGTGGCCCCTCCCCACACCCAGGTTTATGGCCTTGTTTTCACTTGTATATTTTTCCACACTGTAAATTTCTTGTACAAACCCAAAGAAAAAAATTAAAAATTTTTTTGTTTTTAAAAAAGGTGAGTGTGCTAGGTAGAGATTATGGGAACTTCTTTGATTTGTACCTCCAGCCCCCCCCCCCCCCAGTTTTCTGGCTATTCCCCTACCCCTCATAGAGGTCTTGGGAAGAGAAAGCATGATGGAGGAAGGACAAATCCAGAAGGTGTGGGGTCCTAGTGGACCACGACATGAAATGGTCTCTCAGGGTTTGAGAAACTAGAAAAGCTTTCCATCCTGTTCCTTGCACAGAACACTACTTGGGGCCCTGAGAGCCCATGTGCCTCAGTGCTTGGGGGCATTAAAGGGGACATCAGGAGAAAGTGCCCACCAGTCCCAAGCTTCAGACCTTGGCTTTCTCCCAACCTCTCCCCATCCTGGGAGTTTGGGGGCAGTGAGCCAGTGACACAGGCTACCCAGGAGCACCTTGTCCTTGACACCAGGTTTATCTGGAAAGGACAGAGCCTTAGTGATAACTGGAGAGGGAAGAAAGTGGGAAGCTTTGGGAGGAGACAAGTCAAGCAAGAGTGGGAGGTTCTTAAGTCCCAAGGAGGTTAGCAGGCGGGGTCTGGGAGATAGCAGGAGGGTCCTGGGAGTCAGTGGGAAGAATCATGGCATAGGCGGGGAGAGTCTGGGATTAGCATCAGGAGTCTGGAAGGCTAGAGAAGAGGCTGGGCTGGCAGTCCGAAGGAGGAGCCTGGCATCCAGGAATCTGGATATTGGTGGGCAGAGTATTAATGGGAGGTTCTGGGAGGCAGTGGGAGGGAAGGAGTACCATCAAGGGGTCATCGGGCAGGGGAATGGTCAGCAGGAAGGCGCTGATCAGTGACGGCTGACAAGTCAGGGGCTAAGGGTAGTGGGCTGGCCCCAGGGACCCTGACCACAAGCTCCATGGGTTCCCGAGCCTTGTTTCGATAAGCTCGGCGGATGGTATCCACTGCTCGCTGGTGGGTCACCTGCTCCAGGCTCTCTCCATCCACTGCCACGAGCTCAAAGCCAGCCTGGGATGGGGGTGGAAATCACAGCCCTCCCTTCTCAGGTCATCCCACCACCCAACCTCTCACCTCCACCAGCTAGGACACTCCTCCCCATCTGGGTGGAGGGGATGGACAATGGGACTTTTGTGCCTGGAGCTGTGGGGGGGCAGGGTGAGGCACAGACAATGGCCCTTTGTCCCTTGGGGCTAGAGGTGGAACAGGACGGGCCACCCTCAGGCCCAGGCTGGCATGAGGGGACAGATTCTCCCTGGGCTTGTTCATCTTGCAGGCCTGACCCCCCTTGCACCTAAGCCTCCTCCCATGACCTGGTCTAAACCTGTCTGGCAGGAAGATCGGCAGGTTCCAGCCCCACCCCCGCACCCCCCCAAATTCAGCTCTGGACCTCGGGAGTGGGCTTGGGTACTCTTCACCCACCTGCAGGGCCCCGCTGAGGAAGGCAGCCCCCCCAGGGAAGATCTTCTCTATCTTCACCATGGGCTGCACCTTGGACTCAATGCCCCCAGAAATGCTGATGCCTAGTGAGAGAGAAGCAGTGGGTGAGCATGTGGCCACACTCCTCACCCCAGAGCTCCCAGAAGAAACCCAGCACCCCAGCACCGAGTCCAGGCCCCGACTTCTCCCAAATCCCCAGATTCGGTTCTCACTGGGTCCTCGACTCCCAAAAATCCTCCAGTTACCACCTCCTCCAATCTCGAACCTCCCGAATAGACTCCCATATCCAAATCTTATCCTAAGCCCAGGCCCCCCAGTTGCACCCCAAAACCAAGCCCGGGAACCTCATCCAAACACAAGAGCCCCACCTGCCAGGCCCAGTCCTATGTGGACTCACCCAAGGACTGCTTCATCTTGGACAGTGTGACCGTCCTCAGCTCCCCGCCAGGGGCCTTCTCCGCGGCCTCCCTGGCTGTCCCGCCAGTTCCATTCTCAGAGGGGCCCTGACCCCCCGCCTTGGCTGCCTGCTCATCCACAGGCCGTGGGAGAGGGGGCCTGGCCTTGCGAGGCTTGTGGTAGCGCCCGTGGGCCGCGCTCAGGGTGGGGACAGGTGCTGGGGATGGGGAACGCCTGCGTCCTGGGGACTTGCCTCGGCCCCGGCTGCGGCTGCGGCTGCGGCTGCGGCTCTGGGCCCGGCCCTGGCTCTGGCTCTGGCTCTGCCAAGGGTCCTCTGGGATCAGAGGTTCCATCAGCAGCCAGTTAGGCCTTGGGGGCCGGGGAGCGACGGGGGGTGGCTGGGGAGGGGGGGTGCTGGTGCCTCGGTGTGGGGCAAAGGCATCTACTGGCACGTCTTGGAGAGGGGGGATCCCTTTATGAGGGTGGCGGGGAGCAGAGGCCCCCAGGGAGACCTGGAGGCCCCCCAGCTGCTCCCTCAGTTCCCCATTGTCTTCCTCCTCCGAGAAGCCGTTCACGGGCAGCAGGTAGAAACCGCCACGACTGTCTGGGGAAGAGGGCCAAGGTCAGGCTGCCCCTCCTCACCAGCCCAGGCCACCCTGCGGCCTCCGGTCCTCGCCTCTACTGGCAGAGGGCCCGGGACACCCAGGCTCGGGTTGGCTCAGGCCCTCCGGTGGTGTTCCCTCGGGGACGGACCTGCCTGGGTTCCAGGCTAATACAGCACTTTAAAGCTTTCTATCGCAGTCTGTGTCTTAGAAAAAACATGACTCGCACACCAAACTGGTCTTTTCTCAGAGATTATTGCGTAGAAGGACACTAGATTTAAAAAGTGAGTGGGTTTAAAACCAATTATTGAGTAAATAATAGTACAGGTGGTGAGTGACGTGACTCCGGGGGACAAGGGATTTCCTTGAGGGGACCAGACGGCCTTCTGAAGCCATGACACCCTATGCGGGGGCAGGGACGGAGGGCCCGTTCTCCCTTCCCCGGTACCCCAGGGGTGTGCACCCCCCCCCCCACGCTGGGACTCCGACCAACCAGGCACGGGCGTGACGAGGTGACGCTTGGGCGGTGTGTCCTGCCGGGCCGGTCGCAAGGCAGGAGGCCGCACTGCTGGGAGAGGAGAGCCCCTCAGAGGCAGGGCCCCTGCTGGGCTCCCTGTTGGACCCAGCTGAAGGTCATCGCTCCTCCCTCTCCCCTGGGAGGCCCCCTTCCCATCCCCAGCTGGGGCTCGGAATCTGCACGTCCTACCCCAGCTGCTGACCTGCCCGGCTCTTAAGGGCCTCAAAAGCCTCCAGCTCCACGGGCATCACCATGCTGTCGAAGCGGCCGAGGTCAGTGGGCGCCACCACGCTCCTGGGGGAGGGCGAGAGATGGGGGTGGGAAGGGGCACAGTTCTGGGGGGGACAGTAGGGGGAGTTCTCCGAGGTCCCCTTTCTGCCCCAAGCCCTCCCCACAGCCTCCACCCCACCTGATGTCCCTCAGCAGCAGCAGCTTCGCGGGCCTGTCCAGAATGGCCAGCAGGGGCCTCACGAGGTCCTCCACGCCGCCCTCGTGCACGTACTGCAGAGAGAGGCGCCGCGGGTCACCCAGCGGTGGGGACACCCAGAGCTGGGGGGAGGGGCCGCGTGGGCCTGTGGGGTTCTCCACGTTTAGGAGAGCTGCTCCCCATCCCCAGGCTGTCCCCAGGACGGGGCAATGTTGGTGACTAAGGGGGAAGCCTGCAAGGGAGGTAACAGACCTATAATAGCAGTGGCGACACAGCTTTGGACGGGCACTTTCCTACGCCTTTTCGTACGCAGCAACGCTGCGAGATGACATGAATTACTCTCCTATTACAGACTGAGGAAACTGAGGCTGAGAGAGAAGGACTTTGCCCAAGGCCACACAGATAAGGAAGTGTGAAGAGCGATTGGAACCTGAGAAGTCAGGCTCCCGCCTGCTCCGGTGCCGGAAAAGGATGTGCGGGCAGAGGACTCTCCTCCCCGCCCCCACCTTCCAGGCAGAAGGAAGGAACTGGAGCCAAACGCTGGGCTGTGGGCCCGCCTTGCCCAGCCTGTGTCAGCACAGAGACCTACCAATTAGGCTTTGTTCAGCGCTGGAATGGGGACCTTGGGGAAGGGGCGGCTTGACAGAAAGCCTCTCCAGTCAGTCCCCGGGGGGGTGGAGGCCCTTCTGCCTGGCACTGCCCGGATGCCACCAGCCACACCCCACCAACGCAGACAAACTGGTAAACCGAACACTGGGAGCCTCCCTATTTGGACAGCACACCGCCCCCTGGTGGTGGAAGGGAGACAAGTACTGATTCCTGGATGCCCACGCGCATCCACACACACACACACACACACACACACACCACACACACACACACACACACACACACACACACACCCTGGACACACACACACACCCTGGACAGGAATAGACACAGACACAGCAAGCCCTGGTGGTTAGAGTGAGACATTCATAAATATTGGGAAATCAAATATAAACTATGTGGCCCTAAATCACACACAAAGTTACAGGGACTCACACATACACGTGTCCAAAATACACCCCCTTTTGTCCAGAGAGAGAGATCTATGATTGCACAGAATCCGTCAAATAGGTACACATTTCAAGGCCATAAACCTGCATTCAGCTCCTACTAAGTGCCACGCCCTGTGCTGGGCAGTAGGGGCGCAATGATGAAAACCGTGTTCCAGATCCTTCAGAAGTCAGTCTAGCGGGAAACAAGGGGCAGAGGGAGCCAAGTGCCCCCGCGAATGACACACCACTGGCCATGGGGCAGAGGGAATCTCAGAGGAGCATGCGAAGGCCAGGATTGGCTTCCTGGAGGCAGTGACCTTTACCCTGACCCCTCTTGGTACGTTTGTTTCATTTACATTTACTCTTAAGGATACATGCAGGGAACAGGGAACAGCATGAATATTGGGAGGAAAGTCCTCCAAGGGTGGGGTGGAATAATGGGTAGACAGAAGTTCGGCTTGACCGTGGGGTACAAGAAGGGCCTCTGTGTTGGCTGCATAGGTTGGGACTCGGGTGAGCGGTGGCCCAGAGTTGTGCGGTTCGTCACCTGTGTAACCCTAGGCAGTGACCAGCAGAAGATGACGAGGTGGTGACGTGGCGACCATGGGAAAGCTGAGGATCGTGGCTGGGGAGTCAAAGCAGGGAAGGCCTTGAATGTGAGCATGAGAAACTTGTACTCTGTTCTGCCAAAGGTAAGAGATCGCAAGGGGGCTTGGAGAGTGTCAGGTGATCCAGGAGGGGGTTTATAAAGCCTGGTCTGGTGGCCGTGGAGAGCCGGCTCAAAGGAGGAGAGAGAAGGGAGGCCTGGGGTTTGAGGCCACACATCTGAGTCACTAGGGGAGACTTACTAATCGTTCCGGCCAGAGCTCCAACCCAGAGGGTCTGATCGCTTTGGTGAGGCATGGGTCAGGTTTGGGGGGTATGCAGGTGCTGTGGCGGTCCAGTGAGAGGTGGTCCTGGCCTCCACGGGGTGGGAGGAACAGAGGGCTGATGGAAAAGGAGTGGACCCAAGAAACAGACACAGCGCGCCATCTAATGGCCAGAGCCCAGAGGTGCATGCTCACCGAGGCTGGTGCTCGGGACCCCACCTAGAGCACTGAGTTGAGCGTGATGACAGAGTTTAGCCCAAAGGCCCTTAGCTGCCCCCCAACATGCACCCCATCTGCAGCGCTGCTGTCCACCAGGCCTCGGAAAAGGGATGCATGAATGACCGCGTCTCAGTCTCCAGGAGATACGCACCAGCCTCAGCTAGACACACACACATTCGCCCACAAACCTAGGTACCCCACAGACACACAACTGTACACATCACACAGACAAACAACACAGCCCCCGACCAGGCTGAGGGCGTGGAGGGAATCACAAGCGACTTCCTGGAGCCCCTCAGCTTGTCCCTGCGCGCGGGCTTAGCACCGCGCGGGGATCCCAGCACAGGAAACCCTGGGGCTCTGAGGCAGCATGAGAGCAGAGGGCCTTCTGATCCCCCTGGAGGGGATAGCCTGTGCCTCCCACAGCCTCCCCAACATGCAGGCCACGAGGACTCCCTCCCATCTAACTTGCACCCCACTCTGGAGCCCCACTTTCTGTTTGAAGTAGAAGGAAACAGAACCACAGTGCAGATGTTGGGGGAGGCTTGAGGTGTGTGTGTGGGGGGGTGACAAAGGACTACTTACTTGGGTAACAGGGGAGGGGGCCTGGCATCAGGCCAGGCCTGTGGGCTGACCGAGGTGTAGAAGGAGGCAGGGAGGCAGGGGGTTTGGGGAGAAGGCTGGGCTTTCGAGGACAGCGAAGGCAGTGACCGCAGAGACTCGTGTGCTCCCACTCATCACCTGTCCGGCTCCATCTCTCTTTAGCTGAAACATCACCTCCTCAAGGAGGCCCTCCTAGACTACACCACCTAATTTGTACCTCTTGGGTATTTTCACCCGTTCTCTCCTTTCCCAGCACTTCACGTGATTTGTCACTATGGGTGTGTAGGTTCTAATTATTGTAGCTCCTCTTCCTGTCTGTGAGCTCAGTGTGTGTGTGTGTGTGTGTGCATGCGTGCGTGTGCGCGTGTCCGCAACAGGAGTGACTTCTGCTTTTACCGACTACTGGCCTCATGGCATCAAGCCCAGATACTGACCAGAGACGGTGGCCTGGATGAATGAGGGGCTGGGTGGCTGGGTGACAGCGGGCTGGAGCTGGGGGCAGGCCGGAAGCTCACCCGGGAGCAGTGGCGGGTGATGGCCAGCACCTCATCGTCAGTCAGCAGCCGTCGGGCCAGGTCCTGAATAAGGGGCCGTCGGCTTTCCCAGGCTTGCACCTGCTCATCCACGCTGGGCAGCTGGCTGCAGGGGCTCCCGGACCTGGCAGAGAGCAGGGCCCGGCCCCTCTCCCACTCTGGGGGGAAGGAGCAAAGGCAGATGATGATGGAGCCAGGAGCCATCAGAGGAAGTCAGGGGCTTCTCTCAGCGAAGTCAGACCCCAGAACAGGTCAGCTGAGTGGCCTAGGTACCGCTGACAGAATCCCAGCCTAGCCCCGAACCTCCCCACCGTGGTCTCCTATAGCAATCTGCCCAGCAAGGGAGCTCCAGTCCAGACCCTTTGGCCCCCTAAACTAGTCTGTTCCTTACTGGGGTCCTAGCCCAGTGCCCCTGGGGGCCCCCGAACAGTCACTGTCATAGTACTCAATGGAGTTCTGGCCCGGGCTCCCTCATTCCCCAAAACCTGTCTTTGGGAGTCCCATCGAGTGCCCAATCCTCAAAATGCACCCCAATATCTCTCTGCAGCCCTGTCTCTCCTGGTAAGCTTAGCCCAATTCTTTAAGTTGCCCCCAGTATGCATCCAATGCCCCATGCATGACCCCAACTGGGTTCAGCCCAAAGCCCGTTAGTTGCCCCCAACATGCACCCCATCTGCGGCTCTGCTGTCAACCAGGCCTCGGGAAAGGGATGCACGAATTACCGCGTCTCAGTCTCCAGGTGACAAACTTCTGCACGGGCCCCACTGCCCCTGCTATGGAGAAGAAAGGCTCAGCGGCGGGCCCTGGCCCCCAATCTGAATGCAGGGCTTGGGGGGCTCAGAGGTGGCTGGCTCACTGGCCGGAATGAAGAGCTCAGGCTGGAAGGAGGTGGAACGGGGAAGCAAGAGGCCAGGCCATGGAGGTCTCGAGGGCTACGCTCCCCTAGGGACTTCATTTATAGGCCGTGGGGAGTCGGTGAAAGTTTGAGATCAAGAGAAGAGGGTGCAGTCTGGGTTCTGCTTGTGGAAATTCATTTAGAAGCAAATCTATGGAGGGAAGAACCCCGAGAACAAAGCTTGGGGGAGCACCTACCTTCAGGGGACAGAGAAAAGAAACAAGAGCCTTTGGAGGAGAGAGAGGAGTGTCCAGAGGGATACGAGAAGCATCAGGTGAGAGCAGGGCCCGGGGGGCTGTGGAAAGAGAGGTGGGTTGAGGAAGTGGGGCTACTCTGGCCTAATCTGAAGAGCTTGTCTCTTCCGTGAGACTCTCACCTTAGCCCCCCAGAAGGGGCAGGGTCCAGATCCTGCTCCTCTGGTTGTTTTTGCCTACCCAACACCCACTCTCCCTCTGCAAACAGCACCCCAGTTTCACCTGGGGACCTCCACTCTCAGTGCATGGGCTCCAGGGTGGGCCCGGGACCCAGGAAGGCCCATGAAAGCACCAGGGTCCCGCCCTGTTGGTCATGTGACCCGGTGGGGCCAATGAGAGCCTGGAACTTCAGCGGGGACCCCCCCCACCCCCTTTAAGAAGCACTCCTGTCCCTGGGTTGCTAAGCGACAGTGGCCATCTTCCCTCTGAGTGGGCAAAACCTGCATGATAATGAAGCCAACCCAGGGGAAAGAGGAACCAAAGATGAAGGGGGCAGCTGTCTGATGAGACTGTTTAAACCTTTAGACCCCCTTCCATCAATAGCTGAGCTAAGGAGTGCTTTTAAACCTAATTTGAGTTGGGTTTCTGTCACATACAACCCCAAGAGTCTTACTCATCCACTCGTGGTCCAGTCTCGGAGCCTCACCTGAGAGGCAAGAGGCCTCACTGAGGGTCCACAGGAAGCCCCTGTCATAAGTGAAGCCTGCCCGGGCCCTTCCACTTGGGCCCTGATCTAGAAACAGCCTTGCGCAGGGATGATTCTAGAACTGGGTAGGGCCTGTGGAGCTCTGGCCAGGGGAGGGGAAGCCAAATATTCTAGGAGAGGACTGCCCTACCCACCTCAGCACCAAGAGCACAGAGATCTGACCCAAGCCCTGTGACTTCCTTGCTAGGCTGTGGCTCTGTCAGTTTTCCTTTCTGTAAAGTGGGGAGTTGAGAGTTGAGATGAGATGAGATGAGATGAGATGAGATGAGATGAGATGAGAGTTTAACAATGACCACTGTTTTCTGAGTACCTTCTGTATGCCAGTGTCCTTAAGTGATTTACATACATCCATTCACTTATTCCTCACCATTCCTGAAGGTAATGGTATCATTACTGTCATGTGACTCATGAGGAAACAGGCTTATGGGGGCGGGTAGCGACTCCCAGCTAATAAAAGGCAATGTGGGAGTTCAACCCAGAGCTGCTGGATGCCAGAGTGGGCTGTACCGCCTTCCTCCCTGTCTCATCTGCCGCACGCTTACCTTTCTCCAGGTCTAGGCGAGGGCGAGGCTTGGCCGGGCTCCCTCCGTCCACCGTCCAGGCCTCTCTGTGCCCGTCCCCTGCCAGCCGCGCCTGCTGCCCTCCCTTGAAGAAGAGGTTCATCAGCGTCTTGGAGCGTTGCAGGGCCCCCTTTTCCCCAGAGGACCCCAACTTCTCCTTCTTCCGCTGCTTCTTCTCCTCTGTAGACATGAGGGAGCACCCGGGGCGCTGGGGTGGTGGGCAGAAGGAAAGGCCGAGGGGCAGGGGTGTGAAGAGGGGCAGAGAGGAGAGACAGGACGGGGCAAGAACCCCCAGCCTTGTGGGGAGGTGGGGATGGAGATAGGTGGGCTTCCTCCTTCAACATTCCACCTGTCCCCCACCCACAGGTCCAGCCCTGCGAGGACTCCCCAAGAGGGCCGGGGTGTGTGCGTCTGTGTGTGTGTAGAGTGGCGGGGATGGATTAGGGCTGGTTTGGGGGCCAAAGCTGACAGGAGCTGGGACTGGATCTGAGGGTGGGTTTGGGGCCCAGGACCAGTTGAAAATGGGGCCCAGAGCGGCATCTGAGTGCACCCTGGGGCTGGAACTGAGGCCGAGTCAAGGCCTAGAGCCAAGGGAGGTTTGGGGCCCAGGACTGGGTGTGCGGCAGGTGTTGGACTGGGAGCTTTGGAGAGAACATCAGCCACCCCTTCCCTACATACCCCACAAGGTCAGGTGGCTCTGGGACCTCGTGATGGGGGGCCGGGGCCGGCTCAGGGCCAGCAGCAGAGCCGTCTTCGGGGACTCAGAGAGCGCAGAATCCAGGCGGCGGGTGGGCCGGGATCCATCGGTGCGGATGGCAGTGTCCCTGAGGATGACGGTGGGCCTCACGCTGCACCAGGTCTCCACGCGGGCCCCCATGTCAGGCTCCGTCTGCATGGCTGTGTCCGCCCGCCCCCAGCCTGGGCCCCGACTGCCAGGCTCATCAGGCCCCAGGCAGACATCCATGCGGTCGGAGGGCAGGGAGCCCGAGCCCTCAGCCGAGCTGTAGGGGGCACTGGAGGCATAGGAGGAGACGCTGGAGCTGCTCTCGGAGGCCGGGGACAGCTGCTGCAGCACCCCGCTGCTCACTGCAGGCAGTGGGGAAGGCAGGGGCATCTCAGGGGTAGGCCGGGTGACTTCGGGGCCCTGCCAGGGTTGCGGGCCACCTCGGGCGTGGGGGTGGGTGAGTGCTGGGTAGCGGCCAAGGCTAGAAGCGAGGGTTCTGGGGAACCAGTGGCTCAGCCGTCCCGCCCCTGACTTGTAGAGAAACCTTAGGCAAGTCCCTTCTCCTCCATTCACCGCACCCCCCACCCCCAGACTCCAGAGCCAAGGGGAGCCGGAAACTGAACCTGCACCCGCTCAGAGGGGAGCCCAGCAACGGCTCTGGGCAGTGAGGAGGTCCCAAGTAGGTGTTTCACCTCCTGCCCAATTAGTCCTCAGAGACTCCGACCTACCCTCGGGCCTCAGACCATTCCCTCCAACCCAGGGGCCCGAACCACTTACATCGGTCCAGCCAACAGTACTCGGAAACCATCTCTTTGTAGGCAGGGTACCGGCCGGTCTCCTGGAAAGAGCAGGCAGACATAGGAGGGCACGGGGGAGGAGGTGAGAAGGGAGTGGGTGAGAAGGGGGTGGGTGAGAAGGGGATGGGTGAGAAGGGGATGGGTGAGAAGGGGGAGGAGATGAGAAGGGAGTGGGTGAGAAGGGGGGGTGGGTGAGAAGGGGGTGGGTGAGAAGGAGGAGGAGGTGAGAAGGGAGTGGGTGAGAAGGGGGGGTGGGTGAGAAGGGGGTGG
>CM052894.1:24177992-24266215 GCA_028534135.1 Potos flavus | reverse complement strand
CAGTTGTCAGTCAGCATGCATCCTGTTTGCCTGCCCCCCCAATCCTCACCCCCCTCGTAGCAGAGACGACTTCTGTCTTGTTCACTGTCATAGCCCAGCACCCGGCAGAGAGGCCATCATGTGGGACATACTCAAAAATGTTGAATGAATGAACGAGGGGCAGAGTGGGAGAGAGGAGGAGTGTTTGGGATTATGTGAGAGGAAGGAAAGGGAGAAACGGGATGGGGGGGCTTGTGGGATGGGAAATCAAGGTGGCAGAAGTGGGGGGAATGGCGGAGGAGACCTTGAAGGGTGGGATGGGTGAAGGTTCAGGAAGGGAGGAGAGCGGAGCGGGGGGCCGGGAGTGGGTCCTAGTGGAGAGCAGCCATCCCCGCCCCTGCAGCCGGAGTGAGAAGGACCTGATCCTCAGGCAAGTGTGAGACCCACATGAATCATGAATGCAGGTGCCTCCCCTGAAACCCGATCTCGGCCTCAGCCCAGCCGTCCTTGCCCTGCACGCAGGTCCTGCCCAAAGCCACAGCTAGTGCCCTACCCTCCGGGCAGGACGCTTTCTCCTTTCACCCCTGCACCTCCACCAGTCATCGGAAGGGGCACCGCCCTCGGTGTCCGGGGAGCAGGACTGGAAGCAGGCCCTGCTGCTGGCCAGCTGAGCAAGTGACCGTGGTTCCTCAGCGACTCTGCCTCTCTGAGCCTCAGTTTCTTCTTCTGTGCAATAGGGATGAGCACAACACCTGCCTTCTCAAATGGCTATGGAAAAGTCCTAAGTCGTAGGGCGACGGGCATTAAGTACTAGAGAGGTCGGGGAAGTCCTTCCTATAGTCTGGCCTCTCCCTGACACCCACAGTCCTGCCCACCTTGATGGTCAGCATGATGTGTGTTTGGCCCTTCAGCACCTCCACGGCCTGGCTGTGGCTGATGTCGTCGAACCTGATGCCGTTGGCCGCCAGGACCTGGTCCCCCACCTTGATGCCGTTCTCCTCGGCCAGCCCGCCATGGTCCACTCTGGGGTCAGACAGCAGGCAGTCTGAGAGGCCACCTGGCCTGCCCTCCCTCACCCTAGACCAGACTCTTCGCTTGGATACAGGAATGCCCCAGCCAAACATCCTGACCCTCCTCCTGGAGCCCCCCCCCCCACCCCCGTGCAGGCCCCGCCCCTGCCCTAGGCCCTCCAGGGACACGCAGTTGGCCGAGCCTCCCTTGCCAACCTGTCCCCACTGCACGCCCCGCCCCGGCCCTCACTTGGACACATAGATGCCCAGGCCGAACTCCTTGCCCCCGCGGATGTTGAAGCCCAGACAGAAGTCGTCCGACGTGGTGTAGAGATGGACGATGCGCCGCACGCCGTCCTCCGAGCCGCTGTCCGATGGTGTCGAGCTGCACTTCTCCACCACCAGCCGCCGATTGACCACATCCACCCTGGGACAGCAGCAAGAGGCCGTCGGGCTGTGGCCCCCGCCCCCCGCCACCACCAGCCACCCCCTCTCCTCCCAGCATCCCCGACAACTGCACAGGTAAGGGGAGGTTGCCCTGGGGGACTCCCCCATCCTGAGCCCTTCAGTGGGATGTCCACTTCATCAAGGTTGGGGTACCACCCCACTCTCCTCTTTGTGTGGAGCAGCCCCACTGTGCCAGGGCCCGTCTCACATCCCCACAAGAACCCTGAGGGCGAGGAGCCGTTACTATGCCCAGGCGCCCAGGAGCGGCGGCAGCAGCGTTGGGGGCAGGACCGCTGGCGTCTGGGACAGAGCTGGGAGGAGAGCCGGGGGACAGACCCGGCCTTGTCTCATTGCAGTGTCAGGTCTTAGGATCGCTGTATTTCCAGCGCCAGTGGGATGGAAAGAGCGGGAGCCACGCATAGCCGAGTCCCACACGGAGCCCTGTGTCCTCAGCCTCTCCTGCCAGGGGCCAGATGGGCCGGATGGGGTGGGGCAAGGTCAGGGCCGGGACCAGGCCTTCTCACCACGTGGTCTTCTCCTTGGAGAACTTGATGCCCGGCACGCGGCCCATGCGCCTCACCATCAGGTGCAGCCGGCTGCTGCCCGTGAGCACTTTCACGGCGCTGCCCATGGTCGTGCTCTCCAGGCTCAGCCCGTTCACCTCCGTGATCTTGTCCCCCACGCACAGGCCAGCCCGCTCTGCACCGGGGGAGGGGGGCGGCTGGCATGGGCCCCTTGGGACAAGTCCCCCAGGGCTAAGCTAAGCCTTCCCCCACCCCACACAAGGCTCCCTAGGCTAAAACTTCTCCGAGATTGGGGATGCCCGGGTGAGTCTGGGTATTCCTTATTAGACTAGGGACTAGGGACTTGTCCATTAGCCCACTCCACCCAGGGAGGGGGCCCCATTTCCCCATTGGATCAGGCCCTCCAAAGCTGAGGACCCTTTCCTGCCATCCCTGGTAATAGGACTCCAGAACCCCGGTGAGGTGGGGGCTCCTATCCTAAGCCAGCACCTCACTCCTGGGGCCCTGCTCACCTGCACTGCTCCCCTCCTCCACCTTGCTGACGAAGATGCCCAGGCCGTGCTCAGAGCCGCCCCGCACACTGAAACCCAGTCTCCCGGCTGGACTCTTCTCCACCCGGACGGCATGGATGATGTCGCTCTCATCACTGTTGGCTGTGTGGGGGCAGGGGTGGGGACGCACACAGGCATGACTCCCATGTCCATTCTGGGCACAGAGGACGCCTGGGTTTCCCAGTTTGGGCTGGGTTGCTAAGGCCCTAAGGCCTAAAGGCAGCCAATTTCTGAGTTCCCTATGGGTGATTTTGGGAGTATGGATCAGGGAGACAGCATGGGAACAAGCAGGACAGGGCTCTACATTAGAAGACGCTCTTCTCTTTCCCTGGTTATATAGGTGTGTGTGTTTCTGGTGCTTACTAAGCTTCTCATGCCCACAGGCCTGGGATAGAACAAATTCCTAAAAACGCTGCCACTCCAGGGGCGCCTGGGTGGCTCAGTGGGTTAAAGCCTCTGCCTTCGGCTCAGGTCATGATCTCAGGGTCCTGGGATCGAGCCCCGCATTGGGCTCTCTGCTCAGCAGGGAGCCTGCTTCCCCCCCCCCGCCCCCGGCATGCCTCTCTGCCTACTTGTAATCTCTCTCTCTATCAAATAAATAAATAAAATCTTAAAAAAAAAAAAAACAAAACGCTGCCACTCTGAAGGTCAGATGGATAGAAAAGAAATTCAAGATTCCATTCTATGGGGGAGAGCTGAGCCAAGTTTGGGCTCTTCGGCTTGAGCAGAAAGGAGTATGCTAGCTCTATCTTCAAATAGTTGAAGAGCTATTCTGTGAGAGACGTTAGATGTTTTTGTCTGTGTAACCCAGAGGGCAGAACCAAGCCCACATAGTGGACTTCGAGAGAGACCAATTTAGTAGGGGAAAACTTTCTAAAACTTTCAGCCGTCAGACAATGGAATGAGTTTTCCAGAAGAGATAGTGAGTTCCCCATCTTTGGAAGCATACAAGTCAGCACTTGATAAATCCCTGTCTGGGGTGTTGTGGAAGGATCTCTGAGGCCCCTTCTATCTCTTAGACCCTGTGATTCTGGAGGTAAGGGCTCAAGGAGCTACTTGACTAGATGAGGAGAGAAACCCAAAACACCACTCTGCTGCAGTATATGCCCAGAGCCCAGAGTGGTCCTCTCCATCAGTGCTGGGGAAAGTCAGAGAAGTAGGCTTCCTAGGAGCTGCAGTTGCCAGGGAAGGTGTTTGGGAAGACAAGATGGGTGGGATTTCAATGGGTGGAGCAGAAAGGGAGGGCACCGATGAGGAAGGGGGTGGAGTGAGCAAAGGCTCTGAGATGGGTCCTTGAGAGGTATTTGAGAAGGAGAACTCTTTCTCTCTCTCTCTCTCTCTCTCTCTCTCTCTCTCTCTCTCTCTCACACACACACACACACACACACACTTTTGTTTGATCTAAGACAAATCAGGTTATAGTACATGACCAGAGGAGCTCAGGAAGAAATCTCCAAGGGCAGCCTGTGGGTGGGGATGGTGCCGGGCAGAGATGTGGGGCATCCCGAGGCTTCCTGCCTGATTCTGTCTGCACACATCTCAACCCAGCCAAGGAGTCTGTGGCTCTCCTGTCCCCCAACCCTCCTTCTTCTTGGTTCCTCCCTGGGGCCTTCCTAGGGCCCTGGGCCAGTGGGATGCCAGTGTGGGGTGTTGAGCATAAGAGCTTGGGGCCTCTGAGGATAGAAACTTCTCTACCTCCACTGCCCTACCCTGGCCACCGACCTCCCCCTCCAGGTGCTCACAGCCTCCTCACTGTCTCTCCACTTCCATTCTTGCCCCCTTTAGGCCATTCTCTACACAATGGCCAGAGTCGGCTTTTACAGAAGATCACGTCTGCTTATTAAAAACTTCAGCACCTGCTCCTGCTTCTAGAAGGAACTCCACAGTCCCCTATACCCAGTAAGGCCCTCCGTGGGCCTTCCTCTGCCCACCTCTCTCCCTTCACCTCTGGCCGCCATCCCAACCTCACTGAGCTTTGGCTACACCGACCTCTTTCCTGCTCCTCTCACAGGCTAATCACCTGAGTGTTCCCTCAATCTGTCACACTCTTGCCCAGACCTTCATACAGCCAGCTCCCAATCTGCAGCCCCTCCTGGCTCACACACCACTTTCTCTGAGAAGCCTTCCCAGACTACCCTCCCTGAAATCCCTTCCCTTCCTCCCAGGTGGCCTCTATTAGAGTGGTTCTCAAAGCGTGCCCCCAGGCCACCAGCAGCACTCAGGAACTTACTAAAAATATGTATTCTTGGGGCACCTGGGTGGCTCAGTTGGTTAAGCAACTGACTTGATTTCGGCTCAGGTCATGATCTCAGGGTCCTGGGATCAAGCCCAGCATCGGGCTCTGAGCTCAGCACAAAATCTGCTTATCTTCCTCCCTCTGCTCCTCCCCCTGCTCTCTCTCAAATAAATAAATAAATATATATTTTAAAGCGTATTCTTGGGCCACCTGGCTGGCTCAGTCGGTAGAGGGTGTGACTCTTGATTTCAGGGTTGTGAGTTTGAGCCCCACATTGGCTGTAGAGATTACTCAAAAATAAAATCTTTAAAAGAAAAATATATTAAAAAATTGTGTATTCTCGGGCTTCGCTGCAGATGCCCTGATTCAGAAGCTCTGGATGTGGGACCCCAGCAGCTTATCTTTTCACAAGCCCCCCAGGCAATTCTGATGTATTCCCGATTGTGCGAACCACTGCTCTATCGTCCCGTGCAAATTAGTGGCTCCAAGATTCTTACCATCCTTTCTCATTATTGGCTTACTCACACATTATTTATTGTCTGTCTCCTTTCGCTAGATTGTAAGTCCACTCATGGTAGGGACTTTGATCATCCTTTTCTGCCAATGTATCTCCAGTATGTCGCACAGAACTCGATATCTGCCAAGGATTTTTTTGAATAAGTAAAAGAATAAATGGATGAAGGAGAGTGGGGAGGAAGGGCTGGTTTGGATTAGAGAATGCATTTTCTCTGGGACCAGCTGAGTTTGAGGAGCCAGTGGGAAGTCATGGGGGTGACATGGGTCGCCGTTTCTCCCTCCCCACTGTGTCTCCCTTGTCAGTTACTTTAGGCCTCTGGAATGGTCTAAATAGTAACAAGGGGAGAGGTTCCAGGATGCGGCGAGTGGGGAGATGTTTGTGCTCAGGTGGAGGGGAAGATTCTGAGCTCAGAGGCTCCCAGCCCAGGCAGGGTAGGGGTCAGCTGGTGGAAGCCTGTCTGGGCCTCCACTTGCTAGGAGATGCTGCTCCCTTAGCCGCAGGAGCAGGGCTCTGGGGCGAGGCAGTGGGACAGACCCATCCTGGAACTTTGGCAAGAGCATCTTTAGGCGGAGAGCGTACAAAGCCGTCGCACCATAGCTGGGGCTATGGGGCATAGAGGGGACGTGTATGTTCTTTTAATACAATGGGACCTAAAAGGGCCGTGCCCCAATGCCTTCCCGGTCCCCTACCACGTCCCTTAGCTCCTCTGCGGACTTCTGCTCCATGACCCCAGTGACAGTGGTGACTCTTAGCAGCGCGCTGGTGCTCATCAGGGTGGGGGTGACCATGCCTGGCCACTGATGCAGGAAAGCCTGCGTCCTGAGCACCCCAGCAGCCAGGGTAGGGGGACAGAGATGCCCAGCTGGGTCAGAGGGGAGGAGCAGGGTCTGCAAAGTCCACTCTGGGATCTAGGCAGGGGAGTTCTGCTGGCTGAGAAACAGTAGGGGGAGCTGGAGATATTGATCGCATCTGGGCCACAGAAAGCCCAGCCCCCAGGGGTGCCCATTCCCCCCACCCCGGCCCCCGACACTCAAGATCCAGCCTTGCTCATTGCCTCTTTGTCGCCTCACATCTGTGTCACTGCAGCCAGACTGTCTCCTAATTGCTCACCACCTCCCCCCCCCCCCACCCCCCCACCCCCGCCCTGTGCTGTTGGTTTCCACTTCCAACCCTGTCTGGGAAACCTCTGTCCCAGCACCTGCTGTTCTCATTGCTCTGTCTCTAAGCCCTACTACACTGTACATTTCTGGAAGGTGGAGATTGACCCTCATTTTTCTCCAGGCTCCCTGCGGGACCTAACCAGGGCTGGTGTAGAACAAGTGTGCAATGTAACAGCATAAAGCAACTGTGTAAGATCACGTAGCCCCCTCCTTCGGGGTCAGGCCTGGGGCTCCCTTCCTGACCCTCAACCCTCCCCCACTCCCCACTCTTTGGGACATTTGCTACTCTACCTCTTTCCTTTCTTCTGCATCTGAAACCTTTTTAAAATATATATTTATTTACTTATTTTAAGTAATCTCTACGCCCAGTGTGGGGCTTGAACTCATGTCCTGAGATCAAGAGTCATGTGCTCTTTGGACTGAGCCAGCCAGGCGCCCCTGCCGCTGAAACCTTTAATTCTGTCTCCCCAGCTGGGCACTGACTCCCCACAGCCCAGCACAGAGCTGGTCACACGATGGGTTGGTTGATGGAGTAGAGCCTTCTCCATCCTGCTCCCCCCAGCCCGCAGGGGTACACGAAGGGACAGGAGAAAGGCAGAGTCCGTAGGGTGGAGCGGCCAATTCCATACCCTACCTTGCTGGCTTGGGGGCTAGCATATCACACACACCTGTCCCTGCCTCCACGCTCCTATCTCCCCCCGCCCACCTCTCTACAGTCCTGCAACCCTAAAGCATTGGCCTGAACATGAGGAAAGGGCTGATGAGGAAGAGCATATGGCTAAACAGGGGCCCTCCAAGCCCCGCAGCTCTAAGACTCCCCTCTCTCCAGTTCCTCCTTCCAGCTGCGCCCTTACCCCCACCCTTAGCGCCAGGCCCGAGCTGGGCCCCCGCTCCCACCTTCGATGGGGGAGTTGATGAGGATGACGCGGCCCATGGGCGATGAGGCTCGGATTCCGCGGGGGGGCCCGTTCAGCAGCCGCTGCTGCTTCTTCAGCAGGTATCGCGTTGCGGAGCCCGAGTCGCTGCCCAGGTGGCCGCGGGAGGAGAGGGAGCTCAGGGAGCCGGAGCTGAGGTCTCTGAGGCCCAGGGGGTCGAAGCCCACTGCAAAACCCTGCGCCATTGTGGCTAGCCTGGGGCGGCGCCCTACAAGTCCAGAAGGAGCCTGTTAGCCCCCGCGTGCTCCGGGCTCCATGAGCCTTCTGTGCGGGACCGGGGTCTCAGTGACAGGGAGCGCCCGCCGCGGCTGCTTCTCAGGAGTGTGCGCTCCAGGCCTGTGGGTGGAGAGCGGGGATGGGGACAAGGCTGTAAACGCTGCCCTCGCTGCCCCCCAGAACTTCCACCCCGGCCCTGATTTGAGCATCCTGTCCTCCCATGCCTTAGGCGCCTCACCTCTCCCACCCCTGGCCCAGCCCGGGCACCATCGCGGACTTTAGGAGCCATTTCTACAAGGCCAGTGGCTGCCTCTCATTCACTCCGCATTCCGGCTCTCAGCTGAGCCATCTACCCCAGTGCCCAGTCCTGGGTGGAGTGGAGATGGATTCTTGCGGGCCCTAGGGCTTCAAACGGTGTGAGCTGGGGGCTCGGGTCTCTAGGGCAGGGCTTCAGCACCTGGGACAGCTGCAGCCAAGGGTCCCACAGATTCCCCGGCCACCAGAGCTTCCCTGGTCCCAGGCTGCTGTCCCCTCCGCCCCCCTCCTCTCTCCTCTAAAGAGGTTGCCTGAACCTCTCCCAGGCTTTGGCGGAGGACCTGCTGGCTAGAGTCCCACAACAGCGCGCACAACACCCGGAGCCAAGTCCCCCAGAGCAGCTCTGGGATTCAGAACGCAGCATCCCACCCTCGGGTCGGTCCTCTCGGCCCCCACCTCTCGAGCTTGGCTCCCCTCACCTGCTCGCTGGTGCGGCGGCCGCCGGCCTCCCCCGCCCGCGGGCGCCAGCGCTCGCAGCAGCCCGGGGGAACCTCGCCCGCGCTCCGCCCAGGCTGCTGGAATAGGGCCGGCCTGCGTAGCCACGGGCTCCCATTGGCTGCGAGGGCCGCCAGTCACTGCCTCCGTCCCCTCCCTTGGGCGCGCTGGACAGCCGTTTGTCACCTGGGCTGAGGCCGCTGGGTTTTGCCCGCTGCAGTTCGAGTTCTGATGCCTCCCTCCTCCCCACGAACTTAGGGTTTAGGTCACGCCTCGTCCACTCCCGCTACCAGTTCAGCGCAGGGGAGCCCAGAACCGTGTCTTCTCCACGCCAAGCCAGACACTAGGGCTCTTGGAATTGCCACCCCTCCACGTCACCCCTGAGGCCTCAGTGAGGGAATGTCACCTGGGCAGAGTGGGTGTAAGCATTCGATGGGCAGGAGCGTGGGCTGGCACCTGGGTATGCGGCAGGCGTGCTCTCTAAGGTGACTGGTGAGTTGGGAAGTGTGTGTGTGTGTGTGTGTGTGTGTGTGTGTGCTGCCTTCTTTCACATGCACCTCCTTCTGTGTCTCTCTGGCCACTCAGTTCTGGAAAGGGCACAGGGTGGAGCCGCTGGTTCCACGACACTAGGGGGAGGAAGAATCTTTCTGATCCACTTGCTTGATGCAAACAGAGGTACCTTGAGCCTTCCTCGCCTACACATCCCAGGGCAGGGACTAGGGCTAAGGTCTGCTGTGTAGGTGTAGGGATTGGGGGCAGAAGGAAACTGGGGACCCAGTGGAGCTAGGGGTTACAAGAGGCGGGTAAGGAGGGGGCTGGAGGAGGAAAAGGGTGGGGACATAGAGGGGACACAGGCAGGAGGGAGACTGAAGGGCTGCGAATGCCAAAGTGCTGCGACAAGAGCTTGTGGGGGGACTGGGGTAGGATCCCCGAGGGCCAAGGAGGCAGAGGCCGCTGCCAAGGCGACCATCTGGTAAACAAGCCGGGCGGTAATCCGAGACCCTTCGAGGGCACCATCAGAGGATGGTCCCTCCACTCCGCCCAAGGCGCTGGGAGCCTTCGCCCGGGGCACTTAGACCCGTTGCTGCCGAGGCCGGGTGCCCCCCCAGAGGCCAGCTAGGAGACTGCAAGCAAAGGGGGCAGCGCCCCCGCCGTTCCTCCCCTCCTCTCTCTGGCTGGGGACTGGCCAGAACTGATTCTCCGGGCCCTGATTGGCTCTGGGAGGCGGCGTTGGGCCAGGTCCCGGGAGCCCGGGTTGGGGGCGTCGCCCCAAATGGCACCCACTGCCCCCCAGGCTCTGCCAATCCCCGGGCACGCCCGGCGAACGCGCGGAGGCGGGGAGCCCCTGCCCCTCCTGCCGGTCGGCGTCACGCGTGACGTTACGCGTGATGGGTGGGAGGGCTGGAGCAGGGGCGCGGCGCCTAGAGGAGGCGGGTCTAGGAGCTGCAGAGGCCAGAAGCCCCGGAGCTCGAGAAAGCGTGAGTGCCGGCTGTCCAGGGCGGGGTTCGGCGGTCAGGGGAGTAGAAGAGGAGGACCCAAGAGGGACGGAAGCCTGCCTTGAAGTGTGCTCTCTGTCCTCTCCGGACTCAGTATCTTTGGTTCTAGGGAGGTCCTTGGGGGCGCGAGAGGAGGTTGGTTGCGGGGAGGAATGTCAGGGTGGGGCCTTATGGGGCTACATATTCAGGTGTGTGCAGTTGATGACTACGGGTTGTGTGTGCGTGTGTGAGCGTGCAAGTAAGGGTCTTTGTGGGCTAGGGTATCCAGGGCGTGTCCTCCGTGTGTCTGTCTGCGTAGGGCATGTATGTATCTTTGTGCGCGGGTCTGTTCGTGTGAGTGCGCGGGAGAGGGGAGGGTGTGTCCTCCAGGGAGGGAGGAAGTAAGTGTGGTTGGAGAGGATTAGTCATATTGTAGGATTTTGCCTAACACGGCCAGATGGCTGCTTCAGGCTTTCTTCTCTGTACTGGGTGGAGAGGGCACTTGCTGAATCCTCCTCTCGGGCTGTAGGTGGCTTGGGGAGAGGTGGATGGGTGACTGTGCCAGCCCTGCCCAGCTGGGGAACAAGGAGGGCCTTGGGCCATTCAGTGGGGGTTGAGGAAGAAGGAGGGAAGGAAGATGCCACTGGAGAGGAGACTGGGGCGTGCCCACTAGTACGCATGCGTGACCGGCATCAGAGTCCCTGACTTGAGATGTGGAATAGATAAGCCCCCGGGGTGGCCCGTGAGCCCTTGCTCTCCTCCAATTAGGGGCTGGGGCATTGGATGGCTTATGCCATCTTCCTCAACAGCCTTGGGGGTTTGCGTCTAGGTCTGCAGGCAGCTGGGCCCTAAAGCTGACTTGAACATGGATATATAATGCGTACAATATATATTTTTGTGCGTAGAGAGCAGGAGAGTAGCTACCCAGGTTAGCTCTTGCATTAACCATAAGCATGGCAATCCTCACTGATGAAAGTCTGCGCCAGGCCAGAGTGCAAAGGCGATATGTTTTTCTGGTTCTGTTTTCCCCTGCCCCCTCCTCCTGTGGCTGCAGGTCTCCGAAGCGGAACATTGCCTGGAAAAGAGCTCCTCCCCCCAACCCTTGCTTACCTATCTGGAGTCACCTTGAGCTCTGGAAGGGACTGGTGAGAGGCCCAGGGACCAGGGCAGGGCCCACCAGAGGTTCCCACAGGCAGAGCTCTTGGACCCCCTCCTTGGAGTCCCCCCGGCACTGGTCTTTGCCCTGCAGAAAATGGGTGAGTTGCCCTTGGATATCAATATCCAGGAACCTCGCTGGGACCAAAGCACTTTCCTGGGCAGAGCCCGGCACTTCTTCACTGTTACTGACCCCCGAAATCTGCTGCTGTCTGGAGCCCAGCTGGAAGCTGCCCGGGACATCGTGCAGAGCTATAGGTAGACCGCTACCCCATCTGACCCTGTACCCCACGGCCTCATTCCCTGCCCTGACCACAGTACCTTTTGCATCTATCTCCCCCAGCTTGAGAGTGACCCTGTCCCACTCCTCAACCCCCTCATTTCCTGGCCTTATGTGTTGGACTCATGGACTGCTATGGCACAGAGCTTTAATCCAGAGAATTTGAGGGTGTTTGGGTTGACGAGGTGGCATGGATATTGGTGGGCAGGGGGCTGCTGTCTACTTCACAAACCCTCTAAGGGGCTGTGTCCCACTGCTAGGCCACCCTCTGCAAGAACAGAGGGTCTCAAAGTTGAGCCCAAGGAGAAGGAGAGCATCCCCCTTGTCTCCAGGAGGAAAAGCCCCTGTGATGCCCCTAGCCATTTCAACCAATTGGGAACCACCATTACCCACAACCAAGCACTGAGGCAGAAAGAGAAGGGCACCCCTCTTTGTGTGGCTACGAGGAAAACAGAAATAGGAGCCCGCCTACTCTTCTGGGAAGATGTGGTTCTCCCCCCGAGACAAGGAGGAGCTCCTTTATTCTGAGATCGGGGGGACAAAGTTCCTAGTCCTCTGCCCAGACATCCCCCGAGCTGAGTGGTCAGGGCTTACAGGGACATATCTGCCGCCTAAAATTACCTGTCTCCTCACTGCCGTCCTCCACAGGGCTGGCGTGGTGACGCCCGGGCTCACCGAGGACCAGCTGTGGAGGGCCAAGTATGTGTACGACTCTGCCTTCCATCCGGACACTGGGGAGAAGGTGGTCCTGATTGGCCGTATGTCGGCGCAGGTGCCCATGAACATGACCATCACTGGCTGCATGCTCACCTTCTACAGGCAGGTCCCGTCCCATGGGTCCCCTCTAGCCACACCACAGTGTAGCTAGATGACGGGGTGAGGCTGGTGGGCCGAAAATAGCGGGTGGGTTAGAGCTCGTGTTAGAATCCCCGACACCACACAGAACTCAGCCCCGGGGTCCGCCCCCCGCAGCCCAGAGACAGGGTTTGTGGTTGTGTAAATGGGGCAGGTGGGGAGGGTCGTGTGGGGGTCACCAGAGCAGGTCCTGGGGTCTCAGCTGGGTCCCTCCTGAGGGTTTGGGAATAACCTCTGGGGTTTCATTATCGGGAATTCGAGGGCAAGGGACACCGTGGGGGGGCAGAAGTAAGCGTCTTTGTTCCCTCAGGAAGACCCCGACGGTGGTGTTCTGGCAGTGGGTGAATCAGTCCTTCAATGCTGTTGTTAACTACTCCAACCGCAGTGGCGATGCTCCCATCACTGTGGGGTGAGAGCTCGTCCCCAGGGCCTCCTCCTGATCCCCGAGTGCTTGCTCAGCCCATGCCTCAAAGCCCTCCTCTCAGCCTGCCCCTCTCCCCGCTTTCCTGGCCTGAGGGCATGGCGTCCACGCGCACTTGTGTGTGGGGGGTGTGTGCGTGTGTGTGCTGTGGGGGCCCCTCTCCTCCTGAAAGGGAGGGAGCGGAGCTTCCAGATGAGCCTACACTATGGCAGGGGAGGACTTGGCCTGTCCCTGAGAGAGAACTGCGTGCTGGACTGCTCACCTCCCATGTTGTGTCCTGACTCTCCCTCCCACAGGCAGCTGGGGACTGCTTACGTGAGCGCCACCACGGGCGCCGTGGCCACAGCCCTGGGGCTCAAATCCCTCACCAAGGTAAATGCCTTCCACTTGCCCTTTACTTGGCTCCCTTTTCCCCGTCGCTCATCCACACCAACCCACAGGCTCCCCACATCTCTCCCCAGAGTTCCTCCCCAACCCATGGCCCTCAGGGCCACTAAGTGACCTCTTCCCTCCCCCAGCACCTGCCCCCTCTGGTCGGCAGATTTGTGCCCTTCGCAGCTGTGGCAGCCGCCAACTGCATCAACATCCCCCTGATGAGGCAGAGGTGAGAGGCGCACGCGCGTGGCACACCGTCCCGCCACGCACACAAGCCCAGTGCTCTTCCTCCCTGAACGGGAGTCTCAGTCTGACTCTGGGATCCTGGGCTGGGAGCCATAGCCTTTGGCTCTCTGATACCTGAGGGGACCCCAGGGAACAGCTGCCTGAGAGGGCATTGCTGGTAAGATTTGGGACCTGGGGCGTGACCCCCACCCCCTTTCCTTTTCAGGGAACTGCAGGTGGGCATCCCAGTGACTGATGAGGAAAATCGGAGACTTGGCCACTCGGTGGCTGCGGCCAAGCAGGGAATCTTCCAGGTGGTGATATCGAGAATCTGCATGGCCATTCCTGCCATGGGT
Organism: Potos flavus; assembly: GCA_028534135.1. Lineage (NCBI taxonomy): Eukaryota > Metazoa > Chordata > Mammalia > Carnivora > Procyonidae > Potos > Potos flavus. The sequence continues at coordinate 24,252,748 of CM052894.1, read as the reverse complement.
GAGGCACAGGTGCCTGGGTGGGGCATGGGGGCTCATTCTCCAGGGGTTTTGAGTCCTCTGGGGGCTGCGACTCTGGGGGGAGTGGGAGGAGCTGTGAAGGGGGATCCACTCCTCCTGGGGATCCCCACCTTCACTTCACTAACTCCCTCCTTTGCCGCCCTACTCTCCCTGCAGCCATTCCCCCCGTGATCATGGATGCCCTGGAGAAGAAAGACTTCCTAAAGGTAGGTCACTCCCGCCTTTCCCATCCTGGAAGTCGAGGTGGCTGGAAGCAGAAGAGACCAGCCCCTGAGCCCGTTTCCAGCTTGGCCTGAGTCCGAGATGTGCCCCTGTCCGCCGCCCCCCTCCCCTGTGCTGCCCCTCCCCCTTCATTCCTTCAGCAAGAAGGGTTGGGCTGGGGCGAAGGAACCCTGAGGGATCAGGAGGAGAAATAAGGGAAGGAAGGAAATAGTTTCTGTCCCGAAGAGAATCAGCGTCCCTTGTCCCTCGAGAGGCCTGGGACACAGGGGTGGGCTACCACAGTCACCCCTGACACCATATTCGTGCGGTCGCCTACTGACAACAGTGAGACATACAGGCTCACACATGCACGAACAGGACAGAGAAGCAAGATACAGGAACACAAGCTCATTCACGGAATCATTTATTCATGAGCATTTATTGAGCACCAACTGTGCCCGTGGGCGGGGGGAACAGAATGGTGGTCCCTGTGGCTGGAGTGAATCGAGAAAGGGACAGGTTCATGCATGCCACTGGGCCGGGAGGAAGTGAGGGGAGGGTTAGAGGAGGCTTCCTGAAGAAAGCAGCTCCTAGAGAAAGTGTGGAACCAATTTGGAGAGGGGAGACTGGGGGACGGGACGCTAGGGAGGATGTCAGCAAGCAGGCCTGGCTGAGTGGAGGGCGGTGATCTGGAAATTCCATCCCTCTTATGGGCTTGGAAGAAAGAGAAAGAAAAAGACCACAAACTAGAGGCTCAGAGGCAAGCTTGGCGGGATAGAGCTGTGATTGGGGGGAAATGGCGTAGTGGGAGGGGAGGAGGGGACGCAAGCCATTCCATCGTCTCTGTCTCCCCACAGCGTCGCCCCTGGCTGGGGGCGCCCCTGCAGGTGGGACTGGTGGGCTTCTGGTAAGTGTGCGGAGCCTCAGCTAGGGTGTGTGAGAGTGTCCTTTCCACGGTGGATGTGGTGGGTATTTATTGATATTAAGGTGTTTATGCACATCATTCATTCATACATTCGGTCGGTAGGGGGTATTGGACATTTGTAGGGTGTGCTGTGTGTTAGGGGGTGATCTCCATCCTTGAAGACCAGGAGTCTAGTCGAAGAGATACTTCCAGCCTTTGTCTATGAGAGGAAAACAGGGAAATACAACTTCTGGTGCCATCCAGAAGTTTCATGCACATTTAACTGCTGATTCTGGCCCTCGCTGTCCTGCCCTGAGGCTCTTTCCTCAGCCAGAACCCAGTGTCAGCATTGGCTTTACTCAATCTGCCCCACCAGGGGCTGTCTGCAGGGACGGAGTGGGGTGCAGGGAGGGAACGGCCTTAGGTCAAAACTTCACAACCCTTTCCAACGCTCTTCTCCCCAGCCTAGTATTTGCCACCCCCTTGTGCTGCGCCCTGTTCCCCCAGAGAAGGTAAGCGCTGCCCCCCGGGCTGGGAGGGGGGCTCTGGGTGGGTCTCCGCCCCTCTGGAACCAGCTGCGCTTAGGGGGTCCTTCAGTGCGTTCCAGGAGGAGGCCTCGCCTGCCAGGCACTGGACTTATTCTGGGGCCGGGCAGTGATAGTGAGCTGGGCCTTCCGGGAGGAGGAAGGCGGCGACCTCTTGGCCTGACTCCGGCTGGGTTCCGGGGATTCTCAGCCCGCCTCTGCTCTTCTGTTGCAGCTCCTTACCTGTGAGCAGGCTGGAGCCAGAGCTGAGAGCTCGGATCCGTGAGCAAAACCCTGACATCGGAGTGGTTTACTACAACAAGGGGCTTTGAGGGAGGGTCAGCCCCTGGCCCCTTCCCTCACCTCCTCCGGCTGCTGCTTTCCTGGAGCCTTACCCTCCCCTTCCCTTGCCCATCTGCCTGGTACTGGGGAGAGAGGGAGCTGGGGGGGAGCCGCCAGGGAGACCAGCAATCCATTAGACTGAGAGAGGTGCCCCCTTTCTACCTTTTTCTCTCCTCTCTGGTTTCAAAGAGCAGGGCCACACAATCCCTTTCTGCTGGCTTCTCCGTCTGCGTGTGTACATACACGACACGTGTGCATGTGTGTGTGCGTGCTTGTGTGTGTGTGCGTGTGTGTATGTGCTGTTCCGGAAGCTAGGAACAGACACGCCGCCCTAGGGTGTCCTGCTATCTGGCTTCTCTCGGCATCTCGCCACCCGTCAGCCAGCCAGGTGCTCGACTTCCCTGCCTCAACAGTTCCGGCCACCGAGTCACTTCTAGTGGCACCTTGCCCCTTCTGGACGCGGGAGGAGCCTCGGGATCTCAGCGCAGAGACCGAGGGACACTAGGAGGCCAAACTGGGCCGACTCCCTCCGATTTCTGGTTCCCAGCTCCCAAAACCGACCTGGGAACTGGGCTGGCGGAGGAAGACATATCAGGAAAAGGGGCACAGGGGGTTTAGGCACACCCCACATCCTGAAATAGATAAGTTCGTCTTCTCTCCTCTATGAGAACAAAGGGGCGTCAGTACCCTGTAGCAGCCCCGCCATCTTCCCATCTCCCCCACCCCTCAGTGTGGGCGTCCTTAGGGACAACCTTCGGAGTTCTTGGTCTGCTCTGACATCATAGACTCTACGCCTAGGGTCCCGGCTCCCTCCCCACACCAAAAAGCCATGAAGGCAGAGCAAGCATTCCCTTAGTTCCCACTGCCCCCTCTTACGGAGGGACACAGCCATGGGAATGGTGCTTATCCTCCTCAGGTCTCTGAGTGAATGTGACAAGGACACCCTCAAGGGCGACTAGGCCCTGAGTGTACAATCTTAAGACAGGGCATTTTGTGTTCTGTTGGCTCTTGTTAGACATTCAGCAGAACTCCGACCTTAGCTCCTCTTTTCTGAGGCTTAGCCCTGCTCCTACCCGGACTCCTGCCCTCATCTCCCAAAAGAAAGAAGGGCCGGGGCATCCATAGGGGGTCCAAAGGGGAGGTAGGCTTGGGAATGGAATTTATGGTGGCACGCTCATAGGATACAGGGCTGGACCTTGACTCTAGCTCCCATGAGCTCTGGCCGAAGCGGTGGGTGGTACAGAGGAAGGCCCTCGTGGGATCCTCTAAGAGCACTTTCCTTCTCCCCCAGCTCTCTGCCACCAGCAACTAAAACTATGATTTCATTGTTACTCAATAAACTGAAAACCTGTCTACTTCTTGATCTTCACTTGATTCCACGTCCTGAGGGTCCAGGAAGAGCCAGCCTCCTGCCCACGGCCTTGCCTTCCCTCCCCACAAATTGTAGGTCTTAGTCTCTTCCTTCCCCTTCTGTAGGGACCTTCAGCTCCCAGCAGAGGGCACTGTGAGATTAGAAAATCAGTCCTCCATCGGCACCCTGAGTACTAACTAACCTAGAGGGGACGGAGATGCCTTCTATTCCCTTTGCAGATAGAGTCCTGGCTTCATTTCCTTCTTTGCCAAGAAGGCCGATCACACACCTACATGCCAACCCAGGCTCTGGGCTTCTTGGTTCCCTTCAGGCATTGGACATGGATTGGTAGCTTCTGGTTCCCGGGGCAGCCTCTGGAGAGAGGAAGGCTAGAGGGCTAAGGGCTGTCTAGCTCCATCAGAGAGAAGTTAGGACACCAGCGCACCCTCCATACCCCTCCACGCCCCCATCGATACAACACAGGAACAAGCCTGGCACAGACCATTTCCTAGTTAATGCCCGTTCCCCCTCATCCCAGGGCCCTCCACTCCCTCCTTATGTAACCCCCCTCTTTTTTCCCTGGGAAAAATGAGGCCAAAAGTTCATGTCTATGAACAGATGATGAGAGCTACTATTAAATAGTTTATAGCTGCGTTTAAGTCTTGGCTTTGGAAGATTCAAAAGAATAAACATGAATGAATCTACAATAAAATCCATTGCCTATTCTGAGCAGGGCATACCCCTCATTTCCCCTTTTTCAGCTCAAAGCTCTCACACTACGCGGTGGGGGAAAATCTTCAGGGCCACATGGTCCCACAGCAGCTGGAAGTGAACCTGCTCCCTGACCTCGGCTCGCTCCCGCCTCTTGGGCCTTAGAAGTTACTTGCATGGGCGGTGGGGGCGACAGCAGCCACTGCTCATTGAGCCCTACGTGTGGTGCCAGGCTTAATAAAGCCCAGTGCTTTAAGCCCATTATCTCTTAGGATCTTCCCAACCCACTGTGGGGCCAGACATGTTATGTCCACTCTTAGCAAAAACACAGGCTTAAAGACGTGTAAAAGGTTGCCCGCAGCTACACAACTAGGGAGTGATGGAACCAGGATTCAAGCCGAGCCTTGTGACTCTGAAGCCACGATTCTTAGCTTCTTCCTGACCTGCCAGCCCCGAGCCAAACTTGAAATAGTTCTCCTGGTCCCTTTGACATTCCAGGGTATCTCCTCCCTGGGCCCAGTTTGGCTACAGGCCAGCAAAACTGAGGCCTGTAAGGGTACTCAGATCTTTTACTAAAGCCACTGGAGAGTTTCCAAGCTTGAGGGTTTTACAGCTGAAGGAGCATGAGCAAAGATTCCTATTCTTTAAGATTTTATTTATTTATTTGAGAGAGTGAGAAAGAGAGAGAGAGCACGAGCAGGGGGGAGAGGGAGGGAGAGGGAGAGCGAGAAGCACACTCCCCACTGAACCGGGAATTTGCGGCTGGATCCCAGGACCCTGAGATCATGACCTGAGCAGAAGGCTGCTTAACCGACTGAGCCCCCCAGGCGCCCCATCTTATTCTTGATTAAATATGCGGCAACATTTAGAGGGGGCCTCTAGCTGGCTCAGTCCAGCATGCGACTCCTGGTCTTGGGATCATGAATTCAAGCCCCCACCTTGGACCTAGAACTTACTTTAAAATTTTTTTAAAAATATGGGATGACATTTAGAAAACACATTTCAATTCCATCCTGTTCTCCCAGTCTTGAGTGGTGCCTCCCACCAAGCCCACAGGGTCCTGGGTCAACTCTTCAAGCCTCTTTCTTCAGGTGCAGCTTTGGCCTTTGGTAATCCCCTTGAAAAGGGGCCTTGAACTTTTACTGGAAAACCCATGTAAAATAAACCTATTTGGGGAGTGAGGCGCAGGAATCTCTGTTAAACAAAATCACTAAGAACATTTTATAACGTACTTACTTGTGCTCTGCAGATAACGCCAAACCATATCAGAGAGAAGACTGGCCAAGACACCAGTGGGGCCAGTTAGGATGGAAGGCTTTCTTGCCATCTTTCCTTCCTAGTTCCATACCCACTTCTCAGAGCAAAAGTTAGCTTTTGGCTCACTTCACAGGCTCTCTGGGGGCAAAGCCTAGCCAGGTACCTTTTCCAGACCGCCCCACATACTTGGACTTTTTCCTGAGAAGTCAGCCTTTGGGCAGAAGTAGCACTTTTCTCGCTGGAAAGTAATCTCCCCCCATTCTTGGGCCTCCCTTTCTCCTCCTCCTGCTCAGACTTCGGGAACCTTCTTTGGGAGCCTATATCTGCGTCCTTGGTCTTCCTTCCCCATCCTTCTTCCCTGGCTTGGCTTCATCTGCTGCAGAGCCCCCACTTTGCCCATTATGAAGACCACAACCCTCCCTCTCTCCCAGCCCATGCTCTAAGGAGAAAAAGGGCTCCGGTCTGGCTTAGCCTGGCCAGAGGGAGGGAGCCAAGTGAGTATACCCTGCTCTTCTCTAGGGACCCCTACTCTTTTCTAGGATCTCTGAGGCCGGCATCTTAGGGACAGTGCTGAGGGCCAGTTTCAGCTCCGGCGCTGGGGGCGCATGCCAGCCAGACTAGGCTAGTCCCCGGTCCCCTCGCGGTGCCCCACGAATCACAGCCAAAGCCCCATTTCCTCAGTCCAGCAGTCGGTCTCAAGCCGGCGCCGCCCTGGGGGTGGGTGGGTGCCTGTCAGTCATAGGTAGGCCACGCCCCTCTGGGGGGCAAAGCCGTTCCGGCGCCGAGTCCCGCCCCTGCTCCGGCCCTTGTCAGTCAAAGTCAGGCTCGGCTCCACCTCCTTTCCGTTTCCCAGGCAACGGCTTTAATCCCCGCTGGCCCGGAATGCGATTCATCTTCCCTGTCTGAGCGAGGAGCTCAGATCCGCCTTCCGGGTGACCTCGGTCCCGGACCCTTAAATCCGCCAAATCGCCTCCCTCCTTTCCAGCGTCGAAGCCCACGAGCGCCTCAGCGCCCGCCCCTTGACTTCCTGCCCGGAAATGCGCGAGGTTTTCGAGGAATCGCGCGAGGCCTCTCCTTCCGTAGGTCCCAAGCCCGGCTTTTTCCCGGCCTGCGAGGCTACTGGCCCTGCCTCTTGCGCTTGCCTCCCACAGTTCAGGACGCGTTTACTGAACTCTGCTAAGAGTGGCTCTGAGCCCGGCGCTGAGTAGAAATGGCCTGTTGGGTGAGCCGAGGCCCTCCCACCTGCAGGGATACAGCTTGTGCCCAGCAGTCATTAAGCCTCTCTCCGTCCCCCCCACGTCAATGTCCCTGCCTGTCACAGCGATCCAGGCCCCGATGCTGATGCATTCTTTTGCTAGGAATCCTGGAGGGATCTTGACCCGGTTGCATCATTCCCTCCCAGGGAGCTTCCTGGGCAGCTCCCTCCTCTCTTTCTCAATATACACACCTTTTACCTCCCGGACAGTCGTCCCAACTCAGACTGCCAGAGGGACAACAGCAGTCCCCAGCTTTGCGTCCCAGCCTCCTCCAGCTTCTCCTTCTTCCTCCAATCTTAGACCAGCAAAGTTCTGCGCCTGAATAACGACCCGGAGAACAGGGGAAGAACCCCGCATAGCTTGGGCCACACACACAAAGCCTGCCTCCTCCCACCCATACATCCACTAGGAGAGTAGCCGGCTCCTGTTAACAAGCCACAAGCAGTTCCTTCAAGGTAAGGTGCTTACTTATGGAACAAGGATTTGCTGTGTAAATCTGTGAACTAACCGATCAACCACCTATATTATTTTCTGACTGAAGACCTTCCTTCTCCTTTCACCAGCAAGTCCTCAATCAATTGCAACTTTTATTTCCCAGAAGAAGCACCTGTGGTTTGGGTTTTAATTCAAGTTATTTTGTGGAAAGCAACAGTGCTTGTGGCTAGCTGCAGTCAACAGAGATGTATTGAAAGGACTCTGCAGTAGCTCTCAGAACCAGAGGTGGGACTAACCAGTCTGGCTGGAAAGAGCGAGAAGCTGGGCAGCTCTGGGGCCTCAGCAACTGGAGTTTATAGACACTACCATTAAGGTAGCAGCTTCAACGGCTCCAGTTTCTGATCTGCCCATTCAAGAAATCGGTGCAGGTTAGATCAGCTGTCTCCTCCTAGGAGGTGGCCAGAGGTCAGGGTCAAGTTACAAGGATATTGGACATCATTGCTTCAGGTCTACCTTTACGATTGGGGCTGTTCCCAAGGTAAGGCAATTACTGTGAGCTGGGAATCGCTGTGATTGATACTTACTACAAGATGTGTTATTACTGGTCCCATGCGTCTGTAGTTCTCTCCAGTTTAAATGAAATCTCCCCTGAGGGCCGACACCATATCTTCCCTTTTAAAAAAAAATGTGATAAACACGGAACACAAAATGTACCATCTTAACCATTTATTAGTGTACAATTCAGTAGTGTTAAGTATATTCATATTGTTGTGAGACAGATCTTCATAACTTTTTCATCCTGCACATCTGAAACTCTATACCCGTTAAACGACAGCCCATATCTTCACTTCTGTATGCCTGCAACATCTATAATACTGCCCGACTCACGGTAAGTACTCAATACATCATTTGCTGAATCAATGAATGGAAAGCAAAGCGCCCTAAACCCCACTCACAGGTGGGTCTTCGGTAAGATCACTAATACAGTGGTTCTCAATCTGTTTCACTCCTCAGCAAACCTAAAATATGTCACATATTCACAAAGGAAACAATGGCTCACGTCTTTAGTGACTTTAGAGAGCATATCCTCCCAGGGAGGTTTATCAGAACCTGGGGGCTTGAAAAGTCCCTCAGGCAACGTGAAGCTGTCCCTTGAAATGTCCCTGCATAAATGGCCAGGGAGAGGAGGAGCTCAGCCCCCTCTCTTCGGTGTCTCTCCAGGAGTCCCAAATGAAAGGGGGTGAGGGACAGTGTCTCACGTGTAATTAAAGCCACTGTCTTCAACTCTGCTGTTTCTCTGTACCGTGTCAATGCCTCTTTCCTGTGGCAGTCTGTGGCCCGTGGTGCTGACCTACCCTCTATCTGTAGCTTCTTGGGGCTGGCGCTGAGCTGTCATCATTTAAGGCATGCTGGAAAGGAGACGTCTTCGCCTTTCTCTTGTCCAGTTCCCACTGAGTGGTCCCACAGCAGAGTTGCTTGGGCCTCTGGCCATATGGTTTCATTTTCATGGCCTGTTTTGTAGGGTACAAGGCACGATGGGATGGGGAGATGCTGGGTAGTAGTGACGTAAGATTAAGCATCACCCTACAACCTACCTAAAAGAATTCCTTTTTATGATACTCAGGCCTAATGCCAAAGCCTGGCTCTTCCTGGCTGGACTTGCTCGTCACTGCTGGTGATTTTCTTTCAAGGCCCCATTTCTGCGGGCTGGCTTCCAACACCTAAACCCTCAAGCTGTCAGACTCCCCTGTTTATATCTGACCCCTGAGTTGCGGATGAAATTCAAGTTCTTTTCCTTTGGCCAAATCAGATGACTTCCACTCAATTGTCCCAAACTTTCCAAGGCCACTAAAGAGGCTTGTTGTGTAAAGGAAACAGGCAGATTCCCTAAATCTGTGGTTTCCAAACCGTGTACCGAGGCATCCCAGAGTGCCACAATGAATTTGCAGGACTGCTGCAGGACATTTTCCGTTTTCGAGAGGAACCCAGGAATATTCTGCATCTGGACATTGCACAAACTACAAACTCAAGTTCACAGTTTCAAAATTAGATTGTGCTGCATTATTTTCAATGTCTTTGCAAAACTTGATTTTTGATGGTTGCCATGACAAAAAGAGTCAATGTGGCACAGGCAATGAGGATGGCAGTAGCCAAGCTGATTCTAAGTTTTGAGAAGTTATGCAGATCTCAACATGCGCAACATCCCATTAGGAACTAACGAAGGTTAAGAATGACATAAAATGGCGCCTGGATGGCTCAGTGGGTAGCGCATGCAACTCTTGATCTTGGGGTGATGAGTTCAAGCCCCACATTGAGTATGGAGCCTACTTGAAAATAATAATAATAATTTAAAAAAGAATTACATAAAAAAATTCTTGGAGCACCTGGGTGGCTCAATCGGTTAAGCGTCTGACTCGGTTCAGGCTCAGGCCATGATCTTGTGGGATCGAGCCACACATCGGGCTCTGTGCTCGGCACAGCGTCTGCTTCAGATTCTCTCTCTCTCTCCCTCCTACTCACTCTCTCAAATAAATAAATAAAATCTTTAAAAAATATATTCTTTATTCCCCCCAATGTATGGATATTCATTTTTCAAACAAGTACAAAGGAGTTAGGCCATAAATATGTCCTTAAATTGCCTGGACCTAAGTATCTATAGGGAACTACTAGATATTTCTTTTGGTCTAGGGTAGCGTGAAAAAAAATTACTAGAAAACTGAGGGTTCTATAATTCTAGAAAGCTGGGAACCCTTGCCCTAAATGCATGAGGGAAGAAATGAAGGCATGAGGGGAATATCACTGGGGTGTATTGGGTCTCAGATCTGCCCTCTGTAAACTCCAGGCACTGTGCTTTTGTGGGAAATTTTCTCTTATTGAATTCTTAATAATTCTTTGTGGGAAGTTCTAACCTTGTTTCAGTGATCCCAGTTGTTCACAATGTGATCAGAGGGTGGTAGAGAGTCCCTAGGGACTGGGGATGGCGGTGGGAACTTAGAAACAAAAGGAGCGTTGGCTGGGCCAGCTGAGATCAGAAGCAAAGGAGAGAATGGAGGCTGAGGACACTAGGGCCCCTCCAGGCCCGGCTCTGCTCTGCATCAGGGGACTGGGCAGCGTGGGGCAGCCAAGTCTCCTTAGTAAACTCCACCCGGAGACCTGCTCCACGCTGCGCCCCCTGGAGGCCACACTGGGTCCGTTGGATCGGACCGACAGGCTGTAGCCTCGCCACTGGAAATCTGGGGGGCTTTGAGCCCCAAGCCATCCCGTGGAAGGGAGGGGTGGCTGCCAATGGGGCCCCACTCAGGTCTGCGCTTCTCCCTCCTTCCCCACCCGCATCCTCAGGTGACTAGCGGACGCCTTCCCGGAGCGTAGACGGCAGAAGTGGCGGGTCCCTAGCTCCCCGGCTCATACATTAAAGATGCGGACGCGCCGGGACTGCGGTGCCACAAGCATGAAGACAAATTTTTAATCCCGAGCAAGAAGATGCCGGGAGATGGGGGGGAGGCCGCGGGAGAAAAATGAATTAGGTTTTTATTATGTGTTTTATTATGCTGTAATTGAACAGGATTAGGTGAGAATACAATATATTTCTGAGGCGGCTGGAGGGGAAGGGGGCGGGAGAGAGGCTGACAGCGAGCGAGAGACAGCGAAGCCCGCCGAGAAGCCGCGGCGGTTCCCAGGGGAGGGGAAGAGCGGCGCCGACCCGGCTGGGTGGGCCCAAGCGCCACCTCCACCAGCCCCCTGGCGGTTTGGGCCGCACGGGGGTGGATGAGGGGAACTGCATTGGTGGGACTAGGTTGGCTACAGGTCCCGCTAGGATATCCTGGGAGGGGCGGGGATGGGGGACGGACATGAGAGGTAGAGGACTTGGGAGCTCACAAACCCACTCCAGAAGGGAAACTGAGTCTCAGAGGGGCAGGGGCGCGGCTACGAAAAGGCAAGGCGCCCTGGAGGCATTAGGGTCCCGGAAGCCTGCGAAGGCACACTTGCTTCTAACATCTCCGCCCTGCACACGTCGGTCACAAGCCTCGTGGGTCGGCAACATTGCGGAGCGCCCGCTTTGCGCCCGGGCCTCGCTTATTGCGACCCCTCCTCCCCCCACATCCCGTCCAACTCCTGTCACCTCTGAAAAGATCCATATGTACTCAGGCCTAACCCAGAACCCCCACCCACCCCCGCACGCGCCCCCAGGAGGCCTCCCCAGGTGGAGGGCGCGCAGGTGAGCCCCCGCGCGCGGATGAGCTCACGGCCCTCTTGCCCCCGGAATCGCCTCCCTCCCGGGAGCTCGGGCCGCCCCGGCGGCTTCATTAAGGGCCGCCGCCAGCCTCGCGTCTCACCTGCTGCAGCGCCCCTCGCGCTCCGCCAGGGACCCGCTCCTGGCGGTGATGAAGAGGCCCATTAGCCGCTTCTACCTTTAGGGCGGACTGGGCCGCTCTCCCCACTTCCCAATTAGGACATTAGAAACCGTCAACCAAGATTAATAGTTGCCCGGCTCCGGGGCAGGGAGAGGAGCCCAGATACCGCAGCAGCGCCGCACGCTCGGCTCGGGCCAACTTGGTGAGCGCCGGGCGAACCACCTGCCGCCGCCATCCCTGCCTCCACCCCCCTCCCTCCGCCTTCTTCCCCTCTTCCCCTGGGCTCCCCTGGAACTCTCTCAGGTGAGCCCCACAACAGGGTCGGGAGTGTCAGAGACCCGAACCCTGTTCTGTGCGCGGTCTCTCTACCCTGGACGAGCTCCAAGGCAAGGCGAGTCGGGGAGGAAGTGCGCCCTCTCCAGGAGACTCCCCCAGCTTTCCCAAAGACGCGATCGAAGGACTTTTGATCTTAAATGATGGATGGATTATTGCTTTCTCGGAGAGGCTTCTTTGACCCTCTCTTCCCCGAGTCGATTCCTCCTCTTATTCTCGCTCATTGCTCCGTCCTATTTTTCAGAATATGTACCATATGTGTGCTCTTGCCTTTATTTGTGATTATATCATCGCTGTCTGTCGCCCTCACTGGACTGTGGGCTCCAGAGAGAAGACCATCGTTTTGCTCACGATGGGCTCTGGAGCAGGTTCAGTAATTGTCTGTTGAATGAGTTAGTGGGCGGCAGGCGTTCCCCGTGTTTTTACTGAAACATCTGCTTCCTGCGCAAGCTCCCTTCCCTCCCTTCTTAAACAGCCTCAGAGCCCCTGCACTCTTCTTTCTCATTTATATCGCGATGATAACTTATTAATTATTTCCGTGATTATCTGTTCTAAGTCTTCTTCCCCTTGAGGGCATAAGCGCCTGGGGGCAGGCAAGGGCTGGGCACACGGCTGCACCCCTGGGGCCTGCCAGCCTAAGCTCAGCACTTTGTCTGACTGGTTATTGTGTCTGAGGGCGTGGAAGCTTTAGAGCTCTTCCAACTCTATTCTTTTAAGGGCTCTGTGGCCTAAAGAGGCAAGTGACTTGCCTGAGGTTACACAGCTAGCTGGAAGCAAAACCAGGATGAAAACAACTCTTCTAACACGCTGTGATTTTTCTCCAAGGATCACATCATCTGGGACCCTGGGGAAGCCCCTTCTGAACTCGGAGGTTTCTAGGACTTGGGGGCTTTGGGGGTGGTCCCAGGTATCTCTTCCTTTGGGGATGGTGGTGACCCAGAACTAGGTTTCCCCTCCTCCCTTCAGGGTAACGGGTTTGGGGCCCAGGGACGCCGCGATACACTGTTTCCACAGGTGCAAATACTTGCGGTTAAGTTTCAACTTTAATTTGTCTTCCCTGGATGTAAAAACTAGGGGAGTCCCCTCTACTGCCGTAGAGGGATGTGAACTATCTTTGGTCTTCCCCATCGTAGCATGGGGGGAAAAATAATGATTTAGAAGAAGAAAATGAAAGGGCACTTCAGAGGAAGTGCTAAGACCCAGACAGTGGGGGCCTGAGATCTTCCTTCACCTGTCACATCCCCAGTGTCACCTCTCTAGTGGTGGGGCCTAGCTGGAGGGCCCCGGGACTGGGTTTGGGGATAGGGGTAAGATCGATACTTCAGTGGATTTTGATGACCGCAGGCTTTCACCTTGCAGATAATGGGGTGAGCGGCGGTAAACTCTCACCGACAGAGCGGGCTCCCCCGGCCTTAATGAGATAATCAATACTTGTTCTCGGCTTAATTTCCATCTAATTGCTCTTTAACGACGCCGGATAATGGGCCGCCTCCTGTGAGGAGAGAGCTGGCCGGGAATCCGACCCGCCTCGGACTCCCGCCCCTCCTCCCCCGGGCGGGGTGCCCTCGCGCAGGTGGGCTGGGGGCGCACCCCGCTCCCCGGGCGGGGCTGGAGCTCCCTCCACCGGCCTCCTCGCCCCGCGCCGCCACCCGCTTGCGGTGCTCTCGGCCTCCCGCAGGGGGCGCTCTAGGCCTTGGCTGCGGGATCGCCCGCAGGGCGCCCGCTGCTGGGTTCGCACCGTTCACCTGCCTGAGCCACGGAACCGCGCGGTGCCCTCGCCCCGCGACGGCGCCTCGTCCTCTCTGCTACCCACCCGGCCAGGTAAGTCGCGGCTCAGCCCCCGCGCCGAGGTGAAGGGCCTCGGAGAGAGTCCTTTCCTCCCTGTCCTTCTCACGTCCCTGCACTGCAGGGGGCGGGTGGCCCAGAGCCTTGAGGTAAATTGCTGCACCTAAGAAAGGCTTCAATCCTATTTTCCCCTGTGAGGTAGCTGGGCTGCCTCCTGCAAAGGAACCTGGTTGGTTACCACAGACCACTCAGACTAGGAGGGGAGAGGGGCAAGGAGGAGGAAGGCACGGGTGGGACCCCTCAGCCCCATGGCTCAGAGGCTCACATTGCCCCCCAGCTCAGACACCCACTTCCACCTACCCCCAACCCCCCACCCCAAGCACCCATAGCCAGGAGAGCTCCTGCCGACAGCAGCGGCTGGGGTGTCAGCCATAAACTCTCTCACCCTGTACCTGCCCATCTCAGCGCTGGAGCATCTGGAAGTTAGTTCTCCCCAAGGCCTCTCAAGGGTCCCGTCCTCCCAGGAGACTGACCTGCCTCCCCGGCCCAGCCCCAGGTCATCTCTCTTCCCTTTTCTTGATACTCACGGTGAATCACCCTGGCCTCAGGGGCCCAGATGCTATAACCCAGGATGCGCCCCATCACTTCCCACCTCCCGGTTTTCAGCTCACTGGGCACACGCTCACCTGCCTCTCTAGGGCTTGGCTGGGCGCATGGGGCATTTACAGCCATAAACCGCCCGCTGCAGTTCTGGCTCCAGCTGCCCTGAAGTTAGGCTGACAAAGAGACCAGTGAAAGCGTCAGGATAGTGTGATGGCTAGAATCATGCCTGGGACCTAGGTAGCCCCAGGTTCAAGTCTTGACTCTACTGCTTTCTGGTCAGAGTGACAGTGGGCAAACTCACCTACAGGCCTGAACCTTGGTGTTCTTATTTAAACACTAAGGTTAATAATCCTACCTTACAAGGCTTTGTAGGTCTGAAACAAGCTCGAGTGTATAAATTGCCGGCCACAGTGCCTGGCACATGGGAACCATTGACTAAGTGGTCGCTGTTGCTGTTTTGTTGCGAATTAGAGCCAAAGAACCATCTGGTTCAAGGATCATAAATGCAAAGGCCCCAGGGGCAGGCAGGAGTCTTACTGAGGGAAGTTGGTCCCGCCATCAGAACTGTGGGGAACCGCAGAGGGCCAGCCCCTCCGAAAACAGCAGCCAGTGCTTATCTTCAATGGTTGCTGGATGGACCAAATTCCCCAGCTTTTCTTTTCTTTTTCTCTTCATTTATTTCTTTTTCTTTTCTTTTCTTTTTTCTTTTTTTGGCAGCACCAGCAGCTCGATATTAGCTCTGACTTTTCTTACCTCCGATCTCATACTAACAGCAGCTGGGAGTTCTCCCCCCGGTTTCTCTGAACATCCTGGCCCGATGACTCTGGCCCCTCAATTCTGGATTTTTATATAAAAATGCTCACTACAGAAATATTGGCAATTAGATAAAAACTCAAAAACACTGTGCCAAATACAACATGTCTGAAGGCTGAATTCACCCTTGTTTCTCCGAAGAAACTGAGGTTCAGATGGGTCGCAGCTGCTGGCAAAGCTGACTGGAAGCCTGGATTCGAAGTCAAAGTAAGAACTTCCATGAGGGGGCACCTGGGGGGCTCAGTGGGTTAAAGCCTCTGCCTTCGGCTCAGGTCATGTTCTCAGGGTCCTGGGATCGAGCCCCACGTCGGGAGCCTGCTTCCCCCTCTTTCTCTGCCTGCCTCTCTGCCCATTTGTGATCTCTCTCTCTCTCTGTCAAATAAATAAGTAAAATCTTAAAAAAAAAAAAAAAAAAAAAAAAAAAGAACTTCCATGGGCCCTTCCTACCCTGTGGGGCCTTTTCAGCTGCACCCACTGCAGAGGCGGCCAGTGTTGGCCCCTGGCAGCCCCCGAAGCACAGGACCTGGGTCCCAGCCGTCTTTAAAAAATGTTGTAGAGGACAGTGTGATGTTAAGTCAAGTCTCGGTACCCTGGAGATCTCAACTTTGTTTAAAGCGCCATTTTCTACACATTTTTTGAGCCCAGCTTCAGTGCGATTCTACTTAAAAAATTCCCACCTCGGTCTCCCTCGGTGGGGAGACAGAGCCAGCAGGAGGCTTGCCAGGCACAGTTCTCCTGATTTCTACCTCTTGGTACCTCTCTTCCTGTACCTTATTGTTGGGGAAAAGAGTAGAAAATGCACAAAGGCATCTGGGGTTTCATGTGGCTGAGCATTTTGACAGGTGAGGCTTATGGGCTTTTTTTTTTTTAAAGATTTTATTTATGTGTTTGTCAGAGAGAAAGAGCACAAGCCAAGGGAGCAGCAGGCAGAGGGAGAAGCATTTCCCCCACCCAGCAAGTAGCCCGATGCGAGACTTGATGCCAGGACCCAGGATTCATGACCTGAGCCGGAGGCAGATGCTTAATCAACTGAGTCACACAGGCAGCCCGGCTTATGGGCTTCTGAACATGCTCAGAGCCTCGTGTTGCTTCTTTATAGCCTTTTCTTTCTTCTTTTCTTTCGTTTAAAAATTTTATTTATTTGAGAGAGAGCACACACATGAGAGAGCATGAGCCCGGTGGGGGAGGGGCAGAGGCAGAGGGAGAAGCAGGCTTCCCGCTGAGCAGGGAGCCCACAGGGCTTGATCCCAGGCCCCTGGGATCCTGACCTGAGGGGAAGGCAGATGCCCGACTGGCTGAGCCACCAGGCACCCCACCCCCTAGCCTATTCTTTCTAACACGTTTGTTCAGATAGTGCTGAGTTGCCCACACTGACCAGAGAGGGCCGCTGTTCTCTGGTCAGGATTATCCTCACCATATTCTGATGATTGCCCAGGGCCCAAGGTTCTCTACATGGCGTGTTGTTTTTTTTTAAAGCCAAGTAGTTCCTGCCTAATAGTCCTCTTTGTCTTCCATCAGCCCTTGAGAAAACATCCCACCATTTCTTCCTTGGAGTTCTGAGCGTACACTTCCCAGATTCTTCCTTGGTTTCAGGGAAATAGCCAGTTCAGAGGGGTCTTGGATGTTAACCTCTTGCCCAACTCCTCACAAAAGCCATCACTGGACTGATATCTTAAAAGCAAAGGTTGAAAGTGGGATGCGAGCAAGGACACTGTCGCAAACAAATGGAGTTTGGGGTTCGAGATCTTTTCCTGGTCATATGGTCTGGATGGGGCTCCCAGGCAGATGGCCTTTCCAGGGGTTATCTGAGTTTTGGTTCCTCGGAAAGCACATCCTGAGATAAGGATGGAGTATAAGATGTTTATTTGGGAACCCTCCCCGAAAACACAATGAGGGAGACAGACGGGAGGGACGAGAGGAAAAGCAAATAAAGAGTGCATCAGGGAGCGAGTTACCACTGAGGGTAACTGGGGCTCAATCCCACTGGAGTCCCTGGAAGACTGGGCAGAATACACCTCAGAATTATCCCACTGGAAGGAAAGGAAGCAGAGGTATTTATCCTTCAACTCCCAGCCCTCACGGGATGTGGCTTTCTTTCGAGTAAACTCTGGCATTTTCAGCTGCCCTGCTACCCGAGCTCACTCTAGGGGCTGGAGGCCTCCCTCAGGCAGAGGGACCCATGAGCTTGTACCGGAACTGTCTTCAGGTAAACCTTGGTGTGGCCAAGGGTAAATGGCTGGGGCACTGACTGCGTGCGCTCCGGGGGAGACTCATGCTCCAGGATGGCCAGGCCTTGGCTGTGTCATTAATTCCTGTTGAGCATATCACTCAAGCAGAGTCAATAAAATGTTACCCTGTGATTTGATAAATTGATATTTTGTTTTGTTTTGTTTTTTTCTGGGAGCCATAAGTATATGCAGGCGGAAGGTCTTTCTGGCCTTCTTCCCTGGCTGCTTGGAAGAAAATATTAGAGGTGGATTCATCAGTTTGAATATACTGGTGCGATATTTAGGAGAGAAGTCTGGGCCAGAAGTGGAAATCTGAGAATCATCTGGACATATACAATCATGGTAGAAGGAAGGAGGAGTCACTGCAGAGATGCCAACAGAAAGCTATCTCATTGACCTCGCTTACAGAAAATTGTCTTCGAGTAAAAAGTAAGGCGAGACTGAAGAGCCTGCCACTTCGGAGAACATCACTTGTCATCACTAGATCATTCCTTCTGAGTGCGCCGTAATGAACAGTGGACTTCAACCAGTGACCCTGGGGCTCGAGCCTTGCCCACAGCTGCCCCGACAGGTAGATGTAGACTGTGAAAATGTGTATTTAGCTTTCCTGACAACTAGCCTCCTTTCCCTTCAATGACATTTTTCTTAAAGATCTTATTTTTTAAGTAATCTCTATGTCCAACGTGGGGCTCAAACAACCCCGAGATCAAGAGCGGCACGCTCCACTGACTGAGCCAGCCAGGCGCCCCTCCCTTCAATGACTTTTGATAGCAATTTAGAAAGTAACTTATTGGCGCCTGGGTGGTTCGGTTGGTTAAACATCCAGCTGGTGGTTTTGGCTCAGGTCATGATTTCAGGGTTGTGGGATCGAGCCCCACACTGGGCTCAGTGGTGAGTTTGATTGAGATTCTCTCTCTCCCTCTCCTTCTGCCCCTTCTTCCCACCCCCTCTAAAATAAATAATCTGTTTTAAAAAATAGTATAGTAGCAATGTCAGTATCTTGGTTCTGATAATCATACTACGGTTACATAAAATGTTATCATTGGGGTAGGATAGGCAAAGGATACACGGGAACTTTCTGTGCTATTTTTGAAACTTCCAGGCAAGAGTTAAATTATTTCAAAATAAAGTGTTTTAAAAAAAATCCAGGGGAGGACTCCTCGTGGACTGGCCATCTTAGAATTTAGGCTCTAAAATATTTACTTAATGGCTAAAATTTAAAAGACTGACAATACCAAGTGTTGGCAAGGATGTGGCACAATGGGAGCTCTCATTAATTGCTGGGGACTGTGTGAATTGATAGAATCACTTTGGAAAAATGGTTTGGTAATAACTACTAATGTTGAACGCATGTATATCACAGGATGCAGCAATTCCATTCCTGGGTGTATCGCAATTTACATAGACATCAAAACCAGGTAAAATTAAAATACAGAGTTAGAAATGGTTGTCTAGGGAGCAAAGGAGGGATTAATGGTTGTGATGGAACATGATGGGGTTTCTAGGAGTTAACAATGTTCTATTTCTGGACCTGGATGGTGATCACATGAGTATTCACTTTGTAATAATTAATTAAACCATATCTCTATTTCGTGCACTTTTCTCCTTGTCTGTTATATTTCAAAATGGGGGGAAAAGTTAAAAACAAAAAGAGTACAAGAAATGTAGAAAGAGTCTAAATGATTTAAACATCCTTTCTAAGTTTATTAATACATAATATGGCCAAGTCATCAGGTCAGATGGAGCTACATTCTCCATCTCAAAGGTGGATGGGACACTGGGGGTTGGGGTGGGAGAGTTGCCTCTTTGGATATAGGAAAAGTAAATTAAAGAAAATTTCACCTGCTCTTTCTCTGCATGTCTTAAAGCTCATTTAATCTGACTTAATGCCTGTAGGTATTCCAGACAGCTAGTCTCCTGGGTATCCCAGCTTTCATTTGGTAACGTTATTTGTAGCTGAATTATGTTTCTTTTTCCACCTGACTGTCCCATATTTCTAAACTTATCTCAGCATCCTAATTTACCTATAAAAATAGCCTCTACTTTTTTATTATGGAAAATAATTTTACAAAATAAATAGTGAGCATTATATACAACCATTTGCCTCATTTCAAATTGTCTTTGGGTGGCTTTTTAAGTTTTTTTTTTTTTAAAGATTTTATTTATTTATTTGAGAGAGTGATAGACAGCACAAGCAGGCAGAGCGGCAGGCAGAGGGAGAGGGAGAAGCAGGCTCCCCGATGAGCAGGGAGCCCGACGTGGGGCTCGATCCCAGGACTCTGGGATCATGATCCGAGCTGAAGGCAGCTGCTTAACTGACTGAGCCTCCCAGGCGCCCCAGGTTTTTTTTTTTAAGATTTTATTTATTTATTTATTTAATTTTTTTTGAGAGCAAGCTCATGCTTGGGGGAGGCCAGGGGGGAGGGGTGGCAAGCAGGGGCAGAGGGGAAGGGAGAGGGACAAGCAGTCTCCCCACCAAGCCGGCTAGATCCCAGGGCTCTGAAATTATGACCTGAGCCAAAGTCAGACTCTTAACTGACTGAGCCACCAAGACACCCCTGTTTTCAGGTGTTTATTGATGATACATATGATAAACAGTATCCATATACTTCTCCTTTTTATTTAACCTTATCTTTCCATACGTATTTTTCACTTTGACTAAGTTCACCTATAGTAGGTATCTACAAGCTATTCCATCTTAATTATCTATGTTGAACCTTTATGACTTAAGTGATTCTAATGATCACAGGAAGCACAATTCCTCTGTATCCATCTCTGATGGGTCAGTTTGGACCATTTGTTTCATTTCTACTTCTTCATCAAAATTGCAACCCCACTATTTTCACCAGCTGTGTCAAAACAGGGTTCTTGAAGTGACAGGTTAGAATGTGCAGTCTTCCCAGGTAATTTCTAAAAAGATTTTATTTATTTGACACAGAGAGAGAGAGAGAGAGAGAGAGCACAAGCAGGGGAAGCAGCAGGCAGAGTGGGAGGGAGAAGCAGGCTTCCTGCTCTGCAGGAAACCCGATGCGGGGGTCCAATCCCAGGACCCCAAGATCATGACCTGAGCCACCCAGGCGCCCCCTTCCCAAGTAATTTCTTACAAGATACACACTGATCCTTTACACCTTGTTTCATCTTATGCTGTTCATCTATATAAGACCCATTTCATTCTGTCATTATAGTTAACAGTTATTTCATGGGCCAGTGGCTGGAAGAAAGTGGAGATATGATAGCCTGTAAAGTGCAGGCTATGATTTACAGTGGAAAGCAAACTACATTCTAGATCTCATTCTCTCTCCAGTCCAGGCATCTACAGCCAAGGGTGTGGAGGAGAAAGAGGCAGGACTATCTGTTCTTCAAGAAATCTTAACTTCACTCTCCTCATCTGAATCTAGTCTCCCCCATCTAAATGCAAAGATGGGGCCGCCTGACTCCTCTCCTGGCAGTACTCACATTATCTAAACTAGAGAATCCTTTTCTTTTGGCCCAACAGTTTTGCATGACCCAAACTGAGTCAACATTTTCAAAGTATAGATATGCAACAATTGTATGGGAATAGATGTTACTGAATGTATTTTGCAATCTGAATGGATAGTGTCAGATGATGGGGATCTGGGAACATCTAGACTTTCAAATTGTCTTCTAAAAAAAGTTCCCTTCTAAAAATATTCTTACAGCATGTGGTGTTTTTACATGTTTAAAAAATATTTTTACAAATGTGGAACAAATCTTTACTTAATGAAAGCCGATCTGTATAGTTCACATCTTCGGTGCCTACTGTATGCACGGTCATGTTATTGTCACCAACCGCAAGCCCACCAGAGGGCGCTCGTTCCCCGCCTATGCAGCCTTCAATCAGCGACTCAGAAAACCCAAATTAAACTTGACTTTCACACACAGGAAGTCTTTCATACTTAATCCACAAATATTTACCGAGAATTTACTGTGCTGCCAGGCGCAGGGCTAGGTGCACAAGATACAGTGAAGAGTTAGGCACAATTCCTAATACCAAACGCTTAGAGCATAGCAAAGACTCAAAGTAAACAACCGGGTACAATTAAGTGGGTAAGTGAGGAGTTTCTAGGTCTGGGGAGTTTGTTGTTTATTTGTTTTTTTAAAGATATTATTTATTTATTTGACAGAGAGAGACAACGAGAGAGGGAACACAAGCAGGGGGAGTCGGAGAGGGAGAAGCAGGCTTCTTACTGAGCGGAAGCCCAACATGGGGCTCGATCCCCTGGGGTCCTGACCTGGAAGGCAGACCCTTAAGGACTGAGCCACGCAGGCGCCCCTGAGTTTGTTGTTTCAATACTGGCTCCAGGTCTTAGAAGCCGGTAACAATTCATTAGGAGATCCCCAAGGGCTTCCGCTGGGTATACTGGGAGTGATCTCCACCCTCAAGGCATTTTGTAATTCAGAGCCAGAGACAGGCTTGAGCGGCTCCATTAGTCAGCTCCGCAATTTCTTGTCTCTTCCTACCCCCTCCTCCGTTTTTTTTTTTTTTTTTTTCCCGGGGCTTCGGGCAATTCTCTTACAGTTCACTTCTGCTCTAGGGCGACACTTCAGTCGTACCCGGGGCCTAGGACAAGGGATTACACACAACTATCAGCAATCGCTGGCTCCGCCCACTCTTTTTCCGGTTTGAAACCCGCGGGCCTTTCCTGCTTTGGATTCCTAGACTTCCTGTCTGAGTCTCGCGACAGTTTCGAGACGTCGCGTGAAGTGTGCTCCTTGTCCTCCTGGAGTTTTGGAGATCCAGGGTACTGTGTATCTGCTTTCGTACACCTCGTGAGAGCCCGTCCCCCCCGCCCGGCCAGGAGTGAAGTGCATGCGGCTAGGGAACCCCTAAGTGAAAGGGCTTGGCCGAGTTCAAGTCCGGAGAGAGAGTCCTGGGCCGCATCCGGGAGTTCTTACTCTCCAGGCCTCCAATACGCATGCGGAGCCGATCCCCCTGGGCGGTGTAGAGGCTGTCGCCCGCCCTGAACTTCGAGGCTGGTCAGGAGGCCCAGGTCCGGGCCGCTAGACCCGGGGCCAGGTTCTTCTCGGACGAGACTGACTAAATGCCGTTACCTCCCCGGCTGCAAAGCTCGGTTTCAGCTCCTTGCAAACTGGACTGCAGCGCGGCTTCTATAAGCCGCTTGGGGCAGGCTAGGCGGGGCCTGGCAGACCCCCGGTATGGCGGGCGGGCCTCCAGGAATGCTCTCCTCCCCACCCCCAGCCCAGAGTGCCACGGTGGCGCTGGTGGCGGCCGCGAGACCAAATGCCTCCGGCCCTGGCGGCCTTGCAAATGTAACCTGTAATCCCGACCCGGAGCGAGGTCCGCGCGGGAGGCGCCCCTCCCACCTCTCCCTGCGGCTGCTGCTCAGCTGGGACCTCTATAATCAGTCGGGCCGAAGCACCTGCCGGATGTGGGGAGGGAGGAGGAGACCAGTTGTGGGGTGGCAGATGAAAGCGCCAAGTCTCTGGTCAGCGCCTTGGTAGAGAAGCTGGATGGACAAGCCTGCAATAGCCCCCGGGAAGCCAGCCCTGGGCTGCGGGGAGACTACGTTGGTTGACCCTGCCCTCCGGGAGCGCCGGACTTGGCAGTAGAGCTCCTACCGCCTCCCCACTATGCAGCTGCTCTGGCAGACCCCAGGAACTGTAAAGTCCGAAGGGACAAGACCTCGACCTTCACTCAACTCTTCCAGCTTCCCAGCCACTCCCAGCCCCCATCCCACCCTGTCCCTTGTCTTCTCCCAGCTTCGGTGTCCGGTTGCGGCTCCTCACTTCTCACTGTGACTTTGGCCCAGCTAGGGGAAGTGGCCCAGGAGGGTCCCGTGCGGCTGCATGAAATTGGCAGCTTCAGAACTGGAGGGAGGGGGTTGAGTGCGACGTCGAGAGGCGGGGAGAGGGGCGGAGGAGCTGCTGTCTGAGTCCAAGTCCGTGGGCTCTCTCAGAGATCCTCAAGCCAGAGCAGAGGTGGCTGGCAGGCCCAGCGGATTGTTGGCCTCTGCTTTCTTTCCACCGCCTGCTTTTTCCGACCGGAGACACGGCTGTTCTGAAGAGCTTAGTCCTGGACACTAGGTGAGCACTCTGGACCTCGGGGTGTTACTTCTTCCCCATTCCCACCCTTATTAACAACTCCTTAGTTCTGGGGCCATCAATTCTCATCCTCCTCTAGGGCAGGAAGCTTCAGAGCAGAATGGTCTGTGGTACTGCCGCTGGGGTGTGTGTGTGTGTGTGTGTGTGTGCGCGCGCGCGCGTGCGTGAGCGCTGGTGCTTGAGCTTTATTACCCGTTCTTCTCATCTCTCCCCAAACCCAGAAACACAGTCCAATCAATAACTGGATGACTCCTAGAGTCACCATGCCTGTGTGTGGAGGGTTTACTTGACGCTACGGCAGCAGGGGAGGGGGCAACGTGCTCGGATCAAACTTTGGTACAAGGAACAGTGAAGTCGCTTCTGACCTCCTGACCTGGCTTCCCTCCCTGGCAGGGTGCCACGAACGCGCTGATGCCCGGAGCGCTCGCAGGGCTTCCAGCTAACCATGCCACAGCCGCCCGCAGCTGCCCCGGCGCCGCCGTCTCTGCTCCTGCTGCTGCTGCTGCTGCTGCTGCGGACGCCGCCCCCGACAGGCGCGCGGCCGTCCCCAGGCCCCGATTACCTGCGGCGCGGCTGGCTGCGGCTGCTGGCGGAGGGCGAGGGCTGCGCTCCCTGCCGGCCAGAAGAGTGCGCCGAGCCGCGGGGCTGCCTGGCCGGTCGGGTGCGCGACGCGTGCGGCTGCTGTTGGGAATGCGCCAATCTCGAGGGGCAGCTCTGCGACCTGGACCCCAGCGCCCACTTCTACGGGCGCTGCGGCGAGCAGCTTGAGTGCCGGTTGGACGCGGGCGGCGACCTGAGCCGCGGCGAGGTGCCGGAGCCTCTGTGTGCCTGCCGCTCTCAGCGCCCACTCTGCGGGTCGGACGGCCGCACCTACGCGCAGATCTGCCGCCTGCAGGAGGCGGCCCGAGCTCGGCCTGACGCCAACCTCACACTAGCGCACCCCGGGCCCTGCGAATCGGGTACGCACGGCCCGCGGGCCCTACCCTCGGCACTTAGGGCACTAGAGGCACCCGAGGCGTTACTCCCCGACCTCCGACTGAATTGGTCTCTGGCCAGAGGAGCGATTAGATGAGGCCGGGGAGTTCTCGAGTCCAGTGTAAGAGCCCGCTCTCGCGGCTGGTCCGCAGAAACCAGCACCTTCAGGGTCCGAGCTCTGTCCACACGCTGTGTGCCCCGAGGCGCGTGGAGCCCCAGACCCGGCCAGCAGGGACCCACCCTCTGAGGGAGCAAGCACAGAGCTAATGGCTGGTCTCAAAACTGAGAGAGCAAAGAGACTCCCAGTCTTTGCCCAGGCCGCTGGGGCCCAGGCAGCGAGACTTGGGTTCCAGAGAGATGCAGTCGGGTTTCTCTTGGGCGGATTCCGATTTCCTAGAGCAAGCTGTTCGCCCAGTCTCTCCACCTCCCTTCTGTTTCTTCCGTGCCTCAGGATTCGTGAAGGAGGGGGCTTTCTAGCTCCTCCCTCCTATCCCAGGGGGCTGAGGGCCATTCAGGCCTCAGGTTTCCTTTGGCAGCGCTAGTCACTTTCACTTCCTGAGCCCCTTTGAGGGATCTGGCCTGGCTAGGGCTGCCAGGAAAACAAACACCGCGGGGTCCCAACGCTTTACCCGGCAACTGCAGGTTTCTGCCTGCTGCCCAGATCTGGTTTCAGGTTCTCTGCCTTTCCCACGTGGGAATCCCCCCTCTCCTGCCCCCTTCGCTGGTCCCAGGGTGTGTGTGTGTGGGGAAGGGCTGCTCGTGGCAACTGGATCTGGTTAGGAAGGGGGGAGGGTAGGGGGAGGTGTTGGGTACAAGTAGAGCAGGATAGGGGCCTCGTGGGTGGAATGAGGACCAGAGAGAGATCAGAGATGGAGTGTGGCTGCCGAGCTGTGGCATCCTGTCTGCTTGTACCTCTCCATTTCGGAGTTATACCTTGCGTGTACCTGCAGCTACATTTACATGTACCCGTGTGTGCCGATCAAGTCACGTGTGTCGGTGTGTATTCTCAGGCCTCCCATCTCTGTCCCCAGAGCCCCAGATCTTGTTGCACCCATATGACGTTTGGAACGTGACGGGGCAGGACGTGATCTTTGGCTGCGAGGTGTTTGCCTACCCCATGGCATCCATCGAGTGGAGGAAGGACGGCTTGGACGTTCAGCTACCAGGGGATGACCCCCACATCTCAGTGCAGGTAGGACAGGGAGCCGAGGCCTCCTCTGGGCAGCCCAGGATCCCCCTAGAAGGACCCTGCTGAGCCCGCCTCTGGCTCCAGTTCAGGGGTGGACCCCAGAGGTTTGAGGTGACAGGCTGGCTGCAGATCCAGGCTGTGCGTCCCAGCGATGAAGGTATCTACCGCTGCCTAGCCCGCAACGCCCTGGGCCAGGTCGAGGCCCCAGCTAGCCTGATGGTGCTTACACCAGGTAAGGGTGAGCCCTGGGCTCTGGGAAGGGGGGGGCAGGGGGGATGCTGGTGGTGGGTTGAGGCCTTCGAATGTGTGTCCACGTGCGTATGTGCATGTGGGTTCAGAGGCGAGTATGGCTTCACTGACAGCCCCTCTTTCCTCTTCTCTCTCCTTTGCCCACATATGTTTGCAGACCAGCTGAACTCCACAGGCATCCCCCATCTGCCATCCCTGCATCTGGTTCCTGGGGAGGAGGCGAGTGAAGAGGGCGAGGATTACTACTAGGTCTGCAGCCCTGGCCTATGGGGGTGCGTGAGTGGGGATAGTATTCATCCCTGCTCTTGAAAAGTCCTGGAAGGGGGAGCAGGGCCCTTTCATTGCTTTAGTGCCCTTAATAGGAGAAACACGGTGGTGGTTAAGTAGGGAGACAAAAGTTGGGAGAGGGTAAGGAGAGAGGCAGAGGCTAGGGGAAGTGGGAAGCAAAGGGGCCCATGGAGGAGGCGCCCTGGCCGGGGTGGTCTCCAGCATGGACCAACCAGGCAGAAGACAGCAGCTGCCTGCTGCTCCCCAGGCTGAGTGGGAATATTGGGCGGGGCTGGGGGATGCAGAGAAGACACAAAGAGGCAGCCGGGATCCTCCACTTCTTCCTGACAGCCTTCCCTCCAGCCCTTGTCAGGCAGTCTTCTGAACTACCCTGTGTCACAACTCCTACTGTTATTTTTCTAGTCCCTAACCTTCTCCTAGCCTCACTTAACCCTTCCTCAAAACTCACCTTCTAGAAATTTCCCCCCTCACCTAAGTTCCAATTGCACTTACTAACTGCAGTCCTCTTTGCTGTGGGCCATCTGTTGTCTAGAAAAGCATTATGGAGCACGGTTTAGGCCAGTGCAGTAAGATGGGCATTTGGTCATATCTAACTTCTGTCCTGGAAAATTTGAGGCCAGGACCATATCTTATGCCACTCCGTATTGGACCCTGCCTAGCACAGGACTAGGCACAGTAGGCACGCAATAAAGATGTATGAACAAACTCAGACACAGATGCACAGGTGTTTCATGCTGGTGTGCACATGAAGACCACATTTCCCCGGGGCGCTTCCCATGGTAGTAGGACACTGGCTTCCAGAAGCTGTAGGTCCTGCTCCCTAGGCACGTGCCTGCCAGACGTACAGAGAGGAAGCTTGAGCTGGGGCCTACCGTGCCCTCTAGGGAGCAAGTCTGAAGTCATTTGATTGGAGGGAGGGTATTCTCCCTGTCTGCACTCCACTTGGGCTGGCCCAGAGTTCCACTGCCTGCCCCTGAAGGTGGGGCCAGGTCGATGGGGGTAGGGCCCCAGGGTAAAAGCACAAACTGGATGAAGGAGGGGAGAAGCTTGCCCACGAGTATGGGCCACACCCTAGGCTTCCGCTAGGAATCCACCCATTTTCTTGCTGAAACCAAAGTCAGGTAAGCCTGTTTCCTTATCTGCCAACTGTGACCTGTCCTATGTGGCTGGGGTCACTCCCGGAGCCGCAGTTTTTCACTCCCTGAGCCGCAGTTTTTCACTCCCCACATCTCTGTCCACACTCGCCGTACCTAGCCTCGGCGAGGCCCAGTGTTTATTGACTGAGTGAAGCAGCAAATGAAAACTCGAGTTCGGCAGGCCAAGACCTTGTGTGTGGATGGCGACAGTCTCCTAGGCGCGCGGGCCCCGCCCGGAGTCTGGCGCCACCGCGGGAGAGATCGCAGTTGGCTCAGTGTCTGAGCTCGTGCTCTGGGGCCCGAGGCTGGGAGCACCGGCTCCTGGGAGGGGCGTGTTCCGGAATCCCCACCCGAGGGCTTGGCCGTCCCTCCCCTGGGAGCGCAGGGCGCCTCTACAGACTGCTCTGGGTGACCAGAGGGCTGCTCTGGGTGACTAGTCTGTCTAGAGCCCGGCGGCCCCAGGAACTGCACTCGACAGCGGGAGCGGGTTTGAGACTTGGGGTGAATTCCAAGATGACCGAGGAAGCAGGAGTAGGGATGTGAGCGGTGTGCCAGGGAGGGGGGGGGGGGTCGTGTTGTTTGGCGTCCGGACCAGAAGGCGGTCTACTCCACACTGAAAGGGGAGACGTGGTCTCGGTTGTCGGACCCTGGCTAGTTCTTCGCGGGGGATTCCCGCCCAGTTGTGCTCAAAGGCGCCCCCTGGCGGGTCTATCGATACTAGCGTGCCCACCTGCCGAGCAGAGGCTCCACTCGACCCTAGGCAGGGGGGGGGGTCACACGCACCCCCGGGAGTCCGTACTCCTTGATCGCTTTTGCAGACTTCGTAGAGTATTCGAGTGCACGCTCCTTGCAGCCTCAGTTTCCCCCTCCCGGCCCTGCTGGTTCAGGCCTGGAATAGAAGGAATCCCTGCTGCTCCACACCCCTGCCCCCTCCCCGCCTCTACTCCGCAGACGGGCTTTAATAACGTCGCTGGAAAGTGACACGCGATTTATTATTAAAGTAATGCGGGGACGGGAAAGGTTTAATAAACGCGCTGCGATGCCGAGGATTATTCACCGCAAATAAATGAGAGCGCGGGCGGCGTTTTAATAAATAATTTCCCGCTGCTCCCGGGGGAAGAGAGGGGAAGAGGAGGGGGAAGCTGAGCCGCTGCCAGAACTCCCGGCCTCGCCTCCCCACGGGTTTTCAAGCCTTCCCTGCGTTTTTCGTTCGAGGTTGCTCACACCCGAAATGTGAGGTTCCAGGGGAACTGGACTCGGAGTGGCCTAGCCAGGGAGGCGGGAGGGCCCCCACTTCCCCCACCTCCGGGATTCTAAGTGGTTTGCGTAAGATGAGCGAATGCACTTCCTTCCGACTCCGAGCCAGAGATCGGGAGTCTACACCGTACTGGTGCAGGAGGGGTTACCCAGGACCAGCCCCTCCCCAGCGGAGGGTACTAGGTCCCGGGGTCCGGCCAGTCTCTCAGCTTTTGGCTGACCCCGGCTGGCCGTCCACGGCAGGATGTCGGGAGTACGCCGGGGTTTAGGGGGCGTGTGTACAGGTGTGTAGGAGCCACGTGTGTACGAATGACCTTGACTCCCTCCTCCGCCGTCGTGGGGAATCGGACTGCTTATTACTAAGAAGTCTCCTAGTAAAGGTCCTTGAGCCACGCGGTTCCTACGGGTGAAGCCCATCTCTTGGCTCACTGGTGAACCGGGATGGATTTGAGCGCTGAGCGGAACTGGGGCCCCGAGGGTGAGTCCGCCCCTCCAACAGAAGCCTGGAGGCCCGAGAGGATGAGCCCGATTTTGGAGAGGGCCGAGACTGCAGACTTTGGGGACCAAGGATACGCCCACCGCCCTGCTGGGCAGGGGAATGAGAGGGAAGCTCTTGGGGTACTCGGATCGGCAAGTTTTGTGCCTCCGCCGTAAGGGGAGATAGCTCTGGCGACATCCCTGGCCACGCTTGGGAGTACGGGAAGTGGCCAAGGAGTGCCATCTGGTGGATATTTCTGGTTGTGGCACCCAGGCCTGGGCCAGGGGGTCTCGAGACAGTTAAAATTGGAAAAATTTGAGTAAAAGGATGCTTCCATTTGTATCCACTTATTTTTATGACTGTGCACATATATGTGTAGTATATATGTGATATCTGTGTGTGACATATATTTAATATCTAATATATTCATAGTAGTATTGCGTGTGCTTACATGCATTGAATAGGAGGTATATATACATGTATGTACATGTATAATAATATGTTATACATGTGGGTTATCTAAAAGCATATGTGTGTGGATAACCATGTAGATACATATATGTGTGAGCATAAACATTGTACAGAGGGATGTATTGTTATATGCGTATAGCTATATGTATACATTTACTTGCAAGTACGTGTTCCATTATGTGCCCTTCTTCCAACAAATACTTGTCACAGGCCAACATTGTTGTAGGAACTGGAGATACCTCATAGGAAAACACATGTCCCTGGCCTTGCAGAGCTTACATTCTATGGTAACATTTGCATGTGAATGTACATATACTTAGAGTAAGTATATATATGTATGTGTGTGGGATTATGGGCACACGTATGTGTAACTCTGTCTACACGTGTGAGGGGCAGGCAGGCTTAAACACTCCTCTGATGGACCTGAAGATTCCTTGAGTTTTTTGTGCTCAAAAATTCAGGTCCCATCACTTAGGACTCTAGTCTAAGTGTGCAGGCATCTGAAGGCAGAGAGAAAGAGACTGGAGACATAGGCTGATTACCTTCTGGGATGTACCTTGGTCACTCCCTCAGCCCTCTAAATGCCTAGATTCTTTCTAAATGGGTGAACAGCCCCGGAAATCCACAGGGTAATGAGATGTTAATGATGTTACTCTCACATCTCAAAGCCAAGCCTCTTGGGTGGGAAGGATGATGGTTGGGATGTGTGGGAATGGGGTGTGGGAAGCCAGGGGTAGGGACGAGTTCTCTGAGGGCAGTGTGGGGCATGTGGAGACTGGGAGGGATCTGGTCTAAAAGGTAGTGGTGGGAACTCTGGGAGTCAGTTGTGGATAATGGAGGGGGTTCGAGGACTCTGGGAGGGCTGGGCCGGTAGATAGAGAAGAGATGGGGCCCAGGGTGGGGGAAGAATGAGGTCGGCATCGGATGGAGCTGAGGGGGTACAGAGACAGAGGCTCTGGCGGCAGTCTTGGGATGGAACCTGGAGGCCAGCTCAGATGGAGTCATCCCTGCCTTTCTCCCCACCCTCCCTTCTCCATGCTGGGGCCCCTATGCTCTTTCATCCCCCCTCTGCTCAAGCTGGGTCCCAGATGTGCTGGTGGCAGAGGAGAAGAGTGTAGGCTCCAGGCCTTGGCCTGGCTTAGGTGGCTCACTGGTGGGCGAGGTGAGTCCGGGCTCCCAGCACCACTGTGCCATGAAGCTCATCCCAACCACTTGGGCCACTGCCCGCCCCGTTGCCATTACCAGCTTTCAGTCTGGGCTCAGCGCAGGCGGTTCAAACAAGGGTGAGGCCTGGACCTGGAAAAGGTCGCAGGCTCCCCCTCCCCACATACACCCACACATTCCTGGGGCTGAATTAGGAAAGGTGCTTCTGAATGGTTTCTTCCTTCCTTCCCTTCTTTGCTAGATGTTTTCCAGATGCAGTCAAGGCCAGAAGTCTTCGGGTACCATCCTCAGCCCTGGTCTGTGGCCACACCTCTGCATGACTACTTCACCCTAAAACCAAGGTTTCTGTCCCTTCTTTGCCTCTCTCCCCTTCCTTCAGTCTCTCTTCCCTTCCCAGGGCTGAGGGCTTAGATCCCTGGGCTGTGTCCCCACTGGTCAGAGGAGTAAGGGGAGGGGCTGAAGACATGGGCTGGCTCCTGGCCTGGATTTCTCTTTTTCTTTTCTTTTTCTTTCACATTTTCTCTGCCATGGGAGTGACTGAAGGCTCTCTGGACAGGGCAAACAGTTAGGAAAGCCAGTTTGGGTGACAAATGCTGCTCCACAATCCAATCTCACCTGGTCCCCTTGGCGGGTAGCACCTTGGGAGGCAGCATGGGCTTGAGGGTGCTGAAGCGGGGTCTGGAGGTCCCCGGGAGAAAAGACAGAGTCTTTGGGAGAAGTGACGGGGTCTCCCAGGATCCCAGGGTCTCCCACCCCCACTCCCGTCCCAGATCACTGAAGCAGGCCTGAAGAAGGCCGTGCTGGCCGCCTGGACTCAGCTGGCCCTGCAGGGACCCAGGTTCTGACTCTGGCTCCCCAGCTCCCCTGTCCTCCCCCCCCCCCAGCGTGAACTAGAGGCAGAAAGGCTTCAGTTCTGAGGGTAGTAGTGATGGGTGGTCTCAGGGGTAGTGGTCTCTGAAGGGCAGTGACGGGTCTTTGGGGGCAGAACCCGGGCTCGGAGGTCAAGGACAGCCTGGCAAGGGCACACGAGGTCTTGCAGTACAGGTCTGAACGTCAGTCCTACCGCTTTCTAAGTGCATACCCTGGGTGATTTTCTTGGCTTCCCTTCTTCTGTGTCCCCCTCTGAAAAATAATATAAAACTTGCTCTGTAGGGGTCGTGACAGCAATAGAGATCTTATAAGGTGTTCGGTAAATGGTCATTTTACTACTACTGTTTGTGGGCAGTTGAGCTGCATGGAGATGGGGGTAGGGGAGCTAGTACAGAGCTTCCTGCTAAAGTGTGTGCTGGAGGAGGGGCTGATCGCAGTCTTGGTGCCTGCCTGGAGGAGGCCTTAGGAATTGGGCCTTTGGAGGAGGACAAAGGCTAAGGGTAGGAACTGGGCTTTCAGAGAACTTGGCAGTCTTCACCCTCACCCTCAGCCCTCCCCAGGGAGCCGCTGTCACAGCCCAGGGCTCTAGCTCTGCGCTTGCAGGGAGGGGCATCCCCTCAACTCGCCTCCATCCATCTCTTTTATCTGGGCTGCTGAAGGGCTGGAGCTCCAATGGGGCCTCTGATGGGGAACAGATACAGACCAGGCGGAAGCAGCCGGAACTGTGCTGAGCTGGAGCAGAGGACCGGGCCAGGGGGTCAGTGAAGACAGATAAAGCTCAGAGCAGCTGGGGACTCAGGGGACCCTCGAGGCGGAGGAGCAGGAGGGGCTTCGGGCAGGCTGTGCCCTGGGAGGAGGCAAGGGCCGGAAGCTTCTGATGGGGACCAGTGTCCATCGAGGATTTCAGATGTTCAGACAAGGCCTTTCAGGACTCTTTGGGAGGAGGAAAGGAGGAGAGCTTCCTCCCCTAGGTATGGCTGCAGGAAGGCCAGGGTGCCTGCCAGGGATGAGGGCTGGTCTCAGGGTGAAGCTGAGCCTGAGAACGGGGCGGGGCTCACGTTCCGGGCCAAAGGCAGGGCTTCTGGGGGCTGCCTTACCTTTAAGGCGGAGATGGGAAAAGGGCTGGTAAGCTATTCTGTGATTTTAGTTCCTGTTTTAATTAACTTTGAAGGACTTGGGGCCTCCCTGAACACCAGGGAGAGGAGCAGAACAGACGTTTATTTTCCTCTTTTCCCCTTTAAAGACAATTTTATTAAATCACTTTGTTTTCATTCTGGCTTGAACATGGAGCATTTAAATGGAAAAGTAATTATTTCACCTCGTTTGCTTATGGAGAGAAGAGAGCCAGGAAAGGGAGGGATGCCAGTGCGAGGAAGAGGCTGGCAGCTTCGGGCCAGCCCGTGTGCACACACACGCGTGTGCATGCACAGACACGCACAGACACACAATCCTGCTACAGCAATGTCTACACGTATCCCCTCACATGGGCACACATCGTGTACCCAGAGAAAGACAAGCCTTGTCCACACCCTCCCAAGTATAGACACCTCAGCTCTTGCGAGCACGCGTCTACACTGTCCTGAAGACGCTCCTTCCCCACAGCCATGCCTGCAGGGCAAGGCTCTCTATTCAGGCACAAACACAACACACTGTTTTCACGGCACAGGCACTCTTGCAGATACTTGCACATGCCCCTTAAGCGTTGTACACACAAGTACACACAGGTTCAAACACACAACTCTCATTCTCAGACACCAAGCACACCCTGATGAGGACGTGGGGGGAACAGACTCCGGTGAGGGGGACATTGTCATGGAGAAGGTGGAGGAGTCTTGGAACTCTCTCTCATTGGGGCTCCCGGGCCCCCAAATCTACCTGTCCCCTAGGCGACTCCACGAGTACCTTTCTGCACCTGTAGGATCTTGGGAGGACTGCTTGTGACCTTGAGTCTGCAGCCTCTGGGACAGAGCTACTCCCTGCCTCCCTCCTGCTTCTCCCCTGGCCCCTCCCTCCAGATCCCCATTGCAGGGCCAGAGGAGGCCAACAGGTCTCCGGGTGGGCGCCGCCCGCGCAGGGGCCCGCACGCACATTCTAACCCCGGCTTCCCCAACTCGCCCCGCCCCCGGCTGTGTGGATCGGCGTCAGAGGGGTTAAAACTTCGGGTAGCGCGCCCCCCTCCACTCCCACCCCTGGCTGGTACATGGAGGGCCGGGTTCGCGGAGCCGTACCTGTACTTTGTCTTCATCTGTCACCCCTTCTGACAGTCAGATACATCTTGTGGGGGGGGGGGCGTGGGGGCGGGGGAGCAATAATTAACCTCTCCCGCCTCATACCCCAAATGCCGCCTTCTCGAGCCATGGCTGCAGCGGGGTCTGCGGGAGGGAAAGCGGGAGGGAAGGGAGAAAGCGGGCGAGGATTGAGAGGGAAGAGAGGGAAGGGAGCCGCCGAGAGGAAAGGCCCTGACATTTTTATTGCTCTGCCAACCTCTTTTCCACACCCTTCTTTCCACTCTCTCTTCCCGGGAAATGGCAGGCAGTTGGGAGGGACGATTAAAAGAATTGGAGAAGAGCCTAGTGCGCTCACCAACTCGCCGCTCCCCCTCACTTGGGCGAGTTCAGGCCCTCCCGAAACCGTGGGGGGGAGCTGGGGCATAGTGGTGTGGGGATGGAGATTCCTCCCTCTGCTAGTTTAGCGCCCGAAGGAGACCCGAGGACAAGGGGGCTTTGGGCCTCGTAGCCCTGGGGGTCGCCATGCTGATATTTCACATGGACCGCAAATGACTAGAGCTTATGTTAAGAATTAATTTTTGTTCCAAACAGTGAAAGGGAGGGGTCTTGTGTTATTTCTGGAGAGGCAAGTGACTCCAATGCCAAGGGACCCTGGATTAAAAGCTCTCCAGATCTGCAGTGGGAGACAGAGGACACTTCTAAAACTAAAACCAAAACCAAAACGAAAAGCCTTAGGGCGGGGTGGCTGGAATCAGAGCTTAGGTAAACAGAAGACAAACTTGTCTTGGGCTGGGTCCTCAGATGAAGCAGGTGGGACTCGGGTTCAGGCAAGAGTTGTCTGCAGCCAAGGAGATGACTTTGGATGTGGACTATCCCCAGACAGACTGCCGTGCGTTGGAGGTGACCCAGGGAGGAACTGGGAAACCACCAACAGCCAGGACCGGAAGCAGAGGTGTTGCTGTCACTGGGGGGGCCTGCTGGGGGCGTAGAGAGACAGGGCCCTGCCTGTCCCCCCAGGGCAGCCTGAGGGCCAGGGGATTCTAGCTTTTTCCATCTCTTTGAGAAGTTGTTAGTCAAATCTGTCATCTACAGATCTACATCTACCTTTTCTCTAAAGTCTCTGATAGAACCGTGGACGGGGCATTGTCTACGAGGCAGGATCCCTGGTTCTCATCCTGGTTCCGCCCACAGAACCGGTTTTAGCGAGCTGCGTGATGGAGGATAAGGCATTTAACCTCTCTGGACCTCAGGTTGCTCATTTATAAAGGGGGGGGGCAGGGTGGACGGATGAGACACACTGTAGACACTGCCCATCCCGATGTCCCGTGATCTTCTAAGACCTGAGGAACATTAACAGGCTCAAACGCGCTCGAACCTCCCCTTACACACGCTTGGAAGCCTCTGGCCCCTGAGCAGCATTTAAGCAGCCTCAGAGGTGCGCAGTCGCTCTCCCTGCCTCTCCGACCCCCAACCCTCCTTGCCCCTCCCCTCCACACTGTGCATCCCTGGACTCCCAATCATCTATAAAATTTGCTGTGGTTGGGAAGGAGCCTGGGGCCAGGGCGCCCCAACAGAAAGGCTGACTCTACATGTTTCTGGTAAAAGAAAAAGAAGAAAGCCTAGCAGAGCTGGAGAGCAGAGCGCCAAGGCAGAAAGTCAGCACTGGAAAGGACTTGCCAGATGGGGAGAGGGAGCATTGGAAACGGAAGAGCCGGGCAAGGTGAAGAGAGAGAAAGAAGGCTCAGCCCCCTGCAGGGGACTCGTGAGGAGAGTGAGGAGTGAAAGGCGCTGACAGCCTTGTCAGGAAATCACCTCCAGGCACCCCACACCCTGGTCTGTCAGTTCCATCTCCCCAGGGGAGGAGCCCCTGTGAGTCACCACAGCGTCTGTCCCTTGGATTTCAGTCCCCAGCCCCCAAGCACACAGCTCTCCTCCAGAAGGGAATTCATTTCTGGCTGTTATTTTCTTTGCCTGGGGAAGTGCTGGGCATTTTGGCAGCATGCGGGGAGAGGAGAGAAGCAGGAATAAGTCAGGGCCGCCTGGGCTGGGGCCACCTCCGGGGGCTCTGGGTCACCCAGAGCAGTGTGGTGCCACTGATTGTTCAGGTGATCTTCTAGGCAAGTGTGGCCCTGAAGAAAGAAGTGGGCTTTTCTCTAACAGCGCGGGGCCTAGAGCAGCCGGAGGCCACCTAGGCTGCAGGAGGGGCCCTGGAAGAAAGCTGGGCCCTTGTTTAAATTCAGTCCTGCTGAGGGGAAGGCTTGGAGTTTGGAGGGAAAGGGTCGGGCAGCCTCACGTGCAGACGGCAGGGTCTGTCTCTCTCAGCCTTGGAGGCCAGAAATGAGTTCCGCTCTCCCCAGGCACACTCCGGCCTTGCCTCCTTTCTCCTAGCTCCCCTTCTGTGGGTATAGTCCTCCCCTTCCAGCTCCAATCCCGGCTCTCACCCACCAGACCTTCCCCCATCACCTGAATAAGGTAGCTCCTTATCCCTCTGTAAGAATCCTTTTTATTGTTCTTATTTTTTAAATGTAGTACATGACTATAGGATTATAGGAATTTCGAACAATCCAGAAATGGGTAGAGTAAGAAGAAAAAGCCCCTTTTCCCTCTTTCCCGCTAATCCTACCCTCTTCTCTGGAAGTTACTGCTCTTAACCATCTGGTGTGTCTCCTAGGTCTTTTCTTTATTCACCACATACATTTGGTCAGACAGATACGTGCCCAAATTAGGTTTAAAGGCAATTATTACATAAATTTTTCATGCCATACTGCTACTTTATTATTTGTTCCTTTCACTTAAATATCAGAGATATTTTCCAGGCCAGCATATAAGGATATATCTGAATGCATATAGACATATTTTACGGGGCACTCCATAAAAGAGTTAACCAATTCCTTATTGGTGGGCCTTTGTGTTGTTCCCAAGTTTGTCTCTTATAAACAATGCCACAGTGAGTCTCCTTAAATACCTGTCACTTTGCGTAAGAATGAGTATTTCTGAGATTCAGATTTCTAAAAATGACATCACTGGGTCCAAAGACCCAGTATATCTACTTGGACTTTTCTTTCAAGCTTGAAACCCACATTTCCAAGCAAGGGCCCATGGATACTAGTCATCGGGCCCTGGAAAAAACTCTTCCATGCCCCCCGAATCTGCATGAGCTGGCCTGGCAAGAGGAAGACAAATTAATAACTGACGAAGAGAAAAGATTCTGTGTGATCTGAATGAATCCTGGCAAGTGGCTTGGTGTGTCTCTGAATTCAGATCTGGGGGTGTCCACAGAGAGAGAGAGAGATCTCCTTGAGCAACACTCCTCCCTCCACCCCGCTCACCTTTCTCCCCCCGCTCACCTGCATTTTCCCCTGGTTCCACAAAAATTCCAACCAGTTCTCCCCCATTCCTTGTTCCAGGCCTGGAGTCTTCAGGGAGAGCTTCTCACGTTGGGCCGTTTCTGGTTGGCTCTCATCCGGGTGCTGCCTGCCCGCCGCACACCATGCCAACACTGAGCGGTACTGTACTCAATCAAAGATCACAGGAACACCCAATCCTTGGGTGAGAGGGAGGGTGGCAACACAGGGCCCATTACATGTATATGTGGCATCGTTAGAGTTGGCCTTCAGGCCACTTCAAGCCACATCCTGGGGGATGCTATTCTAAGGCCACTGCACGGTGGGATTGGTCAGAACTCCCCATTCCTCCCCGACCACACCACACCCCCACCCACCTGAGTCTTCATGATAAGGCTCCGGAGCTCTTCACCAAACCTAAGGGCACCTGCAGCCTTTCCACTCCCTTCCCTGGCATCCCCTCCCCTCACTCAGATGTTGCCAAATGGATGGTGAGCTTGGATGAGTCCTGGTGGCCAAATTCCAAACAAAGGGGGAGGCATCCTGGCCCCCTGCCAGTGTTCCGTCCATGGTAATTTGGCAGGAAAGTGCCAGCTGTGTATATCTGCACATCTGTTTATGCCTCTGGCTTGTTATTTATTCTCTGCCTTTCATGGGCAGCAGAGCCAGAGCGCACCTCAACTCTTCCCAAGTTAGATTAACCAGAAGAGAAGGCTGGGACACTCAGTCACTGCAAATGCTGATGTTCATTGAAGGGTACGCCTTTGCTAGCAGCTGCTGCCACTTTTCATAGAGATACAGAAGAGAGGAGCAAAGGGGAACGGAGGGGGAGGGAAAGGGTGGGAGGAGAGGAGAGATGAGGAGGGCTGTGGAGTTAGAGTTTGTAGTTATGCTGGGAGGACTTTAGTCAGGTGGGCCAATCCCTGACCCCACCGAAGATGGGGAGAGGTGGCCAGCCGGCCTTTGAAACACAATCACTCTGACCTTCCTTCCTGCTAGACACCATGTTTCAGCGTGTGTGTGTGTGTTCTTGTATGGTGTGGGTGAGTATCAATCCTGGGAATACGGCTTTTAACAGAGGCTACATAGGCTAGGCTCCTTGGGGTGCTTAAATAACTTT
Organism: Potos flavus; assembly: GCA_028534135.1. Classification (NCBI taxonomy): domain Eukaryota; kingdom Metazoa; phylum Chordata; class Mammalia; order Carnivora; family Procyonidae; genus Potos; species Potos flavus. Next base: position 24,214,782 of record CM052894.1, on the reverse strand, counting down.
TCTTGAGAGATTCCTGGGGTGAAGTACTTGGTGGTGAAGGACCAGAGCCAGGCTCTGTCCCTGGGGTTAAGAAGGAGAAGGAATGAGGAGAGGAGGAGGAGGGAGAGAGGGAGGGAGAGAGGAAGGGGAGGAGGAGGAAGAGGAAGGAGTGTTAAAGAATGGACAAACGTGTTCAGCAGGGAGGAAAGAGGGATGATGGGTGGAGGAGCTGGGAAGTCCGGAGATCCTTGGCGGAGGTGCTATCCTTGGTCCTGACTGACAGTCAGCCCAGGAAATAGCCCGAGTCCCTGACCCGGATGGGCCTCCAAACTCCCTACAATTTTCTTTGAAGGAGACTGGATGATTTTGGAGTAGAAACAAAAATCCGGAGCCTCATCTGATTTGAACTGCACGCACAGGTCTGACTTCGCCCACTATTACCCCATCTCCCTCCCCTGCCTTTTTCAAAGCAACTCCCTGTCCGGTTAGTGCTCCTTGCAGGGGACAGGTAGGTGTGAGCCCCGAGAACCCTGGCAGCGCTCCTGGGTGAGAGTGCAGGCACCTGAGCTCTGGGACCCTCGGCCTGAGTGAGGGAAAGCGGGGGTGCCCTAGGGTGGGGAGTGGTGGCTTGGTCAGATTGAAAGCAACTAGACCCTGCCAGCTTCTGGACAGACATTTTGCTTCTACTTTCCCTCTGCTCCTTTGCAAAACCCAAATACCAACATCATCTTTACCCTCCTTCAAAAACTTACATGTAACGAGCTGTCCACAGGCAATACCTGCACAGATGGGGGTTTAATCAGCGAGAGTCTAAGCACACGGGCATTCCAGCCTAATCCAATTCCCAGCAGTTCATTAGGGGAAATATTCATCACCCAGAGATTACAGCAGGGCCAAAACTCTGAATGGATTCTAAAGAGCTGTCAGTGGGACAGTAACTGCACCAGCCAAGACGAGAGGCCAGACTGTGCAGAGGGTACCCGGCAGGCCCTGGCCGCGCCCCGAGACCCCTGGTCCTATGAGGCTACCTCATAGTTTTTGTTTTTGAGAATCGCTGTTTACAGGCCTTGGTGCCAGGCACCAAGGGGGAAGATAGAAGGGAAATATCAACTGCCTTTGGGAATTCCTCTTTAGAGGGGAGATGTGTGGTCCTTTGCTTGGAGGGAACTCGCAGCTTAATGGGGGAGAAATGGCCCCCCACCTTCTAGATTGCTCTCCGAAGAGTATTGACTTAGAAGTGACAGACATCTTTGTCCTAAAATCTCTAGGAAGAAGCAAGAAACTGCCTCCTCATGAAGGCACAGGGCGGAGCATGACTCCTCCCAGTTCCCGCAGCAAATCAGAAACAGACGTTGGGCGTAGAAGGCAAGCTGCACACTCCAGACCAGGGGGCGTCATTATTTTCCTTCTACCACGGAGGGTAACTGGGCCAAGCGAAGCCAGGGAGACAGGTAAGGGACATTTCCAAGGTTGCCTTCTCCCAAACAGAAGAGACCCTCACCGGTGTCAAGTGACTTTCCCCTTCTGACATTGAGAATCTTGACTATGTCCATGGAGTACCTGCCCACGTCCTCACGTGAAGTTTGAGAAACCTGTTTGTTCATCACCACTGGTTTTCCTGGTGCCCACTGTCTATCCGCCATTTTTGTCTCATCCACGCCAGTAGTGGTGACGGTTGTCTTGCCTTAGGTGGCACAAACTCATCCCAGGTTGCGTCTGGCCCAAGGGGAAGGCATTCAAGGACTAGACTTTGGCCTCAAAGCCTGCCGTGCTTCCTGTCACCTCCAATCCTAGATGCGGTCCTGTGGGCTCAGGAGAACCGGTCGCCTGCATCGCCTGTGTCCTCGGCTTTTCTGCTCACCCAGCCCAGGACAGGAGGAGGAGAAGGAGGGGAGGGAGAGAATGACGTGTGTGGCCCACCCTCTTTTAGGGGTGAGGGAGAGCTTCCTGGAGGAAGTGCACTGAAGCGGAAAGCCGAAGGGTGAGGGGGAAACGCCCAAGTGTGGGGCAGGATGGGGACTGTCAGCCTTGTTGGCCCCTTCTGCTCCTTACACCGCTTTTCTCCCAGACTTCTGGGCCAGCTTCTTGGCCTAGTGCCCTTCAGTGAGGTCTCCGTAAGTGCTCCTTCACCAGCCACGCCCTGCCCAGAGTCCAGCTTCCCCAGAGACTTCCCAACTCTGAGATTTCACCCAGACACTTTCCCCCCGGGGGTGCAGCTGAAAGACCTCAGACCCGGAGGAGAAGGATCTAGAGGGGGTGGGATCTGGGTACTGCTTAACCGGTGCCAAGAAGGCCCATGGCGCTGCTGCTCCCAGGCCCACGGTCGCAGGAGGGCATCAGAGACCTGGGACGGGGGGCTGGGGGTTGACAGAGGGGATGAGACCCAGATGAGACATGAACAAGCACAGGGACACTGAGAGTTATGGGGTGTGGGGATCCACAGATACCTTCCCCTTCGGGCACAGATGTCCCCACTCAGGACTCGAGACCTGGAGCCACACCCCGCTGCTGGATGCGTAGGGGTCACATAGGCACCTGGCCCCACACTTTGTTTTCGCATGTCCTAGCGACGGTATCTTAGGTCAGCCCCTGTCGTGTCCCCGACTCCAGGCCCTTCGTCTCTATAAAGTCAGTCAGGTTGAGAACCCAAGGCAGAGACTTATTTCAAGGAATCGACTGGTGTGATTGTGGGGGCTGGCGGCCCGGGTTCTCAACGCTCTGACTTCTCCTAAGGAGGTGGGCCGGAGAGAGGAGAGCGTGGAGGTATTCGAATACACATCTATTGTATGCGGGAGATTTATTTCAAGGAATTGGCTTATGCAGCTCTGGAGGGCGAGGCAAGGACACAGTCCGGAGGTCGGGCAGTCAGGTGGGAAAGAGAAAAGCTCAGGAACAAGCTGGCCCCGGGGCACTGGCCAGGGGAGACCCTGCCCCTGTTTGCAGTGTCCTAATCGGGAAGAGCGTGTCCCTCTGAAGCGTTCGCCTGCTCGGGTCAGGCGCACGGGGGATGCTCTCCCTAGTTCAAGGTTGACTAGGGAATTTAATGACATCTTCCAAATCCCCTTTCATCAGGCCCTAGATGAGTGTTTCCTAAATAACCAGGAGCGGGTGTGTGTTTGCTAGAGTGGTGGCTGCCCTCTCTCCCATTCTCGTGGCTCGGCCTAGCCTGGTTGGCGCGTCTAAGAAAATCACGCGGCAAGAATGATTTTTATGAAGATTAACTGCTAGATACTCTTTGGAAAGTTCCCGACAGCTAGGAGTCTCTCTGTGTGGACCTAACAGGAACTTACACACTGAGGGGCTGAGGCTCTGCTTCTCTTAACAAAGGGACGCTGAGGAGGCTCCGCCCTTAGCTGTCTGTGGTCAGAAGTGAGGCCTCTCTCTCTGGGGCTCCTGAGGTTTGGGGATACGGTGCAGCCTGGGGAGGACCTCAAGATGGACCAGGGCCCCGGAGATGCCCTGCCCTGGCTGTTGGGGCCACTGCAGCCCATGAGGTAAGGGCCCTCAGTGACCGCTGGGGCTGCAGCAGGTAATTACCGGGCAGAGGCTGGGAACTGACAGGGTAATTATTAGCTTCTAATTGCAGGGCAAACCCAGGCCGAGATCCTTCTCTCCAAAGCAGAGGGCATTACTATTTGCATAGCAATTAATTACTTTGGGAGCTACGGAATTTAATTACCCACTAGTCCGCAGGAACCAATAATTAAATTACTCTCAGAAACAGGGTATTTATTTCCCAGTTAGGCTGAGCAGGTAGCTCCTACCTTGGGGAGGGAGCCTGGATGGTGAGCCCTGAACCAGTGATTGGCCGTAGGCCTGAGCCGGCAGAGTGGCAAGGTCAGTGCCCTGGGAGGGCGTGTCCACCTGAGACGCAAATGGGCACAGATGCAGGCCCTCGGGGAGCACTGAAAGCACGAAGAGCACGCAGAGCACGCTTGCCCGGAGCCCGGGGCCTGGCGCTCTGCTGGCCGTGCGGGAGCCAAGGGAGCTGGGCGCATGCGTGCGTGGAATCGTGCACGGAGCAAGAAGGGCAAAGAGACCAAATAAGACACTTGGGCTCAGTCGTTTTGCCACAGCTGCTTGGTCCAACGTGTGTCAAAATGTAAAAATGTATTTTGAGTACCGCGTACTGGGGCCAACAGACTGATTCTGAGTCCGTCCTGGAATCTCTTTTCATCCTTGATGCTTCTCAGGGCTGAGTGGGGGGTTGGGAGCCGCTTCGGACCGAGCGGAGTGGGGCTTCGGGAGGAGTTGAAAGTGCCTGTTTTGAACATCTCTTGATAAAGAAAAAAAAAAAAAAAAGCCAAGAAGCTTAATGTTCCTGCATCAAAATGGCCACGTTAAAATGTCATACACTCCTGAGAGATGGGGGCCTCTGGGTTCTTCCAAATAGAGAGTGACCCCTGGGAGCAGAGCCACGTTAGATCCAGCCCTTACTTCTCCCTCGTCACAGAAAGCAAGGTGGAGCTGGGGTCACGGAGGTGAGAAGGAGCTGAGGGAAGGGGGATGCCGCCGAGAGGGTGTCTGGGTCAGCTTGCCCAGTGACTGGGACACCCTGTCCGCCAGGCCTGAGAAAGCCTGGAGGTTGGGTAGCGTCTGCCCTCCCAGCCTCCCGGTTGCTCTCCCCTAAGTGCGCCGCCGGGTTCTCCACCCCGGCCTTGGCTGCCTGGGCAGTCAGGAGCTGGCGGGTAGTTGAGGCAATGAGGCGTTCTCTCCATTCCACCTGGAGAGTGCCGGGGGACATGTCCGGCCCTGGTGCCTGGCAGGGCAGACTGCCGCCTGGCGGTGAGCGGCCCAGTCCTTCTGGGCTGGCGGACCGGGGGTCTTTGTGCACCATCCCCCTGGGAGGAAGGATGGAAGCAATAGGCCTCCCTTCCCTTCCTCTTCATGCTCCCTCCTGAGAAGAGTCTCAGGGGGATCAAGTGGGCACCGGTCATTCTGTGCTTTCGGCTTCCTCCCTCCCTTTCCTCCAGGTGACATTAGTGAGCCCCTGCTGTATGCAGGCCCGGAGCCACCTCCCCACCCTTTGGGTGAGTTCCCAGCTGATATTTGCTCCCAGCCCTTGACCCCTTGGAACTCCCCTCCCGAGGCCTCGAGCTGAGTCCTGTCCCCACCCCTCCAGCTTGGCTTTCGGGCCTCCCCAGGTGGGATCCTATAGGCGCTTCTAATGACGTTCTCCCTGAGTCTGTTCAGAGCACCCACCGCCCGTGGAAGAGCGGCGGCCAGCCCTCAGCCTCGGCTGCTGACAGCAGCAATCCATCTCCATCACAGTAATGGCGTCCCCATTAATCGGCCATAAACTAATAAAGCAAGCACTTTCCACCCCACACCCCCCCCAACTTCATTAAGTCTTTAGTACATTAATATGTCTTACTTAGTGTCAGCTAAGCCTCTTTCTCCATTTGGGGTGGGGCATGGTGGGGTGGGCGCCTCGCCCGGTGGCTGGGTGAACATGGCCCCTCCCCCGGCCTGGGCAGAGGGGCTGCTGACTCAGGCCCACCCACCCCCCTCTCCCTCGCCCTCCGCCCACTGCCCCCTGAGGGGCCCTAGAGGCTGGAGGGAAGCCGGAGCAGGAGGAACAGGAAGAAGTAGGGAGAAGCTGAGGCCAGGGGAGGAAAGGGAAGGAGGAGGAGGCTGGGACGGAGGAGGAAGGGGACTGGCAGGAGAGGAGGAGATGGGGATGGAGGAGGAGCCGTGCACCTCCAAATTAAATTTGTGATTCAGGCATCAGATGGGCCGACAGCCAGAGATTAATTCAACTGATCGAGTTATAAAGAGCGGAAGGCCCGGGTAATCAATCTTGCAGCTGTCAGGCCGACAGGCAGGAGTATTAACCTGGCGAGACGGCACATACCGGGGACCTCTTCATTTCATTCACCCCAACCACGTCCCTGACCACCTCTGGCCCGTCTCTCCAAATAATAATAATTGTGGCTGTTAACGATGACAGAGACAGGATGAGGGGCCGGCCCCTCCGCCCCAGCCTTCCCTCCCGCAGCTCCCACCCGCCGCTCAGTCTGACCAGAAGGCTGAGCGAGTAACAGCTGGTGGCCCTCTTTGAGAGATGGGGAAATCGAGGCAGGGACTCCAACAAGACCTTTAGGCAGGCCAGAGGTGGGGTTGGGAAGGCACTTGGAGATAAGGGCAGTGTCCTAGATCCCTCTTGCCTCCCAGGGAGAGCGTTGTCCCCCAACCAGCTGGCGCAAACCCGCAGCGCTTTCAGCTCTGGCCAAGGAAGCTGGGATCCAGAAGGTCCGACTGACCCTCCTCAGGCCTCTTCCCACCCTGGCCATGACTCCGAGTGCTGGGCCCATGGGTTGGCGGCCCCAGACCAGGCACAGGCCTCCGGACTGGGGCCGCTGTTCTAGCTGGCAAGCCACCTTTCCTGCTCACTCTCCCAGCTCGACAGTGTCAGTCCTCACCTGGGGCGGGCTGGGGGCTCCCTGCAGAGACTTGTGGAAACACCATCCCTTGGGCAGAGATGGGGGGGGCGCTGCCTTGAAGTTGATACCTCTCTCAGCTCCAGCTAATTTTCACATCCTTCAAACTCTGATATCTCTTCCTTGCTCCAGGGAAAGGAAGGGGGAAGGAGGAACACCATGTGTGTGTGTGTGTGTGTGTGTGTGTGTGTGTGTGTGTGTGTGTGGTAGGGGGGCACGGATAAAGATGTGACGTCAGGCACCTTTAGGGCTTATCGGGAGTAAGCCAGGACTGAGTCAGCTCTCTGAAATCCTCAGGCCAGGGTGGGCTATAGGTAGTGGAGGCCTCGGAGGGTCGAGGTGAGGAGATGGGAGTCCTCTCCTCCTTTCTCGGTAAGAACCAGGCATAGGGTTAGTGGAGGGGGCCGTGGTCCCAAAAGAGCTCTAACAATGTTATCTGTTATAATTGTTACTCTTATTGCCAATGTAGGGACCAGCCCACCCTGCAGACAATACAACTGTCATTTATTGTGTTCTAAGTATCTCCAGATACTTGCTAAGCGCTTTATATATGTCACAACTTATAATGTTCACAAAAAGCTCTATGAAGTAGGTTCTATTTACAGCCCCATTTTACAGATGAAAAATTGAGGTTCAGAGAGGTTTGGAGGCTTGCTTAAGCTGGCATAGCCATGAAGTGGTAAAGCCCATACTTGCCTCTTCCCAGTGCCTCGGTGCAGGCTAACTTTACCCAGGCGCCCCAGTTTACCCGGGGCCCCTTCTCAGCATTCCCTGTCAGCCGATCGTGGATGTCCCCAGCTGAGCTTACTGGGGCACCCAGATCCCTCTGGGTGTGAGGAGGGTGGTGCTGTTTGTTCAGAGGGTGGCCCCCCGCTTTGTGTCAGAGAACACTCATGGGGCAAAGAGAAGAATAGGGGCCCCACCCGAGGAGGCTCCTCAGTGCCCTGCCCTGGAGTAACCCCAGGGAGGAGGACTGCCCCCTCCCCAGGCCCCATGGCCTTTTGGGAAAGGAGAGGGTGCTGACTTGCCCACATTCCCCCCTCCCCCACGCCTCTCCGGGCTGGAACAATTGGAGAGGTGCCTTGCTGGGCGCGTGCGGTAGGGAGGGACCCCGACTGGGATGGGTCTCTCTCTCCTGACCCCAGCTGGGGCTGGGCCCAAGGGGAGTGGGGAAGTGGGTCTGACTGGGCGGCAGCCAGGCCAGCCCCTCTCTCCCAGGCTCCCTGGGACCCATTTCAAGTGGCTGCTTCCAGGCAGGGCCGGCCGAGGGAGGGGGAGCGGGAACACAGAGCCTGTTTCCAAGCAGAGGTTCAAGGGTCTCCCTTCCTGAGCCCCTGCCCCCTTGCTCAGGGCAGCCATTGATTCCACCCTGTCAGTCTCGGCGTTCCCTCCTTCCGCTCCATCCGGGGCTGTGGCTCAGGACAGCGTGCGCCACCCCCACCCCCCATCCTGAGGCCATTCTGGTCCTGGGGGGGGGGGCGATGGATGAAGACCCCTCGCGTAGACCCTCAGGGAGCAGAATCCCTGAGTCTTCAGGTTTGGATCGTGGGGGTAACGGAGGATTTACCTGCCGTGGTTTCCTTGCACACCCCCGGTCCCTCCCTCCTCCTGGTTCAGGCCAGATCCCGGCTCCAGTTGGGGGCGTGGGCTCTAGCCTGTCAGCGAACTCTTGCGGCAGTAGTGTTTGGGGGTGTTCTCTGGTTTCCAGTCCTCTCGCCCCATCGAGGCGGGCGTGAGATGAGACCGACTAGGGCTGTCTTGTAATTCCCATCGTGGTCCGTCGGATCTGCTCTGTGCCGTAGTTCCCAATCTAGGGAATGGCCCCCATGACCTCTGCCTCTTCTGCCTGCAGAGGGGAAAGATGGGTTGCTGGGGAAGGGAGAGCAGAGATCTTTTAAGGCAAATCAGGTAAAATACTTGTTTTCAAAACCTGGCTGTCTCTCTGAGCCTCAGTTTCTTTATCTGTGAAATGGGAAGAATAGCGCATACTTCCTTGGCTTGTGGTGATGCTCAAGTGAGATGTGCGAGTGGGCCTCTCACTGTGTCTGGTACATTGTAGATTTTAAATAAATATCAAAACCATCAGCCAAAGCAGGGGAAGAGCCAGGGGCGTGGTGAAGGTGTGGGCTTTAGGGGAGAATGACTTCCTCGCCCTCAGCCTCCCTTACCTCCCAGCTCCTGATCCCTCCCTAGGTAACAAGCCCAGGCAGAGAGGCCCTGGCCTTGGACGTCCCACACTGAAGAACTCCCGGACAAGTCAGGGAGAACATCTGTGTGCTGGACAGGGCTGTGCTGGAGGACTGTGTGTGATTCCACATCCCTGTTTCAAGAAAGGAATTGTTTGGACATCAGCCAGGTGGTGTGTGTGTGTGTGTGTGTGTGTGTGTGTGTGTGTAGGCTCAACGGCTGGCATCAAAATTCTTGCTGATTAATCTCTGTCTTCTCGCACCCAGCCCTGGTCCCCCAGAAGCTCCAGGCCTGAATTGGTGTCCAATGGGCCTGAGGGGGCAGAATCAGGCCCAGGAAGATGGATTTCCCTGTCCCCTTGGCCCCCGCCCGGCAGGGGAGGTAGAAGGCTGCTTCATTATGTTTAATGGGATTATTGGGGGGGACAGTAGTCATGGGGCATTAGCTGCTAATTGGGTCCATAATAAAGTTAATAAAGCTCTTATGGTCTTTGCCATTAACTGTAATTAAGGGGGTGCTCCGCGGCAGGATGGGAGATGTTGGCGGGGAACGGGTACTCAGTTCTCGCTGGTAGAAGGAGCCAGAACAGGAGCAGGTGACGGGGAAGTTGGCAGCTATGCCAAGGCTGGGAGCTACACCCATGGCCGGGCTCACCAGCGGGGCCTCGGGGAGCTGGAGGGGGCGAGGTGGACAGGAAGGGAAGGGGTCCACCACGTGCTGTACATAAGAGCAGGGGGAAATTCTTAACCCCAGCCCAGATGTCTACACCCTTGAGGAAGCTCAGAACATTGAAGAAATGGCACCTGCAAGGAGAGATGGTGTGGACCAGCTAGGAGCTTTGGGGCCTGACTCTGGCTTGGGTGTGCTGTGTGACCTCGGGGAGGTTGTATAACCTCTCTCAGCCTCCCTTCCCCTTCTGTAACATGAGGATAATAATCGTGTGCTCACGCCAGTTCCAGAAGCTGGTGTGGTGGGAGGAAACCAGACGAGTGACCGAGGAGCTGTTGTTCTTTATCAAGCTTTTTATTCGCTTGTGTAATTATGCAAGAAGGACTCAAAGTCTTATAGATGCGGAAGCATAGGGTGGACGTCCTCTTCCCATTTTCCCTCTGCCATCACTTTGATGTTTATCTTTCTAGAGTTTGGGGGATACATTTATGTGCTATATATGTATGTAGAGAAACATATAGTTTTCTTTTTTTCCTTCCTTCCTTTTCCTCCCTCCCTTCCTCCCTTCCTTCCTTTCTTCCTTCCTTCTCCCTCCTGCTCCTTCTCTTTTTCCATAAATGGAATGATATTTTTGTACCGGTTTGCAGTTTGGTTTTTCCTCTTACATTTGTCTTTGTAGTGTTTGCCTGCCGGTACGAGCAGCTCGGTCGGCTTCGTTTCCGGATGGGCTGCTCAGTGTTCCGCAGCTCGGATACACCGCCACTCATTTCAATGACGAACCTATCGGTGAGCGAGTAAGTTGTTTCCACTGGTATGACGTTTAAACAAGAGACTATCCTTGGGTCATCTTTGCATACTTGTTTATTTCTGTAAACTAGATTTCTGGAAATGGAATCGCTGGGCCCCAGGATATATGCATTTATTTATTTTTGTGATATCATAAACTTGTTTGTTTTTGAAAGGTAAAATATGTACCAAGGTCAAAAAAGTCATCAAGTACAAGGAATCTCACTCCTGCCCTCAGCACCCCCACTGTTCCTTCTTGAAGATTTAAAAAATACGTATTTCCAAAAGATCGGTGAATGCTCATTTGCCTATTTCCCCTTCTTCCACACCCTCCCCAAAGGGTGGCATATTTTAGACTCTGTTCTGCACCTTGCTTTTTATCTGCACCTTGCTACCCTTATAGGTTGAAGATCATTAATGACGGGAACGTGTAGATACTCTTTTGAACGGCTGCATAGTATTCCAGTGAATGGCTGTGGCTTCGTTATTTAGCTAGTCCCCTAGGTAGATACCTAGCATGTTTGCAGTATTTAACTCTTACAACCTGACCCTAAATACTCATGATATATATCTGTGTGAGCACAAGTGTGGGACATATATAGACCAATTCCTAGATATGGAATTTAGGGGTCAAATGACCTGTTTGTTGGAAATGTCCGATGGGTATTCAGATCGCAAAAACCAACCTACTCTCACTCCCGCACCCGTGTGCTTGCTGCCTGCCAGGCCCTCTGCCGCAGCCACATCACTTGTGCCCCTGAGCACTTGAGGGCAAGCGCTCTTCCAGCAGCTCCTGGGATAGGGGAGTCCCAAGGAGAATGTAGCTTTCCCTGGGAGAGACTGGGCAGGAGGGGGAAAGGCGGGAAGAGGGCTGGGTAAACAGAGTTGTCGGAAGGGAGGAAGACTTACAGCCGGGGTCAGGGGTTAATGCAGATGGAGCTACCGGACACGCTACACAGAGCAAACAAAACAAGTTGGGGGCGGGAGGGGCTGGCCCTGGGAGGAGGGGGGCGCACCAGGCCGTCTGGACTTGGCTCTTCCCGGGGCAGCTGCTGTCAGGAGTGCGGGCTCCGGGCTGCTCACCTGTAGCTAGCCGCTGGGCTCTGAGGCCCTGGGGGCGGCCGGCTCCTTCCATAAGGCCTCCCCAGCCCAGAGCCAGCAGGGCGGGCCCCCTGAGCAGCCCTGCCCACGTCCAGGGCCTCTCTCCGGGTAATACCCCTGGAGCCCCGTCTGGGAGGCTTTGCGAGGTATTAGAGATGAGCCGGGTGGCGGGCCCTGGAGCCAAGCACAGCTTTTAGAGCATTCCTGGGCATTAAGTCTCCTGGGCCCGGCCCAGCCTTGCCCTCACCCCTTAGAGCCCCAGGGCCTTCTCTGCCTCGGCCACTCCTGGCCTAATTACAGGCGTCCGTGTCAGGGTCAGCAGGGGGGTTAATTTGGGGCTTGTCCTGGGGCGGCTGGGGCTCATTAATGGAGTCGCAGGGAGTCCGGGGGATGAGCCAGGCAAACAGGGGATTAGGGGCTGAGGAAGACAGTTGTCGGGGAATGGCGGGTCAGAGGGGCCTGAGCCGGGGGGCAGCTTCAAGGCTGTGTGTTCGTGCCCGCACCACCCAGGCACTCACGCGGGCACAGCAGGTGCGCAGACGCACGCGGCCACGGGCCCAGACGCCCACCCGAGACCTGGGGAGGCAGACACGCAGAATGCAAACCCACCGGTTCAACACAGAGACATACATCGTTATGACTTGGAACCACTTCCCAGGAAGCTGCAGTGCAAGGGGTGCGGGCGAGCCAGAAAGGCTCTCTGCGCCCAGGACGCCTGCCCTGACAATACCAGCCCTCTCTGGCGCCCCGTCCCACCCCCCATGAGGGTGACCGTGTTCCCTCCTCTTCTCACACACATCCTCCCACCCCAGGCCTGGCACCACCGTGCTGGCCTCCGGGGAGACTTACAGCAGGCTCCCAGCCAGGCCAGGGGAGGGAGGGAGTTCTTCTTCCACATCCCTGGTCCTCCAGGGGGTCCCGGAACCCCCAGCAGACCCCCCACACCCACCCTGTGCCTCATGACCAGCCTTGGGTTCTGAGGGGAGGTAGGGCCACACTGCACAGAGGTCACTGGAGAGGAGGATGAGGAGGAAGAGGAGGAAGGAGCTGATAGGAGCCAGGGCAGGGAGGGGTTGAGCAAGGGGAAATCATTTAACCCCGAAGCCGCCACTGGTCTTCGGAACCCCCCCCTCACCGCCCCGGCACTGACAGGGGCCAGCTGGAGCTGGCGGAGGATGAGAGGCCTAAGTGTGGGAATGCAGAGAGGGGGCCTCCCAGGGCTTCCTGGGTCAGCTGGGAGGAGGGCACCCAGAAACTTCTTCCCCAGCCTGTCCCCCCTGCCACCATCCCTGCCTGGGACGTGAAGATAGGCCCTGGTTCCCTGGCCCTGTTGCTGACGGGGAACTTTTTCCAGCAGTAACCACAGCCCCTCCCACCCCCCCCCCCCCAAGCTGGCTGATGTTAGTTCACTCCCAGCACTGTGGAGGAAGTAGGGGGACCAAGAAACCTAACGTTTGACTCCGGAAGCGTCAGATTTTCCCAAGGATGCTTCCTTCCGTCTGTGCCCCCTTCCCAGGGCACCCCCTTGCCTAGTATTTAGAGGTGACCCCAGGGGCAAAGTGACTGCCATTACAGAAAGAGGCAGCTCTCTGGCCCATTAACTTAACCTTTTCATTAGTAAAGGTGTCCACAGGGCTGGCTGCCACCTGTTGTCACCTCAGCCTTGGTCTTAGGCATCAACTACTCTGTCCCTGCTTTCCTTGTCTCCCCTATGCCGTCCCCCGGACCCCCCACATACTCCAGGCCCATAATTGAATATAAAGGCCCAGAAGCCAGTGCAAACAGCAGCATTAATCACCAGCAACCTGGCAGCCTCCTGCCATAGATCTTTCTCACACGTAAAATAGCTCATGTTAATCATTGCTGCTGATTTATTGTCTTCTCCGCCTTGTACATAAATTATTCACCATTGCTGGGGCGCGTGGAGGAATCCTGTAATGAGGGCTTCCATCCTTCCGTCTGCAACTGTGGGGCGGACCCTCAGACCTCTGAGTCCTCGCGGCAGCTCTACAGGACTGTGGGCTTTCACTGGTCTGGCCAAGGCAAGGAACCCCAGGCAAGGGGGTTGAGGGGATGGTAGGGAGCAGGGCCCCATCAATGAGGGTCTATTCCACCTGAGAGCACACGCGGGAACTTCTCAGCTCTGGGAAACAGGGCTGTGGCCTCCGAGACCGCTCTGGTTCTGGATGGGAGAAACGGGGCAGGAAGAGAGGCGGTGGATGATCCCTGGGCTTCCTAAGGCTGCCCCGGGAGGAGCAGAGGGAGCCTTTCCCTGGAGGTTCCTGCACACCTGAGCGCCTCTGCTGCCAATCAAGCCCAGCTCTCGGGAGTTCGCCGTCCCAGGAAGCAGGATGTGGGTGTGCTCACTGGGCTGGGAGACCGGCCTCCTCCCGGGCCCTGTCTCTGGGGTCTGGGCCGTTCTCTCTGGCCACACCTCTGAGAAGGCCAAAGCCTCGGGAGGTGGTGGCAGCAGTTACGGCAATGTCCACCAGATGGCAGACCTCAAACCCAGGACGCAGCTCCGGAGGAAGTGCCTTTGGAAAGGTGGGCTCTCCCGGAGTGTGTGTGTGTTTTGGGGATTGGGGGGGGCGGGGAGCTGGAGAGCTGGAGATGGGGGAGTCTTGCTGAGGGAAAGAGCCCTTTGCCTCAGTGGGACCAAAAGAAGGTACCCATCTCGCACATGAGACCACACACGGTGCCGTCCTCAAATGGGGACGTCTCAGAAGAGTTGAGGGCCCAGAAGGTGATGTGAGCAAAGGGACCTGAGCTGGGGAGGATGCGTCCAGAACCACCTTCCCCGCCCAGGCCAAGCTCCCCTGAAATGTGGTCAGCCTGTCAAAGCTCTCCTTCCCAGGCTTCGAGCCCATCACTTCCCACTCCCGTCTTGGCTGGGAGACCCTTGACAGCAGCATAGACAGGAGCTGCTGGTGTAACAGGGTCAGTGGGGTCCAGCAAAGCCCACCCCTCAGCATCTGGAGTGCTCACTGTGCCTGCAAACTGATCGTTCAGACACACAGGCTTGTGAGCTGTGCAGACCCTTTCCACTCAAGGACCCCTGTCCCCCCACAGACCCATCCCTTGCTCCCTCCTCCATGTTAGTGGTGAGGCGCCCAGAGACACAAATGGGTCCTGAGATTCAGGAGACTTGTGGCTTCAACAATTGCCATCTAGCCAACCAGCTGCTTCCCCTGGAGACGCAGGGCTCTGACCCTTTAAATGCCTTGAGCCCCAAGGGTGGAGCTGGCAGAAGCAGGCCCTGAAGGCCAGCCAGGGCTCCTTTTGCCCGGCTGCCTCAGTTGGAGTCCTAGGAAAACACCTGAACCACCTCTCCTTGGCAGGTCCTGCCTAGGTGTCCTTGCTGTAAGCTCCTCCCCCAGCTCTCTGCGGGGCGGGGCGTTAGCCGGGATCCTGGAGTGCCCCTCCTGGCTCCAGGACCTTTGTGTCCTGATGGGAAGTCCCAGCGCCAGGCAGGGCCCTATCTCCTGCTCCCAGCTTCCCGGAAGGCAAGGCCAAGATGTCCCCATCAGTGAAGACCAGTGGTTTTCCCCGTGGGTCTCCCAGTGGGTCTCCTGGGCTGCAGCCTGTGGAGCCGGGCTCCGGGGACGGCACTGTTACCGGTCCGTCGTCTGCGCAGCACCCCCTTCTCGGAGGCGGGGGGAAGCCCGCACTAGCCCAGAACCTTCCTGAGGGCCGCTGCGGCCCAGAGCAGGGTGGGGGTGGGAGGTTTCCCTAGCTGGCGTTGGCACCCTGACTTCTCTGCAGCAGAGGCCCGCGGTTGGCCTCCTCCCTGTTTTTCCACCTGGGCCCTCTCCCTTCCCTGCCTGCCCTTCCACACCCAGCTCGCCTGGCTTCCTCGGGCCACTGTCTTTATGTCTGTCTTCACGTCGGTTCCAGAGCTGCCCCAGCCTAGCTTGTTTATCCTTCGGGGGTCCGAGTGGGTGTTTCGACTCCAATTATGTTCTGACCACAGTCACCACAGATACCAAAACAAATGTCCTGGGCGTCAGAGGTGCGGGAGGCTCAGACAGGCTGGTGCCAGGGGGCCTGATAAAGGGGGATCCGCTTGGGCTTGGACGTGATGAGAGCTGCTCCTAGTGATGGGGCCCTGGGGAGCAGGGGCTCCTGGGTAATTGGCCCCCTCAGCTAGGCCCAGACCACAGAGTGGGCAGTCTTGGCCTCCATGCACTACCCTGGCCCATCTCAGCTACCCTTCGGTCTCAAGGCCTGGGGGTGCCTTGGAAAAGTCTTGCCTCTCCCCAGCTCCTGGCTAAATCTGGCTTTACCTCCCGAAGATGTAGATCTTGACGCCTCCACTCAGACCGGCCCAGAGAGACCTTTTATCCCCTCCCAGACCTGTGGTCAGTGTCCGGGGGTCGAAGTAAAAGTCAGGGATTCCAGCCCCAGCTCTGCTGGATTCTCCCTGTGACTTGGATTGGGGTCGTGTGCCTCAGTTTCCCATCTCAAGGTCAGTTAGCAGGAAATGCTTCCCAGTCTGACTCTCCAGGAAGGAAATAGTCTGGACCCTCCAAGCCTGGGTCTGGGGTGCCCGGACAAGTCAGTGAAGCTTCCCAGGGAGCCCTGGTGAACAGGAAGTGGGGCTGGCTCGGGGCGCCGGCAACAGATAACGAGGAGAATGGGGGCACTGCTGTTGGGTGGGCCCTGGTTTCCATCTAGAGCTTCTGAGGGATAGGAAACCAGGCATTGAAGACTAAGGAAGGGCCCCCAGCTTCCATTTGCCTCCGTGATAGGGCAGGAACTGCCCTCTGAACCGGGGGACACAGCCGAGGCCAGGCTCAGCGCCCTGACCAGCTGTGTCTGCCCCGCGGCGGAAGGAGCCTCCTCGATCACTGCTGTCCTCTCTAGCTTCTGCCCCAGGACCTGCTTTCACCCCCACACTGGCCCTTCTGCTCTGCCATGGAAAGGCCACTGCAGCTCATCTGCCCCTTAGCTGAACTCTGCAGTGGGCCACACCTGAGAGCATTCTTCATAACGATGAAAAAAATTCATTGATGATAATGGCAAGGATGATGAAAAACAGCCCCTATTGATTGAATACTTTCCATGTGTTGTGCCAGACGCCTTTGCAGTCAGATCTTCCTACCATCGCGGTGTGGCGAGCTGAGCGGGCAGCCCTGCTCACCGTGGAGGGGACTGGCACCAAGAGATGCTAAGTGAGTTGCTCTAAGCCACCACTAGGAAGTGGCAGGACGGGATGCGGACCCAAGTAGATCTGACTTCTGAGCCCAAGGGTCCTGCTCCAGACTCAGAATGGCCTGAGGGGGATCCAGATGATGGTGGGTTTCTACTCTGATCTCCATTGTCCTGGCTTCTCTTGCTCATTCAACCCCGGGGGCTGTCCTGAACCTTCTGGGATTTTCCCTCTAGGATACACGGACAGCCTCTTGGCCCCGCGGCTGGAGCCACAACGTGGCAGGTGGAGGGATGGGAGGGGGGCTGCTGGGGGTAGACACCTGCTTCCCTGCCACTCTGAGGCCCAGACTCAGCCCCCAGCACACACTTTGAATAGGGGTCAAGGTTAAGATTAGACACCTTGCCTCTGGGAAAGAGGGAGAGCCACCAGGGGCTTCTGAGAGTGGGTGTGGGTGCATTTGCCCCTAGGTCCGTGAGTGTGCCTGCCGGAGACCAAGAGTGTGCAAGTCTGTGACTCTGCGTAGGCATGTGCCCTTGGGGTCGAGTGCGGGCGCCACTGTGAGTGTGAACGTGTGGGTCTTTGAAAGAGTGAGTGCCACGAAGCAGTGTGGAGGATGGGTGTGCTTGGGTGCGAGAGCACAAAATGAGTAGGGAAGGCATTGCTGCCTGTGTATCTTGGAGGGAAAATCCCAGATGATCCTCCAGAGTCCAAGCTCTGCTCTGCTATTGACCAGCTATGTGGCTTTGGACGTGTGACTTCTCTGAGTCTGTTTCTGCACCTGCAGGTGGGGAGAAAATCCCCTCAAAGGGTCATCCTGAGGCTCCCATGCAGTTGTGCGGTAGAGAGCACTTTGTAATTTGTCCAGTGTAGGCTCTCGGAAAGTCAGCGAGCTCTCTCCATCCTCTGCCTCTCTCCCTGCCCTCACCCCAGTCGGGTTCCACGCTGGAGCAGGATGGCACCGCAGAGACACAGCCCATACAGCGAGGCACGGGATCCCAGGTTCAGGAGGGCTGGGCGGGGCGTAGGGGGGAGGAGCATGCGCAGTGGCCACATCCATCCGCTCGGGCTCCGCGTGTTCTGCTCAAGGCTGGCTCTCTGCTTCAGAGCCCCGAGATTCTGCTCCGCCTCCCTGCAGCCCTCCACGCTCTGGAACCACAGCGGCCTCCCTCTGTGAAGGTAAAGGCCCCAGGGGAGCGAAGCTCTCTGTCTAGGTTCCCCTTCTGACCTGTAGACCATTCTCCACTATGATTCCAGGGTTGGAGGGCCATGGCTCCGCCAGTCCCAGCCGTCACTGAGCGTCCCAGGTGCTCTTGGTGCCCCTAGTCCACGCAGCTGCGTTTGGAAACTATCCTCGGTGCGGTCGCTCTCGACTCTGGCCGCCCATCACACGGGAGTCCCCTGGGGATGATCTGAAAAACCCTGATGCCAGCCGGGTTGCACCCCAGACCACCATCCCCCATCATTAATATAGATTTAAAGCTCCCCCGTGTGATTCTCACGGGCAGCCAAGATTGAGAACCACTGATGATGGTTCCCAAACTTCCCGGAGGAAGAGAGTCACCTGAGATGCCTGCTGAAGACACAGCTTCCCAGGCCCCTCCCTTGAAAATTCTGATTTTCACCTAGGGCTGGCCTGGGGTGAGGCCCAGGGGTTTGCAGTATTAAAACCATCCCAGGTGATTCGAATTCTCAGAGAATTTGCGAGACACCGGCCCAGCGCTGCGCTCCCAAACTTTGCAGAGTGTGAGAATCACCTAGGCAGCTGGTTCAAATGTGGATTCTAGTTCAGCGGCCTTGAGGTGAGGGCCTGAGGAACTCTAAGCAGTTCCATCCCACCAGAGCATAAGTTACAAGATGGTCAATGATAAGAGATGACACCAGAGAGGAGAGCAGGGACCTTACAAACCCTGACAAGGACCTTGAACTTGAACTTGGTTCCCAAGGCAAGGAGGAGTCACTGAGGGTGTTTTTGTTTTTGTTTTTTAATCAGAGGGGTAGTTTGCTCAGATAATAATTTAGCCAGCCAGGAGGCCATTGCTTCAGTCCAGGCAAGTGGTGGCCTGGGCTAAGGAAGCAGAGAGCAGGGAGGGAGAAGTTAGCAATCCTAGGGAGGAGGGTTGCATGATCGGGTGGATGTGGAGGGAGGTGGAGGGTGAGGGAGGCTTAAGAATGGCTTCTGGGCTGGTTGCTGAGTTGGTAACTGGTCAACAAGAGTGCACCGTCCCCGGGGTATGTGGGTTAGGAAGCTTCCTTCCACACTGGCTGCCCCACAGTCTGTTATCTGTCTGGCCTTAGGCTCCTGTGGGGCTAGGGTGGGGAGAGGCAACAGGAAGTAGCCTGGAAAATGTTATGGAACTGTCTTAGAGAGCCCCCCTGCTTGGCCTTTAAAGACTCTGGACGTTCCCTATCAGCAGTTGCCAAGACTCGGAGGCTGCTTTGGGGATTCAGGCTTCTGATACCTTGGGCCTCCACTTTATCCCTTTCTGGCTTCCTTCTAGCCACAAAAGCCCAGAGGAAGGGAAATCAGGTCCAAGAAGCACCCTGACTCATGGATGTTATCTGGCTGATTCTCACTGGAGATCCTAAGTACCCCTAAGACCTGTCCCAGGCCATCCTCCTGGCCTCTGTGCTTGGCACATGGGCCCATCCTGCCCTTGACCCCAGCCCTCTTCCTCTCCCCACAATGACTTCTGACTGCCTCTCAGACCATCCACTCCAAAGACACTGGGCCTGTTTTCCTGTTTGGGGATTTATTTCTCCCTGTTGACAGCTGGTGGTTGGCTCAGGATCCCCCAGCCCCAGCTGCTCTTCTGTAGTTCCCAAACTGCTGTCACACTTTTCTCTGACAGAGCTCCTTCTGTGGGACAAGTGCGCACTGAGGGGCACCTGGGTGGCTCACTTGGTTGCGTGTCTGACTTTGGCTCAGGTCATGATCCCAGGGTCCTGCATTGGGCTCCGTGCTCAGCGGGTAGTCTGTTTCTCCCTCTCCCTCTGCTCCCTCCTGCTGCTTGGTCTCTCTCTCTCTCAAATAAATAAATAAAATATTAAAAGGAAGGAAGGTAAGAAGGGAGGGAGGAAGGAAGGAAGAAAAAGAAGGGAAGATAGGAAGGAAAGAAGAAAGAAAAATGAAGGACTCTTTCCAATTCCAGGATTCTCCCCAGAGGCCACCACTGAGGTTACTTTACTGGGTATCCTTCCAGATCACTTCTTATGAATTTACGTACATATATATATTATACATAAAGAAACATACAGGTTTTTTATTGTGTTTTTATATTTGTATACAAGTATTATTTTTCTGCAATTTGATTTTCTAAGTAAAAATATGACTTGGAAAAAAATATAGCTTGGAGATTGTCCTGAATCAATACCTATAGGTCTGCCTCATTATTTTTAGCTGCAACATATGACGTGTTCCATAGCATGAGGCGCCATTTTTACTTTGTCATGCCACACCAGTGGGCTGTTAGGTGGCTTCCAATTTTTTGTTGTTATAAACAATGCCCAGTGAACTCCCTGGTATGTGGTTCTGTGGGCAGACATGAGTATTTCGTTAGGATAATGGATATCTAGAAATAGAGTTGCTAAGACAAAGATAGGTATTGTTAATTTTAATAGAAACTGACAAAGTACCCTCCAAAGAGACTGGATCAATTTATGGTGCTTCCAGTTGCTGATGAGACAACCCTCTTTTCATACACTCTCTCCAACATTGGATACTAGCAGTCTTTTGAATTTTGCTAATCTAATGGGTCAAGCAAAAATAAATCTTATCTTTGCTCTACTTTGCGTTTTCCCAATTATAATTGCATCTCTTTAATGTTGAACATATTTTCCTATTTATTGGACATTTTGTATTTCTATGTGTATAAATTGCCTGTTCATATACTTTGCCCATTTTTCTAACGGGTTTTAAAAAAATCTTTTTTATTGGTGTATTAGAATTCGTTATTTGGCATGTTAATATTTGTTATGATTTGGTTGCTTTTCTCTCTACGTTATTTTCTTTTTTAAAAAAAGATTTTATTAAAAAAAAAAAGATTTTATTTATTTATTTGACAGAGACAGAGAGTGAGTGAGCACAAGTAGGCAGAGTAGAAGGCAGAGGGAGAAGCCGGCTCCCCGCTGAGCAGAGAGCCTGATGTGGGGCTTGACCCCAGGACCCGGAGATCATGACCTGAGCCGAAGGCAGCTGCTTAACAACTGAGCCACCCAGGCACCCCTCTACTTTATTTTCAACCTTTTATCAGAAAGCAGTTTTAAATTTAGATATAGTATATTTTTCAATGTTTTTCTTTATAGCTGTAAGAGTTTGTATCTTTTTTTAAACAGCCTTTTTTAATGTGAAATTATTTTATTTTAACGTATATTGGCCTCTAACATTTTTAGAGTCAGGTCTTCATTTCCTCTGGCATTTGTAAGGGGTGCACTGAGAGAAATAATCCTGTGGCAAAGTCAAGTTTAGAGACCTCCCCCACCATCATCAGGTTTCCAGACTAGGAATCTGATTCGCTAGTATCAAGGCATGCTGTTATCCTTCTCACAATTTGACAGCCAGAGATTTTGTAAGCGATGGCCAGGATCTGGTGCTGTGAAGGAAGGATGTGGGGGAAGTGGAGGTGAGGGTCCCCTCAGAGGTCTCAGCCGAGTGAAGTACAAAATTTGGCCTTGGTTCCCGCTTTCCCACCCCTTGGTAAGAAAATGGCTCCAGGCAAAGGGCCAGCGGGTGCTCCCCCGAGGGTCCCGGGAGGCGCGTCTATGTGTGCGCCGGGTGTAAGGCGTGCGTCAGGTCACACGACCGGCCCGTTTCCTTACTCCGGATCCCCCCTCCCCCCACTAAAATGTCAGCCCCCAGTGGGCTGGGACCCGTCCTTTGCAGTTTTGTCCTCCCCGCCCGTCACACAGAGTGTACACGTGTTCCTGCACCTGTGTGTGCTCGGCGTGTGCCCAGGAGGCGTGTCCCTGGCTGAGCACGTGGCCCCCACGTGCCTGCATGCGTGTGCACGGCGGGCGGTCTGTGAGCATGGGCTGCCGTGCCTGAGTCTGTGGGCTCCCGAACGCGTGTGTGCTTTCCTCCACCGCTCCCCCCCCCCCACGCGGGTTCTCCTTCCCCTCCCCTTCTCGCTCCCGGGGCTCTTTCTCCACGCAGGTGGGAGCATGTATTGACGGGGACAAAGTCAGGACATGGTAAATCTTACAGTTCCTCCTGGGAAAGCTTCATCCTTTCCCCTGCCTTCTCCTCTCCTTTGCTTTCTTCTCCCCCCTCTTCCTATTTCACATGGCTTCCCTTCCCCACCTCCGGGAGGAAGCTCATCTGAGCTCAGCCTTTGCTGACATGGCCATTTGGGCCCATTAGCTACCTCCTAATGAGTGACTACTGCCTTCTGGGTCCCTTCCCCCACCCCAACTGGGAGAGGGGGATCAATTAGCTGCTGTGTACACACACACACACACACACACACACACACACACACACACACCCTTACACATGCACTCATGCCACGTGTACATCACACACACACTGATACAAGCACTCCTAGCAAGCACACATGCATGCTCTCCTCTTGACCAAGAATATCCTTTTAGGAGTTCCCTACCTTCCACAGTGTTCCCCAGTCCCCTAGAGAGAGATCCTACTCGGTTCAACTCCCACTGCCAACCCCACTCCCACCAGTTCATTCCCAGATTTCCATGATTCCAAACGGAGTCCAACTCTCCTATTTCCCAGATGGGTAAACTGAGGCTCAGAGTGGGGAAGTGACTTGTCCAAGACCCTTCAGGCTGGGAACACTCATGTCCTTGGACTCCCAACCTAGCACGATCACTATCAACAGATAGAAATGGGGTGTACCAGAAATGTCCCCCCAGTATTCAACACCGCTGTGGGACTTTGAGAGTAGTAAGTCCATGTTAAGGTGTGCGGACGTGATGGTGGGGTAACGGGGACCTGGGGAGGCTCTGCCGTGTGCAGAGGGAGAGGGTAAGCCTTCGGGGAGGCCTGCCTTGTCCCTTGGAGTTAGCTTGGTTCAGAAATCACAGAAGTGGGTCCAACTTCAGACCCTCTTCTGGCTTTTGCAAGCCTCGCTGTGGCTTTTCTCCCTCCCCTCAGCACTGACCTCAGGGATCCCTGATATAAACCCCCTCTTGGACAGCCTGGAACAGTCCCTGAGGACTCTGTCCCAAAGGGTGTCCCAGGAGGACTGGGAAAGGGTAGGTCCCAGTCTGGCCCTGGCTAGGTCCATTCTCTATAGTCCATATAAGGATAGGAGTGCGAGAAATGGGACACAGGCCTGAGGCATGCAGGCCCCGGCAGGGACAGCCCAGGCCGCTGGGGTCAGAAAGGTCTCCAAAGCCTCAGCAGCTATGGCTGGACCTTGGAGAGCCACTCCGCTTTTAAGAGTTTTGTCATCTGTAAAAGGAGAATCAGAGCTTCTTCACCAGTGTGAAGTTGCAAGGATTAAAAGCCACATATAATCTCTAATACTATCTGCTCATGTGTTGACAATTTCCAGAAGGGCATACAAAGAAACTGTCAACAGTGGTTACCACAGGAGATGGGGATAACAGGAGGGAAAAGGGGGACTTTTACTTTTCACTTTATTCTCTTTGTACTGTTTTACTTTTACTACGAAACCTATTTTACTTTTATTTAAGAAAAGAAAGAAAAGGGTGCCTGGGTGGCGCAGTCAAGCGTCCGACTCTTGATTTCAGCTCAGATCATGATCTCAGGGTTGTGAGATCGAGCCCCACTTCTGGCTCCCTGCTCAACGTGGAGTCTGCTTCAGATTCTCTCTTCCTCTCCCTCTGCTGCTCTGGCTTGTGCTTTATATCTCAAATAAATAAATTAAAAGAAGAGAGGGAGGGAGGGAGGAAGGAAGGAAGAGAGGAGGAAGGGAGGGAGGAAGAAAGAGAGGGAGGAAGAAGGAAGGGAGGGAGGAAGGAAGGAAGGAGGAAGGGAGGAAAAAGGAAGGGAGGGAGGGAGGCAGGGATGTAGGGAGGGAGGAAAGAAGGAAAAAGAGAAACTGTTTCCAAATACCTGAGTCTCAGCTGAATCCGGAAACAGCAGCCTTAATTGCTATCTGTTAACAGAGCGACAATCCCTCCTTCAGTGGGCATTGGATCTAGGTGTAAAAGCGATTTGTAAATAAATTGCTGTATAAATGTTAGGTGTGATTAGCATCTGGGTAATGATATGTTTCTGGGTACAATTACGCACGTGAGCCGGCCTCCTCTAAGTACGAGTGGGTGTATGTAGCCGGAAGGGTAATTATGCACATGTTATAGGCAGTGGCTATAGTAGTCCCTGGCTCAGTAGTCCCTGGCTCAGTAGTCCCGTTGCCTGAGTTTCAATCTTGAATACACTCTTTACTGGAGATATGATCTTGACCAAGTTACTTGACCTCTCTGTGCCTCAGTCTTCCTATCTTTAAAATGGGGATAATGAATGTAACTGCTCTATAGAGGTTGCTACCAAGGTTAAAATGAGCCGAATTCTATAAAACTCTTTGCACAGCCCCTGGCACATAAGTGTTCAACAATTTGTTTTTTAATTTTGTGCATCTGTGAGTGTTCCTCATCCTCTTAAAAGAAGGGATACTGTCCCAGCTTGTCTTTCGTCGGGTAGGGGAGATGGCGGGGTAGGTCTGTCCTTCCCGTCTGTTTTGTACAGTCTACTGCAGAGATCTGTTGTGCTTGCTCAGACTGAGATCTGTCCTCAAGGGGAGCCCTGGGGAGGAGAGGAGTGACCCACGTCTAGCTCTCATCCCTCCTATGCTTCTAGGATATTCCAGGACATTCCAGGACAATGCCCCAATTGCCCCCTAGGGTCAGTCAGATAGAATGTCAGCTGAGCCAGGAGGGAGGACTGAATCTTTAAGGGTGGAGGTGAGGAGGAGAGTTCAGACTGGCAGGAAAGTGGGACCAGGGACAGTGGGGGAGGGGCACCGCAAACTAAGGCCAGAGAGTAGCATCAAGGCAGTTTCTGGCAGCAGCAAGCCTAATTTCCCCAACCCCTTCCGAGGGAATCTGCCTGCCCTCCCACCCACCCCATCCCACTCTTGCTGCCTCTTCTGATACCAATGGGATGGCTGTTCTCCGGAAGGGGGGCACCAGAGGCACCTCTGGGAGAGGCTGGGCTGCCAGGCGGGTTGAGCAGGTTTGGGAGAGGGCAGGAGGAGCCCTGACGTGGGGGAGGGACCCGGGCCAGGGACGGAGCTGACAGAGCCAGGTTCCTCAGGGTGTCATGCCAGGTGCCAGCCTGTGAGGGGAAGGAGTAAAACCCAACCTGAAGGAAAATGAGAGAGTTGAGCCAGGCTGACCTCCTCCTTGGAGCCACAGCCCTCTTCCCAGTACAGACCCTATGTCCTGGAAACCCGCAGAAATCAGAGGTTCTGAACCCCCAATTTGGACAGCTCAGCAAGTGTTTGTGGGAATCACGGGGCAGAGTAATTTGGAATGGGATATACTTACTCTGCCGCCTGCATGGAGCATGAGCTCACTACCTGTGTAACAGGACCTCCTCTGCTCACACAGGCACCGGCACGTGCATCGCCTGCAGGCATGCGGACACCGTCCTGTATGCAAAGAGACACCCAGCACAGACAATCGCAGGGACAGTGCCGAAACCAGAGCGCTTCCTTGCGCTTTACAGATTAAGAAACCAGATCCCGAGAGCTCAAAGAGTGCAGCCAAGGCTCACTTTTGGGGGTCTTCAAAGAGAGATCCTCAAGGTTTTTCTTTCATTAAAAGCCATACTTAACTAATGCCCTGCAGCCACTCCAGGGGGGTCACTGGGTTCCCAGGGGGGACCAAGAAGGGTGAGACGGAGGTGAGGAGGAAGGCTGGGGGGAGAAGCGTGGAGGGGAGCTGGATTTGGGCAGGCGTCTTGGCAACCCAGAGACATCCACCTCTCCTGAGCGCAGACACCCTCGCCTTTAAGGGGTGTGAGGAGGGCAAGGAGGCAAAGGGGCCGGCTGGAGAACGTGAGCGATGCAGGCATGTGGGAGGGACCTGAGAGAACGTGCAGAGGATGGGCTTCAGGTTCGATTTTTTTGGACCAATGTTTTATTGAATGATATATCCAGACAGTAAAATTATATACGTCCTTTATGGTTTCTCGTTATACAGGAGTATCGAGGTCAGTGAATTTCCCCCAAATAGACACATACATGTAAATAGCATCCCAGTCAAAAAGTAGAATTTTATTAGTGCCTAGGAGCTCCTTCAGGCCCCCTTTCCAAGCACAATATTCTCTTCTGACTTTTTACACCATAGATTACTTCTTCTGTTTTTATGCTTTATATAAATGTCGACAGAGTCTGTTAACTTCTTTGTTGCCCAACATTATAGTTCTCAGATCTACCCATGTTGTGCCAACCCGTTCTTAAATGATATTTGTACATAGAGATGCACACACACTTGTAAGAGCTTGCACACAGGCAGGCTTGTGTATAAGGTTCTGGTACAAGCACGCACACACACAGGCACAAACACACCCAGCTTCTTGTGCACATATGCCCGTTCGCATTACCCGCACACATGACTATCCATACACACGTACATGTGTCTATAGATCCACCCAGAAACGCATGCTTACACACACGCGTGCACATTCTCACACACTCACACCACGCACTCTCAGATTCACACGGCGTACCTATTCCTCACACACGCGCCCACTCTCACACGCCAGCCAACCCCCAGCCTCTCCGGCACGGGCGCTAGACCGAGGAATGTGATCAAATCGACAGCTGAAAACTGTCGTGAGAGCCAAGCCGTACTTGGTTGAGAAATCCGAGCCCTTATTGGAGGGCCACAGGTGTCTGTGTGTCTGGAGGCTGGCGGGAGAGGGGAGGTAGGGCGGGCTGTCCCAGGGCGCCCGTGGCCATCGGCTGTTTCCATTATAACAAAATGATGAAAGCACCAGAGCAGGGAGAGCAGGGCTGGGAGTAAATAAAGCTGCCACCTTTGACCCCTGGAGGCCAGGGCTCATCCCAGGACAAATGCTCATTAGGGAGGGGGCTGCTCACGCCCAGCCCAAGTTCTCCAGCACCCAGGGCTCAAGGTGAGACTCCCAAGGGGGAGCGGGAGGAAGGAGTAAGGCATACAGAAGGTTGGGTGGGGGACACTGGGGAGAGGGCGAGGGCCACGGGGGAGAAGGGGGACAGGGAAGAGGGCTGACTTTGGGCTCTCCCTTCCCTAGACTTCTCTCTCCTGGCGCCTGTCCAGGGCACTTCTGCTCCTGGGCTCTGAGACCAGCACACATCCCCTTTCTCGCCCATTCTCCTGTTTAAGCCTTGCCCTGCTTGTTTTTCTAACCACCAGGAACTACAGACAATTAGGGGTTAGCAAAAACAAACAAACACAGGCAAACTACAAAGTCGCTGGAGCCCCAGAAAGGTTGAGAAGTGGTTGGTTCTAGCTCTGATGGCAGTGAAGATGTTGCTGGGCCTGCCCCCCAGAGGGTCCCCCTGAACCCCCTTCCCAGGGCGCCGGCCTAACTCACACAGGGCAGGTACAATCCCTGGCTTGGAGCAGAGCTCAGCGAAAGAGGCTGCACGGACAAACAAGTGAATAAATGAGTGGGTAGATGAACGGAAAGAAGGGTGCTAGGTAATCAGCGTCCCTGACTCTGTGGATTCAAAACTCTCCGAGCACATACATGGGGTTGGCCCCGCTGAGGAGTCAGGAAGGACCCTCAGTCCTTTCCAGGCCTCCCCTTCGTCTTCTCTTTGCAGTGGACCCTCTGGGCGCCCTCTCCCAGGCCTGACACTCACTTCATTCCATAGTCCCCTTGGCTACTAGAGGTTCACGTGGTCTAGTCCCCGGAATAAGAAAGTGCTTTTCAATCTGGCTCTCAAAGATCCCTGCCCTCATGTCCCTCTATCCTGCATGCACCCAGGAGTCACTCACTTTGCTCCTCCTGGGGGCCACTAAGTGGCCACTAAGTCGATCATGGGAAGTCCCACCTTGGTTAATTACAATAAGAGTGATAATAACAATATAATATAGCAATAAACAAAATTTTCACCCAAAGAAAAGGACACTCCCAGGTTTGTGTGAGGGACCTATAGGGAAAGATGACAGGAAACAGACCCACTATACCCTGTCATCCCATCTGTGGCTGACTTAGCCGGAGAACTCATAGAGACAGTTTAAGAAAAGCATCCCCACTTTCCTGTATGCCTGGAAACTTCTGGTGGGAGCTCCTGTCTTCAGTTGGTCCTTGGCTGGGGGAGTTACCTCTGCTTAGTGAGACATTGCCTGCAGCCAAGTGTTCAAAACCTGCCGCTTCTTTATCCCCCAAGCACAAAGCCCATTTCCCCCCAAATCCCAGATGGAGATTAGGTTTGGTCTTGGCCCCTGCGGGCAGGGGAAGGCTAAGCTGTCCCGGCCCCCGCCAGGGTGGGGAGGGCACCAGGCAGGAGGAGTCTGAGGCAGCTGAGCCCTGTGTGTCAGCTCCGGATTCTTGGTCTGCTCCAAGGGCCCCCTCTTGGCCAAGTCTCTCTTGCCTCGTCAGCTTAGATGAGGGAGAAAGCCAGGTGCGCTAGGCTTTAAACCAACCAGAGACCCAGAAGGTATAAGCATCAGAGAAATTAAACGCTGTTTTCTGCCTCCTCCCTTAGAGTTCCCTCAAACCCAACCCAAAGCTAACCAACTTTTACTGAGAAGTTACTCTAGGCCAGACACTGTTCTGTAGGATTCCAGGAGTCCTCTGATTAAATCATCGCAACAATTCTCTAAGTCCTGCTATTATCTGGCCTTACAGATAAGAAAACTGCGATCCAGTGAGGTTAAGTTACTGGGCCAAGGTCACCCAGTTTTTAAGTGGAGGACTGAAATTGGAACCCAGGCAGTCTGGTCTCTAGGGAGCTGGTAGGAGGTGTCTGAGTCTGGTTTGGAGGAAGGGAAGCTCAGGTTCAGGGTCAGGTTCAGGGGTCAGATCACAAGGTAGCAAGTATTCATAGCTAGCTGTCCTGGACTGCCAGGGTCCCTCCATCTGACCGGAAGCAGCTGTAGTCCCAGCCCTTCCACAGCAGCACCACCTTCTCATCCATGTGCGAGGACGTGAGGGAGCACTCACATCCCTCTCCGTTCCCCACTTTATTGAACTCCTGCCTTCTCAACAAGTTCCATCAATTGGAAACACCGATGACTTACATCAGTCATGTTTCATCTCTCGATCCTTTTCAGTTAAGACCCGTACTTTTCCCCCGTTGTATTCAGTAAGAACACACAATCTTTGAATCTTTAAAATGTAAAATTGCATTGTACCCATATTTCTCTGCATCTACATCTCTTACTCATCATTCTAGTTATTTAATCTTATCACACTTAATTTTATATGATATAAAATAACTTATTTCCTGGAGCACCTGGGTAGTTCAGTCGGTTAAGCGTCTGCCTTCGGCTCAGGTTATGATCCTGGAGTCCTTGGATCGAGCCCCACGTCGGGCTCCCTGCTCAACGGGGAGCCTGCTTCTCCCTCTCCCTCTGCCCTTCTACCTGCTTGTGCTTGCTCTCTCTCTCTCAAATAAATAAATAAAATCTTTAAAAAAATAACTTCTTTCCAGGGAACCTGGCTGGCTCAGTCAGTAGAGCATGCGACTCTTGATCTCAGGGTCATGAGTTCGAGCCCCATGTTGGGTATGGTGTCTACTTGAAATTTAAGAAAAAATAAAATAAAATAAAATAACCTCTCTTCAAAGTGGCAAAGCTTTTCCCAAACCATTTATTGAGTTAGGCTCCCTTCTTTCTTGTTTTCTAACATGTAGGTTAAATTCCAGGTGTGGCTGGATCTATTTCTAGGCTCTGTTCTATCCCATCGATTTCAATGTCTGTTTTGGTGATGACACCCACAGTTTTCATTCTGTTGCCGCATAACAAAATGTTTTAACACTGGTCACACCTGCTCTTTTTCCTTTTTTATGGTTGGGCTTTAAAAAAATATTGATTGATTGATTTCCAGTAGAATTAACATATAGCATTATATTTGTTTCCGGTGTACAATACAGTGACTCAGCGATTCCATCCGTCTCCCGGTGCTCATCACAAGTGCCCTCCTTAGTCCCCATCACCTATTTAACCCACCCCCCCACCTCCCTGAACTTGTTCTTCTTCTTTTTTTTTTAAGATTTTATTTATTTATTTGAGAGAGAGATGGGGTGAGGGGCAGAGGGAGAAGCAGACTCCCCGCTGAGCAGGGAGCCCATCCCGGGACTCCGGGATCATGACCTGAGCTGAAGGCAGATGCTTTACCGACTGAGCCACCCAGGCGCCCCTGAACTTGTTCTTCTTCAGAAAATTATTTGCTATGTGCACCTATTTACTCTTTCATGTGAACGGTGGAATCCTTTTTTTTTTAACAAATGTCAAAGAAAATTTCTGCTTTGATTTTGATTAGTGGGACAGTACACCTGTACATTTTCTTAGGGAATATTGTTATTGTTATATTTCTTGGCATCTTTACCTAGGAATACGGCATTTCCCACTACTTCTCTGTATCATCGTTAGCAGTTTAAATGGCTGCGTACTATTCCTTTGTGCTGATGTCCTCTAGCTGGCTTTACCATTTCCCTCAAGTTGGGTGTTCGGGCTGCTTCCAGAGTTGAGCTATTATGAATAGGGCTCCTCTTAACATCTCTGTGCAGATTACTTTTTTATTTTCTTGGGATGTGGTCCCCAAAGTGGGATTATCTGATCAAGGGACACGAACAGTACCATGGTTCTTTGTTACATAGCCCGAGGAGGATGGGACCAATTTACAGTAGCACCAGCAACATATAAAGAAATACCTTCTTTTCCCTTAACAAACCTTTGGGCAGGTTGAAAACTTTCAAGGGTAACCTCTTCCTAAAGTAAACACACCACAGCTACGGCAGGACAAAAACGGGAGTCTGAGAGCACGGGCTTCTGAAGACACTGGTCCTGCGGCCAGAGTCCTCCTTAGAGTCAGATGGGCCTGGTTTGTCTTTACTGATTTAGTATACATTAGTATGGTACTTATTATTTGTCAGATGCCATTCTTTTTTTTTTTTTTTTAAAGATTTTATTTATGTATTTGACACAGAGAGAGAGCGAGAGCACAAGGAGGCAGAGAGGCAGGCAGAGAGAGAGGGAGAAGCAGGCTCCCTGCTGAGCAAGGAGCCCGATGTGGGACTCGATCCCAGGACGCTGGGATCACGACCCGAGCCGTAGGCAGATGTTTAACCAGCTGAGCCACCCAGGCGCCCCGTCAGATGCCATTCTAAGTACTTTACAAATATTAACTCATTTACTTCTCATATCGAGTTCACGAGATAGATCCTATGATTATTATCATGGCCATTTTAGAGATAAAGAAACCAAACCATTGATAAATTTGCTGGGGCGCCTGGTGGCACTGCCGGTTAAAGCGTCGGACTCTTGGTTTCTGCTCAGGTCTGATCTCAGGGTCGTGAGATCGAGCCCCGAGTTGGGCTCTGTGCTCAGGGTAGAGTCGGCTTGAGTTTCTCTCTCCCTCTTCCTCTGTCCCTCCCACTCATGTGTTCTCTCTCAAATAAATATATAAATATTAAAAAAGAAAAGAAAAGAAATTTGCTGTAGGTCATAGAGCTGGAAGGACTTGAACTCAGGCGGTCTGGCATTGATTATTACAACCACTGTGCTCTGCCCACTAGACCAGGAACAGGTGCTTCATCTTGTATCTGCCCTTCTTTTTCTGGGTCCTGCCTTGGCCCCAGCAGCCCAAATCTCCTTCAGGAAAGGAAGGCCTTCTTCTTGTATACAGCCGCCATCTGCTGGACCCTGCCGTGTGCCAGCCGGTCTTTTCATCTCTTTTATTCTTCACCACAACCATACAAAGTAGGCAGCATATCTTCATCTTATAGAGGAGT
The DNA here is from genome assembly GCA_028534135.1 of Potos flavus. Taxonomy (NCBI): domain Eukaryota; kingdom Metazoa; phylum Chordata; class Mammalia; order Carnivora; family Procyonidae; genus Potos; species Potos flavus. Next base: position 24,183,595 of record CM052894.1, on the reverse strand, counting down.
AAACCGAGGATCAGAGAGGTTAAGTGTGTTGCCCAAAACCACACAGGTAGTGGAGCAGCACAGGGAAAATTTGAATCCTGTTCAAACATCAATGCCTTTGGTCTTTCCATGATACTTCCCTCCTCTCCAGCCTCCTGAAGCCCCCACCTTTACCCTGGTCCATTTCTCTTTGCCATGAGTGGTTTGCTTCAAGGACACCGAGGTGGAAACAAACCCTTTAGGGCTCCACTGTTCTTCCTGGCCTCGGTCAGGCCTGGCTTCACCAGGGCCCAAGCGGCCATCCCCAAGGAAAGTGCTATCTCCACCTCGTGCTTCTTGGAACTGCGGGCCACTTCCTGAGAGAGGCCCAAATAGCTCCTTCCTTTCCTGTTTCACAGTCCACGCCCCTTTGGAGCCCGCCCTCTAGGTCCTTACCTCCTGCCTTAGGATCCTCACCCTATTTAGATTGCGGACAATGGGCAGGTCCTGATGCCAATGACAAGACCACATCCCTCTGCTCAGATGTGGGCTCCTCCTGCTTCTCCTTGTCCTCTGGAATGACTCGGAGCTGGGTACCTTGTGGGGAGTGGTTTTTCCCCATCCTGCCATACAATCCTATAAGCCCCAAATACCCTTGAGCATACTTCATCCTACACATACTGAGTTCCCACCAAGGATAAAAGAAGGCACTTCCCTGGCAAACTCTGGAAGATTCGATGGTAGTACCAACTTCAGCAGCTGTGCTTGGCTTGTTGATTGGTTGAGTGTTTGTGTGAACGCGCTAACCTCCGTGGTTGTATTCTTCTCCACGTGCATGCTTCTCAGGGGAGGGGACGGCAGGGACGCACGTCTGTGCAGGGGGCTCCAGGACTTCATGATGGGTCCGTGGCTCATGATCAGGAGTTTGTTCATGTGTTTTTGAGAGTAAGGGTTGGCATGTACCTCTGAGTTCGCGGGTGTGTTTGTGCGCATGCAACATACAGGCTGGGTAAAAGAGCGGGTTAGGAAGTTTCTCAGACACGAGCGTTCAAAACAGACCAGCAGGGACACTGGACAGGACAGGTAAGGTAGAGGGGAAGGGAAAATAGAAAAAAAGAGTCAAGTCTAATGCTTTGTGAATAAGCGAAGGGATGCTGGGGTAATCCAAAATGCCGCCAGACACACTCAGATGGGTTTGCAGCATTCAGCACAGTCGCCTGTAGCCCAGGGCGCGAACGGCAGGTTAGAGTTGTGGTAAGTATGTGCCAGCCTGATGAGGTATCGCCCCGGTTCTAAGGGGTGAGAGACTGGAGAATATGGTAGAATACTGCTCGCATCCTCCAGGCCCTGGACCTCAGCCTTTCCCCACAGCCCGATCGGAGGTAAAGAGGGTTTGTCCTTGGTAGAGGGGTGGGGGCAGAGGAGTGAGGCTCCAGGAGGCCTCTCAAGAGGACTTGCCAGAGTCTTCATCCCTCTTCCTGCTCCAAAGGCAAAGGAACCTCCTTCTTCCAGAAGCTGCTGAAAGGTTTCGCTGACTTCAGAGAGACAGAGGAGGAGGGAGGAAGGAGGGCAGGCCTCTGAGGTGGGGAAGGTTTTGCTGAACCTGCAGGCTACCCGGCCCCTCCCCGGTTCCTCATTACTGAGGTCCTTGGGCATGAAATGTCTTTTTATTTGAAGCCCAAGAAGAACCCAGGGCTGCATTAATGACTGGCCTGCACTAGGGCCTGAGGCAGGGGACTGGCTCTCTTGACCTTGAAATCCTGCCTATACTTTTCTGCTGCATTGATGTTCTATTTTTCCAGAACTTGTCTCTACTGCCTCAGCCCTGTCCTCTCAGTGGGACTTAAAGAGGCCTCAAGAGGAGGGAAATTAGGGAGGCAAGGAGAAAAGCTTCTATGAGTCCTAGAAGCTCATTGACTGGTTCTGGGAAACTGAGCAGGACTAACAACATTGAGTTTCAATGACTCCCAGACAAGTAGGGATGATGAACATTTTGCACAATTTTTTTTAAAGATTTTATTTATTTATTTGACAGAAAAAGAGATCACAAGTAGGCAGAGAGGCAGGCAGAGAGAGAGGGGGAAGCAGGCTCCCCGCTGAGCAGAGAGCCCGATGCGGGGCTCTATTCCAGGACCCTGAGATCATGACCTGAGCCAAAGGCAGAGGCTTTAACCCACTGAGCCACCCAGGCGCCCTAAAGGATCTGTTGTGATACACATTTATAAAGCAGCATGGCTGGGACTCCAAGCCATGTCTCTGTGACTCCAAATCTGCAACAACAACTAAAAAAGGTAATTTTTAAGACTTGTGTGCTGTTGGCCAGTTGGACTCATGAAATATGCCTGGAGAATGTCAGGAGAGGAAGAAATTTGAGCTAGTTTTTTAAGTAGGAGTAGGATGTGTGTGTGTGTGTGTGTGTGTGTGTGTGTGTGTGTGTTTGTGTGGTTGGGGTAGGGAAGATGTGGGTGTTTCATTGCATTGCACTGAGGAGATGGGTATAAGGGGAAAGGTGGGAGAGTATTTGTCTCAGTTGATACAAAATGGTCAATGGTAGCCAGGGACTGAGGGAGGGGACTACCAGCGAAGCAGTAAATTGAAGGCCTTGAATGGTGGGATAAAGGGCTTGGATTTTCCCATAGGCAATGGTGAGTGGTTCCTAAGCCAGCGAAGAATGTGCCTGGCTCGTCCTTTAGAGGGAGGGAATTAGGCCCCTCCAGCGGTGGGAATTCCAAAGAGAGGGGAGGGGCGCCAGCCGGAACTAAACTTGAGAAACAGAAGTGAAGTGAGGAAGCGGGGTATCAGTGGGACTCTGGAATTGGGGGTGCAGGGTGCCTCCTAAGGAGTGTGGAGGGAACTCCCAGCCAAGAGGCCCAAAGAGGGAGGGCGGGAGCCTCCCAGCATGGAGTGGCCGTTCTGTGACCATTCTTACCTAGTGCACAGCCCTGGGCAGCCCCCGGCTCTGCCTCCGGAGCCTCACGCCTCATTGAGAGGTTATTAATAGGGAGTTTATCTGGTGTCAGAGCGCAGACATAAACTGCATTAGCATTACCCCATAATCTTATTTAGTAAACGCTCATGCCGCTCCGTCTCCTGTAATTGCATTGGGAAGATGCAATATTTATGAAAGGGGAGAGGGGGATGTCACTGCTCATCTTGGCGCTGCAGTAAAAGTCCCGGGAAATACAGTGAGGGCCACCGAGGCCTAGCCCTGGGCCTGAGAGAGTGGGCAGTGTTGGCGCCCGGCGCTTTCAGGGTGACCCACTGGGCCTGCCCCTGACCGGAGCCCCCCACCTCCACCACCTCGCTGAGGCCCTGGGTATCAGGGCAAGGGGGTGTGAGGAGAGACGCTGGCCACTGCCCCCTTGCTGTCACTCCTTCAGAGGGCCCTGGTCCCTGCCAGATGCACTGAGCCCTTCTGGTGGGCTCGAGGCCCCCAGCCTTGGCTCCCTCCCTCCCCTAGCTGGATTTCTAGGGTACCTTGCCTTGACTGCGTCACCTGGGTGGCTTGGCAGAGGACAACAGCAGGCAGGAAGTCTGGGGACCAGAGGTCCTTGCTGGGACAGGGTCTCAGTAGCAGTGCTGACCCCTGGATGGCCAAAGCCCTAGGTTCTCTGGGTGGCGGTCCTCTTCCACCCTCCCAGGATCCATGGCTCAAAGTCCCTAGGTAGCAGCCCCCCAACACACACACACACACACACACACACACACACACACACACACGTGCGCCCTGGGCCAGTCGCATGTGTCCTGCTTCTGGGTGGAGAAGGCGAGGAGGTGAAGTTGCCCCACGGCCTCGAAGCACGGCTGCGTGCCCACCCGCCTGAGAGCCCCGGGCCCCACAGCTCTCGGCTGGAACTCACCACACGAGGAGGTGTCGCCGGTGCCGAGCCTGTGGGTGGGTGTCAGCACTGAGGGCCCAGCCGGGCCTCTGGTGTGGCCCCCGGGGCACTTGCAGCTTAGAACAGGACCACATACAGACTCGCTCCCCACCTCAGGGACTCAAGGCCGCCTTGGACAGAGGACTTATTTCCCAGCCTCAGGTCAGGGAGCTTCCCTGCTGAGGGCACTGTGAGTCTCTGCGCCTGGAGGGGCCGAGGATGTCAGAGTGGGAAAGAGCTGAAGGAAAAGATGCCTTGGAAACCATTCTCCACAAAGGTGGGGGCAGGGAGGTGGGGGATGGGCGCAGAAGCCACACTATCACTGGCCCCGGTGGTTTGTGGGGGGCATGTGGGTGAGGCGCTGTAGAAATCCATTATGAGAAAGCAGGTGCCCAGCAGGCATTTCCTGGGGACCCAGGGCAGTGCCAGGGCCCATACGCCATAGGCATCTCACACAGGGCCCCACACTCTACCCTGAAGCCCCATTCACACCCATCGCCAGCACCCCCAGTGCGGAGGGACTCAGCTCTCCGTGCCCTAACGCAGCCCGCCCCTCCTCACTAAGACACCGGCTGGTCTAATTTCCGGTGGCCCGTTGCCCTCCCTCCCCCTTCAACCCTCACTTCCCCAGACTCGGTGGGGAAGGGGCACCCGAAACCGGGGCAGCTGAGAACCGGGGAGAAGGGTGGGCGGAGGAGGGCCGCGGGCTCTCCCGGTGTCAGCTCCCTCGCCGCCGTCCCATTAATCACAGCGTGGCAGTCCAGTGGGGGATCCCAGGCGCCCCGTGCCACACGCAGCCCGCAGCAGAACAATGGGATTATTTCCGGGGGGACAGGACGCCTTGGGCAGGGGCTCAGGCGGCGGTCCTCCTTCCCTCGATCCGTCCCTCGGCACCCAACGAGCGCCTGCGGCGGCCAGGGACGGGTGGCAGAGCGGATGCGGGTGGCGCGCGGGTGGCAGGGCCTGGCCGGTCTAATTCAATTAGCTGGGTTGCTGCTGCCTCCCTGTGACTCCGGGCCCGCCAGGGCTCAGCTTAGGGCAGCTGCTCTTTGTGTGCGGATCCCATACATATGGATACAGTCCCTCCCCCTTAGGCACCCTCACCCCAACTTCTGGCACCTGCGGCTCCCCCCGCCCCCCGCCCTCCCTGCCCTCGGCCTCCCCAGAAAAGTTGAGAAACTGTGCGGCTGCTTGTGGGCGCAGTGCGGCCGGCAGAGTGTGTGCCTGAAGAGAGGGATGTGTTTTTTTTCTGAGGCGCAGGAAGCCAGTGTACCTGTAGGTTTGTAACTCCTGTGTGTGCACGTGTGCAGACGCGCGAAGGAGGCTTCGAGAGCGGCTGCCGGGACTGCACACAGGAGTGCGCGTTTTTGTGTGCAACGGTGAGCGTGTGTCTGTGAGTCTGTGAGTCTAGGCCTCAGAGAGAGTTTGCTGGAGCTGCTCCAGCGCTGTATCTGGAAAGCCTCGGGTGTTGGTTGTGTCTGCCAGGGACCCTTGGTGTCTACGCGGGGACCATGTGCAGTCAGGACCGAGCGTGGAACCCAGGACCTCGCGGGCAGCAGCTAGGACTCCCGAGCCGAATTGGAATTCGTCCCCTCTCACCCCACCCCAGGCTCTGATGGAGGAGGAGCTTGGCGAGTTCATTTCAAACCCCAACTCGGTGGACTCGGCTCAACTCCTCTAGGCGGAGGACCCTCGCCGAGCCCACCCGGCGCAGCGCAGCGGAGGCGTGGCGGCCGGGCCCTCTCAGCCGGCGGCGGTCTGAACTGG
>CM052894.1:24132842-24177492 GCA_028534135.1 Potos flavus | reverse complement strand
GGGCCTGCCGCAAGCTAGCCCTCTCCCTACTCCTTCCTCCTGCGCACCACACTCAGGGGCCGGCTGTGGGATGCTCTCTGCCTCCCGAAATTCCTCAATTCCTCCGAGCAGCTCAGACTCACTTGCCGGTGGGGTAGGGCCAAGGATGGAGGCCAAGGATTGGCATGCTGGGGTGTGCCTGTGGTCCTGGGGCCTAGGCCGGGGTGCTCTCCTGGGGTCCCGGGTGGGAAGCCAAACTTGGTGCCCAGGGAGCCCTTCAGGAGCTGTCAGGGGATGGCAGGGCCACAGAGCTCTGTCCTCCCCTGAACCTCAGCCCACCCCCTGACCAACTCTTTCCCCTTTCTGGCATCCTGAGAGAAGACCTAGCATCAATGCTATATTCTGTCAAGGGCACTGGTTCTAGATGGCAGGAGCGGAGGGTCTCCAGGCCTCCTTTGGAAGGGAGTTGGTCAGAGAGAGGCCTGAGGCCCTGGCCTGATGCCCAGAGGTGATGGAGCCAACAGCTTCCTTTATGTCAGAAGCCAGGAAGGGGAGCCTTACGGGCCGGGGCCTAGACCTTCATGACCCCATTGCTCGAGCAGGCCTTGGGGTGGGGGCGGGAGGAGGAGAAGAAAGGTGCTGGCTGCTAACCCAGGCGACGCTGAGGTGTGTCTTACACAGGAAAGGTCTGTCCTCTGTCCCTCTGTTTTCAGTCTAGTTGGGGTCCCCCCACCGATGAAATGTATGCCTGATCCTCCGTTCCTGTTGCTGCAAGGATTGGGTAGGAGCACCCGGGGCTGGCCCTGGACCACGCCTACCCCCAGCCCTGAGAAATCACCGAGTTGTGTAACTGGAACCAGCCTAACCTGCTTACTCCCTCCTTCCTCAACCTAGCTTCCTAGACAGAACCCCCTCCCACACACACTGGAGGTGGAGTGCCCTTTACTGGGTCTCTAAGTGGTTTCATCCCCAGCTGCACCCACCCCTCCACTTTCTGCCCCCTTTCCTGAGGCAGGCGAGCAAGGCAGAACTGGCCCCTTTGCTACTGGAAATCCAGATTCCAATGGCCCCAGCACGAAATGCTTCATCTCACACATCCCCTTATACATTTCTCAGCTTGTCCTACTCTGTCCCTGCTGCATATCTATTGGGCATATCCTGTCGCCCCCTTTCCACACCCACAGTCCAACATATGGCCATTGCCCTGACAACTACACTAGAAAATAAGACACCTCTCGCACAGATACACACACACACATCATGATTACACTCACACTCTCACACAGCAGCCAAGGCATACCCTCAGCGCCTCATATATGCTCATTATACAGGAACAGTTAGACCCGATCTTATCTGTTACAGAAAACACGCATTCACTCGCATTCTTACACAGACGAATCCAGTTGCAAAAATGACCCAGACTCCCTTCCTCTCCCCCAGTCCCCTTACAGACATGTGTTTTGCTTGCATTTGAATCCCAGCAGCCTAACGCTGGTACATAATAGACGCCCAATACATAGTTGTTGGGTAAATTTAGAAAATTATTCCTCGGAGACATGCCCGGTGTTATCTACTCGGCCATCCTCACTGTCATGCACACTTTCACATCTGGCTTTCGTTTTGTGGACACACAGTCCCCCAAACACAAAGTAATTAAGTTATCACACACACATACACACACCCCTAAGCTAAAGGACAACCCCTGGCCCAGGGGTCTCTCCCAGAGGGGGGAGAGAACCGTGTGGGATCCAAAGGGGCCGCCCTTGGTAGCTGAGCCCTCCTGTTTCTCCTCCCCCAGCCCCAGCCTCAGCCCCAGCTGCTCCTCTCTTAATTGGAGGCACTTCTTTATTCTGCAGGCTAGGGGAGTGGGTAGTGCTTGGGGGGGGGGCAGTTATCAGGTGGCCTTAGGGCTGGAACTCACCTAGATGTGTGTATAAGATACTCCTGCAAAGCTAGGGCCACATCTACCAAGTTTGGTTTTAAGAAATCAGCTTCTAATGATTGGAGTCAGAAAAATAGCATTCGAGCCTAGCTCCTGTCCCTTCCCGGCTTTCAGTGCCTCAGTTTTCTCATCTGTGAAATGGAGATAACACCACAGGGTTGCTGGGGGACAACACGAAATAATCACTGTGACTCAGGGTGCCTAGGATGTCACTGTGCCTTGTCCTCCTGCTCTCTTTTCTTCCCCTACTCCTTCCTAACTAGGGCTACTCTGCACAACATGCAGAAACACCGTAGAAACGCAAAAGCTGCGCCACCCAAGGTAAGCTCCTTGTGAGTCTCCTCCCCCGGTTCAGAACACTTTCCAACCTGCAGGGCTGTACTCAGGGAACGCTGCTTCCAGGAGGGGTGGGGACCAGAACCCAGCGACCCCTGACCCTCTCATCTCAACTTCCTAGGAAGAGAAGGGACTGAAAGGGTACCCCGGGCCCTCAGCAACTACCTCATTGGAAAACAAAGGCCGAGGTCAAGTTGGACACGAAGAACCCCATCTTGGGGGAGGCCAGCACCTCAGAATTGAATTGGGAGAGAAGTTGACTCTGGTAAGTAGGAGAGATGGGGGGCGGGGGGGGGTGTAATGGAAGAGACTGGTGAGGCGAACAGGTGTAAGGGCAGGGAAAGTCAGGATGTCCCTGGGTTGCAGGATTTTGATGAGAAGAGCATCCCAACAGTCTTAATGGGCTACGGGGCAGCTGTGACCTCTGCCAACCTTGGGCTGGGCCAGCAAGGGTGAAATCCCCTGCCAGGGACCCTGGCCAACTGATGCCAGATCTGGGGAGTTCAAGATGCAGGAAGTAAGGCAGGTGCCCAAATGGGCAAGGTCAGAAAGGTGTGGGTGCTAGAAAGGTTCATCCAGAGGAGGACGGAGGGAGGGATGGGGAGAGTGTTAGGGACATGCACGGGGTTTCCTGCATGGGCCAGAGAGTGGCAAAGGGAAGTCTTTCTAAGGATAACCTAGAAACACAGGGTTTTAATTGCAGCAGGAGGAACTGTAGTTAATCATGAAAAGGAGCCGGGCCACTGCGATCCAGCCTCAAAGGAAGTGGACGCACCCTTCACCATACTTTTCAGCCTCAACCAGGGAAAAGAGTTCAGATTTGGGGAACCCAGAGCAACCTTATTCTGTCTGTGGAACTTTGGACAAGTTTGTTCATCTTACCAAGTCTCAGTTTTTGTTTTTGTTTTTTGTTTTAAAAATGAATATAATTTAAAAAAATGAATATAATTCACATACCATAATATTCCCTTTAAATCATACAATTCAGTGGTTTTTAATATAGTCACAAAGTTATGCAATGATTACCACCGTCTAATTCCAGAATATTTTCATCCCTCCAAATAGAAACTTTGTATACATTTGTGGCCACTTCCTACCCTTCCTCTTCCAACCCCAGGCCACCACTAATCTACTTTCTGCCTCTGTGCATTTGCCTATTCTGAATGGTTCATATAAATGCAGTCGTATAATATGTGGCCTTTTGTGCCTGGCTTCTTTCAATTAACATCATGTTTCCTAGGTTTTTCCACGTTGTAGCATCAACCAGGACTTCCTTTTTATTTTTTTTTCTTTTGGATGAATAATATTCCACTGTATGGTTATACCACGTTTTATTTATCCATTCATCGCATGATGACCATCTGATTTATTCCCGATTTTGGCCATTATACATAACACTGCTATGAACATTCATTCAATTTGCTTAGTTATTTGAAAATTGGAGATGTTTCCCTAACTTCACAGAGCTGTTGTGAGTCTTAAATGAGATCAGTGTGGTGTGCTGCCTGGCACATAGGAGTTTCCCAGGAAAACACTTACGTTTACCTCTGCTTTGGTTCCCCCAAGATAAAAGGCAGGAAAGAGACAGATTTAGGTTCAAACAAATTTTGATGAAGTTATGCCATCTCCTGGGCAGAGGCGTGGAACCTGAATTGGGTGGGTGGGGAGGAGCAAACTGGCAAGGGAGTGGAGCTCTCTCCTGTTTCTGCATAGTGCTTCCAAACCACCACCTACTCCAATCTGGCTTTGCTCCGAGTGGGCCTTTGTCCACCTGCCTGGAGCCCAGACATGGTTTTCCCCACAGAGTTGTGCTTCCAACCAGCAGCCGGGTTTCCGGGCCAACCCATAAAAGCAAGTCAAACCCAACTCCTCCGTCTTGATCAAGTCACTTAGCCTCTCTGAAATTTGACTTTCTTACGTCTATAAAATAGGGATAATACTCATCTTGAAGAGTTGGTGAAGTTCATGGTGTTCTTCACAACACTTACCGCTATCTGACTTAATGTATTTGCTTCTTTGTTTATTGTCTAACCCCTTCTATGGAATGTAAACTCCATAAGGGCAGGACCTTTGTTTTGTTTACTGCTGTTTTCCCAATGCCAAAAACAATGCCCGACACCGGGTAGGTATTCAATAAATATTTGTTGAATAAGGAGGTTCATTCATTCACCCAGGATGAGTATATCCTGCTCTTTGGGGCGGTACTCCATGGTGGGGGGGGCGCTGAGATGACTAAGCCATTCCCTGCTTCCACGGAGATCTCTTCAAGTGGGAATAACAGACATGACCAAAGCAAATAGACTGTAATGAGATTTGAGAAGTAGAATGCAAACCTTCATATTCTAGCATCTTGCCTGATAGAGACAGCCCCTCCTTGAAAACCTGTTGAATCTGATAGAGACCAGAAATAGATCCCAAGCCATCCAACCTGCACCCTTCCCAGAGCTTGGCTCCTTCGAGGGAGCAAACTTTTCCCTACTGAAGAGGGAAAAGAGAGGAAGCAGAAAAAGGGAGTTTCCTCCTTCTCTCCCCGGGCACTAAGCCAGTCAGCCACAGGCAAACCTTTAAAAGGCCTCAATTGGTCCGGATGGACTTCCCTGATCTTGGTCCTACCAGCCCCAGCCCCCACTGCCTTACGTCTCCTATGCCTCCCTCCCAGGATTCCAGAAGTAAGAAAAGAACTCCTTCCTCTCACCACATCCAAGGGTTCCTTGCTTGGAATAGCCAGCCCTGGGCGACTCGCTAGGTGAAAGCAGTCTGACTGAATTGACTCACATACTGTGGGAACTGCTTCTTGAGGCCTCCGTTTATTTGAAAGGAAAGGGGTACCTTGAGGCATGGGCACCCTGGCAGCAGACCCGGAGCCAACTCCCTTGACTTGTGCCTGCCTCTCAGGAAGTCTTCCTTTCCTCGGTTTCTCTAAATAGGCTGAGTTGGGGTAGTTGTTGATTTTTCCAACAACATATAGCCAGTTGTTCAGAGGCCTGTGTTTTAAAGAAGAACAAGCCTGAACTCACCTTCCTGCCTCAGGGGTCTGGGCTCCATACCTGGGGAGTAGACAGTCTTCTACTTTTTAACAAGCCAGACTTGAAGTTTGGAGTAAATCCTCTTGTTGATGGACAGGTGCTTCCCAGCTGAGCCCTTGGGGAGGTTCTTCCAGTAGCTCACGGACCCCCTTCCCCAGAGGCCTAGCAAGCTGGACCCCTCTGGCCCAATTCAAAGTGGGGAGACTCCCGCCAGGCTGGGAAGAGGTCTCTGTCCTCCACCTCCATGGGTCCGTCTGTTTATGGGTCTCTGGGAATGGCCGCCTCCTGTTCTTTCTCTCCTTTTAAGTCTTTGAATCCCTTCTCTCTCTTCCTGAAACTACTTCTCCGAGCCTCCGTCTCCGTCCCTCTGTGTCTGGCTCCTGCATCAGTCTCGGCTCCCGGCCTCCCTCTCCCCCTCTCCGCCCCTCCCCCGCGCTGTCATTCACCCCGCTCCTCTCCACGCACAGCCAATGGAGAGACCCGGCCGAAACGGCTAGGCTCGCTCGCACCGGGCTTTTTCGCCCGGTGATTGATGTCCCAGAGTCAACATCTAGCAAGCAGCTGGAGAGGGGAAGGAGCAGCCGGAGAGGGGAAGAATACGGCGCCCCCTCTCCCTTCCCCTCCCCCCTACTTTAGCTCCGCACACTTCGCCTCGAAGTCTCCGCGCAGCCGGGAGCCGCTGCCACCTCCGCGCCCCTGCGCGCTGCCCCCCGAGCCAAACACAGCAGACGCCGCCGCCCAGGCCCCCCCGCGGGGCCGGGGCCCGGGGCCAGCATGGAGCACCTGGGCCCGCACCATCTCCACCCGGGTCATGCGGAGCCCATCAGCTTTGGCATCGACCAGATTCTCAACAGCCCGGACCAAGGCGGCTGCATGGGGCCCGCCTCTCGCCTCCAGGACGGAGAATATGGCCTTGGCTGTTTGGTTGGAGGCGCCTACGCTTACGGCGGCGGGGGCCCCGCGGCTGGGCCGGGGGCCGGGGGCGCGGGGGCCTATGGTGCTGGCGGTCCGGGCGGCCCTGGTGGCCCGGCGAGCGGCGGCGGCGGCGCCTGCAGCATGGGCCCGCTGGCTGGTTCCTACAACGTGAACATGGCCTTGGCGGGCGGCCCCGGTCCCGGTGGAGGCGGCGGCGGCGGGGGCGGCGGCGGCGGCGGCGGGGGGGCCCTGAGCGCTGCGGGGGTGATCCGAGTGCCGGCGCATAGGCCGCTAGCCGGAGCGGTGACCCACCCTCAGCCTCTGGCTACCGGCTTGCCCACCGTGCCCTCCGTGCCTGCGGTGCCGGGCGTCAACAACCTCACCGGCCTCACCTTCCCCTGGATGGAGAGTAACCGCAGATACACAAAGGACAGGTTCACAGGTGAGTCCGGCCCGCGCGCGCCCCGCCTGGCCGCGGCCGGGGCTCTGCGCTAGCTTTCCCCCGCCCGGTGGCTCCCCGCAGCCCCCTCCGCGCACCAGGTTGCCCAGCTCCTCTTGGTGCTTCCCCCAAGTGCAGCCGCCCGCCACCTTTCCGCGCTCGCGGAACCGCCATGCTCAAAGAGTTCTCCCAGGCTGGGCCCCTCTCCGTCTCTCCCGCAGGAGCCCTACTCTGAAAAGCGCTCCCCATCCCCTCTCGGAGTCCCTGGCCTCAGTAAGGCGGAGGAAGGGGGATGTCGCTTCGGGACTACCTTCTGCTGGCATCCGGGGCTCGGTAATCTTGGAGAAAGGGGCGCGATGTGAACAAACTGTTTCTTCCGTCCCGGCCAACGTTCTCTGGCTGCGGCGGCGAGCCCCAGAATCCGACGCAAGGAGAGAACAGGTTCCCCACGTCTCGTTCTCTACACACACACACACACGCACACGCACATGCACACACACCCCATTTCGCGCTCGGAGCTCCAGTGCCCTTTGCGCTTGCCGGGCCCGGCAGAGGCCCCGAGCCTGAGTAAAGCAGCGGGGCTGACGGGCCCTTCGTCCCGGACTGCGGGCTTCGTCCAGGTCGGTGGCAGCGTGAGGCTAAGCCTCCTGCCTCATTTTCGTTCGGTCCCGGCATGGCGTCCTCCCCTCCGGGCCCAGCCCTGTTCCCTCCAGTGTGAATAATGCACCGGCCTGGCCGGCGATCGATCGGCGGCGGCCGAAGGACAACTCCTGGGACGATTACGCGTTCGTCGGCGGCAGCGGCCGGCTGCCGCCCTCTCCGCTGCCAGCTCCGCGCCTTCCCCGGTTCGCCCGGGCTCCCTCCGCTCTCGCTTCCGCTCTCGGCACTCAGCTCTTGCTCACGCGCCGGCCCCTTTCTCCGGCCTCACTTCCCGCGGCCCCTTAGCATTCCTAGGATGCGAGGCTACGATCCTCGATCCTCCCGGGCCCAGCCCAGCTCCCTTGCCCGCTGAGAAGTAACCACAGTTGAACCCGGGTTCTTGGCTGGGCCTTAGAAAAAGGAGGCAGGAGGTACGGGCCGCTGCCGATGGCGACGTGGGACTCCCATGGGGCTCGGGATCCAGGCCCAGTGGTGGAAGGGAAATAGGCAGCTTAGAGCTACACGCTCAGCTAGGCGACCCCAAGGGACCCCAGGCCCCAACCCAAGTCCTCTCAGGCCTGGGGAGGCAGAGCCTGCTGCCCATTTCACTCCCCAACCCAGGCCAGGCCAGCCCTGAAGGGCTCTAATGGAGCCCTCAGCCCAGAACCCACTGGTCTTGGGGCTCTAGTGAAAGGTGTTCCACAGAGGACCTAATATCTTCCTTCAGGCTTGAAGAAGGTTCTGAGGAAGTGAGTAACTGTCCCTTTGTATTGCCCTGTGTCCTGTACGTGTCTCTCTGTGTGCCTGTCCCTGAGCCTGTGTGTCAGGCTGGGTGTATAGATCTAGAATCCCCCCCCCCCCGCGGTATGTGTGTCTGTGTAGGTTGCTATGTAGTGGTGGCTCGGGTCAAGACCCAGGGTACCCCGCCCCCCAGCCCCGACCAAGCACTGCCTCTTGCTGCCTGGGGCAGTGAGGGGCCTGCGACCTTTAGCTCGCCTCATACAGCCCCTCAAGGAGACTGGGGAGGCGACTGCGCCGGATCTGGCTGGGCACGTGGGAGCCCGGGGCTAGAGAGGCCTCCGCGGCGGCGGGCGGCGGTAGCGGCGTCGGCCTGGCGGCCTGGCGGGCGGGAGGGGGCAGTTTCCCGCCGCGGGCTTGGAGCCGAGGGCTGACGGGAGGATCACGGCCCCGCTCCTGGGGTCTAGCCGCTGCGCTCGCCGATCGCGGGGAGTCGGGCCTGGGACGCCTCCTGACGCTCTGCCGCTTGCCTCTGCCGTCTGTCTGTCTCCCGCTCCAGTGGCCCTCTCACCCTTCACTGTAACACGCCGTATAGGTCACCCCTATCAGAACCGGACGCCCCCCAAGAAGAAGAAGCCGCGCACGTCCTTCACGCGCCTGCAGATCTGCGAACTGGAGAAGCGCTTCCACCGCCAGAAGTACCTGGCCTCGGCCGAGCGCGCCGCCCTGGCCAAGGCACTCAAAATGACCGACGCGCAGGTCAAAACCTGGTTCCAGAACCGGCGGACGAAGTGGAGGTGAGCGCGCTGGGCGGGCAGCTCTCTGCCCTGGGGTCTATCCTGGGGCGCTCACACCCCCCTCCGCTCGCAGGCTTCTGATCGGTTCCCTGCTAGGCTCCCGGGGAACGGGGAGCAACCGAGGCCGGTGCTCGAGGCGAGGCTGGAGAGCCCCGACTCTGTTTTACCGGAGGCTTCTTGGCTTTCTGGCCGACACACTCAGTGCCGGTGTGGACGAGGCTGGTCTCCGCTGCTGCTTGGGTAAATGGCGGGGCGCGAGCACAGTCCTTGCAGTCCGGGCTTTGGGGATCAGTGAGTCCTGGGGGACTTTTTGTTTGCGCAAAGTCGCGCTTACAGAGATGCCTCCTCCATCCCGGAGACCGGCCTGCGCCTTGTTTCTGCGCCCCAGCCGGGGATCCTGCCCGAACGGCCGGGCTCCAAACCGCGGGCCTGGGCCCTGCTGACTCCCACCTCCCCAGGCACTCCGCCGGCCCTCACGCAGCCAGTCCCCCACCCTGAGAGAGGAAAATCAATCCGCACCGGCTGCAGCGGGGTTTTGGAGTCCCACTGAAAGGGGGATCAATTAGGAGCAGATGGGTGTGTGTGTTTGAGAAAGAGACACACACATTTACTCTTCTCTCGTCACACACCCACAACCACACTAAAATCCCCCCCACATACATACATTCTCTCTCTCTCTCATAAAGCGTCCCACACTCTTTGGCAGACTTATTCCCCGCGCCTACCGCAGCTTTCTCCAGCTGCACCCACTTGCACCCCTGCACCCTCCCGCACATCTGGCCCGCATACTCCGTTCCACACGCGCGAAAAGTTTCTCGCTCGCTCAGGCCTCAGGGTGGAGAGCGCAGGAGAATCTAGGCGAAGGCAGTGGCCTCCTGCCAGGCGAGCCTAAAGCTGGAAGAAGGAATTGGAGTTTCCTCTTTTTCTGAATGAAGGCGAGGAATCTGCTCGGAATTCCGCTGCCTTTGTGGCCACAAAGGAAGCCGCTGCCCCACCACTCTGCCCCCCTCCATTCCTGTCGCTGGGGAAGAAATGGGAGTTACAGCTTCGGACCTCTTGAAGGCTAAAGAGGTAGCAAGGACTAGCTGAATAGGGGTGCGGGCACTCGTGTTCCCAAGGCCCCTGTTGGGGGCCTAAGTGGCAGGCAAAGAGAGGGGAGGGGGCAAGGATAAATAGCCCACCCCAGGGAGAAAAGGAAAAACCAGGCCGCCCGAAGAAGTCTTAGGATAAGAAATGAAAGCAATGTATGATTAAACCTCCATTTTCGTTTCAAACAAATTCTCCTCGTTCTGAGAACGAAGGGAGTGGGGGTGAGAGAAAATAGGAGATAAAGACACAACGCCTAAAAGGAAGACAACCAGTCAGGCGGTTTGAAATGCAGGGTAAGACGAGAGACAGAGGCACGGAGCAAAAGGCAAGAAGGGGCGCGGGGTAAGAGGCGGGCGTCCACCGCTGGGAGAGGCCCTTGCCGGCTTCCTGCGGCTTCATCGATCGCCTACAAATTGCTTCTGGAGGCCCCCGGGACTCCCATTAGGTCTGTCCACCTTAGAGACAGACGTTTGATCTCGGTTGACAGGGTGGAGGGGAGGCATTAAATGGAATAAGTGAGTCATCGACTCCTCGGACCGCCTCGGAGGAAGGCGGCTGCTCAGGCGGGAGTCCCCGCAGGGCACAGGGCTCGGCGCAGGAGGCAGGAAGCCTGCCACAGGGTGGAAGAGAAAAGCAGGAGAAGAGAGGTCAGACAAGGCAGCTCCTAATCCGCTGGCCCTTGTCTCTGCCCCAGGCTGGTGGGGAGGGTGGGGCGCCTCAGGCTTGGGACCCCGGAGCTGGGGAGAGGCGAGGTGCCATCCCACCCCTGGCTGCACCTGCCTAGGCTAGTGGGAGACGGGGGCCCCAGCTGTTTGGGCCTAAGTGGATTTTCCCACAGCTCCCCAGGGATACCCACGCTCCATTTACTTTTGGGGTTTCCAGTCTTTGTTGGAGTCAGGACCCTCAAGATAAGGGTGTGTGTTAAAGGGTCCCAAGCCGGAGTTGGCAGCTGTGAAGGGAGCAGCGCTGGTCCAGGCTATTTCCCCGGGGGCGCACCGGAAGCGTGGGTAACAGCTTGTCCCTGGTGCAGGCGGCAGACCGCCGAGGAGCGCGAGGCTGAGAGGCAGCAGGCGAACCGCATCCTCCTGCAGCTGCAGCAAGAGGCCTTCCAGAAGAGTCTGGCGCAGCCCTTGCCCGCCGACCCGCTATGCGTGCACAACTCTTCGCTCTTCGCCCTGCAGAACCTGCAGCCGTGGTCCGACGACTCCACCAAGATCACCAGCGTCACGTCGGTGGCGTCGGCCTGCGAGTGAGCCTGCCTGCCCCGCCCCACGGGAGCCCGGGTCCAGCCAAGGGGTCGCTGAGGCTGAGACCCAGGACTCTCTCCCCCCTCCCGCTTCAGACTGCACGCGAGGGGAACGCGGCGCCCCTCCGCACCCGCCCGGCGCGCTCCTGCCCACGCTGTTTCCTCTTTGATGGGGAAAAAAAAGAGCGCAGGGACACGGGACCTCCTTCCAGACGCCTAAGTGGTCCTGCGCCCTCTGGAACTGTTCAGAGTCCTCTCAGTTCGCGTCTATTTTATTTTATTCTGATTTTTAACGTGGGACTGAGAGAGGCAGAGGAGGTGGGGGAAGAAAAAGATGGGCTGTCATTTGAACTTACTCTGGCGAGTCCCCCTCTGTATCCCACTCCCCATCACACACGACACCCGAGGCCCTCCCGGGGTGACTTTACTGTCCCTCCTGGTGTCACCCAGAGTCAAACACAGAGGACCTGTGCGGAGTGTCACGCACACATGGGGCCATACCCTTCACACCCTTGACTCTATCAGGCATAAGCTAGGGGCGACCCAGCTTCATTGTCGACAGCATGGCACTTCTCACAAACACAAGGCTACGGCTGCACTGCGACACACTATCTCACACACAACAGCGCCACGGCCCACCAGGCCCCCATCACACGTCCTAGCCGCACCCCGGTACGCACAGGCAGGTTTCACACAAACTCAGCCTCTTTCTCCAGATCCTGTTCGTTAGGGGAGCTTAAGTTATGCACTTATAAGGTGTTTTCTGTGTAACCATTTTATAAAGTGCTTGTGTAATTTATGTGAAAAAAAAAAATAAAACCCTCCGGATCCGGAGTCAGGGGGCCTGCTCCCTGCCGAGCCCAGCCCTCTGTAGCTATTTGGGTTTTGTGTGAAATGGCACTGCTGGGGCAGCTGCTGGCGTTTGTGCCCGAGGGACACCTGGGGTCCCGGACCCTCAGGCTCTGGGGAGAGGGAAGGAGGGAGACAAACAGAGAGACGGCGGACCTGAGGAAACGAAGCAATGCTAGGCTCCCCTGGGATGGCTAATGCCCCCGAGGATATACTGTCTTTGGGTGTGAGGGTTGCGGGTGTGCGTTGTGTGTTTGTCTTGGTGTGGACAATCAGGATGGCACAGATAATGAAGGTAGTAGTGTTTAAGTGTGTCACTGTGTTTGCAGTCATCGGAAGTGCTTGTTTCTGCTTAATTTGCAAATCGAAACTATCACTGCACGCCCGAACTTGCAGTAGTATGTCTGTAACCGTATGTGTGAATGTCATTGGGTCTTTTGGGGTAATTGTGATCACCCACCCATATGTGTGACTGTGTATGATTCCTGTGCTGTGTGTGAGTGTACCTATTCGTTTCTCCTCGTGAATCTGTTTTTGTGTTAAATGTGTGAATGTTTGTAATTGTAAATCAGCTGTAACTGTATGAATATCATTGTGTGGGATATGTCATCATGTGTGACATAATCATGTGTGACAGGCAATCGTACATGAGATGTGTATTTTACTGTATATATGTGTGTGACAGTAGGTAATGGGGGAGTGGATGGGGGGAGTGGGGATCATTGTGGGTAACTCTTCCTGAAGGTGAGGGTGTGTGACTGAGTGAGTATAATGGTGCAGTGCTGCTGGAGGGTCTGAGGTGGGCTGTGCAGATACACTAGGGAGGGGATACCAACATCTGCTAGGAGTTCCAAGGTTCTAGGCCCTCACCCAGCAAGCCACAGAGGTTGGTGCACGGTGAGCCAATAATTGGGCCAGGATCCTCTGTGGTTCTCTAAGTAGGACTCCCCACTCCCAGCACTAGCCTGGCCCAGGAGAGATCTGAAGGAACGACTTCCCAGGGACCTTCAGGGAGGCCCCAGACCACGCCAGCCAGGAGAAGAGCCACAGTACACGACGCTCCCCATGACATCTAGTCCCCCACCTACTAGACCAATCTCAAGTGCACAAAACTGACCTGGGCCCGCTTTTCTGGAAGAAGCTGGGTGGTGGAGGGTCTGGGGACATGCCATCCCCGGGGGAATAAAGTGGGGGGATAGGAGGCTCTTTGGGATGGCAGAGCGAGAGAACTTTGTGGCTAGAAACAAGAAGTGAGTGGGTGTGGGTCTTGTGCAGGTGTCAGAGCTGTGTGTACCCAGAGGGCTTGGGGAAGTCACAGAAAGCATTCAGACACACTGTCCTTCATCCGTGCCGGCCTGCCATCCTGGGCCTGATTTGGGGGAGGGGGGGCAAAGCACAGCAACCTCTCACCCCAGGAGGCCCAAAGGGAAATTTGACCAGGAGGGGTGGTACTCATCCATCTCATGGTGCTCATCCGTGGCCCCCTTAGAACCTGATCTCCTCGGGAGAAGAGGATTCTGGGTCCAAAGGTCTAAGGCTGGCCCTCTTGCTCCCACCTCCCACGCCTACAGGGTGACCAGTCAGGATCCTGACAAGCTGTGTTGGTCGTGGGGAGAAGGTTCTGGCCACAGCACTGGGTCCGCATGGGTCTGCAGCCAGCCTCCCTCCTACACTAGTTGAAACACCAGAATCTAGCCTGGAGAAATCCGGATACGGCCTCCAGGAACCAGCGAATTCGTTTCCCTCTGCCTGGGCAGGTCTGGCAGATCTCTCCTCTCCCGTGGGGACTGCAGCCAGCCGCCTGGCCCACACCTTCTCCGCCTGGTGCTGTATCTTCTTCATTTGTATTTTGAAGACTACCTTTAGTGCCTCCCAGCTGTAAGATTCCAGAGTCTCTCTGAACCTCCCCAGAGACTGGAGACCTTCCTCCCACCTCCCAATCCCCAGGATCCCTCCAGAGGCTGCTGGCCCTGGAGGCTGCTGGATAATTTCTGGCCACAGACCAGATGAGGAGCCCTGGCAGGAGTATGGGGCCACTGCCGGGCACAAACACGACCCCCAAATCGGCCCCCAAGTCCAGACTTTGCGCCCAACCCCTCCTCCCCTCTTACAACACAAACTGTGAGCAAAATTAGGCATCATACACTCCTCCCCGAAATACCTCCTGCTTCCCGGACCTTCACAAACAGCTAGGTTTCTCACTCATAACCACACGGGCGAATGCCCCCTCCGCCCCACTGCTCTCGGACCCCATCCAGCTTGTCGGGGCCTCGCGGGGAAGTGAGCATCCGGCAGGCGGGGACCCCCAGCCCTGGGGCCGCGCACCCACCGCTGGAGGCCACCCGGCTCGGCGCTCCAGCTCCCGGGATACGCGCTGGCTCTGGGCGCTCGCGGGCTGCGGGAGGCCAGGGTCGCGCGCTCTCCCGGGGCCCCTCCCGCGCTCCCGGCCCCTCGGGCGAGGCGTCTCAGGGGCGCCAGACTCCTCGGGGTACCGGGGCTCTCGGCGCCCAGGGGCCGCGCACGACCTCCCTGTCTCCGCCGGGAATTCGTTGGGACCGAATCTCGGCGAAACCCGGGTGGGCCGAGGGCCGCGGCAGCGGGGAAAGGCCGGGACCGCGGCGGGGCCCGCGGGGTGGAGGAGGGGGCAGCTGGACCCGCACACCCTGTCCCGAGTGGGGCGAAGGCTGGTGGGGAGGAGGCTGCGAGGGTCACAGTCAGGACCAACTGCGCGCAGTTGAAAGCTCACAACTCCAGGCCTGCCACCGCGCCTGCCGGAAATGGTCGGTCTCTGTTCAAAAACAGAAAAGGAATTCAGTATCCGAGTAATTGTGTGGAGAGGTGCCGAAAGAGAAGAGGAATTCACGAACCTGTCGGAGCAGAAAGGTCCGCTTCCTTCCTTGGCTTGGGTGAGCTGGCTGCACTGACCAAATTCCGCGGGCTCAGACCAGGCGCAGCCCAGCGTGGGGGCTGAGTGGGCGGCGGCCTGCGGGCCCAGAAACCCAGGCCGGGCTGGGGTCCGGGAGGCCGGTGCTGTGCCGCGGGTCGTACACAGAGAATCCGGCTCAACCTGTTAACTATAATAGCGGCTTTGTGCTGATCTGCGCTCGGGGGCTGTGTGGGCATGGCCTGAGTCCTGCCTCCTGACGCCCCTACTGTGGTGGCAGGTGTGGGGTTTGCCCTGGGCCCAGGACTCAGGAGGGCATCCTGTTTATGGTGGGACTTGCAGGTGGGCAAGGTATGTGCCAGGTGTATGAGACTACTAAGAGGGACCTCTCTCCCGGCTGTGCAGGGCTGGAGCAGTTAGTATTGGGGTGTGTGCGTGGGGGGGGAGCTGGGACCCTGGGGCTGCCTTGAAGGCCCCCAGGCCAGACGCGGGGTGGGGGGGAACCCCCTCTCTCATGCTCTGCTCCCCCTGCTCTCCCCACACCCACCTTCACACACTACTCAGTCCCACGCAGCCCTCAGAGTCTTGCTCCCTAATCAGCTCAGAGTTTAGAGTCCCACAGCCAGGCCGCCGCCCGCGCAACTAACGAGGAGTTACTTTCGCTTTTCCCGCGTGGCTCGAATCCACTGCCCAACGCCAGGCCGGGGAGGCTCCTGGCACAACTCTCCTGCACCCACCCCTGGACTCCTCATCCTGGGGAGCCCCATAGGAACGGACTGAGCAAGGGCTAGCGCCAGTTTGGATTTTCCAAGGATCTCAGAGCCGAATGGTGAGACGGTGTGTTGGATGGAGGGGGTAGAGTGATGAGTGGAAGGAGCGGTGGGGTTCCCCTGTTGCGTTGAGGGGTGCTTACAAACTCACATCTCCTCAGTCACAGCCTGCCTCTCTGTGTATGACCTCACATAGGCCCTCCCACTGTGCAACCCCTGGGATGTGCGACGTTGCACAAGGGGAGGGAGCTACAGGTGTGCGGGTGCTAGGCACACGCACGCATACAGCCTCCACTGCCGGCATTCTCAGTTCCCTCAAACCCACGCCAGCTCCTACCGGAGGTTACCCTGCAGCCTCTCGCCAGGGGCACTCCCCTTCCCCTTCGCCTTCTTCCCCTCCCCCGTCCCCCTGGCGGGAGAAGGGAGGCCTAACTCGCCTGCCCGTGGCGCGGGCGTGGGGATTTCCTAGACCCGTGCTTCTGTTGCCAGCCTTGCGGCTCCTGTGGGTGACGACACCCCAAGACGCTGAGGCTGGGCTTGGGGGCGGCAGGCCGCCAGGGATTCCAGCCAAGGACCCTAGCCAGGCTCAGAAAGTCCAGCGGTCGCCGCTGCCTCCCTGAAGCCTATGCAAATCCGGCCTCCTTTTGTGTGCGAGAAGGTTGTTGGGGTCTGGGGAGCATAAGAGGTGCAAGATCCCAACTGCTGCGTGCCGCCCTAAGGGGGGCTTTGGTGGGAGCTGCTCCTGCCCCCTCGTTTCCGCCCTGTAGTCCCAGAGCCTACAGATCTTCCCTTCCTTCGGGAGGAGTCGCAAGACCCAAAAGCTGGAGGCGGCGGCGGCGACTCTGCAGCCATCCAGAAGCGGGAGCCAGAGCTGAGGCTCCAACGCAAAAACGCAGGACGAGTGAGTTCCGGGCGCCCTCTAGGGGCCGCGTGGGGAGAGGCGCCTGGAGCTAGGGCCCTGGGAGCCTGGGTCTGAGAGACGCTTGGGAGCCGTGGCGGAAAATAATAACGATAATAATATTAAATATTTATTTATTTATTTATTTACTTACTTACTTACTTACTTACTTACTTACTTACTTACTTATGAAAGAGCGCGTGGAGAGGCAGAGGGAGAGGGAGAAGTAGACTCCCTGCTGAGCGGCGAGCCCCACACGGTCCATCCAAGTACTCCCAGATCATGACCTGAGCCCAAGTTGGACGCTTCCGCGACTGAGCCATCCAGGCGCCCCAATAACGATAGTAATATTGATAAATAACAGTACTGAGTGCTTGCTGTGTTCAAGACACTACACTGTTTTAAAAGTACTAATACATTTCCAACAACCATCCTGTGAGGTAAGTGGTATTTTCATCCCACTTTATAGACAAGGAAAATGGAAGACCAGAGAGGCCAAGCAACTTGCCTAAGAACTTGCGGTTGCTAATGGCAGTATTCCAACCCTGGGTCTAACCCTAGGGCGGAGTTCTCTGGGAGGGGGATGGCTGAGTCCAGGGGTGCAGTGGACTTGGGAAGGACTAGAGGCGAGACCACACCAGCCTCCTCACAGGATTTGTCCTATTGTGGAGGCTCTTAGCCGGGAGATCTGCTGGGAAATTGCCTCCTAGGGCTCTGGAAAAACCACTTCCAATCCACCCCAATCCACTGGGCCTCCTTCAGCTCTGACTGTCCCCTCTACCCCTCAAGGACACGCCCTGCAGCACTGCCAGGCCTGTGAGACCTCCTCCTTCTTCCCCATACTTGTTCAGCACCCATCCTCTGGGTCTTCCCAGCCTGGGCTTGCCTCCTTCTAGGAGCCCTCTAGGATTAGAAGGAGGTTTTCTGCACTTCCACTCCCTCTCCCTCCCTCTTCTGGGTCAGCACGGTGGAAAGACTCAAACAAGCAGAAAGTTAAAAATAGAATCAAATGAATCACCCTTTATTAGACAAAGGACTGGAGAACCAGGAAGGAAAATCCTTCCTCTCCTTTTCCATCTGCTCTGTGCAGAGCCTATAGCTCTGGGCTGGAGAATGGGGGAACAGATTGGGGTAGGCGGGAGAGTGCAGCCTCAAGTTCAGAGAGCTGGTGGGGATTTCTTTTGACCACTTAGACAGTAAGTTTCAGTTAGAATATGAAAAGAAAAGAGAGCATGGCCTTCCCTTCTTCCCTGCCTCCTCCAGAGTTGTGAGGGGTGGGGGGTAGGGGAGTGTCCCTGGGGAGGTTCTTTTATGTACATTGTAGGGTGTACTCATTTATTTTTTAAAGTAAGCTGTGTGCCCAACATGGGCTTGAACCCACAACCCTGGGATCAAGAGTTGCATGCTCTACTGACTGAGCCAGCTGGGGGCCCTTTTATTTGTATGTACGTATGTACGTAAGCTCTATGCCAAACATGAGAAGGTGTATTCACTTATATATAAATAGATTCTGCCAGTGCCTTAAACTTGAACATGTTGGACTCACTGGGAATCTTGTTAAAATGCAGATTCTCATTGATCACATCTGGAGTGGGCCTGGATCCTGAATTGAGAACAAACTTCAGGTGCTGTTGATGCTCCTTTTGGAGGATCAAGGTGGTAAATTATCATCCTTTGTTTGAGATCTAATCCTGGGCTCTCAAACTTGCCTGTCACATATGGCCTACAGCCTTATTTTATTGCCCAGGAGTATTTTTTCCATTTTATTTAAAGAAATGAAATATATAGATACGATTGATATGACTTCTGATAGGTTTTCACTTTTTATTTTTATTTTTTTTATTTTTTAAAGATATTATTTATTTATTAGAGAGATAGCACAAGTAGGCAGAGCAGCAGGCAGAGGGAGAGGGAGAAGCAGGCTCTCCACCAAGCAAGGAGCCCGATGCAGGGCTCTATCCCAGGACCCTGGGATCATGACCTGAGCCGAAGGCAGCTGCTTAACCGACTGAGCCACCCAGGCACCCCTTTATTTTTATTTTTTCTGATAGGTTTTTTAATGCACTCTCCCCAGGGGGCCTGGTGGCTCAGTCAGTTAAGCATCCGACTTGATCTCAGCTCAGGTGTTGATCTCAGAGTCCAGAGTTCAAGCCCCAGGTTGGGCTCCTCGCTGGGTGTGGCGCCTACTTAAAAAAAAAAAAAAAGCCCTCTCCCCTATGCCACAGGCCTCACCCGCTCCCTGTTATCTTGCATCCTGCCCCTTCCCTGTAACCTACAGTGGCCCCTTCCGATCTCCCATTTCCTCTCCTTCTGCACCTGTTCCTCTTTTTTAGAATCCTCTTTCACTCCTAGGCGGGTGCTGGGGTGGCTTTGGATATCGGCCTAGGTTTTGAGCTCAGTTTCTCTGTTTCCTAGCCTCGGGCAAGTTAATTAAATTTTAGGAGCCTACCGTTTCCTTGCCCAAATTATAGAGCCAACCCTTTCCCGGATTACCGAAGGGATTAAGGAGATAACGCAGGTAAAAAACGCTTGGCTCTTGGTTGGTACTCCAGGAAAGGCGCAGGGAGCCCCAGAGTGGCTTGACCTGATTTTTCTCTGCACCAGGCAGGGTAGGGCGGTAGGAGGCAGGTCCTGCAAATTGCAGAGGCGCCGCCCTCCCCAGACCCTTGATTTCCCCGGCAAAGTGAAGTGGTGGCCCTCCTGGCCCGGGGCTTTCCTTCCTCAGCGCCTGAAGGGGGCGCTATCATGTATTAAGTGCTCTGCACGCCCCGCCTCCGATCAAGGAGCAGATTAGTCCCCACTTCCGGGCGGGTGGGGAAGAAGCTGGTATTGACCCTGCCCGGCTGGGTGGAGACCCGAGGAAGGGAACCCTCAGTGGAGACCCACCCAGCCCTAGACCCCTCCCCGTCCCCCAGGCGCTCGGCAGGGGTGGGGTCGTTGCAGGGCAGGGCTCACCACTCCCCCCCCCACAAACACCCCTCTACACGTGTGCACAAGCACACAGTGTCACTCTCAGCCTGGGTCTCACGCTGAGACCCCGTGTCCACACAGGTCAACAGTCGTGTTGCGTCTAGACATTTACCCCCTCGTTCTCCGGAGAGGTCTTGGTTACAGACCAACTGCTTGTTCCAGATCTCACCCTCACATTTGCTTCCCGTCCAGGAAAACACAGGACGGCAAGCATTCACCCCTGTGTTCCCAGGTGGCCACATGGCCACCCCCCCGACGGCATCTGCGGATGCCGCAGGTTCACAGGAAAACGCTTAAGGCGCCCTTTCACCAGTGCACTTGCCGTCAAGGGGAAGCCAGCTCCAGCTCCCTGGCAAGCTTGTTCGGGAGCCGAGGCCTGCGAGCTCACACTCAAGGCAGATGCCCTTGGACCTATTTCGGATCCACAGGCGTGGACTTCTTTCTCTTTCATATCGCAGGCCGGAAATTGGGCTCTTTCGGGCCAGCTGAGGACCGAATTGGGGTGGATTCCGCTCTGGGATGCGCAGGAGGAGAGGGAGAAGACAGTTTATTAACCCCACATAAGTCCCAAATCAACTCTGCGTTAACTACTGTCCCAGGGCAGAGGGAGGAACAGGCCTCTCACGGTAGGCACGCAGGGCACCGGCCCGCGAGGGCTCCTCCCGCCGGTTTGCAGGGCTGGTCACACCGGCCAGCCTAGACCCGGTGGGAGAAGCTTCTAGCGCCGAGAAAATGGAGGGGCGGCGGTGTGTGAGAGATGGCGGCGTGTCTCCATAGGCGGTCGGCTGAAGCAGCGGATCTTTGAAGGCCTGGGGGCCTCTGGTTGCACAAACTGAACAGAACTTCTAGTTCAAAGTAGGCCCCGCGCAATCCCTGCGCCTTCTGCCCTGGGGTGGGCTCCACGGCCCCTTCCACGCAGCAGTGTCGCTTCCTCGCTTGTCACGTGGCGTCGCTCCCAGTTCACCTGAGCCCAGCGGGCGGTCCCCTGCCAGGAATGGCCCCCGTTGCGCCGGAGAGGGGAAGCTCTGCTTGCGGCCAGCCGCGGCCTCCCGCCCGTCCAGGCCCAAAGCTCTGTCGGGAAGCTCAGAGAACGATTCAGAAGCGTCCAGACTGTCCGGCCCCAACAGAAAAGGACACTCGGGCAGGGAATGCTGGGTTGGTTTGCAATCTACCATAAATGCGGAAAGGACGAGAAACCGACGCTCATTTGGAAGCCCGGCGGGCGGTCCGGAAGCAGCAGCGTGCGTCTGCCTACTGGTTCCGACCCGCCCGCAGACTCGCGCCTGCAGCGGCCTCGTGCCGGGACTCCGCGGGCGCGACTGCCCGGACGCCACCGCGGCGGAAGAGTCCCGCCAGCCTGGCGGTTCCTTCCACGGCCAGTCCCTCCGCTCCGCCGCGGGAACCCTGGCAGGGAAGCCCGCCGCCCGGCGCAGTCCTAGGCTGCGGAGGGTGTCCTGGAAGGCAGCGCCCTAGGGTCGTGGCCGAGAAGAGGCCGCTTTCTACTCCTGCGCTTCAGGGGCTCAAGTCCCGGGCGGCACCGGCCTCTCGAGAGGCCGCTTTTTCTGCGGGCTCGGGACCATCCCCCCGGCTCCCCTCCAGTATTGATGGAAGAGGGGCGCCGAGCCGTGCCTGGTGCCGCCCCACTCAGGGACCCCGGGCCTCAGATTCGCTCCTGTGAGTTTGGGGCAGAGACTCCAAAGCCGCGTTCCACCGGCCCTGACCCGGCACCGCGCCTCGGCTCCCGGGGACCCGGACCCGCCCAGCGGCAGAAAGGTAAGCTCCTGGAAACCCGTGGGAGGAGTGCGGTGCTTCGGGTCAGGATTCTTCCAGTGGCCAGGAGGACGAGGGCTCAGGGCTTTAGGGTCCAACCTGGAAGGAGAGAGGCTCTCCTCCCCGTGGCTCTCGGATGCAAATAAGCGCCACCCAGAGCCTCCTTGTCTCCAGTCCCACCGGTGTCCTGCGCCGCTCCACTCGGGGAAGGCGGAGAGAGAAGGCCAGGTGCTGTTATGTTTTAGTAGGGGAGAAAGCACAGCTGCGCGTGTGGGGCTGGGAAGCTGTCCGGAAGCTGTGGTGGGAGGGTCCTCACGTTGAATGCTGCTGCCTCCTCCTCACATTCCTGGGCGGGGCAGGAATCCTGGGGGAAAAGGAAGAGCCAATCCCAGCCCTGACCGCTCCTCTCCAGAGAGCTGAACTTTGCCTACATCTCTGCCTTTATGGCCGTTGGATGTAGGAGTAGGGGGTAGGAGTGCTTAGCCTCTTAGATCTCTGGGCTGCAGGCCTGGCAGCTGGCAATAGCCACACCAGTTGTCCTGATAAATGGGTCTTCTTAGCGACTGGAGTCCACAAAGGAGACTGGTAGGAAACATCATTCCTCTCCAGCCCCTACAGGACAGAAGCCCAGCTCACCCACATAAGGTTCAGAGAAGACTTTTCAACCCTAGCCTGCAGAGATTATTCCCCTTCCTTGAACCCTTGATTTTCTCCATGCTCATCAGTGTGTAAGTCTGGGTTCAGCTAACTCAAGAGAAAAATTCCCTTATTGCAGGGATACTAGGATAGGCAGGAAGGCTGAAGAATGAAAGAAAATCCATTTTTGGAAACACCACGGAGTCAAAGGGCAGGAAAGCCTGGTTAGGGCACTGCTGCGGGCACCCGGTCACTAGACTCTCGGCATGGGCATCCCTGTGTGTCATTTCTAGTCTCCTTCCGTCATTGTGACCTTTACTCCCTCAAGATTCCAAGTGTTCTGTGGGATCATTTGATTGGCTAAATCTAGGACACATGTCTGGGCACCGGCTGGCAGAGATGGGGAGAGGACATAGTCCCTTAGGTTTCTATATGAAAAGCAAAAACTCCTTGACCAATATTTACCTCATTTGGGGACTATCCCCCAAATCAGGAAGAGTGTTCAGATGCTAGGTTTAAAAAGAAGAAAATGATAATGTCACGGGGCCCCTGAGTGGCTCAGTCAGCTAAGCATCTGCCTTCAGCTCAGGTCATGATCTCGGGGTCTTGGGATGGAGCCCAAACCCAGAGTGGGGCTCCCTGCTCAGTGGAGAGTCTGCTTCTCCCTCTGCCCCTCCCCCTACTCGTGTTCTCTCCCGCTCGCTCTGCTCTCTCTCTCTCAAAAAAATAATCTTTTAAAAAAAGAAAGTGATGTCACTACAGTCCACCCCCTGTGGCTTAACATCCACATGTGCTTTTCTTTCTGATTTTACAGTCCGTTCCCCCACAAAATGCTCCCATCCAACATATGCTGCCATCACTCACACAGACGGTATTCAACTTGCCCCCGAGGAGACAATCCAAACCTCACAGCTCTAGGTTCAGGTCAGGGTCTTTGTTTGATTTCCCTTTTAGTTCCGTTGGAATCCTGTCTCAGTCTTCTGCAACCTGTGGACCAGACCGAATTATAAGGTTAATCACCATCGTACAAAATAATACAACAGCAAGGGAATAAAAACTGGAAAAATGCAAATAAGTTAAATTATACAAGCATCTACCATAACAAAGGTTAGGAGGTGAAAGCCCCTATCTTTCTTTCTGCAATATGAGATTCTGTTCTGTATTTATGACATCTCTTCCTTTTTCTACGCCATGTTTCTTTTGCCTTCAGCCAGCACATGAGAGGGTTTGTGTTCTCTACTCAGGGAAGAAGCAAGCCTTTGTTCCTGAGGATCTGAGTCCTTGATGGTCCTGCCTATGAAGGCTCTGGTGGCCTTCCATTAACTTTTACCGCTGGACATAATAGCACTGGGAGGCACCCCAAGGGAACCCCTTGGTTCCACGAATGCTTCTTGTTACCTATTGCGTAGAGTAAAAATCCTACTAGACCTTGATATTCAGAATTAATCACCTTGGCTAATCCAACGATCCCCCCCGTCTTTTTTTTTTTAAAGATTTTATTTACTTATTTGACAGAGAGAGAGATCACAAGTAGGCAGAGAGAGAGGGGGAAGCAGGCTCCCTGCTGAGCAGAGAGCCCGATGCGGGGCTCGATCCCAGGACCCTGAGATCATGACCTGAGCCGAAGGCAGAGGCTTCAACCCACTGAGCCACCCAGGTGCCCCCACGGTCCCCCTTTAACCTGTCCATCCATTGGCAAGAGCGACCAGAAATGACCAGGCAGCAATTTCTGTTCTAATTCAGTAAGAATGTTGTTTCTCCTGGTGGGAACTTTCTTCCCTCTAGGACTGTCTAAACTTAATCCAGCAGAAACAAGAGTCGCAGGAAATGAGGGTGTGTTGGATACTTGTAGAAAGTGCCACCCCTCTTTCTGGACCCATTTGATTGGCTCTGGGAGAAATAGCATCCTGATATTAATCACTAGTTCAAAGCATAAACCCCGGGACACCTGGGTGGCTCGGTTGGGTGTCTGCCTTCGGCTCAGGTCATGATTCCAGGGTCCTGGGATCAAGTCCCACATTGGGCTCCTTGCTTGGTGGGGTGCCTGCTTCTCCCTCTGCCTGCTGCTCCTCCTGCTTGTGCCCTCTCTCCCTGACAAATAAATAAATCTTTAAAAATAAATTTTAAAAAAAACCCCAAAACAAAGCATATACCCCCTCCTTGAAGTACTGCACCCCACAACCACAAAATTTTAAGTTCTAAAAAGACTCCAAAAACACACTGGCTCAAATAAGAGAAAAGTTTACGTTTATCTTACAACTGGGGAAGAAAGAGAGTTCTGCTCTGTGAACACATCTAGAGACTCAAGCTATGAAGAAATTCTGCCAGCTTCATCAGGTGCCTTCCAAAGCTGTCAGTCCTGGCCAGCCGGAAGGAAAGGGTGTGGCAAGCCCAAGACAAGCTCTTTAAGATGGCTTGAACGCTGTACCTATCAATTCCACCCACATTCCATGGAGGAGAACCAGCTAGGAGGGAGGCTGGGACATGTAGTCCCTGGGTGCACTACATATGCTCAGGAGAAAGGGAGAAGGTGTGAGGGGACAAGCTGTAGTCTTTACTACACCATTCCATGGATCTATACTCAGCTGCTTCTGGCTGATGGGATACATAAGATCAGTGAATCTCATGGACATTAGCTTGTTTTTTTTTTTTTTTTTAAGATTTTATTTATTTGACAGAGAGAGAGAGAGAGATCACAAGTAGGCAGAGAGGAGGCAGAGAGAGAGGGGGAAGCAGGCTCCCCGCTGAGCAGAGACCCCGATGCGGGGCTCGATCCCAGCACCCGGAGATCATGACCTGAGCCGAAGGCAGAGGCTTTCACCCACTGAGCCACCCAGGCACCCCCTTTTTAGTTTTTTAAACTGCAAAATAAATTCTTGTGGTTTTTTTTAAATTTTATTTATTTATCTGAGAGAGAGAGAGAAAGTGAGAGCATGAGAGGAGAGAAGGTCAGAGGGAGAAGCAGACTCCCCACGGAGCTGGGAGCCCGATGTGGGACTCTATCCCGGGACTCCAGGATCATGACCTGAGTCGAAGGCAGTCACTTAACCAACTGAGCCACCCAGGCGCCCAAAATAAATTCTTGTTAAGAAGCAATGCCGTGGGGCGCCTGGGTGGCTCAGTGAGTTAAGCCTCTGCCTTCGGCTCGGGTCATAATCTCAGGGTCCTGGGATCGAGCCCCGCATCGGGCTCTCTGCTCAGCGGGGAGCCTGTTTCCCCCTTTCTCTCTGCCTGCCTCTCTGCCTACTTGTGATCTCTCTCTCCGTCAAATAAATTAAAAAAAAAAAAAAAAAAAAAAAAGAAGCAATGCCGTGTAGGAAATCAGATAGTTATAAGGCATAGAGTAAATCCATGGATGAGAGTATTGGCGGAAGCTTGATGCTCAGTGAAGGCGTATCCAAACCCTCCACTAGATACCTCCCTGGTCTCCCTGGGGTTTTAGAACAGTGAGGGGGACTTGGGGTTGATGGCCACTGCTGGCAGACTGGGAATTTTGCAGTGATGGTAACCAGATTCGCTTTGGTGAGATGTTGAGTTCATACAGAGCTTTCATCTCAATCTTGGGGCCATCTGTTCCAAAGTGGGCCCTGGGTTCTCTGGGAAAGGAGACTGAGATCCGGGGAGGGGGTTATCTCCACTTGACGATTAAGAACACTTTCTGTAGTGGGAGGCTTTTAGTGACCAATTCCGTAAAACACAAATATTTTCACACTCTATATCCATCCCCAAAGATTCTTTTTTATGCCATTTCTTTCCTCTTCCTTGCCCCAAATCTTTAATCTCGTTCCTTTCAAGTCCTTTCCATCTGTCTCAAGCATTCACCACCGCCCATTCACTCAACACAAATCCTTGCTTCAGGCCGCCTCTCCCTACAGACCGAGTGAGCCACAAAAGATGCTGTTCAGGATTCTGCCCATGAGGAAGGCTTCTCTTCTCTTCTGTACAGGAATGGGCCATTTCTGGCCACGGTTGGCATACTGCACTATAAAGTAGACTTGAAATTTTTCTTTCTCTGTCATCTGGTGTTAGGGATTCACCGTGGGCTCAGAGATGTGGAGTGAGGGGTGGCACATCATGGTATGTTGGGGGGGTAAGTTGGCTGCCTGTGGTAAAAAATGTAAGGAGGCCCCCACTGTCACGGTCATGCCTTCAGGACCTACTTGGATCTGATCCCACAAGCTCCCTTTCTACTTAATGGACTCTAAAGGATACAGCCAGCACATGACTAGGTAGACCAGATAGCCAGCTCAGTCCATCTTGGGGTTTCATGTACACCAAGCGATCTATAGCAAACCCAGGCCTCCTCCTATAAGTAGGTATATATTTTTTTAATTTTTAATTTTTTTTAACGTAGGCTCCATGCCTAATGTGGGGCTTGAATTCATGACCCTGAGAAGATCAGGAGTCACATGCTCTACTGATTGGGCCAGCCAGGTACTCTAGCTATTTTCTTTTGAGGGGGAAAAAAAAGGCTCTTGGTTCTTTACTAGGCCATGAGAAGTGCCTCTACTGTGACACAGCACAAGCTCCATATAGCGCCCTGATGTGCTGTAGAAAATAGGAACTTTCTCCAAGCCTCATCCATGTTCTACCATCTCTTGATAATTAAATGGAGATGTGATAGGAATCATCAGCCTTCACTTTTAATGTTTTCAGTGGTGTAATTTTTGAAATTCCCTCAGGATGTAGCTTTTTAAAAAAAGATTTTTTTTTTAAAGATTTTATTTATTTATTTGCCAGAGAGAGCACAAGCAGAGAGGGAGCAGCAGGCAGAGGGAGAAGCAGGCTCCCCACTGAGCAGGGAGCCCAACTCGGAACTCGATCCCAGGACCCTGGGGTCATGACCTGAGCTGAAGGCAGACGCTCAACTGACTGAGGCACCCAGGCGTCCCTAAAGATTTATTTATTTATTTGAGGGGGGCAGAGGGAGAGAGAGAGAATCTCAGGCATACTCCCCACTGAGCATGGAGCCTGGCATGGGGCTCAATCTCACGACCCTGAGATCAGAACCTGAGCCAAAATCAAGAGTCTGGTGCTCAGACTGAGCCACCCCGGTGACCCAGTGAAGCTTTTGGTCTACTATTTGGTAGCAAGTGAAAGTTCTAGGGGCTCCTGTTTTGCGTTCTGAACTACTGGATCCCCAAAGTGTATTTTTTGCTAGTTCCTGAGGATAAAAAGGAGGATAGCCATGGAATGGGTTTGCAATCCCACCGGGCCCACTGCAAGGCAGGTTGAGTGAAAAAATTATCTCAGGACCTCCATAAGCCTCCACTCTAACTGATGGATCGCAGGGGTACTTGCATTCATTGAAAGCCAGTGACTAATAACCTCTCAAAGGGTAAATGTTTCTTTCTATAGATCTTAATTCCCCTGGGAATAGTTGAGGCTTCCTTGAAGGAAGGTCAATAGGAGATTTCAATATAGTTCTGTGGTCAGGAGCACAGATCTGGAGCTGGCCTGGGTTTGAAATTTCTCTGTGTCTTAGTTTCGTAAACTGTGGAATGGGGGTGGTTGTGCCTACTTTATTGGGTAGTTTTCCCCCCTATAGTCAGGTTTGAGATATAATTTGTATACAATAAAGTTTGCCCTTTTTATGGGCAGGTCTATGAATTTTGACAAATGTACCCATTTGTGTAACCATTGTGGAGACTCACAAATTATAATAGTGTAGTATGGTGAATGCCACTGTTGGTGAAACCAGTAGGAGGTGTTCCCAAACTGGCCTGGGAGGGGAAACCAAGGAAGACTTCCTATAGGAGGTGATCTTTTAGCTGGGTGCTGATGGGTGAGGAGGCGTTCGTACAACCAAGATATAGGATATTTTCATCACCTTCCCCCCATCCCCTGCCACCAAATTCCCTCATACCCTATTGTAGGCAGTCTCTCCCTCATCCCTAGCTCCTGGTAATCCCGGTAACATCTTACCTGCCTTCTGTTCCTATTGCTTGCCTTTTCCAGAATGTCACGTAAATGGAATCATACTGTATGTAGCCTTTTGAGTCTAGCTTTTCACACTTAACATGGCGTAGTGAAGGTCATCCATGCTCTCGCATGTATCAATAATTCAGTACTTTTCGCTGCTGTGTAGTATTGCTTTGCGTGGATGTACCACGGTTTGTGTATCTATTCATCAGTTGAAGGACATTAGGGTTATTTCCAGCTTTTGGCAATTATGAATAAAGTCAATATAAACATTCGTCTTTAGGGTTTTATATGAACATAATTTTTCTTTTTCTTGGGTAAATACTCAGAAGGGGGGATTGCTGGGTCATATAGTAAGTATGTATGTATGTATAGCTTTATAAGAAACTGCCACGCTGTTTTCCAAAATGCCTGTGCCATTTTGCAATTCCACGAGCAATGTATGAGAGTTCTGGTTACTCCATATCCTGGTCTACACTTGGTATGTTGGTATGTTCAGTTTTAAATTTTTGAACCTTTATTTATTTCTAAAGATTTTTTTTTTTTTTTTATTTGAGAGGGAGAGATTGAGCATGAGCAGGAGGAGAGAGGAGCAGAGGGAAAGGGAGAAGCAGACTCCCCACTGAGCAGGGAGCCTGATATGGGGCTTGATCCCAGGACCCAGAGATCATGACCTGAGCCAAAGGCAGACACTTAATCAACTGAGCCACCCAGGTGCCCCTTAACTATTTTAGAGCAATGATATCTTATTGTGGTTTTAATTTATATTACCCTAATGATTAATGATGTTAATCACCTTTCCTAATGTCTATTTGGTAAAGTGTCTCTTCAAATCATTTGCCGATTTAAAAAATTGGATTGCTTACTTTCTCTTTATTGAGTTTTGAGAGCTCTTTATATATTCTGGATACAAATCCTTGATCAGCTATGTGTTTTCCAAATATTTTCCTCCAGTCTGTGGTTTGTCTTTTAATTTTCTGAGCAGTGTTTATTGAAGAGAAGAAGTTTAAAATTTTTTATGAAGTCTATCAGTTTTTTCTTTTATGGATAGTGCTTTTGGAGTCATAACTAAGAAATCTTTGACTAACCCAAAGTTATAAAGATTTTCTTCTGTTTCTTCTAAATGTTTTATAGTTTTAAATTCTACATTTAGATCTATAATCCATTTTGAGTTAATTTTTGTACCTGCTGCAAGGTATTCATCAACTATTTTTGGTATATGAATTATAGGGAAGTTTCGAGGATTAAATGAACAAATACATGTAAAGCACTTGCAGTGGTGCTTCGTTCATAATTAGTGGTAGCTATAATTATTTTTTTAAAGATTTTATTTATTTATGACAGAGAGAGCTAGCAAGAGAGGGAGCACAGGCACAGGGGAGCTTGGTAGGGAGAAGCCCCGATGCGGGGCTCGATCCCAGGACCCTGAGATCATGACCTGAGCCAAAGGCAGACGCTTAACAACTGAGCCACCCAGGTGTCCCAGTAGCTGTAATCATTAAAGAACATTATTGTGCTGTTATTATAGAATTCCTCATTACAAATGCTTAATTTCTCTTTTACTTAAGGGGCTTTGGGTCTGTGAAACGACTCAGGGCTGGGAATCGAAAGAGATGCCCACATTCTCTATCATTGGGGGCTTACTCTCTATCGTCATTACTTACTCACTCTTTAAGTAACAGAGACCTAAAATAACAGAGATTTAAACAAGATAGGAATTTATTTCTCACTTATGTGACAACTCAAATGTAGGCTTGTCTCTTTCACAAGGCCATCCAGGGACCTAGGCTCCTTTTTACCTTGTTTTCTCACCATCACTAAAATATTGCCCTGGTCCACATTCTAAAATGTCTCATAATCACTTCTGTATTCTGAGAAGCAAGCTAGAGAAAGAGGAGGAAGAAGGATATAACCTTTAAAGACACAACCTGGAAATTATACATGTTGCTGTCACTCACATCCTATTGGTTAGAGCTTAGTCACATGGCCATACCTAGCTGCAAGGGGCTCTGGGAAATGTAGTCTTTATTCTTGGTAACCGTGCATTTTGCTAAAAATCAGAGGTCCTATTTCTAAGAGAGAGAAGGGGAAAATAGATATTGGGAAACAATTTGTAGTTTTGCCACAGTAACTCAACTCAAACTTCTACTCGCCATTTTTTACCATTAAAGAAATACTGATCAAGTGGTACCCTAATGGGCTATTTTAGTTCCAGGCACTTAATTAGAAGAAGGAAAAATAATTATAATGGTCAGGGACCTCTGCTGCCTAATGTGCTATTTACATTTGCCTCTGCTACTTAAGTGTTGCTACTTGGTTTAAAGCATAATAGAGTTTGGGTTGCCTGGGTGGCTCAGTCAGTTAAGGCTCTGACACTTGATTTTGGCTCAGGTCATGATCTCAGGGTCATGAAATCGATCCGGGTGTTGAGCTCTGTGCTGGGCGTGGAGCCTGCTTGAGATCTCCCTCTAAAAGAATAAAAACAAAGCACACAATTCCTTTTTTTTTGAAACAGAGAGCCACTCACCACCTCTCAGTAGCATCTCTAACCTACAGAGAATCACTTACTAAATAAAGTGCTTTTTGGTGCTTCTGTGATTTCCTTCACCAAAGCACTTTCCAAGTTCTTTGAGAATGAAACATCCGGGACCCTTTCCAGGGACATAATGTGTGGGTGGTCAAGTCGCACTGGATAAATATTCTCCAATGTGCCTATCTTCACATGTTTTCAGATTCCTATGAGGCTCCACTGCTTGTGACATTGTGATGTAAATTCAATCTGAATTTGTTGGTGTACGCGTACTTATCAAAGATCCTGAAGTTGATGTTCTAGTTTGGGCAGCTGGGAGTCCGGGTTTGTCAACGATGTGCTCCTTCAAACAGAACCACTCCCCAAAACTGGCAAGCTGAGATTTGACATATCTAAAGAAAATGTTGGGTAGGAGGGGCAGAGCATGAGAATAAATGGTGTCCTCTTGCAAGGTAACTCCAGAAGTCACATCATCATCAAGAGAAGGGCATTGCCAGGCAGTGGGGAGTTGCTGCTTCAGCTGGTGAGGACGCTCAGTGATAGTTGAGGATTTCCTCTAAGTGTCTCTTACATAGTCCTATTCTGGTTCTTAGGGTTCCCATTTTTTCCTAATCAAATGTCCTAATTTTATAAGACTATGATTTGCCTAACATTATAGTTCAAGAACCAATAGGATCACATTCTCAGATTGGTTTTCATTTATGTCAGCCCTGTTGATACAAGAAATAAGGTATATTTTCCAGCAACAGTAGAAAGTCCATGGGTTTAGGTTAATGTTTTGAGCTGAGGATTTAAGGCTTGAACTTGTTATCCAACTTCTAGAAGCTGTTCTGTGGTTTTAGAAGCATGTACTCCTTTCCCTATGGTCTCCTAAAGCCTGTCCTCGGTGGATACTGCATTCTAGGTGATCACAAGCAGTAATTTAATTAGATGGTTTGTAGTGTATGGCATAGGCCACCGAATTCCCATTCCTGAACTCCAGTAGACCTGTAGCCCTAACTAAGCCAAATAACTGATCCCCATTTCTCCCATTCTCCTTATAATCTTTCACCTGCCATCATTTGTCTGGTACCAATTTATGTACCAGTTAGGGTTCTTGGCAGCAAGCACAAAAATTAACTTTGGCTACCCTAAATATAAAAGAGTAAAGAGAGTTTTTTCAAAAGAATTGAGTAGCTCAGGGACGCCTGGGGGGCCCAATCCATTGAGTGGCTGCCTTTGGCTCAGGTCATGATCCCAGGGTCCTGGGATCGAGTCCTGCATCGGGCTTCTTGCTCAGCAGGGAGCCTGCTTCTCCCTCTGCCTGCTCTGCCTGCCACTGCCCCCTGCTTGTGTGTGTCTCTTAATTCTTTCTCTCTCTGACAAATAAATAAGTCTTTAAAAAAAAAAGAGTCAGGTAGCTCAAAGAATCCATATAAATGCCGAAGAGCCAGTGTTCAAGAA
This sequence comes from Potos flavus, assembly GCA_028534135.1. Classification (NCBI taxonomy): domain Eukaryota; kingdom Metazoa; phylum Chordata; class Mammalia; order Carnivora; family Procyonidae; genus Potos; species Potos flavus. Next base: position 24,145,674 of record CM052894.1, on the reverse strand, counting down.
CTAGGAAGGCAAGAGATACAGCCAAGGTCAAACCACCAGAATATTCTGGCTGGAGTCCCCACTGAACACTGGTGTCTCCAGTGCTGCTGGTGTTGTGTTCCCAGCCCCAGTGTTCCCACTTTGAATAACTTCTCACCTCTCCCTGTATCTCTGAGTCATCCCAGGGAGGAGCATTAATCGGCTTAACTCGGGTCGTGTGCCCACAGGCTGGCAGATAGTGGGATGGAGAGAGAAAGCTCTGGCCCCTTTGCTTCTGTAGTGGCAGAAGAGCTTCTGCCTTCTTCTAAGTCACACACAAAGGGGGGTTCCTCCCGAATTGGAGTGCGTCCAGATGTGGAGTAGCCAAGCGCACATATACGCACAGCTGTTCACTGTAGCTGAGGACTTCCTGGCTCTCCTTTTCCTCCATATGGCCAAGAATCCCCCTCCAACTGCAGCCTGTCCTTGCATTTAACCCATGTCACTGACAAACCCCAGGCCCGGAGCCACATCCCCACCGCATGCTTTCTCTTTCACCAGGCCACAGAGCCCTGCTGCAGAAACTCACGCAGGTAAATTCATGGGGTCCAGCTTTTGCTGAATCTCCCCAGGGCTTAGAAATCCTCTTATGTTAGATATCATACTATTTACCTCTGAAAAATAAGATTCTTTTCATATGTGGCTCAAATTAACAATGATTCTTTAATAGCATCTAATATCCATCCCACATTCAGACTGTTCCGCAAATCTTGTGAAGGTGATCTTTTGGTAAGGAAAATATGGTCACATCACATCCTCCATTAAATTCTTTGAACATACCAGTATTGTAAAATAATACAAATGCAAACAGTACAGAGTGGGATGGGGTAAAAAGGAAGAGTGCCTGTCTTCCTCCTCTCCTTTCTCTTCTCTCCTCTCCTTTCTAGTCCAGTCCATCTCCTCAAGGGTTGATTTCTTGTGTGTTCTGTCAGTAAGTTTCCAGACATTCACAAGCAAGCAGGTGCATATATACGTATATCCTTAACACAGAATACAAAGGGATCAAACCATACACACTCTCATATGACTTGCTTTATTCATTTGATAACCTATCTTGGATAACCATCTTTCCACTTCGGTAAAAAAAATTTTTTTAAAGATTTTATTTATTTATTTGACAGAGAGAGAGACACACAGTGAGAGAGGGAACACAAGCAGGGGGAGTGGAAGAGGGAGAAGCAGACTTCCCACAGAGTAGGGAGCCCAATGCGGGACTTGATCCCAGGACCCGAAGGCAGACGCTTAATGACTGAACCACCCAGGAGCCCCTATGGCAGTAAAAATTTTTTAAAAAGTGTTTCAGTGGTTCCTGTCTCCCTGTCTCACTGGAGTGCCAGCTTTCCAAATAGCGCGCAGTTCCCTGAGTGCCCCCCTATCCTCTCCTAACCGCCGTGGCCATGTGCATGCTTTTTCCTCTTCTGGAATGTCTTCTTTTTCTTGGGACCCAGTAAACTCTTACCCTCTGCAAAGCCTTCCCTGCCCTTGGGAAAGAAGTAGGCTTTCTTCCCAGTTTCCCAAATGCCCTTGGTATTCTTCTCCCATCATACTCATCATGAGGTTTTGTGAGTGCTTATTTACTTATCTTTCTCTCCCAGGAGACCGTAAGCTCCAGAGGGCATCCTCTGAGTTATAACTAACTCTGTCCCAGTGCCTGTCTCAGGGCTGAGTTAGAAATGGTGCTTAATAATAGTTGTTACTGGGCTCCTTCTCCCACCCATGGAGATCAAGAACATCCTAGGGTAATAGAAATGCAGGGCCACTGCGCCCCTCTCCCCATCGTTCAATCAGCAGGATACTAGGAGACAAGACCTGGAGAGGACCGAGGATTGAGATTCTCCAAGGCTGGTTGGCATTGAGTGGAATCCTCTGAGTGACAGTAAGCCAAGATTCCTCTGTTTTGGGGCTCTCCTAATTAGGACCTATTGTGTGAAGGCAGAAATTTTGGCAAGAATAGATGGGGACTTGAGTAACAATGACCCCAAGCCCACCAGGCTGACCTTGGCATTTCAGGGACAGGCAGAGTGAGAATTACTGAACATTGGTTGTACCCAGAGAATAAGGCCATGTTTCACTAAAACAAATAAGATGTTGCCCGTTATACGTTCATCCAACCTTCTGCTAGTGCATTCCTCTCACAAGGTTGCAATCAAGGTATCATCTGGGGCTGCGGTCTCATTTGAAGGCTTGACTGGGGAAGGATCTACTTCCAAGTTCATTTGCAAGGTTGTTGGCAGAATTCAGTTCCTTATGGGTTATTGGACTGAGGACAGAAGACCTCAGTTTCTCACTGGCTGTTTGCTAGTAGCTTCCTCATTCCTTGCCACGTGAGTTTCTCTGTAGGGCAGCTCACAGTGTGGCAGCTGGCTTCATCAGAGAAAGTAAGCAAGAGAGCCTGAGAGAGCAAGCAAGATGGTATACACAGTCTTTTCATAACCTAATCTTAGGAGTGATATTCCCTCACTTTTTGCCATATTCTTTTCATCAGAAGCAAGTCTCAAGGTATAGCCCACACTCAAGGGAAGGTGATTCTACAAGGGGAGAGAGATTACAAAGGAAGCAGGGCTCACTGGGGACCATCACAGAGCCTGCCTACCACACCCCTCACTTGTAAAAGCTCCCAGTACCAAGATTCGCTCCTTTCTCCTCCCATCTGTATCCCCACTCTCTTTCCCTGTGATCATGGCCATACAAGGCAAACATTCCTACAGCCCTGGCTGCCTCTCCCGAGTGAGGATCCAGGCCAGCTTCAGAGGGATTTTGGTCTCAGAAAACAGGGACCCAGAACTCAGCTGCCCCAGCTGGTGGAAGAGGTAGATATATTTGGCATGGCCATTGTCAGTGGTTAGCAGACAGGCTGGGTGTGGAGTAGAACCAAGGGCTGGACTGGGGCCTGGAGGCACTGTCTCTCCTGGGGCTGGTCAAATGTATAAGGTACACCAGGCCCTAAGTCCAACTCAGAGTCTTTCCCAAATGAGGAGGGGCTTCAGGGTTAGCTCTCCTTAAGGGCCAGCCCTGCCCAGCTTGGCTAGACTTGGGCCCCATTTACTGGGTGCTGGTTTGAGCATCACTATCTTAATTGCCAAGAGACGGGTGTCTGGGGACTAACAGAGGTCTATGAACCTGGAGAATGAAGAAAGTACATCTTTGTAATATCCCCCTAGGTGTGATCCCCTTTTTGGTGCACCTATTTTTTCCATCTCTGATCCTTCTTTCATTTTTGTTTTTGTTTTCTCAATTCCCTTTTCTTTGACTCCTTCTCTTCTCTCGATTTCACATCCTAAAGCCCGGGGCACAGGATACCCCTAAAATTGCGCCTCTACTCTCTAGTAGGGGGTGCCAGGATTTGGGAGGACTCTTCCCCCATGCTCTTACCACCTGAGGCAAAGGAGGGGTCTTGAGGGTACCCAACTGAGCATCAGAAGATGAGGAGAGGCAGGCTATCCTAGGTCTTCCCACACTGCCTCCACAGAGATCCACAAGAGGGCGCTCTCCATTCTGTACCTGTTCCTACCGTCTCCAGCCCGCCTCCCTGAATACTACTCAAATGAAGACTGACAAATTGAGCAGAAAACTGCCATGCACAGGAAGGCTTGGGAAGGGCACAATACAGCATGAAGAAGAGTGTGGTCCACAGTTTAGTCCCAGCATCCTTCCAGGAGCTTGGAGAAGGTCAGTCCTCAGACCAGTTGTCAGCCTCAGGTTCCCAGAAGCAGAATGGCCAGTACTTACTTCTTCCATGCCCCAATCACCATCTCTGCCAAGGTGCACACTCCTCCAGGAGGGAGCCCAGGTACTACTCATCTCGGTGTCCTCAGGGCCTGGATGAACGAATGGCCAAACAAACGAGCAAACAAAGCCTTAAGAGGCTTTGATTCCATTATATGTGCACACGTGTGAAGTGGCACGTGTACACACATATTCATTGGAGCATTATTTGCAATCTCAAAGATTGGAAACAAATTCAATGTCCATCAGTAGAGGACCAGGACAATCAATTATCTTTCAGCGCAATAGTAGACGGCCATGAAAGGAGTGAGACAGATCTAAATCCAAGGATATGGAGCAAACTCTAGATCTAGTGTTAGGTGTGAAGGAATAGGGCACGTGCTAGGCTGCCACCCACGTGTGGTATGTGGGGAGAGAATATACGTGTCTGAATATGCATAGAAATGCTCAGGAAAGATACCAAGAAAATTACAGCTCTGGCTGTCTCATGAGAGTGACCGAACACCTGAGCTAGTGGGTGGAAGGAAAGCTGACCCGTCACTGTTTGGAACTATTTGGATTTTGTGTTGTGTGGGTATACCGTTTATTCAAAACAAGTTTTAAGAGCACACATTTGGAGCCACGGGCTTGGATCGCCATCCTAGTTCTGCCAATTACCAGCTGTGTGATTGTGAGCAAGTGATATTAGTCTTTGAGTATCAGTTTCTTCATCTGTAAAAATAGACTGTTAGACGTCTGCCCAGTGCTCTGAGAATTGCCAAAGGTGTTCCTGTGGCACACTTGGGAAGCCCAAGAGTTTGCTGACACTGCTACCATTTCTACCGCTACACACGGATGACGAGTGAGGACAAACCTCTGACCAGAAGAGGCCAAAGTTATGTATGAAAATCTCACAAAAGGCAATACAGTGAGAGATCGATGGTGTGATATTTGACCCCACTGATCTGAGCCCCGGGATCAGAGACCAATTTAAATGTCCTCTTTAGGGGGTGCCTGCATGGCGCAGTCCGTTAGGCATGCAACTCTTTGTTTCCACTCAGGTCATGATGTCAGGATTGTGAGATCAACCCCCCGTTGGGCTCTGCACTCAGCGTGGAGTCTTCTTGGAATTCTCTCTCCCTCTGCCCCTTCCTCTCCCTAAAATAAATCAATAAATCTTTAAAATAAATAAATAAATGTCCTCTTAGGGCTCACCTACCAGGAGTAATTACCTAATGGATTCTCTTCCCCCATTTCAGCAACCATGGCCAGGACCAACCTCCTCCAGGACCCTGTCTCAACACCAGACAATTATGTCATAAAATTCCTCCCTTTCTTCCTCTCTCCCTGGATCTCGCCAGTGAAAGAATGGAGCAAATACAAAAGAATATAACATGTAGTCATCTGGGGTTTTGCAAGGGGACGTGCTTGAGATTTCAAGGTTAATGGTCTTTTTTTTTTTTTTTTTTAAGATTTTATTTATTTGTCAGGGAAAGAGAGCACGCACAATCAGGGAGAGCAGAAGGCAGACGGAGAAGCAGGGTCCCCACTGAGTAAAGAGCCTGATGTGGGACTTGATCCCAGGACCCTGGGATTATGACCTGAGCTGAAGGCAGACGCTTAACCGACTGAGCAACAGGCATCCCAAGATTAATGGTCTTTAGAGACACTCTCTCTAAAGTGAGTGCCAGCTTGGGGCACTGCGTCACTGCAGGCTGCGGTGTCGCCTTGGCATCCAAGCTGTAAATGTTAGGCATACTGTTTCATTCATCATTTATTCATCCGACAAAAATTAATTTGGTTCCTTCTCTCTGCCACGATTGGTGAAGGAGAGTAAGCTGCCTGAGGAAGTTATGGCCCATTGGTGAAGGTACACCATTAGATAAACTAATAATAGTAAAGTGCACCAAGCATCAGAGAGCGGGTCAGGCAGGCCTTCCTGCCCAAGTACCAAGCAGAGGTACAGGACTCCGGGGCAGGGGACAGAGGACCCCTCTGGGAGGAAGCGAGGCTTCGGTTCACACTTGAAGATGGAGGGAAGGACAGGTGCTAATGAAGAGAAGCGGTTTTAGGTCCAGCCGGGGCACAGGAAGGAATTTCCCCGACCCCGGCCGGAGCTCAGGGCTGCCATCCCCCGACGTGCCACAAGGTGGAGCTCGTCAGCTGTTCTGGTGGGTTCCGGCTCCTGTCCCTCCGCCTGCAGTGTGGCGGATCTCCCCCCCACCCTCCCCCCCGGCTGGTTGTTTCCACGGGACAAAGCTGTTACAAAGCACCCCCGCCCCTGACTCTGGCAGCCCCTGCGAAGTGTACTGTGTGCCAGAGCTCAAGGGGCTCCTGACGGCCCTGTCCTTGTTTCCTCTTAAAGCCCAGGATTGGTCCCTTCGGACTCTTGTCACCTCTCAGTAGCTCCGATTCCCCCAAATAGCCACCGGTTTATGTTCTTTTCACCCTTCCCTTTTTTTTTTTTTTAAGATTTTATTTATTTGTTAGAGCATGAGCAGGGGGCGTGTCAGGCAGAGGGAGAAGCAGGCACCCCGCTGAGCAAGGAGCCGGATACTGCAGGACTCAATCCCAGCCCCTCCCCCCCCCATCATGACTTGAGCAGAAGGCAGATACTTAACCAACTGAGCCACCCAGGCATCCCTCCCTTCCTGGTTCTTCCCACCTGCTCAAAGCATCCACTGGGCCCACCCCTAGAGCAGCCCGGATAAGAGGAGGCACCAACCCCCGGTACCCCTGGGCAGTCTAAGCCAGCAGAGCTTCATTTCTCTGCACAGACCCCAGTCTCTCTCCAGAGGGGAGGAGAAGGTATTTTCCTACAAGTCTCCCTCCAGAGTTAGAAATGTACTTGGTTTTGAACACACCCTCCCCCCCACCCCCCCATGCCCACCCTGACGGCTTCTGGAGAGGGTTAGGCGGCTCCCTGCTCTGGAGCGAGACAGATCTGTTGTCCAGTCTTCACTCTGCTGGTGACCTTGGGCAAGTTACATCACCTCCACGGTCATCTTCCATGAAATAGAGATTAAAAGAAGAGATCTAACACTTTACTTTATGGGATGTTAAGTTGTTCCGGGGAAAAGGGAATATTCACAAGCCACTTTAATCCTTTTCTCCCTCACCCATGGGACATCTTTAAACACACACTGAAACTGACACGCAAGTAACTTCCAAAAAGGAGGGGAGGCCGCCTCTTGACAGATGACTTAAAGCCACAGAGGTGAACCCGGGTTCAGGTGGGGGCTGGCAGGAAATCAGCATGCTCCCTTTTTAACTCTCTCCCAAGAGGACTCTGGCTGGGGTTGAGGACTGACAAGCACAGGACCTGACAAGGTCAGAAAAAGGACAGCAGAAGGATTTCCAGGCAGAGGAAGCACATGGATGGACTTCACGGGTCAGTTACTGGGCTACTATCTGGCCTGTCCAGCAGGCAGGACTAAGACCTCCACCATCTGTGCCCAGCTCGGTGCCTGGCACTTAGAGGGCAGCCTTCTGGGGTCAAGAGTGACCAGAACCTTTGTCCCTTGGCCTTAGTTTTATCATGACTCATTACAACCACTGATGATTTAGCCCCCTTTGGAAGCTGACAGAGGCCATCCCACAGGTGTCCTGCACAAGCTGCACTTTGCTTCTCAGTGAAACGAGGGTTGGACTACATCCAAGCTTTGAAACTGTGTTTTTCAGTAGCCCTCAGAGACAAGGAGGCAGGGAGAGGTATGCAGCAAGGTGAGCAAAGAATATGCAAAGCCCCCGTCCCCATTTCACTAGAGAACCTCCAAAAAAGGTCATGTTTTGTTTTTTTTGCTTTTTTAAGAGAGGAGAGCACACATGCAGGGGCAGGAAGGAGAGGGGCAGAGGGAGAGTAAGAGAGACTCCCAAGTAGGCTCCATGCTCAGCTCAGAGTCCGACACGGGGCTCGATCTCACGACCCTGAGATCATGACTTGAGCTGAAATCAAGAGTCAGATGCTTAACCGACTGAGCCACCCGGGTGCCCCAAGAGGTCATGTTTTTATTTTTTTTATTTTTTAAAAGATTTTATTTATTTATTTTTGCAAGAAGGAGAGAGACTGAACACGAGCCAGGGGGACGGTGGCAGAGGGAGAAGCAGGCTCCCCGCGGAGCAGGGAGGCCAATGCAGGATTCGATCCCCAGACCCTGGGATCATGACCTGAACGGATGGCAGATGCTTAACTGACTGAGCCACCCAGGCACCCGAGGTCATGTTTTTAAATGAGATGTAAAGAACAATAAAGAAAAATCCACACAACTTTGTGCAGTTTAACAATTAGTTATAAAATGAATACCCCGTCATGCAGGTCAAGAAATAGAACATCAGGGGCATCTGGGTGGCTCAGTGGGTTAAAGCCTCTGCCTTCGGCTCAGGTCATGATCTCAGTGTCCTGGGATCGAGCCCCGCAACAGGCTCTCTACTAAGCGGGGAGCCTGCTTCCCCCCCCCCGCCCCCCGCCTGCCTCTCTGCCTACTTGTGATCTCTCTCTCTGTGTCAAATAAATAAATAAAATCTTAAAAAAAAAAAAAAGAAATAGAACATCGCCTAAAGCCCAGGATCCAACCGAATGTCCTTCCGCTTCCCACCTTAGAGGCCTCAGACTTGACTTTAAGGGAGCCAACGATCTGGCCCCGGATGTAGCTTTTACACGGACGTGGCAGGGGGAGGGGAGCGTTTGGCTGGGGTGGGCCCCCGATGGAGAGATCAATTCACCATACTCCCCAGACCACGCACCAGGATCACGGGCTCATATGGGGCCTTCTCTTAGTTTCCTTTGGTATGCTCGTTTTTCTTCCCTTAATCTCTATCACTGCTCCTATTTCCCCTTTCACTCAAAGACACTTAATATATTGTATTTGGTTTCTGTCTTTGGGTACATATATATCTTTGAAAAATATATTGTATTTTGTATATGTATGCATTTTAGATCTCTTTCTGGTCCTTACTTTTTTCATGTTACTTATATATCTCAAACCCACTGCTTCTAACTGCTGCCTCTTCACTCCACAGAATGCATCTGTCTGTCCCGTTTACTTGTCCTAATGATGGATACTTAGGATGCCGCGGATTCCTGTCTAGCGGCCAACAACACTCATCTGTCCCCTCGTGGAGACCAGATTGAATTGCCCGGAGGCACGTGGCCAGGTGGCGAAGATAGAAGGCAAGGTAAGCAAGCTTAGGCTTGGCTAGTTTAAATAATTTCAGCAGGCTCTTGGGTGTAGGGGCTGTGCCTAGTAGCCTGGTCCCTGGCCCCGGGGGTGATGGGGGCATAGAAATACTAGCGGTCTGGGGCGGGAGGGGCTGGCTAGAAGGGGTAGAGGGGTGTGGGCGCTGGACCCATTAGCTTATATGTGAAAGGCGCGTTCGCAGGTGACTCCTTTGCTGTCTCTAGGAATTGGTTAGAGGTCTGTCTCCCCAGGATTAACAAGGCCCCAGATATAAAGAATCAGAATAAAAAGACATGTGTAACCCAGTGGATTTGGCAGAACTTTGCTCTAAAGCCAACAGAGCTGAGAAAAAATTTTAAAAGGAGATGACTTTAATTATTTCAATTATTTTCCTGGTTGTTGGCTTATTTTCTGTTTCTTCTTGTTCAAAGTTTGACATTTTACATATTTCAATGAACATTCATTTCTTATGGGCCCAGTGCTTCTGGAAAGCTAAGTCGTGGCTTTTCTGGGACCTTCCAACTCCTCTTTGTGACCTTTACTTCTCTAGCTCCCTTGACAACTGTGCAAAGTCTAGTTCCTCTAATAAATCACTGATTCCGTGATATAGTGGTTCCGCTTCCCCAACTGAACCTAGTAAATAACTTCTCTGCAGACTTAATGCATACCAACCCTGGCCTCTCTAGCTCTGGACGTTTCCCTGAGAGAGAGAAGAGCATTTCTCTCTTGTTTAAACCACGGTTACTTTGTCATTGTTGTTGCTTTTTTTTTTTTTTTTTTGGCGAAGGATTTTTTTTTTTTTTTTTTTTAAGATTTTATTTTTATTTATTTGACAGAGAGAGAGATCACAAGTAGGCAGAGAGGCAGGCAGAGACAGAGGGGGAAGCAGGCTCCCCGCAGAGCAGAGAGCCCGATGCGGGGCTCGATCCCAGGACCCCGAGATCATGACCCGAGCCGAAGGCAGAGGCCTCAACCCACTGAGCCACCCAGGCGCCCCTTGTTGTTGCTTTTTAAAGATTTTATTTTTAAGTAATCTCTACCCCCCAGTGCGGGGCTCGAAATCACAACCCTGAGATCACAAGTCACATGCTCGCCCCACGGAGCCCTCCAGGCGCTCCCAAACCACAGTTACTTTGGTCTGACTTCACGGAGCTGAGACACCTACTCATTTTGGACCCTGCTTGGTGCTAGATCATTATAGGAGAGAAAGCTGCTTGTATCTTATTTGACCCACTGCATGTTTTCAGTTTCTTTCTCAACAGGAGCTTAGCCTGTAGCTTAAATAAATCTGTGCTACCCGACTCTTCACTCGGTTGAATCCTACTCATCCTGTATTTTCCTGACCCCTAAGCCGGATCCCCTTATTGTAAGGGCACTCTCCTCATACCCCTTTCCTAGTACGTGCATAATCTTGGAAATATGTGTCGCCTGTCTCCCGCATTAGACTAGACCTTGCCTCTCTTGTTCCTGCTGTCCCCCCAGCCCATAACACAGAGCTGACACACAGCCAGTGACCGAATGAATGAATGCTCTCCAGGGGAGCCGCAGAGAGGAGAAATCTCTTGGTGCCTTTTGCTAGGCGTGTGCGGCAGCCCTGAACCCCTTGGCTGGAACCTGGCTCGTCAGACTTTGTTGCCCAGACATTCTCGCCGTCCTCCTCTCCAAAGCCATCCGTTCCAAAGCCTTGAACTACTCTCTAAATGTGAGGTGCTTCACAACCAGTTTTCGCCCATGAATAGGGGATGATATGTGTGTGCCAGACATCAAGGCCACTGGACCTGCCCCCCCCAGCTATGTGTGATATGTGGAGCCACTGGTGGGGCAGACCTGGCCCCCGTTATCTTCTCTAAGAGCTGCCTCCCAAACCCCTCCGTGCTGGGCAGTGGGCCCCACTAGGTTGCCACTAGCCCATGGCACACTTTACTAAGAACTGGGGAAAAAAGTGCCCCTTTCTCAATACACTTTATTGCTAGCTGCCAAAATAGTTTCCTGATAAGTGTGCATATTTACAATGTCTGTAGTGTGACAGGGACCCCTGGGACCTGGGAGTTATGCTTTGCACTGTCGGCCTAATCATGTGTGGATCCTGTCCTCCTCCGTGTTCGCCTTGCCGGCGCCATGCCCCTCTGTCGTCTTTTGGAGCCAGGGTGATGGGCCAACCTAAGTCAGCCTGGCCCATCAGATTGGTTGTCTCAGAAATTTAAGGCTGGGGTCCAGAGCTTAGTTCATCAGTCTGGCACTGGGAGGATATAAATGCAGAGTCATGGCTGGGAGAGCCATTTCCTGACACGTGTCAGTTAGAGTCCCTGACGGCAAGCAACAGAAACCAACTTAAAGAGCTAACTGAGCTGAAACAAGATGGGATGTGTTGGAAGGAGTCTGGGAAAGCCAGACAACCCAAAAGCCAGGAAGGAGGAACAACAGGAATAGCTTCACACCGGAGCAATCTGGCCAGTGCCCCCACTGCCCGGAGGAGGAGGGGACGGGAAAGGTGGGACATGGATGATGGCAGATACGGGCACGGACAAGGGACTACTGTCCATTTCCTCCTTCCTGTCTCTCCGTTAGGACTCAAAGTCTTGGGTGGGAGCTTCCGATCAGCCATGCAGTGATGGTGAGAGGAGGACTTGGTGGGATGCTCTGATCGGATGGGGGGACCACCAAATAGGGGGCATCCCCATCGGGTGGGGGCCAGCAGTGCGGGAGGTGAAGGAATTCACCCAAGGCAGAACAAAGGAGACAGAAGTTTATTGAATACACCACAAGGGAGCAGAGGGCAGGACAGCAGAGAGACTGTCTGCCACCAGGCGGTTGGGGGAGGGGGGGACCACAGTTCTAGGGCAGAGTGGGGAGTAAGGGAACGCGTGCAGTTTTCCCTTTTTGGGCAATCTGGGGAACTGTGCCTGGTTGTAATTGGTCAGTTGGGCCCTATGGTTATTCCGAGATGGGTCTTTTAATGAGCCCGTCTGCATTCAGCCCCGGGGTTGCTGTGGGCTCTTTTCCTTGATCAAGTTTCCACTGCTCAAGACTGTTGCCTAAAAGCAGCCAGCCCCTAGAGGCTCCAACCCTCCATCGTTGTTCTCTTCTTAACTCAAAGGACACTTTTTCATTTATAAAATTATTTAGAACACATCAAACAAGGCAACATTTCTTTTTTTCCAGTACTGGATCAGGTGGTGGCTCCTCCAGCCAGCGTCACTAGCATGGGTCCCCCCTCCTGCCCCCTCCCCTTGTCCCCAGGAGCAGATGCGCCTTCTCCACCATTCTCTCGGCTTTCTGTCACGTCTTCAAAGTGTCTCCTCGGCCTCCAGGGGAACGCTTTTTCTTACCTCCTTTCTTCGGTTCGGTTTGGTTAGCTGCTCGCTCTTCCTCGGGAACAACAGTGCTCGGACCCCGTTTGACTTGTCCTGCTGCCTCTTTCTCCCACTCTCTGCCTTCTGCACGTCGGTTCCTCTGCCTGGGCAATTTCAACCGCAATTTTCTCTATATCTGCTTCCACCCGTGAACCACACAACCTTTCAAGTTCATTGTTAAATGAATCTGTGCTTTCCAGGAACGTCTTCTTTCCCCAGTGTTGCTCCTCTATGTGAAGAAGTTCAGCTTCTGGTTTTCACGGATGTATGGTTAAGAACTGCGCTTGCTGTTTGAGATCGTGTGTCCTAGCTGTTGTGACAACCGACCAAACATCCAGGTGCCACACTCACTAGGTATCCCCGTGATGAGGTGGTGGTTTCTCTGGCAAGAAGAGGCTGTATGCTTCCCCGAAGACCCACCATCAAAAGATAGGTTAGGAGAAACCCAAGATGACCTAGGGTATGGCTTTAGATATAATGACAAGGCACTATCCACAAAAGAAATAAGTGATAAGCTAGAGTTTGCTAGAGCTAAAAACTCCCGGTGCACTGGGGCGCCTGGGTGGCTCAGCGGGTTAA
>CM052894.1:24099053-24132342 GCA_028534135.1 Potos flavus | reverse complement strand
CTGGGTGAGCCCCCTCCACTTCCTGAGATGGAAGGTATTCCATTATACGGGAAAGTATGGTTTAAGTGGCTGTAGGGAAGTACGACAGAAAGTCTGTCAGTTGGGCTGGACTTGCCAAAACTTGGTGTGGTGCCGGGACGCTGTCACCGTGCCTCCTAAGGAAACCTGAGCAGAGCGGAGGCGGGGCAAGTCGGGAGGTTCAAGGTGAGAGGCAGGAAATGGTGTGGGGCAGGGGCAGACAAAGCTCAGGCCCCGAGTGGCAGAGAAAGGAGGATGGGGGCAGGGACTTGCTGACAGCATTAGGATGGGGCGGGTGGGGCCCAACTCTTGCTGGGGAAGGGCTGAGGGAGGGAGGTTGGGGGGAATGGGTGAGGGGGTAGGGGGAAGACACGATTTCCTCTAACAAACATTTCAGCCGGAGGCCAGAGCCCCTGGAACCTGGAGGAGAGGTTGGTGCTTCTCGGTGGAGAGGGCCTTAGCCTTGGGGCAGTGGGAGGGCCCAGGGCTGGCCAACAAGAGAATATCCTACAGGATAGTCTAAGCCCAAAGACCACAACTCAGCAAATACCGGAAGTGGGCCCAGCCAGACTCCGGAGACTTTGTGGAGCCCTTTTTAGGGCTCCTCCTCCCCATGCCTTTGTTCCATCTGGACCCTCCCAGCCTCCAGTCCCCTCTGTCCTTCTGCACCGGGTGGTCAGTCAGGGCTCACCTGGTGGCTTCCTTCCTCCGTCTCTCATCCCTGCCATCCTCCATCGCTCACCTCCTCCCAGGGCCCGCCTAGCTGTGCCAGCCTCGCCCAAGCCGGCTCCAGCCCGGACATGGTCTTTCCCGTCCCAGCAGGCTGAGGCACCTGAGGCTTTAATTATGAGCCACTTCAAAGTCTTTCTGGAAGCAGGTGAGAGATACAGTATAAACAAGTGAGTGAGTGAGTCTGTCATCCGGGGCCCTCCCAGCCCCACAGGGTGGGAAGATCCTTCTTCCTCCTCTCAGCCACCAGCCTCTCGAGTAAGCAGTCACTGGCTCTGGCTTCAGGCAGACACGACGCTGGGGCTGGGGGCCTGTAAGTAAAGCTCTGGGGCTCACCATGGCCTATGGCAGCCGCAGCCATTGAGCAATAGCCCACCTGGGCAGCGCACTCACCGTGCATTAGCCCGTCTCGTCCTCACAGCAGTCTGGGGGGGCGGGATATTATCCTGTCCACTTCCCAGGCGACAAAAGCAAGGCCCACCCGGAGAGCTGCAGGGATTCACCCAAAGTCACACAGGTTCCAAGTCCAGCGGGTCCGACTCCACAGTCCTGCTTAACCCCTGACGCGCTGAGGGGGACTCAGCATCATTCCCATGGCTTCCCCTTCCCAAAGGCAGAAACGGAATCGGATCATAAGAAGCCTGTCAGACATCCCAACCCTTGCAAAAAGTCAGTATTATGAAAGGCAAAGAAACTGAGAATAACTTTTCCAGATGAAAAACCACAACACAGGGACCCCTGGGTGGCTCAGTTGGTTAAGTGTCTGCCTTCGGCTCGGGTCCTGATCCCAAGGTCCTGGGATCAAGCCCCGCATCAGGCTCCCTGCTCAGCGGGAAGCCTGCTTCTCCCTCTCCCTCTGCACCCTCTGTGCTTGTGCTCTCTCTCTCTCTCAAATAAATAAATAAAATATTAAAAACAAACAAGCAAACAAACAAACAAAACCCCACAACACATAATTCTGGATCAGTACCAGACCTGAGAAAAAAATTGCCACAGAAGACAGCGGGAGATGAAGGGCAAAGTTAGACTAAGGACCGTAGATTAGATTATAGTGTGTATCAATGACATGTCCTTAATTTGGTAGTTGTCCTAAGGACAGGTAAGAAAATGTCCTTGTTCTTAAGAGATACGTGAAGTGTTTAGGGATGAAATGGTAGAGCATCTGAAACTTATCCTCAAATAGTTCAGAAAAAAAAAGAATACTAAAATGATTTACATCTGTGTGTGTGTGTCTAAGAGAGACACAATACAGCCCATGTAGTAAAATATTAGTAAATCTTGGTAAAGGGCATTTGGGAGTTTATTATACTATTCTTTTAACTTCTCTGTAGGTTTATTACTTTCAAAATAAGAAGGCCGCTAAAAGGAAGTTACCGAGTTAACACAGCCTGGCACTAATTTAGATTCGGAGCAATGCTGTTCCACACCTTTGCGGGTCAGTGGGTCCCACAGGCCGCACAGCCCCAGGCTGTCAGCGAGACCCATCCTCCCACTTCCCTGAGGTCCCCGAGCTTCTGCTTTCTCATCCACTCCCAGAATCTTCCCTCACGGAGCCGAGAGGGAGGGGAATAGGAAGTCATAGCCAAGGCGTGGGGAAGATTGTCCTCCTTCCCTCCCCCCCCAGGCGTTGTATCTTTGGAAAGTCTGGACAGATTTGTCCACGTGTCTTAAGTGGTTTGTGCTGAGGGATTTGCGAACAGAAAAGGTACTGATTGAGAAGCAGGAATGCTCTTCTGGCTCATTCTCCTGCCTCTTGGCGATGCCTGCGCCTCCGAGCACCAGGAAAGTGCTCCACAGCCCCGCCGAGGCATCCCTCAGCCCTGGGGAAGCCAGCCGCAGTGTCAACACTCTGACAGAGAGAAGTGCTAAAACGCATATTTGAAGATGTCTGAACAGACTTGCTGGAGACACAACTGGAGTTGTGAAGTAATCCCGGTGTCTCCCCGTGTCTCGGTTTTGAAGGCGGGGTCTGCCTGCAGGCCTCTGACCTCTAAGGTCTTTCTATTATTGTTAGCATTTGACAGAACCTTGCTTAAGACTTGGGGATGACAGAAGTCAACCCAGAGAGGAGCTTATAACTGCTGCTGGCAGGGCTACTCCGAAGACTCCCCCTGGGACCAGAGTCAGCTCAGCTTGGGGTCCTCCGGGCCTAATGCCTGGGCCAGTGATGCCGTGCCAGGTGCAGACCATTTCCTCCATAAACCGACTTCCGCTGGCCCCAGTGCGCAATACCAACCCACGGGGAGAGTTGCAGGCTCTTGCTCAGAACCTTCCTCCAGAGTGTAAGCGAGGGCCCCAGAGCCACTGGGCTGCACCCAGGCAGAATGAGTCACAGCGGGAGAGCGAAGCTGCAGGAAGCACAGGAACATGAAGAAGGCCAAAGGGCTGTTGGCAGAACCATTCGGATCTGCAGAGAGAGGGCTCTGGGGGAGAGCTCATCTGGAAGACAGAAGAGAAGGATCTGGAGTTATTGTTTCCACCTTTCTCACTCAGCTTCTCTGTTATTGTATCTGCCACCCTCTTAGCCCCTGAAAGGGGTCACACTGCAGACCATGCACAGTGGACCCTCCCAACCAGCCCTGTTCTTTCAGGAACCCCCTTCCCTTCCATGTGGGCACTGGGGCTGCCATCACACTATCCTTGCCCTCCTGGCTACAGTGATCAGCCCAAGGAAGGGAGCTTGACTCTGATGGGGTCCTTAACTTGTGTACAGGTTATAGGAGACAGAGGCCCTTCTTTACTCTGGGGTCACTAGTTGAGGTGATACAAGCCTAGAATTGTCAGCCTTCCCCAGAGCCCATATAAAGGCCCAATATGGGGAATGAGGCAAACACAGACAGTAGGGTAGAGCCCCAGTGACATTGTTGGTGTTTCTGGATCCAGTTGTTCCTGAAGCCCTTTCCATTCTGATCATATCAGTGATGTGAGCTAATCCATTCCTGCTTTTCCTCAGGGGCTACTTTTTTTTTTTTAAAGATTTTATTTATTTATTTGTCAGAGGGAGAGAGAGCACAAGCAGGGGGAGTGGCAGGCAGGCAGAGGGAGAAGCAGGTCCCCACCCAGCAAGGATCCCGATGCGGGGTTCGATCCCAGGACCCTGGGATCATGACCTGAGCCCAAGGCAGACACTTAACCTTAACTGACTGAGCCACCCAGGCGCCCTGGTTGGGGATTTATTCATGGAAACAAAAAAGAAAACTGGTCTGTCGAGATAAACAGGGGCAAGAAAAGCACCAGATGGGCAGACTGAGAGAGAGAGACATGATTTTTCTACTTCCTAAGCCCCAGTGGGTTTTCCCACCCTTCCTTTTTTCTGTGATATTCTCTGAATCCGTATAACTACAATACCCCCCTGCCATAGGCTTTTTTGGGGTATAAGTGACAGAACCCCCCCTCAGGCTGAGACAAAAAGGGTGATTATTATAATGATAGGTATCCCCTCAAACGCTGGGACAAGTGGCACACCCAGGCCCCAGGAAGGCTGAGAAGCCAGGCTGCCCTTCTCTCTCTGGGCCCCATGGTCTCAAGCGTCTTACTTGAGACCAACTTCCTTCAGTTCTGCACACGCACGAGGCTGAACGGGGTTGCTGTATGGCCACAGCCATGTTCTACTCACTCGCTAGCCCTTTCCAAGTCAGAATAGCTCTGGGCCCAGTCTGGGTCAGTGTTCACTCCTGCTGTAGCCAGTGAGGCCTGATCGTACCCCGGCTCCTGCCGCCTGCCTCTGGGGAAGGGTCAGAGGCTGCTTGGGGTGGGTTTCCAGCCACTGCCATTAAATAGAACTGATGAAGACAACTGCCCAGAGCCTTGGGGTGCCTGTTTGCCCCTCACCTCTCCTTGTTGGAAGGTGTATGGCTCACGGATGTGTCCAGCTGGATCAAAGGGCAGGCTCCTCCCAAACGAGAGCAGAGAACATTCTTCCACAGTGGTTCTCCTGTGAACAACCAGATGTGGTGTTGGCAGCCGACTGCCCCTCCCTGCCCCCACCACCCTCTACCACCCCTGAGGGAGAACTGGTGCCATATTACTGGGACCCATTGTGCATCCTGTGCAGGGTGGCAAAGAAACCTCCAGAATATTCCATAGGCAGACTCCAACCTGGCATGTACATCATAACTTACCCTTTCAGTAAGGATAAATACCCTTATTTCAGTATCTCTGGACAAATCTGGAACCGTACAGACTTAGCTCTGAATGGAAAATTCTGGAAGTTGGAGATGATTTTCGATTTCACTAGAGGAGGCAGGTAGTAGGGCTGCAGGGGCTGAGGCAGGTCAGCATGAGTCTTGGGCACCTCTTCCCACCCCTGTACTTAGGGCTCTGACGACATCAGTTCCACCCAGAGGCCAGTCTCCTTTCCTGCATTCCCAGTCTCCCAGAGGAGCCCCTGTAGTGTGCCTGTAACTTCTCTTTCTTCCATGATCACTTGGCAACGTCTCCCTGGGGTGGGGATGGAGGCTGCCGGCAGAGCACAGGCGGACTGAAGGCTCACGGTGGGGAGGACAGCAGACTGTTTCTCTTCGGTCTTACTATTCTTCATGGAAAATATCACTGACTTGTGTTACGGCAGAGGCATATAACTGCTGCTTAACATGACAAAAGGGATGACTCAGAATTGAGAATAAAATATACAGAAATACAAACACTCAGGCCTGTCTGGGTCCCTCCCTCCTCCCTCACACATGCATATTGCCCTGCTCCCCACCGCTTTCTCATCTCACTCTAACTTTCTCCTTCCTACCGAGTAGAATACACTTTCCACTTTCTAAAATCATCTGGAGCATATCTTGGCTTGTTCGAGGCCCAGCCTCCTGTTTGCCTCCGGGCCCTGGTGGGCAGCTTCCCAGTTAGCCTTCAGGCTTCTTGCTGGCAGGAGACACGTGACTACCTCAGTGCTCCTGCTGGCGGAGGATGTGTTTCAACAGCACACCTCTCCAGTAGCCAAAGCATCCAGCAGCAACCTAAATGGCATAGGAAGGAAGCCCGGGAGAGCCGGTGGGGATGATGTTGGGGCGCAAACCTATTAACTACTACAACAGCAGCGGACCACCAGGAGGGGGAGCTGTAGAGACGCAGGGAAAGGAGAAAGGGAAGGTTAGGTGGGGCAGGCCCTTGGCCAGGAGATCAAGCGTAACGTCGTCAGTGATGAGTCCTGTTGGCGACATGTCCCCCTGTGTGATATGATGAGAAGGGCACTTCGCCTCTGTGATCTTCTTCCCCAAACCCACAACCCCAGTCTAACCATGAGAAAACCACCAGACAAGCCAAATGGAGAGACCATCTACAAAATGCCTGGCCAGTATTCCTCGAAACTGATAAAGGCATAATATGAACAAACAAGACAAAACAAACAAAGTCTGAGCGACTGTCATAGCCCAGAAGACACTGAGACGTGGCGACTGAATGCAGTGTGGGACCCGGGATGGAATCCTGGTTCGCGGAAACTCGCGTAAAATTAAGTAGAGTGGAATTTTGTTGTAGCGATGCACCAGTGTGCTTCCTCAGCTGGGACACGCGCACTGGGAGAGATTAACAAGAGGGAGCACTTCGGGAGGAGTGTATGGGAACTCTCTGTGCTACCTTTGCAACTGTTCTGTAAATTTAAAACTATTCTGAAATTTAAAGTTTATTAAAAAAAAAGAAAAAGAGGTAATGCAGGGACGTAGAGGAGGGCAGGAGGATTGGCTTTCCAGTGGAGAGGGGAGGGATGGTTTGGAAGGGAGAAGTCCCGGGAAATGTGAAGGAGAACCAGAGAGGCTGCCGTTCTGGGAGGAGACAGGCATCCCTGCCCCAGCATCGGGGAAGCGGCTCCTACAAATCAGGTTAGCCAGGGTTTTCCCTTACCTGGCCGGCAGACAGATCCAAAGCTGAACTTCCCCGGGTCCCAATGTGCCCGTGAATCTTGTTAAAATGCAGATTCTGATTCAGCAGGTCAGGCTGGAGCCTGTTTCCACCTTTCTAACTGGCTCCCGGGTGATGCCGAGGCTGCGGGTCCCAGGGCCACACTCTGAGTTGCAAGAAGCTGGGGAGTCGATGCCCCCTCACCTGGGAGGAGGGGAAGAGATGCTGAAAGGCAAGCCGTGACCCCGCGGACACAGTCTGCAGCCTGGCCAGCCCAAGGAGAAGGGCGAGCTGGCCGCAGTGGCCCCGTGGGAAGAGCCGAGCGTGGGCTCTGCAGTCTGGGGAAGCAGGTTCGAGTCTGACCGCCTGCACACTGCCACGCCGGGCGAGTGTCCCAGCCCCCCAGCCTCATGTCACCATCGGTACCACGGGCATCCTGACTCCCGATGTCTATGTCATGAGGTCTTTCGGGGGACTGAATGAGGTAGTCACGCGTGAGGCTCTGGGCACACACAGCATCACCGCTCGTCGAAGTGACTCAGGACCCCGCCAGAGGAGCTTCAAATGAATTACACACATGGATATCTCTGTTTTTTATTAACACGGCCTAACCCTCGGGAAGTCATTTTGCTTTATTTATTCGATCATTCGGTCAACAGATACACATTGAAAGCCCATCATGGGCTTCCAAAAAATGGGTTGTCTGAAGTCTCTTGCCTCGTGGAATCCGGATTTGCAAACGGCTGGAGTTGAAGAGAAGCAAGAAGCCAGCAAGATCTTGCAGCCCACTTGCCAGGGCGCAAGTCCTGCCGTGTCCTTCTCAGTCCTCTGTGCTTCCCTCACTCTGACCTCCCTCTCTGGCTGGGGTCCACAAAACAGTGAGCCCCTGGTCTTCATCCAGAGAGCCTTCTGTGGGGAAAGGCGTGGCTCCCCCAGCACCCCGTTTTCCCCCGGCATTGTTCTCCCCTTTCTCTGGCCCAGACCTCGGCCTCGTCCTGACAGCTGTCCAAGGCGCAGGGGCTCTACAATTCCTGCTTATCTTCAAACTTAACTTACACAAACATTTATATGCAGTCAGGAGCTTCAGAATCAAATCACGGTGGTTTCCTCATGCGGATTCAAGGAAAAGAAAAGGAAATTTTTAAAGATTTTATTTACTTATTTGAGAGAGAGACAGACACAGTGAGCAGGGGGAGCAGCAGAGGGAAAGGGAGAAGCAGGCTCCTTGCTGAGCAGGGAGCCTGACACAAGACTCCATCCCAGGATCCTGGGATCATGACCTGAGCTGAAGGCAGACGCTTAACCGACTGAGCTACCCGGGCGCCCCAAGAAAAGGAAATTGATGCTTTTAGCTTCTGTCGGGTCACAGACCCTTTAGGAATCTGATAAAAGCACTCCATATCATCACCACTCAGAAAAACACGTAAGCACACACCCACACAATTGTGTCCCCACTTGCCGGCGATACTGGGCACTGGGTAGGAATGCTAGGTCTGGAGGTTCCTGTAAGCTTAGGGATACTGGCAGAACACAGCCGGACAACAGAGTGAGATGACGGGGTGACGAAGGTTCCTAATTCTCAGTGTCATCTGCTTTCAAGTTCCCCACTCCATCAGTGGCCACCTACAGCTGCCCTTGGCACCGTCCTCCAGGTCAGAGGGCAGACTCGCCCAGCTGGAGCAGCCCTGTCAGCCGCTTTTCCTGGGATCCTCAGGAATCTCAGCACATTGTCCCCGGTGACATAAAACCTGGGGCCACTTCTTTCTGGCCTGTAGCTGATTCCCCTCTCACTGCCCAGGACTCCCCCAGTGCCCCCCAGCATACTCTCAATCTTCTTCCTCTTGGGCTCAGGCTAGCACACAAAATAACCTACCTTTTCTCCCAGCAGAGAACGGCGACTACCTTTACGGCGACTACCTTTACTCAGAACCCAGAGGGAGTGGCAGGAAATAGACAAGATCCAAATGCATAAAAATGGTCCACGTACCCACGACATCTCCTTGGCCCCAGATGCTGGCCACAAGCTGGCAGCCCCAGTCTTGGTTTCTCCCCTCCCATCAACTTGTCCCTGTTTCCCAGCGACCTCCCTTCTTGAGTGATCCCTCTTGACTTTTTCCCCTCAGGCTCCCCCTCTCTCCCCGCTCTGTTCCTGTCTTCCTCAGGGCTGTATGTGGGTAAAATGCGGCTGTCCCTAGAAGGAGAGAAGGAACTGCTCCTTGTTTACCAAGATCTGCTGTCTCCTTCTTTTCTTCAGCATGCTTGAGTTTTAGCTGCTACACGATCACACAGCCGAACACTGTACTTCCCAGCCTCCCTTGCAGCTTAGGTGAGGCTATGCCACTAACCTGTGATTGAAGGCCACGAAGGGGTCAGAGGTATGCCACTTCTAGGTCATGGCCTTAGAAGGCATGGATAAGTGCTCCTTTGCCCTTTCCTTCTTCTTTTTTTAATTTTTAAAAAGATTTTATTTATTTGAGAGAGCACAAGCAGTGGGGGGATGAGGGGGCGTGGAGGGCAGAGGGAAAGGGAGAAGCAGACTCCCTGATGATCATGGAGCCCGGGGCCAGTGGGGCTTGATCCCAGCACGCCGAGATCATAACCTGAGCTGAAAGCAGACACTTAACCGACTGAGCCACCCAGGCGCCCCACTGCCCTTTCCTTCTTCCCACCGACTGGGAGGCAGACGTGAAGGAAGGAGCCAGAGCAGCCAGTTTGACACCACTGATGGGAGCCACCATGGGCTCAAACAGCAGGCACTCAATAAATACATTTTTGGACTTAATTCATTTAATCTTCATGACAATCCTCTGAGGTAGGGTTACTATGTCATGTCTGTATCATTCCAACTTTACAGATGAGGAACCAGAGACACAGAGAGGTTGAGTAACTTCTGTAAGGTCACAAAGGGCAGGATTTGGCCCAGGGAACCTGGTTCCAGAGTCTGCTCTTAATTATCACAGCATACAGAGGAGAGGTCTTTACACTACATTGTTATGAGATGGACAATAGACATCCATCCCATGTAGCCTCTGTATTTAGGGGCCCCTGTGTTACAGCAGCTTAGCTATCCCTTAATGTACCTTCTGTGCCATCCCAGAGGTGACCATGGGTCTCCCCCTTGCCTCAGTCCCAAATATGAGCCCCTCGAAGGCCGGTAGCCAAGGAGGCGGCCTCCTGGGAGTGGCTCTCTGAAGGCCAAAGGCTCCTAATTGAGTCCCTCCTTTCCCTCCAGGCTGTGTGTAATTAAAAGCCCCCATCACCAGCTCCTGAGGCCTCCGCGCATGCTCACCAGCCCTCCCTATCCTCCATCCTGTTCGCACACACTATACCCCAATAAGGACACAGCCCCGCAGCTCTCTCCTAAGGGTAGCGTTGTCTCTGTTATTTTTTATTTTTATTTTTTAAATATTTTATTTATTTATTTAACAGACAGAGAGATCACAAGTAGGCAGAGAGGCAGGCAGAGAGAGAGGGGGAAGCAGGCTCCCCACTGAGCAGAGAGCCCGACGCAGGCCTCGATCCCAGGACCCCGAGATCATGACCCGAGCTGAAGGCATAGGCTTTAACCCACTGAGCTACCCAGGAGCCCCTATTTTTTATTTTTTTAAAGATTTTATTTATTTGAGAGAGAGATAGCAAGAGAGACAGCATAAGCAGGGAGGAGAGGGAAAAGAAGGCTCCCCATGAGCAGGGAGCCCGATGCGGGGCTTGATCCCAGGACCCTGGGATCATGACCTGAGCGGAAAGCAGATACTTAACTGCCTGAGCCACCCAGGTGCCCTGTGTCTGCTATTTAAATCAAGTAACATTTTGGGGCGCCTGGGTGGCTCAGTCCGTTGAGTATCCAACTCTTGGTTTTGGCTCAGGTCATGATGTTGGGGTCCTGGGATCAAGCCCCGCATCTGGCTCTGGGCTCAGTGCAGAGTCTGCTTGTCCCTCTCCCTCTCCCTCTGGTCTTCCCCTCGCCTGCACATGCTCTCTCTGTCTCCCAAATGATAAAACTTCAAAAAAATCAAGTAAGGTTTTAACAGTTTTGCAGTTTACAATTTATAAGGTACCACCACAGAATATTGGCATGGAAATAGATCCAAGATCTATTGTTCAATGAAAAGAGTAAATTTCAGAATGAGATGCATGTTCTGCGCTTTTTCCCATGCACACGTGCACGTCTCTGTGAAGATGTGAGCCCCTCTCTGGACATAGCGGCCACTCAGGGCCACTCTGGAGCAGAGCCAGTCTAGGTGTCTCTCCCATTTTACCGATGAAGAAACTGGGGCGCAGGGAGGTCCAGGAAGTTGGCCCAGACTATCAGGCTAGCATGAGTGAGACCCCTGCAATGCTCTCCAGCCCACACCTCAAAGCCCAGCTCTTCCCATGAGACCCACCTCCTGTCATACTACAGTCAGTGGTTATGGTCCCCTAGTGTGCCCAGCTCTCTCCTCCCTACCCCAACCTCAGCCTCTGCCTTAGAAGAAACCAGAGACACAAAGTCTCTGGGGGAGCTTTTCTGGTAGGGCCTCACTGCCAGCTTCTCATTAATAACACCAGACAGTCTAGGGCAGTGGGTCTCGGGGACAAAGGAATCCCAATTGCCTGTAGACCGTGATGGAAATGTACCAGTCAGGCCCCTTCCCCTTAAAACTCCTAAACCTGGGCTCAGCCTGTGCTTTGTTTTGTTTTGTTGTTATTGTTGTTTTATCGAGATCCCCCCAGGCAGATGCGCAGCCCCTTTGTTAATATTGAAACCACTAGATAAACCCAATTCCTTTATGGGAAGGGGAAGGGTGTGGCTGTCCAAAGAGATCAGTTACATTTCTTTGGTGGGAAAGGTGGGCCCAGAAGAAACAGTGGAAGCAGTTTCAGAGAAATCCCAAAGGAGGGGCTTGTCTCCCCTGACGTGGGAGACTTTCCTGGACTAATTAACACCTTAAAGCTGGCACTGAAATTCTTGAGTAATAACCAGCATTTGTACTGAAATGTGCCTTTTAGGGGCGCCTGGGTGGCTCAGTTGGCTAAACAACTGTCTTCGGCTCAGGTCATGATCCCAGGGTCCTGCGTACTGTCCCCCAACTCACAGATGAAGAAGCTCAGTGGGATAGAGTGACTCGCCCACGTCCCACAGCTAGGAGGTTCCAGGCTCAAACCGGGGCAGGCTGGTTCCGGGAGGGGTGGATAGGAAGGGGAGAGCTTTTGCACTGCTTACAGATTAGTGACCTTAAGAATCTGGGAAAAAGTGGCACCTGGGTGGCTCGGTTGGATAAGCATCCCACTCTTGATTTGGGCTCAGGTCACGAGCTCAGGGTCGCTCAGCAGGGAGTCGGCTTGAGACTCTCTCTCCCTCTCCCACTGCATTTCCCACCCCCGGGGTGCACATGCTCACTCTAGCTCTCTTTCTCAAATAAATAAATAAATCTTAAAAACAAAAACAAAAACCCAAGACTCTGGAAAAGAGGTAAAGAGGGAGCAGGCTGCTACATCACAGGGAAGATTCACAGGTCCCACTCCCAGGAATTCCAGTGGCTCTGGGGTAGGGCCCTGAAATGGGCATTTTCTCAAGCTCGGCTTAGCCGAGAGCCGGGCCCCCCAGCAGCCCCTCCCCTGCTGTGGAGGAGAAGGGGACGCGGAGTACCCCCACTGTAAGTGCAGTGACTCCAAGGACGCCAAAATGTCCACACTCCAGAGGTTGGAGGCACTATCCCCTCATGGGAGACTACTGAAGACCTCACGAGAGAGAGGATGGGAAAGAATAGAAAAGGCTAGAAGACTCCCTTTCACCTCTTCCCCCATCTACGGCTTGGGTTTAAGGATTCTCATTTTCTTGGGCTACTTAGAGTGAGTGGAAATTCCCAGCACCGTGGCTCACTCTGATCAGTGTCTAGATGGGAGTCCTGTGTTTTGGACATGGCAGGTGGGCAGGAGGGGGCCTGGATCCGAGCTCTGAGAGACCTATCCACAATCACAGAGCGTCGCCTCAAATGAAAGGTTGTCACCAGATCTCGGGTGACTGGGTGGCTCAGTTGGTTGGGCAACTGCCTTCGGCTCAGGTCATGATCCTGGAGTCCAGGGATCAAGTCCCACATCAGGCTCCCAGCTCTCCGGGGAGTCTGCTTCTCCCTCTGACCTTCTCCCCTCTCATGCTCTCTCTCCGTCAGATAAATAAATAACATGTTTAAAAGAAAAAAAAGAAAAAAAAAGGTTGTCACCAGATCTCATGTCACAGGGGAACCTTCAAAGCCCTGTATCTGTCCTCTGTCACACACACAGGCACACATTGCCCTCCCTCCCTCTTCTCTACGGACAATCACAATATCAAGGTGAAGGATTCAAGAGTGACCTTCATAGACGGCCTTATCCCACATTGGCCTAGCGTTCCTGCCCATGCTGATCCTTGCTTCTCCTAGTTGTCTAGGGCTGGGAAATGTGCCGTGGGAGATCTCAAGAGAGGGTCTCTGGGCCAGAGAGGCTGTGGTCAGGGGGATCAGTGTCAACAGGTGACAGCAGCCGGGGTCAGTGTGAGGGACTATTTGGTGTATCAGGGAGTCAGGGGGTGTCAGGCATTGTGAGCACTTTCATGGGGGTTTTCTGCCGGGGAGTGGATGGCCATCACCCAGAAACGGTTGGCAGTCTCACCTGGCCTTTCCAGCTGTAGAGTGCTAACGAGGGAATACAGCCCCTCCTGTCAAACTTAACAGTCTTACTGTAGAACAAGACACTTCTAACTTTCTAGGCACCATATCAGCTGGGGGGCAGCTGGCCCAGCAGCAGAACGGGACAGGACGAACTAAGATTGGCCAGAACTAACAGTAGGTGTGGAACTCAGCAGGACTGAGTCCTTTCCTACCTGTGCAAACCCATGAAGACCAGAGAAACCTCTTCTTCCCATCTTGGAAAAGGATATCCTTCCTGAAGGCAGAGGGATGGCTAAAATGACCGCTAGCCCATCGGATCAAGATCACAGAAGCAGATCCTGCTATCCTGGTCTGAATTTTGAAGCTCTCCCGCACGGCAGCCTGCAGCAGTACCCAACTGTGGACAGCAGAGGGAGCTCTTGCCTAACCTTTCCAGCACAGAGGCGGTTGCAAGAACCTCAACTTGTGAGAGCTGGGAGGGTTCTGATCATGGGCTTCTTTTTTTTTTCGATTTTATTTTTATTTATTTGACAGAGAGAGGGACCACAAGTAGGCAGAGAGGCAGGCAGAGAGAGAGAGAGAGGGAAGCAGGCTCCCTGCCGAGCAGAGAGCCCGATGTGGGGCTCGGTCCTAGGACCCTCAGATCACGACCTGAGCGGAAGGCAGAGGCTTTAACCCACTGAGCCACCCAGGCGCCCCTGATCATTGGCTTCTAGTGTCAGGTGCCTGCAGAGGAGGGTTGGGCTTGGGTAGGAATAGGGTTGGCTAGGGGCTCATAATCTTCCCCTTAGGCCCTCACCTAGAAGAAGGTGTTCTCTTGCTATGCCCCCAGGAGGACCCTTTATCCTCCCCAGCAGCAAACATGGGGTGGCCCCTTTCTCAGCCCCACCCCATACCCAATTCCTTGAAAGAGCGTCCTCCCCAGCATCTGCGGGTTTCCAGGGAAGCCCCCCACCAGCCATACGCCTGCTCTTCCTTGCCTTGCCTTGGCCTTCTCCTAATGGCTTAGGGCAGGAAGTGGAGGTGAAGAGCGTGCTCACGTAAGGGCTTGTGCTGTGAGAGTGGGATTGCGTCGCTTGTAGGCGTTGGGGTTCCAGGAGGGGTAGGAGAGGAAGAGGTGGCAGGATGGCGCACGCAGCTATTGCTGCGCGTCTCTACAAATGCCGCTAGGTGGCGCTTGAAGCCCGCTTCATAGAGAAGCGCCGGCTTTTTGAGGAGTGGCTCAGGTGGAGGGGGCTAGCTGGGAGACCCCTTAAGGGCTGCGGGAAGAAGCCAGCTGCGGTCCGAGGACCGTCCTCACTGAAACTGGGGGAACAGCCTGGTACTTGGGGGGCTAAGGCGCAGCCATGGTTCCTAGGAGGCCTGGAAGGGGCTAGGAGAAGGAGCAGAAGGCACTGCTCGAGTACGCGAAGAGGGAGGAAGGATTCCCCAGACCTTCCCCAGGAGCTGAAAAAGAGTGGAGGATCCTTGCTATTTTAGTCTGCTGTTCTGGATTTGAGCTCTGTTTTGAGGTCACTGGGAGAAGAATTCGGAATCCGAATTCGACCCCGGAATAAACAATTCAAGAGCATGTTCATGACTGTGTTTCCAGCAGGATCTGTGGGTCTGTGTATTACCTCCTACTGGGGGCCTTCCAGACTCCACCCCCGGCGGCACGGATGGAGTCGGCTGTAATCTCTGAATCTCTGGCGTCCCTTCCTTTGCTTTTCCTTCGGATGCCCTCTGCGGACACTGGGTAGTTGGCCCCAAGCTTTGAGAAACGGCCCCCTACCCCCTCAGAGCCCAGGAGGAAAGGGGGACCAGCTCTAAACGCATCTGACCCAGACCCATTCCCCAGATCAGAGTAAGTCTCTCGGGGACAGCCGCGGGGCCCTGCGTCCTTCTCTGCGTGAGCCCTTCCCTGAACTGACCCCTCGTGCCCCAGTTTGGCTTCTAGCCACCGCCTGCAAATTATTGAGACTCTGATGCCGCGATCTTGGGGTCCTCCCTCCAGACCATCCCGGAGGTCCTATCCCTCCCCAACTCCTCACTTTCCGAGTTCAAATGGGAGCCTGTGTGGAGGGAAGACTTTGGAGAGACGCAGGGTCGCGCTGCCGGCAGCGCAAGCGTTAATCCCACCCCTCCCTTTGGGAAATCGAGGTCCGAGGAGGGGCGCTAGAATCTGTCCGCAGCAGGGAAGCACCAAGCACGATCTGGCTTGGCGGGCTGGAGCTCCTTGGTGAGATCTGGACCCGCCGGCTTCCTTTCCAAACTAAGGGGGTAGCGGGGAGACGTTGCGTTCTTGTTGAAAGGGAGATAGAAATCCGGAATCGGAGACTAAAAGGGGAGAGGACTGGGACAGAGAGGTGTTCTCCCCCCACCCCCGCCATCCAGGGCTACGCTCCCAGCTTCATAGGCCTCAGTAGCGTCTTCTGAGGTTGCCAAGCTCCTAGGAGGGGGGTAGGTGGGCTCGAAAGGACGCTAGTTCTCCCTTTGGGGGCTGCAATGTCTCCTCAACTCCCCAGGCCCTCGACCCCCGCCCCCAACAGGGCCAGCCTGGCGGGGTCTCCAGGCTCCGAGCGCTGGGCTGCAGGAGAGTGTGGGCCAGTTGGAGTGGGTGTCCCGGGACAGAATGAATCCAGGGTTCTGGGGGAAATTGGGAGAAATTGGGAGAAGTGGAGAACTGGGTGTCTGCCGCCCCAGAGGTGCCCCACCCTTTTCGCAGCTTAGCGCCCCCCCCCCCCTCGCAGACGGGCCTCTGGGGGATTGGAGCTGTTCCCTGAGAGTCCCCGCTCCCTCTCGGAGGCCCGAGGTATTAGTGCTGCTTGATCGGACCTCATTTCCTGCGAAAATGGAAACATATCCAGGGTCCTTAATAAAGTGAATGACGAGACATCGGGTGTAATTGGGCTTCCGGCTGGTGGCTATTTCCTTACACTGACAGTGGGGAAAAATGTAAGTCCACAGCGCCCAGATGTAATTATATGATTATCAGAAAGAGGTGCAGGAAGGATTCGCTGAGACCCGGAGATGACCTGAGAAATGGGCACAAACGCTTACCCAGACCAAGAGACCCGGACCTCCACACCTACCTAGCATCCAAGAGCGCCTCCGCAAGCCTTGGCCTCTCCTCCCATCCTGAGACCCGCCCTGCCACTGCCATCGGAAAACGGGGGGATCTTCATTTATACGCTGGGTCGAGGGTGGGTCTTTTCCTTCCTCTGAGAGGAGGAGTGTCCTCCAGGGCAGGGGGTGGCCTGGCTGAGAGTCCCCGGACCCAACCCCCGGACCGCGTGCGCTGGCTGCATATTTCTATGCATAATCCAATTTTCTCCGTGACTATCTAGTTAAACTCTTTAACAACAGCTACATAATTAGAATTTGGATTCCCATTAATTTTCCCTGGGCCTCAAACCATTTGCAGCTCACACTGGTAATTAATGCGATACATCACTAACTTTACCCAGCGCTGGCCAGCCGGGCCCAGGTCGCTCAACCCGCGTGACTGGCGCCCATGCGCGGGGCCCTGACTCCGGACCCCGCTTCCGGAGTGGGGGCCATTTCCCTCCCTCCAAAGCCAAATGCCTCGGCCCGCGCACCCAAAGACTTCTTTCGAGGAAATCTCACAATTAAAAATATTTATCGGGAGCAGATTTACGTTTCTGGGTTTCCAGTCTCGGGGCGTCTGGGTAGGCTATTAAGAGTAATTAGCATCTTTTGCGCATGCAGATTTACTTCGCTCATTGCCACATAACTCATCCCTAAAAGCCAGCTCAGGCGAACACAAGCGTCTCCGCCAAAGCCGCTGCCAGATCTACCGCCCCCGCCTGGGTCCGACTAGGGGTCCCGGGCCCTGGGCCCCCATTACGCTGCTCGCTCCCAGTTTCTCCGGCGGAGCTGTCCGCTCCAGGCCCCGGAGGCTGCGTGCCGGGCGAAGATTCCCACCCTGGAGACGAATGAAGCAAGGGCGACCTCACGCGGCGGGGGGAAGGCCCAAGGCAGGTTCTCCCGGCTGCCCGCGCCGCCCCGTCTGGACCCGAGGCTTCACGATCCCGCACCTGGGTGCACGAGCAAGGGGGCGTGTCCGTGTATGCACGCTCTCGTGCACGCTAGTGCCCATGCATATGATTGCTAGTGCGCGTTCCTGAGAGTGAGCGAGGGCGAGCGTGGAAAATGCAGTGATCTCTATCCCCACCCCCCACTCCTCACCGCCCGTTCCCGCCACCCCCTTCCTGGGACCGCAGCTCAAATGCCAGTCCTACGCCAATCCGCTAGGGCCCTGAAGTTCAGAGGGAGATTCTGGCCCCTACCTTGCCTCGATTTCCCTTGCACAGAGCCGTCCCTACCCAGCCAGAGAGCCTGGAGCGCGCAGCGCCCAGCGAGAGGGAAGCTGGGTGACCCAACCCGCCGTGGCGTCTGAGCGCAGGTTGCCTAGTGCTGGAGAGCCCGCCAGGGAGAGGCCAGAGAGAGCAGGGAGTTGCTGAACAGCGGCTTTTGGGACTGCTGGAGGGCGGCCAGAGACGGTGGGACCAGGCGGCGGTGGGGGCAGGCAGAGGGACAAAGTGGTGGTGGGAGGACCAGAGCCAGGGCGCGCGGCTGTGGCTCCCGCGCTCCCGGCCGAGGCACCCACTCCCGCTTCGTTATTAACGCTCTGGGAAGTCCGCGAGCCGCCCAACTTTCTTCTCCTTAATGAGCCTAGAAGAAGAGGCTGCCCTGAAGGGGTTTGTTCATTAAAGATGTAGCTGGAGGAATATTGTCTCATTAATTATCTGGTTTTAATTACACTCCTACCCTTTGAATCCAGAGATGGGAAAAGTTGATTCAGTGGTGCCGCCCCCTTTAGCTTAAAGAGTGGGGCCAGGCCAGGGGACCTGGAGGGGGCTCTGGGGACTGTGTGTGCCAGGCAGGGTGTGAGCCGGCATTGATGTGTGTCAAGCTGCCATTCCCCAAGCGAGAGGGCCTCCCTGCCTGGGTGTGTGTGGATGAAGTCTGCGTGTGGATCCGAAAATGTGCGTGTGTCTGAGTGTGCATGACCATGTGTGCCTGAAAGGCCTTGCGGACGTGACTTGGGTGCCTATGTGTGCTCCCCGGCTGTGTGCGGTTTTGTGTGTCTGGGCGGACATGTGGGTAGCTGAGTGTGTCTACAGACAGACCCCAGAGCAGGGCTCTAAGTGAACAGAAGTGTGACTGGGTAGCTGTGTTTGCACGTGTCTAAGAGGGTGGCTTCCTGCCCGTCAGCTCAAGTGACAGTGTCTGAAGTGTCTGACCACGTCTCTAGGTCCCTGCTGGGCCTGCATGTGGCCCCCCCCAGCCGTGTCTATCAGTGTTGGTGGGGGGCGCCGCGTGGTTACAACATCACAAGAACTGGGACCTTTCCAAGGACATGGCTCGGTTTCTGAGGGTCCCCAGAGCTGGGGTGCATCCTGGAACCATGTTCCTTCTGGAAGGGGAGTTATTTAAGGGGGTGCTCGTCCCTGCCTCGCCCCTTGTCAGGCTGGCGCGACGCTAAAGCGGGGGCCGTTTTCCCTTTAAATCGCGGACACTTTGACAGGGGACATTAAGGACCCGGCTGCTCAGGCTGAGCAGATCATAAAACCGGACAGGCAATTTCTGCTCCCGCCAAATAGCCGGGCA
The DNA here is from genome assembly GCA_028534135.1 of Potos flavus. Classification (NCBI taxonomy): domain Eukaryota; kingdom Metazoa; phylum Chordata; class Mammalia; order Carnivora; family Procyonidae; genus Potos; species Potos flavus. The sequence goes on along the minus strand of CM052894.1, from coordinate 24,113,512 downwards.
AACTCGTTCTGCATCTTTGGTTTTAATGCACTAAACTGGCAGCTAAGCAGGGAGCAAGCAAAGGGGGGGGGTGGGGAGCCCCCCCACATACACAGGCGCACACACCGGTGCGTGAGCAAACACCCCTTCGCACCCTGACACCCCACGCCCCGCCCCTGCCCCCCCACCAGCGGAATTATCAACTAGAATTTGATTAATATGCAAATCGCAGGCAAACAGCTCCATATAATTCTTTCAGTGGAGAGTAATTAATCACCAGTTAAAGCAAATTAATACATATATCAATTTTGTCAGAAACATGCTTAGTTCAATCGCCCGTAAAATTGAAGTTTGAAGTATTAAGAGGCTCTGCAGAAACGCCAGGACTAAAACTTTCAAATTGATCCTATTTAGTAATCAATCAGGCTCTCCCCTCAGGTTAATCTGCCTAATTTTTCATCTCAAATCATACACTTTACTGACACGCCATCTAGCAAACAGTCGATAAAAAGTTAACAAAAATGATAACGACTCCAGCCAGAGCCATTGTGCTGGGCGGGTAGGTAGCAGGCAGCTCTGATTGCATTTCTGAGGTGCTTGGGGACTTGGTTTTTCCCAGGGCCAGGGCTGGGAGCTCCCCCAGACAGCCGAGCCGCCCTGCACCCCCCCATTTGCTATCTGTTGCCCTCCGCTGCTGCTGTTGGACTCCTCTCAGAACATTCACCCCATTTCCCCCAAAGTCGCCTGCACCGGCTAACTCCCCACCCAAGCCCGTGGTTGCCTAGAATGTCTGGAAGCGCGTGCACTGTGAGCTCGTGGTGACTGTGGGCTGTGCCTCCGTCAGGGTGTCAGCATTGTGTGTATGGCGGTGGGGGTGGTGTATCTGTCTAACGGTGAAGGTTTATCCGTCTCCCTGTGGTGTGCGCTGCCGGCCGCCTCTCTGCCGGTGGGTATGCTGTGTTGTGTGTGACCGTCCTGCTTCTGGGTGTCTTGGATGTCTGTGTGGTTGTAGGTGTGCACTGGGTTTCTGCGTGGTGGGTCTGCGTGACTCGGTGCCTGACGTGTGCAGGCTTGCTTGCATTGTGTCTGAGGTGTGTGTGTGACACTGTGTGCCTGTCGTGTGTGCTGTGGACTGGCCACGTGTGGTGTGCCGTGAGCCTACCTGAGCTTGCCCTTTATCTGCACGTGGGCAAGTGGTCCCAGCGGGGGGGGCTTCAGGTGGCCAGATCAGTAGGCCCCATCACAGAAGACAAGGGAGGGGAGACAGCCCCTAGGGAGACCTTGTACTTGACCTTGAGCAGTCTCTGAGAGGTGGGAGGGGTCACCTCTTCCAACCCTAGCCCCCATCCCAGCATCCATGTGGGGAAGGGGTGGGCGGGTAGCGGTAAGGAAGGGCAAATGAAAGCCTCCGTTTCTTGGTGGCGGGGACTCCCAGACCCTCTGCGGATCCCTTTCCACAGAGCCCTGGACCCACTGTTTCTGACTTAGGCCCCGACTTTGGTAGGGGTAGGGGTGCAGACACCGAGTTAGGAACTCCTCTGTCCCATATCATCAGATGCCACTTCCACATGTGATGACAACTTATCTCAAACCTCTATATACACACGCTGATAACTCAATCCACGCAGGTCCCATGATATTCACAGGTAACTGATCTTTCTTCCCCACCCAGCCCGCCCCTACTCACACACAGTGAGCTACATCCAGCTCTCCGTGGGGAAGGCCGCACTTGCCCACATGCACACACAATCCCTGCAGACACACTCACATATAACACAACCGGATTCCAAAGCAGGCAGGACTCAGTCACCCCCAACCCTGCTGGCGGCATTGCCAATCCGCCAAGCCCACATGTGCGTGTTGCCTTGTGTACCCTCCCTGTTTACGGGAGCCTCCACGGGGAGGAGGAACTTCCTTTGATCAAGCTGGGGAAACCTGGGCCTTCAAGGCAGTCCTGCAACTGGTAGGGCCAAAGGTGAGTCTGCAGATTACTCTAGAGACAGGGGTTCGGCCTGGGGCCCAACCTGAGGCAGAAGGGGCAGGCAGGACGGCCTGGCCTTTCCCCAGCAGCACAGCAGAGGACAGCCCCCCAGCCCAAGCTGTTCTCAAACAAGCAGAGTCCGTGCCTCCGAGTGTTCATTCACTGACCTCAGCTGCCTTCAGAGTAGACTCATGCCCAGGCTAAGGCCCTTCATCCCACCTTCTGCTCCCTCCTTTCATGAGCCCCCCGCCTCCCTTCAAGCCATGTGCTCCTCTCTCCCCCGGTTTTAAGTGAAAAATTGAGAATCAAAGCTGTTCGGAGCTAGGATTCTGGTCATCTGTCTGTAGCTTCAGTTCCACATCAATGTTAGTTCTCCCGGTTATCTGCTCCTACCAGCTCCCAGCACACATCACGCACCCAGGGAATCACTCACCTGCTGGTCACACCCACCCAGGGGGGCAGCGCTCCTCCCCTCCCCCCATTGCACAAACTTAGTCACACCTAGTTGCACACACTAGTTGGCAACAATTGGTTACAGAAGCACAGCAGCGCACCCCCAGTCACCCCCAGCCGCACGTGCTCTATTTCCATCAATCAGCCGCACATGCCTAGTCTCTCAGTTGCACGCACTCTCTGACACACTCGTTGGCACACCCCGTGGATGCCGGCGAAGCTCGCCAGGCACACTCGCCCCTCAGCCTCAGGTCTCTCCTGGGACCGGCCACCATTAGGAGGAGGAAAGGTGACTTGCTGATGGCAGCCACAGACTGTGAGTGCAGAGGTGGGGCCCTCCCGGGAAACTCAGGGTGGGAATTCTCCGTCCAGCATATTGCTCCCCACTCGTGAGCCTGCACCAGGCCCAGGAGCCCCCACCTTCCTTCGCTCTAGTCCCGGGAGCCACTCCTTTGGGTTATGTGGCCTGTGGACCCACTCGGGATCAGGCCGCAGCTCCCTCAGGCCTGCTGGCCAAGGGGTCCTGCACATGAGCACGCACAGTTCTACATTCCAGCCACAGCACTCGGCACCCAGCACCCAGCACCCAGCAGTTCTAGCGGCAGCTTGCTGCCAGCCCCACGTCCTTCTTCGCCTGACAACAGCAGCCTCCTACCTGCTGGCCTTCCTGACCCCACTCTCAGGTTCCAAGTGCCCCGCACCGCCTTACCCTCCCCACTCTGGACCCCTTACCCAGTCACTCCTCCTTCATCTCCTAGGCTCCCTTATAGCCCATCCCTGGTGTGCCTGTTTGGGGGGAATATCTGTAGTCTCAGCACAAACCACTTTCTGGGCCCCAAGAAAGAGGGCTTGGTTGTGGGGGTAGGGAGCAAAGCCAAGGCGCCCCTGGGTTCACGTGGCTGAGGACATGCAGGACAGGGTGAGTGGACTTCCCTGGACCCGGAGGTGCAGAAGGAGGGGGAGGGGGGGTGTCCCCGCGGCGACCGGCAGGGGCGGAGGGGAGGCGCGCGGCCCCAGCCCGTCCCTTTCAGGGGGGACTCATGCATCAAACTTCAATTTTCCGGACGATTGAATTAGTGATTTTTTTTCTCCTGAACTAAAATACACTTAAGTCTTTGGGATTAATTACCACGTTCTGGTCCCTCAGACTGGAGTATTACTTATCGGAGCTGCGTCTGACACCGGCCCGACACCTCGTAAAATAAGGAACTGCGCCTCCCGGCCTCACCCGGCGCCACCCGGCGCCGCCCGCCGGGCCGGGCCGGGGAAGGCAGAGCCGGGAAAGCCGAGACGGCCGGCTCGCGCGGTGGGGCCCGGCCCGGCAGCGCGCCGCGGGGTCCCAGGCCGGGAGAGCAGAGACCGCCCGCGTCCTGGAGCTTGGCAAGCTGGGCGGAGGCCCCAGACCAAACAGGGAAGGAAGAGGCAAAGCCAGGCCGTTTCCCCTGCGCGGCCAGGAACCGAAAGTGGGTCTGCAGAGAGGCCAGAGTCCTCAGGGAACCTGCCCGCCACGGCCCCGGCGGTGAAGGAACTCTGGCCAAAGGGAGGGTGGCCCAGAGGGCCCCAAGCCTTAACAAGTCTCGCTCCGAGAATGGGCTCAGGGCCCCCAGCCCCTCGCGCCATCCACGCCACGCTCACACGTACACGCACACGTGAGGAATACCACGGAAGGCGCGCGGCCGGCGCCCTCGGAGCGCACGCTGGCGGTGCACACCGCACGGCGGCCGCCCCCAACGCAGGCCGGGTCCGCGGCGGCTAAGAGGCCCAAGGCCGCGCTCACACCGCAGGTCCCCGTGGTAGCGCCCGAAGCGCGGCCAGGGCCATCCGAGCGCTCGCGTCAGAGCCAGGAGAGCTGAGCAGAGACTGGGTCGGAGCCCAGGCCTCCCTGATTCCTAGCCCCTTGCTCCCGCCTACAGTAGCCCCCTCAGCCCCTGCCCACGGCCGCCGCCGCCTCCCTGAGCCAGGGGGCCGGGAAACTACCCCACGCGGCGGTGCTCGGTCGGAGGGAGACTGGCCCAAACGGCCAAGCGCGCTGGCAGCCGGGCTCCGGAAGCCCGCAGGCAGCCTGGCGGAGGCTTCGCATCCAGCAGAGCCCAGGAGACTGATGGGGGACCGGAATTCGCTCCCCAAACTGTGCGGGACCCAGCGGGCGCCGCGCTCTCCCCAGGCCTCCTCGGCTTGGCTCAGCCCAGGGCTCGGGGGTGCGCCTCTCTCCGCTTCCCACCGACCACCGTTTGCCCCTTCCTTTGCCCGCTCTTCTTTCTGACCTCTAGAAACAACGAATTCCTTCTCATCTTTCAAGGCCTGGGTCCAACGCCACCTCCTCCGGGAAGCCCCCACCACCCGGAGCCCAGAGCCGGCTCTCGGAGTTCCGTGAAGAGCATTTCCCTGCCCGGCGGCCCAGGCCTCCTCATAGCGCCAGGGGGGTGCGACGGGTCTTGTCCGCTAGACTGGGAGCTCCTTGAGGGCAGGAACTGGATCTGATTCGTTTCCATTTCCGCAGCCCCCAACGCGGCCTGGCGCGGAAAAGACGCACAATAAACATTTGCTGAACGGAATGGATTTTTCCCTTTATTTTATTAATCCTTCCCCTTCCTCTTTCCTTCTTTCTTTTCCTCCTTCCTTCCTCCCTCGTTATTTTTTATTCCTTGGTTATATTCAATTGTCATGTTTTTCAGGCTCATTAAATCCATTTAGAGACAAAAGAATAAAAGGCAGAAGGGGAAGGAGGGGGAGGAGGGAAGGGGGAGGGGAGAGGAGGGGAGGCCGGAGAAGCAAACAAATAACCCGCTTTAACTAGACGGGCGGATAAATGGCCCCGTTTCTCCTCAGCCCCGATGCGCCTGCTTAGCTGCGCGCCCCGCGGGCGCCGCAGCTCGGGTGGGCTCAGCCCCGGGGCCGCCGCCCCTAGCCCGGAGGGACCCAGCAGGGCCCGGCCCGGGGCCGCGAAGCAGCGAGCGGCCGAAGGTGCCAGGGCCGCTTCATTGGGATTCATGGGCGTGTTGGGCGGGCGGCCCCGGGCTCCGGGCGCGGGGCGGGGGCCAGGCGGGGGCGGGGGTGCGCACGGCGGGCGCAGATGCCCGGGTGACCGCCGCGCCGCGGTCCCTGCGCCGCCTTTGTGCCGGGGAGGCGCGCGCGGGGACCTAATCCATCAAATTGTCTACAAATTGTGAAGAAAATTCAAAAACCATATGGTCGCCAGCGCCGGCGCGCTCTGGGCTGCGGAGGGCCGCGGCCGCGCCCGCACCCGGAGCCGCGGGGGGCTGGGCCCGGCTATTGTCGCCTGTCAGCGGCCGCCCGGGTCCATTCGTCCCGGCCTTCATGGTCCGCGCTCCGAATTACAGACCCATCCATCCTGAGAGAGGGCGATTTATGTCGCCCGGGAGGAACCGGCCGCACGCTCGCCTGACTGCCCTGCCGCCTCTCCTTTCGTTCTCTTCTCTCTCTTCTCCCCCTTTCCCATTCCCTTTCCATTCTCTTCTTCTCCGTCTCTATCTCGCAGTCTCTGTCTGCCCGTGCGAAGCTTTTCCTCTTTCTCTTTCTCCTCCCCCCGCCCCCGCCGCCACCCCCGTCTCCGTGGCTCCCGCTTTCTCGCTCTGCTTTTGGAGTGTCTTTCTGTGCTCCTCTTCCTGTTTCTCTCTGTCTCTTAGTTTCCTCCTGGACACGCACGCTCCCGACTCAGGCCCCGGGGCCCCATCGCCTGCCCGAGACCAGATGCGCATTTCTCACATCAATTTTGCGGAGAAAGAGAGCCGAGCGGCCCGGAGGCGGGACCCTCCTTTGGTGACAGCGGCCACTCGCCAGCCCAGCGACAACAAAAGCCCAGAGAGAAACCCGCTCTGTCCGGAAAAGTGAAAGCTGCTTTCGTCCCTGCCCCAGCCGCCCTCGGGGCGCGGGGATCCCAGAGAGTCCTGGGGAGATTGATGGCTCTGCCCCCAGCCGAGTTCGCGCGGCCCAGAATTTGTGAATGTTGCCAGAAATTCACCCCAACTCTCAGACGCTGCGGGCTCACACCTCCCGGTGCCGGCGTGCGCGATTCAGCTTGCCCTTGGTGCCGTCCGCCTCATTTTCCTCCCTCCCCCAAGAGCAAGGCCCTCTGGCGGAACCAAAACTTGAGAGCCCTCAGGCTGCACCCTCTTGCCGACTGAACTGTACCTGCGGTACGCGGGACTCTTAGCCCGCGTCCCGCAGAGCGCGGGAAGAATGCCCTAGGGTGAGCGTGGGATGCACGAAACGCAGGGCTAGTTCCCCCACGCACCCACCCTTTCCCCCCCAAATTAACTTCCCATCCGTGACGCCCCCAGTGTATGCACTCTTTCTCCCAGCAATGCACACGCCTCACTTTACCCGGACCTGGCGAAGACCGCTTCTCTCGCCCCCACCCCCAATTTGGTAGCTGCCGCGTGTTTCCAAGCAGGAGGTGCCTTCTCCTCCCGCTTTCCCCGCACCCCTTGTCCTCGCCCCTGCCCGGAAACTCCTCCAAATCTCCAAGGCCGGGCAGCGGGCAGCGAGGAGCGGCAAGACTCGGAGCCGGCTGCGGCTTCCCAGAATAGGGCCCACTCATTCAGACACGGTCACTGCCGGTTCTAGTAAAATGGCAAAGACTTTATTTATCGGAGAAAGAGGCCTTGGGTACAGTCCGGGGCGGAGAGGGCAGGGCAGGAGCAGGGAAGGGGCACGCGGGACCCACCCTCACCGAGGCACCCTTGTCTGGCCATGTGGAGCTAGGAGCAGGGCGTTGGAGACTGCAGTCAGGCCCAGAGCCGCCGAGGAGGTGGGGCAAGGGCTTCGGGTGGCCTCCTCTCAGTCTCTGTCACATGCAAAAAAATTCTAAAAAGAGTAAAAAATAATTCTAGGGCTTTGGGTTCCATTTTAGTTGCTTGATTGGTTGGATTTTCCCCTGCTTTGTCCTGAAGACCCGGACCCCAGCAGTCAATCCAAAGAAACCAAGAGAGGACGAGGAGGAATCTTAAAAATAGCGTTAGTGGGCATCGCGAGGCAGAAATGGCATCGAAAACAGACTTCTGGGGACAGAGGGTGGGGGGAGAGAAAAGATCGTTTTGAAACTTGCAAGTCAGGACCCGGCTGTCCCCCTCAGTCCCTTCCCACGCGGGGGAAAAAGGGCAGAAGGAAATAAAAGAAGTCAACTGCAATAGGCCTAGGGAGGCGAGGAGGAAGAGGGCCAGTGCATTCGCCACATGCAGAGAAAAATCAAAACAGTCGGGGCGGGCCCCCTCCTCCAGCCCGCAGGATTCAGTGTTCGTTACCCTCGGTACTGCCTCGCCCTCAGCAAACCCAGCAGCCTGAGAGCTTGGAAAACATGGACATCTCCGAGATTTTAAAAAACAAAAGAAAGAAGAAAGTCAGGCCGAGGTGGGAAGAACCCGCTATATAAGTTTAAATATTTATAAAGGAGCCACACAGAATTGCACGGCGAGGGCTCCCGGGGCGGCGGAGGCCGCGCGGAGCGGCCGGCCCGGCCGGCCAGCCCGGGTTTATTGCTTCGAGAGGGAGGAGGAGGCTACCGGGAGCTGAGTCCGGGCCAGGGACAGGGGGGAGAAGGCGGAAGTTGCAGAGGAGGTCCCAGCTCCCCTCGGCGGTCCGGGAGGCGGCGGGCGTACCGGCGCTAGGGGCCGGGCGCGGTGGAAGATCCCGGGCGCCGCTCAATCGTCCACGTCGATCTCTTCGTCTTCCTCGTCCTCTGAGCAGTCCTGGCTGCTGGCCGGCTGGTCCGTGAGCGGGGAGGCAGGAGAGAGCTGCAGGGGCCCGGCGCCCGGGGCCTGCGGGGCGCCTGGAGGGAGCGCCGGAGAGCCAGGCCTCGACTTGGCCCTGCCGCAGCCGCCGCCACCGCCACCGCCGCCCGCGGCCTCCGAGTTCTGCTCGAGTTCGGCCAGCGCCACGATGTCCATCTGCCCGCTGGGGCCCAGTTTCTTGGCGGACTCCACGTCGGCCTTCATCTCTTCCAGGTCCCGCTTGAGCTTGGCGCGTCGATTCTGGAACCAGGTGATGACCTGAGCGTTGGTGAGGCCCAGCTGCTGCGCTATTTGGTCGCGATCGGCAGGGGACAGGTACTTCTGGTAGAGGAAGCGCTTCTCCAACTCGTAGATCTGGTGGTTGGTGAAGGCTGTTCGAGACTTTCGCCGCTTCTTTGGGGTCTGCCGCTGCCCGAAGATGGTCATCCCGTCCCGGCCTGGGAGGAAACCATAGGATAGGCTTGCGCCAGGGGAGAGGAGACCACACCCTGGCTCTCGCTCACCCCACCCAGGCCCATCCCGCCTGAGGTCTGCTGCAGTTCCCTTCTCGGATCTGATTCGGCCTTCCAGACTAGGGCAAGACATGCTTAAGGCAAACCTCCTTCCCCGGACTCTTGTCTACCAGAAGTCTCTAGGAAAAATTGTTTTAGTCTCTGCTCCCCACCTAAGAGTCGATTTGAAAGACCCGAGGTCACTTGAGCACAACGGAGCCGGACAGGGACGCCCTGACTGCCGGGTGAAGGTCGGTCTACACCTCTTCCCAAGCACCCCGACTCTATCCCTACCCAAAAAGTCCTCCCAGCTGAAAGGCTCTCCGTTCTCCAACCCAGGAACAGGGTGAGGTGCGCCCAGGCCACTGGGAACAAGGGGAGCCAAGCAGAGCAGGCAAACTGCGAAGAGATCTTGGGTTGCCGCCACCCCTCCTGGGTCACTGGACTCTGGCCTATCCGGAGGTCCCTAGGAAATAGGGTTTGGGTCCTGTCCCACTCACTTCCACTCCCAGCGGCAGCGGCTTGGGCTGGAGGGCCCTGACGGCAGGCGCGGGAGGAGGCGGGCAGAGGCACAGGGCACAAAGAGTGGGGCACAGGGAGCGGGGTGTGGGATGCTGGGCTCAGGGGAACCCAGCGGCGGCGCCTACCTTCAGCTGCCTGCAGGACGCTGACCTCCAGCCCCTTAAAGGTCTTGCTGGCGAGCTCCTCCAGCGCACACAGCGGCGAGGTCTGCGAGAGCAGCGCGCGGCCCGCCAGGGGCAAGCCGCCCGGCGCGTGCTTGTCCGCGGCCGCCAGCAGGTGCGCCGCCCCGCACAGCGAGTAACTTCTCCGCACAGACGGCTTGTTCAGGATGTCCTCGATGCTGAACGGAGTCAGCGGCTTGTTGGAGTTGGCGGGAGGCGGCAGGTGATCCAGCGGGCTGCGCCGCCGCTCTTCTCCCGGCGCCGCCTTGCCATCCTCCTTGGAAGTCATCTCGGCCTCGTTTGGGGGCCCGGCCGGGGCGGCTCAGGCCGCGGGGACCCAGCCCGCGGGCAGCTCGGGCGCCGGGCGGCGCGGGTGGGCGGCAGCGGCGGGCGGGAAGGAGGCCGCGCCGAGCCAGGCGCGGGGCCGGGCGCGGGGCCGATTAGCGCAGCGGCAGAGGCGAGCAGAGCCGCACGGGGCCCCGGGAGGAGGGCGCTGACGCGGGCGCCGCCGCCGCCGCCGGGGCTTCCAGCAATCCGGGGCCGGAGCCGGAGCGCGCCACGCGGGGCTCCAGTTTCGCCAGCCCCGGTGCTATTTAAAGGTGTCAGGTGGCTTCGCGGCGGCTCCTGGCCCCGGGTCCTGGCGGCGGCAGTTGGAAAAGCCGAGGCGAGGGCGCCGATCCCGTACTGCGAGGGGAGGCGGAGAGATGGGGCAATTGACTATTGCTAACAAGTTAGCCTTGATCGAGGAGTAATCAATTATCTGCAACGGCACTTCTCTATTTCTCTCTCCTTTCTCCCTTTCTCCTCTCTCTTCTTTCTCTCTGTTCTCTCTCCTCCTGTTCTCTCTCTCTCTTCTCTGCTCCCCCCGTCTCTCTCCTTCTCTCCCTCTCCCTCGCCCTCTCTTTCACTCTCTGTCTGTCCAATGCAGGCGGCTCTAAGTTGGGAAGCTCATTAATTAGCGGGCCGGGGGTAGGAGGAGCCGGCTGGAATTAGCCTGCCTAATGCGCCTGTCAGTCCGGGCGCTGCGCCGCGCTCGGCCCGAGCTGTTTGTAAATTACATTAGCGGCGCCTTTATTGCACCCGAACCTCGGGCGACTCAAAAGCCGCCGCCCCCACCCCAAACTGCGAGCCTCGCTCCCGGCGCACCCGCCTCCCGCCGGCCTGGCAGCGCTGGTAGCGCTGGCCTGGAGGTCTCAGGATCTCCGACCCGGGATTTGGCGCCGTGAGCCCAGCCGGAGAGGGACGCGGCCGCCGCGCGGGCCAGGTAAGACCAGGAGCTTGGGTGGGCCCCGCCGCTGCCCAGTGCGGACTTTGCCGAGCTGAGATCAAGGACCCAGCGTCCCTACCCCTCGACCCTCCTGTCGGTCACCCCCCCCCCCCCCCCGCCTTGGCCCATGCGCTTGGGGAGAGGGAATCTGCAGCTCCCAGGCTGGCCCGCGGGAGGTCCGTGCGGGTACTGCAGCCCTGGGTAAAGCGACACGGGACAGGGGTGGAGGACCCTAGGGGTTGGGGGAAGGGGTCAGCCAGAGGACTCAGTCTTCCCCCACCGAGAGGCGGAGGAGAGAGTTATCGGTGGCTCCAGGCACCTCTCCCCCGGCCTGAGCCCGATGCGACAACCTTACCTCTTCTTGCAGTCTTGCACACTCCTCGGGCCACGGCTTTCCCGGCCGACTGGGGCCACGGGCCCGCCTGCTGACCGGCGCCCGACCGGGCAGCCGGGCTGGTTGCCTGGGCTAACGGGGCCGGCTCGGGGCCTCCCCGCTGAGCTCTGCCCAGGCCCCGGCCGGGGCCCCGCTGCCGGCCCCGCCCAGCCCAGCGCCCGGCTCCAGCACACCGCCCGACTCCAGCTGTTCCGGATGCAGGGCGGGGGCCCAGAGGGGGCCGGGCCACGGCTGGGGCTGCGCTCCCAGGAACCCGCAGGGAAGCCGGGTTCGAGTCAGACTGGGGGCTGGGAACCCTACGGGCCCGCCTTTGAGGCAACCGTTTGTGCGCACCGGTATTTGAATATGTTTACATTTTTGAATATGTACATTTGTGTGGGGTTCGCGATGTGTATGTTTGTGTAAACATATGTAACCTGTGGGTATTTAGGCGTGTTTGAACCCTACCTATGTCTTTCAATCCCCAGAGGCACCCAAAGGGGCTGTACACCCAGGCTCTTTTTACTGGTTTCCCTCCCTTGGTTTGTATGGGGGCGTCTGCCCCTGAAGAAAGGAGGGGGGCAAGAGGGGGCTGGAGCCAAGGGTGCTGTTTCCCTCCCCACATACAGCCTCAGCCCTTTTCCTGGCTTTGTTTGTAAACTCCTGGCCAGGCAGTGTGGTCTGGCAGCCCTGCTGAGTCTAGAGAAGGGCCCAGGGAGGCCAGCGCAGAGCACTGTGATCCAGCCTAGAGGTTAGGATGGGGAGTATAGGACCTTTTGGGCTTCTTGGACCCCCTCATACTGCCCCAGAGAGGAAGGAAGCCAACCTGGGCTGCGGGGCAGGGGGCAGGTGTCCTCTAGGGATGCCTCCAGCTCCGGCATAGGGGCCTCTGAGCAGCAGAGACCGGTTTCTTTATCTCTTGTTTAGTTGTTCATTTGAAACATGGTTTGCAGCTCCCCAGAGAAAAAGGGACAGTGTAGGGAGAAAAGATTCCTGTTTGGGACCCCAGTGCCCGCCCTCGCCCTGCTTGGGAGTATCGGGAAGAGTTATTTACCCTCTTTCCCGTCTTTTTCCTGCATTTGCAAGGACAGGTGCTCGGAGGCAGGAATAGTGAGAATGGGGTTCTCAGTTCCCCCAGAGCGGCAGAATTGTCTTCAAAGCAGGGCTGTCTCTAGTGCATCAGCGCTGCTCTGAAGCCACGAGATGATGCTGGGCCCTGTGGAGTCAGAGTTGAGAGGTGGAGAGGGGCCTGAGGGAGAAGGAGCCTGGGAGCCTGATGAACTCTGCTGGCTTGGAAGCTTGGGGACCAGGAGGGGTCTGCCCTCTCCTCTCACTTCCTACCCTCAGGATCCTGCTTCAGCCTCTGCCTCCCAGTCTCCCAGCCCTTTCCTGCCATAACCCCAAAAGCCCTGACCCAGAGCCTCAGGCAAGCCACGTCTCCCCCCCGCCCCCAAACTAGAGAGGAGGCATCTCCAGATCAGGGAAGAGCAACTCTTGAGTCCCCATCCTGGAAGGAACTCCGTCCCGTAACCCCCTGCCGTTCTTCTTGCCTGCTCCTGATATTGGTCCGCAGGACAGGATCTTAAGGACAACCTTGCTGTTGTCCCTACCCCAGTCCCTCAGGAACAGTGGAGTTCAGTGTTACTGTGAAGCTGCCAGGAAGGTGGGGAATGTGAATCGGGGAGCAGAGGGGCGGGAGCGTAGAATTCCTTCAATGGGGCCCTGTTTCTGGGGCTCTTTAGTCTTCGGCCACATCATGTCGAAGTGGACAGGACATTCCACAATCGTCTGCTGTATTACCTCTTATACCCACCGTGGCCAAACCTCCTTTTCCTGCAGCCCAATCGGAAGGCTTTGTTTTTAGCCTAATTGGTTAGACTCCCAGCAAAACAGCTCCAGCAGGCACAGCTGGGGGCTAAGGGGGGATATGCTGCCACCCACCCATTTTGTCATTTAGGGTCCCTTACTTCTCTATTGCTTCATCCAGGCTATGTTCAAAAACCAGACTGTCCCGCTGACCTTTTCCCAACCCTGCAGTTTTCCCCCACTCCAGACCCCAGTGTGTGGGCCCCTAAGGTCTTCTGAACTCCTAGAAACCCAGATCTTCTGGCTTCCCGTACCCCTCCAGCAGGGCAGGGGGCTGTATCTTGGGTTTGCAGTCAGATTCATGCCCTCTCTTCCTAAAGAAGGAGATCCTTGAGGGCAGGGACCTTGATCTGGGGATTCTATCCACCCCCGACCTGTGCGGACAGGCAGGTACCTGGTGCCCCCCCGTACAGGTTGAATGAGTTTTTGTTGATCGAATGGAGTATAAATGATTGTGTATTAGGGAGGGGGGAGGCTTGGGCCTTGACTCTCCCCCCTTAGAGGAGTTCTAAAGATGATGCAAATTAGGGAAGTAATTCAGGGACAGTGTGGGGGCAGTGGGGGGCAAGGAACTCTGCCATTGCTCTGGGGGCGGGGGAGTATCCTGCCCAAGCCCCTTCCTGGGATCCAGTGCTGGGTTGGGAAGACACTCTGGGGTCTCCCACCCCCAGTCAGCTGAGCCAGTGTCACCTCCCATGAAGCTGGGTGCCGTTGGTCCCTGAAGTCTGCCGTACAGGGAATGCCTATCTTTGGAGCCTAGTCTACACTCTATCCTGACTCCTGATTCCCTGCTCGCTGCCTCTACCCCTAGGGTCCAGCCTTATTCTGTCTTCAATGAAAGGGGGAGGGATTAGTCTGGAAAAATCTGTCCCCCCCCGCCCCAGTTTAGTTGAATTTTTCAGACAAAGAGGAGAGAAAGAGCATTGCATGAATTGCCAGGATAAGTGGACCCTGTAGACCCAAACGAAAATGAGTTATTCCTTAGCACGAGAGCATAATTCAAGTAAACCCCCAAATGCTCCATCAGCTTTAATCCAGATTGTTTGGGTAGCCCCATTTTTTTCCAGATTATTTGTGTAAGCACCAGCAATGGCCCTCAGGCCAGAGCTCCCCTTAGAAAGAAAGGTTCTGACACTGCTTGAAAGGAATTAACTTGACCACCAAATGGGATCACTTTTGTCCCCCCGGGGACCTGCTACTCTGACACTCCTTGTGGGATTCAGCGTGTTTCTTCTGCTTTAGAAGTAGACTCCGGATAGATGGCCTCCTGCCTCCCTGGCTGAACCGGGACTGCCCACTTGGTTTTTATATTCTGCCCTGGGCCACCGTCAGCAGTAACAACAACTACAATAACCGTGACAATAAACACCATAAGCCCTTATTGTGTACCTGGCTTCAGGCTAAGAGTTTTATTCATTTCATTTATTACTCACAACCCTGTGAGGTAGTAGCTACTGCTAATACCCCAATTTTATATATAAGGAAAATGAGTCCCAGAGAAGTTAAGTAACCGAGCCAAAGTCACACAGCCTGTTTTGGAATAATTAGGATTTGAAGACTGGTTTTTCTGACTCTAAGTGTAATCCCAGAACCATGGGGCTTTTAACCAGAGGCCT
>CM052894.1:24074847-24098553 GCA_028534135.1 Potos flavus | reverse complement strand
CCTGAGGGTCCCACCTGCAGAGGCGGGTGAGAGGGGGCTGATGGCGCCGTGACTTCAGACAATTCCACTCCAGGCCCGCTGTGTGATCTTGGGTAAGTCTCTTAACCTCTCTGAGGCAAACCTTTATGAGGCAAAAGTCAGGAGATTTAGGGAGAGAGATGGGAGACTAAACCTTTTAATTCGTTTGGGAAAAGGGGTTGCCTACTTTGGGGCCTAAGGAGGAAGTGAGATTTGGGAGAATTCTAGGTCTGGAATGGCCCTTTATTTTAACGACTATTTAGGAGCAGCTGGTAGCTGCTTTTTATTTTTATCTTTCACAGATGATAGGGTGCTAGGCATGAGAAACCTTCTCTCCAACCCTCTCCAGGGCTTGGTTTTACCAAAGAGGAAACTGAGGTTAAGATCACCTGCCGCTGGTCCGTGCCACAGGTGGGATTCCAACCCATATCCAGTTCTAGGCACTCTTGACTTTAAGCCTCACAGTCTGCCGTGGACAGGGGAATTGAGCTCTCCCAGGGCTGGCTGTGACCTAAGCGTGGAGGGGCTGGGCTGAATCTCCCCAAGCGTTCCCTTTTTTCCGTGCTGGGAAGGCTTTGAAATTCTTGTTTTTAGGCAAACGAGTTCGGTGGCTCCCAGAGAAGCATGGAAATAAGACCCAGTGAGGGACTTCAGGCAGGTTAAGGGACCGCCTCTGGGACAGGACAGGGAGGGCTGCGTTTCTCCAAAGCCGAGCCCAGGGAGGTGGCGGTGGCAGAGCCAAGATGGAAGCCATTGCTCCCTGAGTTTTCCTCCCGCGAGTCTATCCATTGGCTCATGAGTTGGTCTGCCCCGCGGGTGGGGGAGGGGGGTACGTCCCCGGAAGTCCTGGACCGAGGGAGAGAAGGAGCGCCGGGGAGAAGGCACAGGGCTCAGGGCAGAATGGCCAGACGATCCCCCCACTCTTTCACCCTCTCCAGGGGCGCCTCTCTGCGGTAGGGCCCTCCTAGCTGCAGACGTGGGACTGACTGGGGGGGAGCAGAGGTGGGCAGGCTGGAAGCTGGCGCCTGGGGACCCCTGGCTGGGCAGGGAAGGGCTGGAATCCTGCTCCCGGGCGACCTGTCCCCGAGCTCCCGCTGCAAGGTCGCCCCGTGGCAGCCCCGGCAGGCCATGCGTCCCTCGGCACAAGTCCCATTATATTGTATTTATGTTTCACTTTATTGGTTTTTTTTTCCCCTCTCTTATTATTGTCTCACTCTGGGGGAGGCAAAGGATATAATATATTCATCTTTATTATACCAAATCTGTGTGAAGCATTTAATAAAACGCTGTTTCCACACAGCCAGGGATATTAGTGAGCTATTCTTAAGTTAATGCTCTGGTACTGAGGGCGCCTCCGCCACAGCGCCTGCTGCTGGCGGCCCGGGGGAAGCGCAGGCCCCTGCCGGGTGCACCCCGCGCGCACCCTGAGCGCCCCAGCCCTTCCCGCTTGAGCGCTCATCCTGGCAGTGGCTCTGGGAACCCTCCCTGGGAGGAGGGCCTCGGAAAAGCCGGAAAAGCCGAGTCCGAGCCCGCCCCAGCCCCCCTTCCGCGTTTCTAACTGACTGTGGGCCTTGCTTTGTGCCTGGGGGGTCGGGGGTTGGGGGGAGGAGAATTCCATAATGGCTTTCCTCTCAGGGCTCTTTGTTGGGAGGCTGAAGAGGCCCTAGGGATGGGGGGCCGGACTTTTTAAACACGAAGGACAAAAAGCAAGGATTTATCCCGATGGGGCCATAGAGAAACGGAGGTCCCAACAAAAGTGGGTCTAGGCAACATAGACCCTCAAGCTGAACCCCAGCCCAGGCCGGGGAGCAGAGTGCAACTCCAGCCTGAGCAGCGCCCAGAAGGTTTCCATGTTTCCGGGCTCCGCCTGCAGCCGCTGGTGAAGACCACGGGACGAAGTAGAGATCTTGGGCTGTCGCAGGGGCCTCTCCCATGGTTCTCCCTGTAGGTGGGCAAGCAGTCTTTGTAGTCCAATTTACAGCTGGTGCGTTGAGACTCAGAAAGGTCAAGTGGCTTGTTTGAGGTGACCCAGCTGGAATATAGTGCTGTGGATCCTACTGTCCTCAGACTCTGCTTCCTCCCCTCCCCATCCCCACCCTCCCTGCTCCCTACCTTCCCCTTCTCTCCCTTGCCTGTCCTTCAGCGTTTTCCAGGGCCTATAAGCTTTATATTTCTGCTTTCTAACTATGCACATACCTACCTGGGGATGCACGCGTTAGGGAGAAACAGTCACATGAATTTCCATAAGCAGGCTCACTGCCCAGTGTCCTTTAGAACCCACTGCCTGGGTTCTTTTAGGGCCCAGATTGGGGAACACTGGCCTTGCTTAGGCCCCACCAGTGCTGTGGGGGAAGGGTTGGGGACAACGAGGCTGGGCCAGAAGGAGGTGTTGTGCGAGAAAGGATTGGAGTGGGCAGGTAAGTCCCCCTGGTAGGGCTCATCTCCTCCCATGACTCTCAGTCCCCCTCTGCCCCCATCACCTCATCTTTGGGGCTGTTCCAGGTCACCCCACGTACTGTAGGCTGCTGGTGGAAGCTTGTGTGGGGGCTAAGGGTACCTGAAAAGTCTGACCGTTCCCACCCGGGGCAGGCTGGGGGAGGAGGGTGGCCAGGCTGGGACTATGGGGAGACAAGGGAGGCACCCGGGGCACAGGATGGAAGGGGGACGGGCCCTCGGTGTTGTGCACCTCAATTCTGTGCGCAGGCGGCTCATTCGCCTCACCCCAGTCCCTGCTCTGCTGTGTGGTCCCAGGGGTGGAATCACCACCACGAGTTGCTGAGCGGAGACAGGATGACTTCAGCTTATCCTTGTGAATGGCTTCCTGAAGGGTAGAAGTGAGAGCAATGGGATGAGCAGCCTTGTGTGGGAGTGAGCTTCCCCCAACAGGTGGAGTATACAAGTAGGGCTTAGCGCCTGCTGAGAAGGCTAATGGGCTCCATTTTATTGTCATCATCATCTTCTTCATCATTTTACTATCACTCCCTTTGTACCAGTAAGAGCTTTACCTCGTTTTTTTCATGTAACGCATATAAATGTGTTTGGGCCAAGGATGGGATGGGTCCTTATCAGCTCTGAGAGTCTCCTGTTGCAGAAGACAAGGGCCCTTCCGTTGATACGGGTTGGTTCATCGCACTATAGTGACTGTTTGGACTCGTCTCGTGGCCTTCACTAACGGGTGAACTCTTGAAGGGCAAAGACAGTGGCTAATTTTTTTTTTTTTTTCGCCGTTCCCTCTCCTCTTCCACGTCCCGCCCAGGATGAGGCACATAGCACGTGTTTAATGGAGAGGCACTGAACAAACAGGAGTAAATGAGCATCAAAAGCTGTCTGTACACCTGACCAGATGCTCCCGGGCTCTGACCAGCAAGGCCATGAGGGTGGCTATGGGGAGAGCCGGTGCAACTCTGCAGTCATTGTCCCCCTTCTCCCCACAGCTGAGCCAAGTTCAGGCAAGCACGGATAGACCTTCCTGCCACGTTGTGGGCCCAGCCCTGTTCTAGTCTGTGGGTGAGACTAGGGCCAGCCCAGCTCTGCCCGTGCAGGAAGAGCTCAGGGCTCGCCCTGGACAAGCCTCAGGGGAAACCGTTCAGGTAGGGGTGGAGGTCTTCAGGGGCAGGGGTCAAAGCTGGGAGAAGTCTGCGTGGCAGAGCTGGGACTAGAGTTAGGCCTTGAAGAGTAGGAAGAATAGAGAGTTTGGTAGGAAGAAATAGAGCGTTCCAAGTCGGAGTTAGCGAGCAACCCGAGCAAAAGGGCAGAGCGGGGCTGCACGCCACGGTCTCGGAGTAGGGAAGGCTGGCCTAGCCAGGCAGAGCGCCCGAGAAAGATAAGGGGAAAAAGACATTTGTGGAAGGCTTTGAAAGTCCAGGCCCAAAGCCAGAGACCAGAAACTGGGTTTCAGAAATCAGGGTGTAGAACTCACCACCGAAGTCCAAAGTCCGGAACCCAGCCTCGTCCAAAGCTGTCCTCCCGGTGAGTGTAAGACACCACCACGGGCCCCGAACTCCAGGCGCGTGAGCTCACTGGGTAACAAGGTTGACTCTTCTGATCGGGCTGGGCTGCGAAACCCAACACCTGGCCGGAGCCCAGAGCTAGCCCGAGCCCACCTGAAGCCTGCCCCCTCCGGACTGGGTCCTCCCAAATCAGAACGTGACGTCTGGCATTACCTGCAGCCCGGGCACCCTGAATCGGGGCAGAAGTCGTGCAGCGCTCTGCACCCCGTCCCCGCTCCCCGTCCTTCCCTCCCGATACAGGTGGGATCTCGGCTCCGCGCTGGACCCAGCTGGGCCGGGCCGCCCAAGGGTGGAGCCGCGGTGCCTGCGGCGGTGCCAACCCAGGCAGCGTGTAGGCGTTGCTCTGCCGGCCTGTCGCGGAGCGCGAGCCTGCCAAGGAGCCGGAGCGCTGTGCCGCGTGGAGGGTGTCAGGGGTGGTATTGTCGGCGCACAAATGCTCAACTTTATGTACTTTTAACTAGAGGTGTAACAGATGGCCCCGTTTCTGTCCAAGCCAGGGAGACTGGTGCCCATTCCGGCTGCAGCCAATCAATCCCGCCACTCTGGGGGGAGCTACAAGCTGGGCTGGGAGGCCTGGAGCCAGCAATCGCGCAAGGCTGTCTGCTCGGGCTGGCCCAGTGCTGCCTCTGCCAGCCGCTCAGCCACGGGCCCGGGGAGATAGGAGGGCAGGCAAGTGGCAGCCGTGCCCAGCAGCCCAGTCAGAGGCCTGCCTGGGAGGGAGAGCCTGGACCTGCCCGCCAGGACCCAAATGACAATGAAGACATTCAAGTCCCCAACCTGCCCCACTTCGTCCTCATTCTCCCCTGGTCCCTGCTCAGTACCTAAACCCCAAATTTCTGGCCTTGCAATGCTCCAGAGCCATAACCGTGGAGTATCCTGCCTGGGGGACATCGGA
The DNA here is from genome assembly GCA_028534135.1 of Potos flavus. Classification (NCBI taxonomy): domain Eukaryota; kingdom Metazoa; phylum Chordata; class Mammalia; order Carnivora; family Procyonidae; genus Potos; species Potos flavus. The sequence goes on along the minus strand of CM052894.1, from coordinate 24,093,630 downwards.
TGCTGCTCAGGACTGGGGATGAGTAGTGGTGCCTTTGGGAGAAATCATCACGAGACTGTAGAAGTCATCAAGAAATGCCCCCAGACAGCTAGAGAAGAGGAGACAGCAGGATCCAGGGCTCCCAGAGCTGGGAGAAACTGAATTCATCGATTCGTGCATTCATACAGTCAGTCAACAAACACTTAGTGAAAGCCTACTATGTGCTACGTCCTCTGCTGCATTTGTGCACTGGGGGCACAATGATGAATAGGACATAATTCCTGTCGTTGAGACCGTCTCAGGGAAAGACAGACAAATACATGGGTAATTGGTAAAAGAGCTTATAAGCATCTCCACAAGGACCGGAAGCACAGAGCAGGAGCATTTAACCCTACCTGGGAGATCCAGGGAAGATTCCAACAGGGGCTGGCTCTGAGCTGGGTGTTAAAAGACCGGTTAAGAGTTTTCACTGGAGGTGAAGGCAGGGAAGCACATTTGAGGGGGGAGGAATAGCATGTACAAAGACATAATAAGAAAGTGCATGGTGAAGGTAAGGGTGTGGGGAGATGTGAGGGTGACTGGGGCTTGCGATACGGATGGAGAAGTGGAGTGGATGAGACTGGACAGGGGAGGGGGCCAGGCCTGGTAAGTGATGCCCCACTTTGTTTCAGCAGGCTCACAACCTGACCCGCCAGATCTCTCCCCTCAGTTTTCCCTCCTGTGAGCCCACTGCCCCTCATCCTGCGGGATGGGAGGAAGTGAGGAAAGGAGGAGGCAAGGCCTGGCAGTATGTGGGTGAGGCCAGAACTCAGGGAAGGGACCCTTATCCTGCCTTCCCTCCTTTCTTGCTTTGAGGGCTGAAGCCATGAACCAGGGGGCTGACTCCCCCCACCGCGTACCCCACTGATTTCTGAGTCTTCTAAAAATAGCCTTTCTTTAGGTTCCCTAGAGAGGACTTAGAATCTTATGCATTCATTCATTCATTCATTCATCAAGAAATAAGCATCAGCTGTGTTCAAGGCCCCGACAGGATATTGAGGTAGGCAGAGCATTCATTATACTGAACTGTGAGGAGCTCAAGTCCAGATGCAGGAGGAAGACAGGAGTCTGGGCAGGGGTCCTTCCGTTTGCAAGAAACAGAGGTATACTTGAGTAATCCCAAGTAAAAGGAGGACCTTAGTATTGAAGCACATGGCTTGGCATTGCAGCAGGGCTCAGAAAGCACACAGGGGGAAAAAAAAAAATAGAAAGCACGCAGGGACCAGGGCAGCTCTGGGGACTAACTTCCCTTTCACGGTAAGGTCGAAAGGCACTCCATAGGGTCTTTCCTTCGTGTGTGTCTCTCCTCGTTAATATTAAAGCAATTATTATTATTATAGGGGGAGGAGGAATGATAGCTAGCAAGTTCTGAGCACATACCAAACGCCCACCACATTGGTTTCCATGCTTATCTCAGTAAACTTCTTAAGAACACGAGGAGTTAGTGAATATCGTTACCGCATTTTACATATGAGAACACTGAGGCTCCAGGAGGTTAGGTATCCTGCCCCAGGGTCAAGCCAGGAAGTGGGGGAGTCAGGACGCTCACTCAGGGCGGCCTCCAGTGCCCCAGCTCGTAACTGCTTTTGACCTCTGTGCGGCATCAGGAGCTTCCTGGATTCCCTCATAATTCTCATAACCGTGACTTGCACTTGACCAGCCGGCCTCTCCGCGTCTCTCTCTGCATCACCTCGGCTAACTGCTCTAGTCTCTCCATATTTCATAGTTCGAATTCCCAGGAGAAGAAATCGGATTGGCCCGGCTCGTCTTTTAATGCCAGGCCACATCGCAAGCAGCTGCCCAGCCAAAGAGCTGGCAGGGAGCGGGCCACATGCAATCACAGATCAGCGTCGTTGATACATTCGAGAGCAGAGAGATCATACGAAGGGGAGAGTGCAAAGTGCTACAAGAGAGGTGCAAGAAAAGGACGAGGGGAGGGGCGCCTGGGTGGCTCAGTGGGTTAAAGCCTCTGCCTTCGGCTCAGGGCATGATCTCGGGGTCCTGGGATCGAGCCCCGCATCGGGCTCTCTGCTCAGCAGGGAGCCTGCTTCCCCCTCTCCCTCTGCCTGCCTCTCTGCCTACTTGTGATCTCTCTCTCTCTCTCTGTCAAATAAATAAATAAATAAAATCTTAAAAAAAAAAGAAAAGGACAAGGGGAGACTTCACGGAGGGCAGTCTGTGGTTTGGGTCTTGAAATAAAATGGGATTTAGGGAGCAGAGTTGGTAATAAGGATTTCCTGAAGAAAGGAAGAGCGTGAACACACGTGTAGGACTGGGAAAGCATGAGTCACGTTCAAGGACCACTGAGGAGTTCTGCTTATTAAGAGAGGGGGATGCCTGGGATAGAAGCTGAAAGGCAGGACTTGAATGCCAACGGGAATGTCAGCTTAATTTAATAGGAGTCATGGAAGGTCTCTGAGCAGGAAAGGGACGTGAACTTTTAGTAGGATGACCCTATGCCCAGGGCAGTTCCAGTTTATGCCTTTTGCCCCTAATTATTATTTTTTATTCTTTTTTCTTTAAAGATTTTATTTATTTAGAAAGAGAGAGAGTACAAGTAGGGGGAGGGGCAGAGGGAGACAGAGTGGGAGAGAAGCAGCGGAGCCTGATGCCGGGCTCAATCTCAGGATCCCGAGATCATGACCTGAGCCAAAATCAAGAGTCAGACGCCTAACCGACTGAGCCACCCAGGTACCCCTATTATTTTTGTTCTTCAAGTTTATTATTATGATTGCTTTACAGAGCCCCTTTTTACTCTCAAAAGCGTCCAGATTTGAATTGTAAACTACACGGTCACTCCAGCTTTGGAGGCTGTGGGCTGTTACTCAGCCGGGATGGATGAGGGCGGGGCAGGCCGAGCGGCAGGCCGCAAGGATATCGCCCTAGTCCAGGCGAGGGAGGCCAGAACCAGACGGGCGCACAGGACGTAGAACACAAAGGAGTGTGGGCAAGAGGCAGGGCTGACGCAGAAGTGGTCGGACCTGGCAGGTGAATGCATGTGGAGGGGGTTTGGAAGAGGGAGGTAGTCCAAGTGACTCCTAGGTGTTCGGCTTGATTGTTGGGAAGAATGGTGGAAGTCTGAAGGCAGGGCTTGTTGGGGCACGGGGGTGGAGATGATTGTGGTTATGAGGGGTTTGAGGTGTCCTGGGACGTCCGCTCAGAGGTGCTCAGCAGGAAGTTGGACGTTCCAGACAGGAACTCAGAAGCTGTCAGTTAAGGATTCTCCCAAAGAGATGGCTCGTGGAAGCCAGGAGAATGGTGAACTTGCCAGAGACAGAAAAAGGGCAGAGTAAGACAAGACTGGACGCTGAATCCTAGAAGATCTCTGTATTTGGGAGGTTGGAGGAGAGAGAGGAGTCAGAGGAGACTAAGAAGGAGTAGTTGGGAAAAAAAAAAAAAAAAGGAGTAGTTGGAAAGTTAGGAGGAAAACAAGGGAAGCTAGTGACCTAGAGACGATGGAAGTTTTTAGGGAGGAAACTGGTATTAAATCCTGCAGAGTGATCAGTGAGGAAGACAGAGTCAATGGCCAGCAGGTTTGGCAATGTCAAGGTTATAGGCAATTGTAAGAGACCATGGGTGGTAGGGATGTTGCATGAAGAGTGAATGGCAAAGAACTAGAGGCAATTAGGGTGATTTCTCATTCAAAAAGTTTGGGAGAGGGACGCCTGGGTGGCTCAGTCGGTTAAGCGTCCACTTTTGGCTCAGGTCATGATCTCAGGGTCCTGGGATGGAGTTCCACATGAGGCTCCTTGCTCAGCAGGGAGCCTGCTTCTCCCTCTGTCTGCTGCTCCCTCTGCTTGTGTGCTCTCTCTCTCTCTTTCTGGCAAATAAATAAAATCTTGAAAATGGATGGGTAATAGGGAAATTCTGGGATGAACTGATGAGTTCGGGGACAGGTGGAAAGGGAAACATTATTCGAAGATTGGACTCCATACTCTTGGTCAATTTAGGCTTGAAAACTTCTAGAGAAAGTGTGACGTGGTTATGGAATCATAATCATGACTCCATTATAGATGAGGAAAAGAGGGGTTTTATTTTTTTAGTGCCTACTGGTGAAGCATGAGTTGAGGCAGCATAAATGGGCCAGTTTTTTCACCCATTCGAGCACGCCCAGGTGTAGGAGCCAGAAAGTGGATGGCAGTGTTGCTTAAGGCGGGAGATTGGTAGGCAGGATGGCAGGAAGCATGTTGTTGAAATGGCTGGTAAGGAGCCAGGGTAGAAAGAGAGGAAGGAAAGCCAGAATGGGGGTGATGGACTGGGAGAACGTGGAGGGTTTGAGGGACCAGAGAATGAGTTAGTAGAAAGGAGGAAAAGAGTGAGCCAAAAGGATAGGAGATTGGGATCAAAGAAGAGAACTGCGGATTCTGAAATTCTGGAGTTTTCAGGGGCGAAAGGTGGTCATGCCAATTAGTGGCTGGAGAGAAGTAAAAGAAACTGTCCAGAATGGCTGGGCTTAATACCGCCGAGGGACTGACAAGGCTGGGTGGGGTAGCTTAGAATTAAGCTCCTGAATTTCAGCATCCCCACCAGATTTCCTCCAGTTTGATTTTCTTTTTTTTTTAATTACACAAGTAGTTCATGTTCCTTTATTAAAAAAAAATGTGGGGATCTGAGGCACAGCATTGTGGTTATAGTTACTGGGAGCATATTGTATACCGGAAAATTGCAAAGAGAGTAGATCTTAAATGTTCTCACCACAAAAAAGATACGGTAATTATGTGATATGATGGGGGATAGGGGGCGAGCTAATGCTACAGTGGTATTCAAATTGCAATATGTAAGTGTGTCCAACACATTGTACACCATGAGCTTACACAATGTGATATTTCATGTATATATCAATAAATCTGAAAAAAGAACATGATCAAAATGACCAAATGTATTTATCAAAATGATCAACTGATTGAAATTAAACTAAATTAAAATTGCCTATAATCCCACCCGTCAGATACTACTAAAGTTAACATATTGGTGAGTAGTCTTTCAGAACTTGATGAATACGTACTTTTTAAAAAACAAAATGGGGGAATCACCTAATGGTTTCTCTTTTTTTTTCAAGATTTTATTTATTTATTTGACAGAGAGAGAGAGAGAGAGATCACAAGTAGGCAGAGAGAGAGGGGGAAGCAGGCTCCCTGCTGAGCAGAGAGCCCGATGCGGGGCTCGATCCCAGGACCCCGAGATCAAGACCTGAGCTGAAGGCAGAGGCTTTAACCCACTGAGCCACCCAGGCGCCCCACGGGATGAGCCCCTTGAAGCTAAATCATCTGGACTATCCTTGCTTATTTCCTACCGTACATTCCTGAATATGGCGTTGCCAGGGCAAAAGGGATCCCCCTTGTAGAAGCTGTGGATACATCTTATTGGGCTGGCCTCCTGCAAGGTTGGACCAGTCTACTCTCACAGCAGCATTCGGGCCTTTTTTTTTTTTTTAAGTTTACAAAGGGGAGGGTTGTGGGTGCAGAAGACCTTAAGAGGAGCTGTCTCTCATTTCCAGATCCCTCTCTCTACACTCAACTCTTCTAGGCCATGGGTCTGGTCCGATGGGGCCTGAATGCAGCTAGCAGCTGGGGCAGGGGTGGGGTATGGCCAGGCTATGGCCCCTGGGCTCTGGGGAGACCTCCTGTGCTAGGAGCTGGGAAGGGGGCCGGAGAGGCTGCCTAGGCTGCTTTGTTCTTTTGCCAGGAGCTGAGCTGTCGGGGAGGGAAAGGACGAGGAGAGGCTGTAAGGGGAGAGGGAGCCCTCCTCTCCCCCCATGAAAGCTGAGAGGCAGGAGGGCAGCTCCCTGGGCCAGTCGGGGGGCAGCAGACGGATTGGGAAAAACGTAACCTCCTCGAGACGCATGCTCCAGTTCAAGCAGGAGGCATTAAGGATGAAATATCTCCCGAGCAACAATTCATCTCTAACTGGGAGGAGAGGGACTCGCTGACATTTAGCTGTGATCAGGGGCTGCACACGCCTGTCTCCAGAAGCCTAACAGGAGCGTGGCCGCCTGTGTGTGCGAGAGACTGTGTGTGTGTGTGTAACAGGGTGTGAGGGACCGTGTGCACCTCTAGTGAAGTGGTGGGCATAGGGGTGACATGGTGTGAGAGCAGTCGTGTGTGTAACGGGATGTGAAGGATTATGTGGGACTGTGGTGGAGCAGGGTCTGCACGTGGGGCAGTTCGCGGGTGGGAATCTGTGTGTGATTGTGAGGACCCTTTAAGGGCATGTCTGTAAGAGGGGGTCGGAGCCCATGGGAGCCTGGGGGTGCTGTCGAATAGGTGTGCGGGATTGAGCAAGGGCATGCTAGGGCATTGCATAATACCGTACATGTGACAGTGAGAATCACCCTGAAATTGGCCTTGAGACATCATGAGATGGGGTATGAGGTATTAGATATGACAATGACACCCCCCTCCGCCCCCGCCGACTACACTAGATCTCAGGCCTCTCTACCAGCCCGTCGGGTGCCTTTGTGAGGATTAGAAAAAAGTACCCCTTCCTCCACAAAGACACAGCCCCCTACTTGTGCAGAGTGCCATCGCCTAACTGGGTGAAGGCGCTGGGTGGGTTCCTTACTCTCTTAAAGTCCAGAGGAATTTTCTCCATCACGGCACTTACTACGATTTCCATGTCTTTAACCATTTTGTGGACGTGTTTGCGGACTCTCTCTCTCTTCCGCTAGGCTGTGAGCCCTGCGGAGGCTAGGATCCCTTGTCTCCGTCTGTCTTAGTCACGGCTGTAACACTGGCTCCTAGCCTAGTGCCCGGGGCATGGTAGTTGCTTCGCACATACTTGCAGACTAAGTGAACGAATAGGACAGATGCGGGCATCTGTGAGCGGACGTGGACGTGGACGTGTGGACCTGAGCTAGGAGTTTGTGTGTATCTGCGGGGTGTGTGCCCGCAAGTGAGTGGCACTGGCATTCCCCAGGACGTTCTTCTCTCCTACTTCCTAAGCCCTTACGCCCAAATAGGCCAAAGACAGGGGTGACCTGGAGACCAGAAGACCTTTGAGGAGAGGGCCAGCTCCACCTCTGCGCTGTGCTTGGGCAGGGGTGGGGGGGACGGCGGATGGGGCTTGTTGGGATGTAGACATGGGATTCCTTTGCCTCCCAGAAGACCACAGAGTTGCTGAAATGGGGAGTGGCCCGGTATTTTGAGGGAGGCATGCAGGGGGTTAGAGAGAAGAGGAGGGTCGAGGGTGTGGTGGATTTGGCAGGGATGTTGGCAGAAGAGCAGAGGGAAAATGAGCTCCGAGGCCATGAGGGGACAGAAAAGCAAATCTGCTGGGGGGCTGAACATGTCAGGGGAGAGCAGGAGGCAAATGGCTCAGGACAGGGGCCTGGCCACACTCTGGCAGGGGTGAGGGGTGGAGGGTGGGATGAGTCTCGAGTTCACCAGAGTCCCAGGCGGCCATCAGTACAGCGTTACCGCTGCCCTTAACATCTGAAATTGTCCCCTGAGATCCCTCACATTGGGATTTGGGGCCCAAGGTGGGAACTTGCCCATCTGGGGAAATGTGCTCAGAGTCCCTGAGGAGGACATGCCATATGTCAGAGTAGCCGAGGAGACCAAAGGCCGGTCAACAGAAGAGACAGGATTGTCCTTGCCTGACCTAGGCCTCAGTTTCCCTTCCAGATGAGGGCGAGGACCAGATGCTCTGCCAGGTTTCCTCCAGCTCAGACTGGGCTAATGGGACTCCGACTACACAGCAAAATCTGAGGGCTGCACTCCCTCAGTGGCTGCCTCCGGCCTCCCTTCACCCGGCAGAGGCTCAGACGTGATGTCCTGAGGGCGCTCAAGCAGACCCTGGGATCCTCCCCTAGCCCACGGGGACCCTACCATTTCCCCTCCTTTCCTACCCCACTCCCATCCTTCCAGAGTCAGGGAAGGTGGACAGCTTGCTGTTTGCTCTGGAATCCGACCTCATGAGCTTGCATTCCCCTGCCTCTGGCCTCTGCCCTCCCCCAAGAGCCCTCAGCGCTCCCTCCCTGGGGCCGGTTTCCGGCCGGGCTGCGCACGCATCGCACGCATCGGCCTAGCAGGGTGAAGAGGCAGAAGATACTTCCTCTGCTTCTGGCCAGGGGAGACCGTCCCCTGCTTCTTTCAGGAGAGGGATAGGGATAGATTAGGGATGGAGGGGTGGGGCCAGCTCTCCTCTGTCACCATCCTCCCGCAATTTTCAAAGCTGCTTGGCTCCATAGATAACTGGAACCAATCGCAGGCGATGTCCCTGTCAGGGCACAGCGGCACTCATCCATTACCTGCTGAAATGCTGCCCGCCGTCCTCTCTGGGAGACAGACTCCGGCATTTGGTTGACCCTTGACAAGCTGGGGAGGCCAATGGTGCCTTTTCCTTCTTCTCGGTGACGGCTGGGGACTCCTTAAGGATAAGAATCAAGTCTTCTACATCTCCGTGTCTCCAAAGTCCAGCTCAGTCAGCGCTCAACACATAGTAGTTGCTCAATGAACACGTAGAACAAATGAAAGCATGAGAGAGGGGAGAAGGGGGGACTTTACCTCTGTTCTTAGGTGTGTTTATTTATTTTAGATTTTATTTATTTATTTAGGGCATGCATGCGGCAGGGGGAGGGGCGGAGGGAGGGAATCCCCTCTGATGAGCACGGAACCTGAAGTGAAGAGGCAGAAGGGGCTGAAGGGGCTCCATCTCATGACCCTAAGATCGTGATCTGAGCCGAAACCAAGTCGCTCATCCAGCTGAGCCACCTGGGCGCCCCAGAGGTTGCATTTATTAACTGATATGTCCATGACCAGAGGGTCCTCTTGTAGTGACAGAAGGTGGCTGCCTTTTCCCCTTCCACCTGGCCACTTCCCTGAGTCACTTGGCAGTCCTTTGGCCCAGCACTGGGGAGGAGGAAATGCTTTCATAGCATAGCAAATGCTATGAAAGAGCATTTGGCTGTCCCCAATGTGTAGGCGGACATGTCACAGAGACATGTCACATGACATGCTCGCATGTCACGGAGCCCCCAACCCCATCCTCTGTGCAGATAGGCAGGAGACCAATCCCTTTTGCCTTGGGCAGAACCTCCCGCCAGGCATCGAGAAGGGGTCTGGCCTCAAAATACATGGAAAACAAGGACCCAGTCCCCTCCTTCCTACCTCACCCTGTGATAAATGTGATTCAGATCTAGCGATTGGAGAACCATTCCTGGAGGGTAACATGATCAGATCAAGAGATACACCCTGAGGTCTAAACTCAATCCTGATGCACATCCTTTCCTTCCCTGTGAACCCTGTGGAACTGTGGGCTGAGTACTTACAGCAAACCTGGCTACCTGTGGATCCCTCGGAGGGTAAGAGGGTGACTGGTGACCCCAGCTGGAGCACCGGGGTGGGGAGAGATGAGAGCTCTTGCTGCCTCTGACATGGCCGCCGCCATCACTAACACCAGCGGAACTTCTTCTCCCAAAAATCTCGCTGTCCATGGAAGAGATAGGAGATGTCCAGGGTCTTTCTCCAGCGCAAGATTTCCATAAAAGAGCAGTGTTCCCATTCTTGCTGGGGTCAACAGGGAAATATGTGAGGGCCATCCTCTTATTGTAATCTCCACTGGACAAACCAGGGAGAGTCAAGAGCGTGTCCCCTCCCCTCAACCTTTTCTCCTTCCTCTCACACTTCTATGCCCTAGGTTTGTCTGTGGTAAATCCTGCCAAAACATACCCTTTCCCAGCTTCCTCTGGGCTTGGGAGTCACCAAATCAGCCTCTAGGAACCAGCTATACAAAAGCAGCCTGTATTCACTCGGCAAAAATCCAAGAAAACGTGTAGGCAGGGTGTTAGTCCGCTGAGAGCGCACGGCAGTGCTCAGCTGCCCAGGTCTAGCCAGGCAGACCTCTCTAACTAATGGCAGAATGCCCAAGGCTCTGAGTTCAAGAGCAACCAAGGGTCCAAAACCCAGAGCATCCAAACAGGCAGAAAGGGATTGTAGATTTCAATGGACCAGTCAAGGTAGACAAGAGTCCAGAATCCAAAAGGTCAAATAGGGCAATGAAAACTTGATTCTGGGGCAAGGATGGTTGAGTGAGGGTGATGCTGAGGCGCAAGGGGGTACATGGGATTATTTTGACCAGGCGGAAATTTGGGGGACACTCCAAGGTCTTCTAATTAGGACAGGGACAAGCTAAGGATGACCTTGGAAAATGAGGTGAAGGAGAGGTTGGAGGTCCTAATACTTACTATGGTGGCGGTAGAAGTGGCTGTGAGGCTGATAATGATAGGGATGGGACGATCCTGGTGACAGCAGGATGGGGTGCTGGGCAGTCCTGACAGTCGTGGTGGTGATTGCTGATCGGGTGATAAAGGGAGTAAGTAGTGATGATTGCCGTCATGGTGAAACGTGGTAATATTGAAACAAGGGGTGCAGAAGCAATAGTTTTGGGGGTGATAAGAGTATCACTGGGTGGTGGTAATAATAATTATGGTCACAAGTGAAGGTGGCTGTGACTATGGCGGAAATGTCCAACTGTCCAGATGCAGGACTGGGTGACAAGGTTTGCATTGGTTAATATGGACTCCCTTTGTTTTAGTGTTACTGTTCTTTTCTTAATCCCAACAAGTATATGAGATGAACCTGATCCTTCAGGTGAGCTCCAGAGGATCGTGTCGTGGCCCCGGGCTTCTCTGAGGTAGGAGGGAGGACCCCTTCTCCTACTGCCTTTGTGATCATACCTGATTACAGGCCAACTGGAGATTGGAGGGAACCCACACTCCACTTCCCCTTTCCTTTCTCCGTCTCCCTAGGGGTCTGCTTGTTTCCTAAAATAGCCCTTCTCCTGGGTCCAATATAGGAAACTGAGGTAGAGAGGTTTCTCCTTGTGGGTCGGAGCCAGAGCATGTGGCTATGCTAGACATCTGGCCACAGTTGGGCTAACTACCAAAAGGCCCTCTTTGTAGCGGTAGGAGCACTGGTTACCGTAGCTGCCCTACTCAGCTCAGGGCTGGTCCTCCGTCCCCCACTGGCTCAACCTCTGGCAGTTCCCTTAGACCTGTGCTGGCCAGTCCTGTCCCTACGAGCCAAATGTGGCTACTGAGCACTGAAATGCAGCTAGTCCCATTGAGATGGGAGTGTAAGGCATACACCGGATTTGGAAGCTTAGCATGATGGAAAGAAAGGCAACGATCTCTTTGATAATTGTTTATATTGATCACATGCTGAAAAAATATTTTGGACCTGTTGGATGAGATAAAATAGATTATTAAAATTCACGCCACCTGTTTAAGTTTTTTAAATGTGTCTATTAGAAAATTTTAAATAACACCCATGGTTCACATTATACTGTACGGTGCTGCCTTAGGTCATTTGCTTTTCCCTTGTTCGGGGAAGCAAAAGGAAAGAAGCCAAGCAAATTACAAAGTGACAGTGGGTTAAGCACATGATCAGTTTGTTTCTCTCTCCCATAAAGTCCAAGCAGAAGCACTCCAGAGCAGAGATGGCAGCTGCACTCCACAGTGTCAAGGTCACTATCTCCTCCTTTGTTCCTGCTCCACTATCTTCAATACATGGTTTCTATCTTGAGCTCTAAGATGGCTGCTCTAGTTCCCATGTCCATTTTACACCCAGTGAAAGGGGGAGTAGAGGAGGTGGAGGGTCAGCGCCTTCTTTTTAAGGGCTCAGCCCAAAAGGTATAACATGACTTCTGCTTGCATCTCATTGGCTAGAATCTAGATACCTGGACACACGTAGCTGCAAGGGAGTCTGGGGAATGTAGTCCTAAACTGGGTGCCAGGTTCCACCTAACACTTTGGAGGTTTGTTATTTTAAAAAACAGGGGAGAATGGATATTGGGGGAGAACCAGCAGTCTCTGCTACACTCAGAGTGACGTTATCCCCCCAGGCTCACAACATCCTACAGATCTGAGCATAGAGCCTTGGGCAGCAGGAGACTAGAGCAGATAACCTCCAGGAAAATCCTGTTCCTTTGAAAGAAATGCTACTTTAATAAAGGCAGCCCAAATCTCAGCATATTCCCAGACGTTCCTCGGTCAGAAAGGTTTTAAGAGGGGTAAAAGTGGACAGTTTGGGCAGCAAAAGGAGAGTGAGTACCTATGTGTGGCCAAGGATAATTATTTGAATTCTAAGCTTTCTTGCTTGGGACAGTGACTATGATTCCAATATTTTAGACATTTATACTTAAGGTCTTCCCTGGTCATGTGAGATGGGAACAATGGCTCCAAACCCTTAAGTAGGCTCTGTTTATTAAAAGCCTGCTTGCCTGCCTTCTTTCTTGCCACCTGTGACCATTTCCACCTCAGTCAGGTACCCAGGGCTGGCAGGGAGGTGGACCCCGGAGATCTATGAGACCCGTACTTAAGGGAACGTTCTGACTGGGGAGTCAGAAAACGACCAAGGACATCTGTCCAAACAGCCAAGAAGTGAGCACAGGCTAGACGGGACACTGGGCATGGCTTTCACTTTCTCTTTGATCCAGGTCGTCTCAAAAAAAAAGGAACTCAGAAGTCAACCAGGTGTCCGTGAAGGTGGGGTCTAGGCCTCTCGTGGTCCCCCACATACTCCTGCAGCCTGGTACATGGCAGGCCTCTGATAAGCATTTGGCAAGTGCACAGATGCTGGGATCGGGTCCACTCTGGAGTCGGGTTCAGAGTTGATGCATGAGGACAGCCTGGGGAGATTACTTGGGTTTTGAGGTTGGGGACCCCACAGCAGCACCCCCACCCTGGACACATACCCCTCCTTCTCAGGGGCCCCATCTCTGGACCTGCAATGCCATCTTTCACAAGATCTTCCTTCCATGACTGCTGACTCTTATGGGGGTGCTGGGCGTGTTGAGCAGAGAGACAGGGCAAGTGGGGGCAGTTCCTACGAGGTGCCCTGTCTCGGAACCCACCCCCCTGGCAGGCCCACCTTAGTTCTCATACTGAAACAGGGCTTCCCTGCCTGCCTCCTCCTCCACGAAGCCCCTTTCTCACTCAACAAGGGTCAGATAAGGAAACCACAATCAGCTCTATGAGAAGGCGGGCCGGATGGAGGGGCCCACACCCTGGACTTCCCCCTCCTCCCATACATCTTGGTGTCAAACACATTTTATTTCCTCACGTTTGGGGGCTCGGGGGCTTCCCCTCCAGGATTACTTCCTCCTCCGGCTTGTTTTCCAGCTGGAGACTGGAGGAGCCCCGCGGCAGGGGGCGGCTCCTCTACTCTGGCCCTTGAGGCTTCAAAGGGCCCAGAGTGGAATGCCAGCTGGGGAGAATGCCGGCCTGGGAGGAGGGGCCCGAGGTATGGGGCTCTGGATGGGGTCCCCCACTCACTTTCAAATCCCACCCTCCACCCCCGTTGGCTGAGGGCTTGTATCTATGGGCAGAAGGTGACTTCAGAGGTCAGTAATGGGGGACTCCCTGCCACCACCACTACCCCCCCCCCCCCCCCGGCGCTCAGAGGAGGGCAGGAAGTGCACCCCCCATGATGGATTAGGTGCCTAAGAGCCATGGAGAGCTCATGGCTGGGGAGACCTTCTCCCTTTTCATGGGGCTCAGATTTCACGATTTGGGGAGGGAGGAGGGGGTGAAATAATTAGTAATTTGTGATTAAGTCTTTTCATGGATATTTTGTTTCTTTGTTCTGTGATGTCGCCTGGAGCCATTTAAAAAATGACTTAATGACAAAAAAAAAATAATTGCTCTTTGTAACTAATGACTGTGTCAGAACTTGGAAATCACCAAAGCCTCAGAAAGTAGAAACCGAGACACAGACGGGTTGGGGGTGCTGCTTTCTGAGGAACAGGATCAGCAGTCTAAAGTGGCCAGGGATCTAGTTGTACCTGGGCGGTCCCCTGCCCTTCCCTGGAGCCAGCAGCACCCCGTGCCTACCCTCCACCTGTAGGGCTCAGGCCTGGGTCCCCCCAGGAGCCTTTGTTCCTGGGTCAAGGGGAACAATCAGAATGCCTGAGGCCAGCCTAGACTGTCCCTGCTGGCCTAGCCTTGGGGAAGCTCCCTCCGCCATTAAATCCTCAGGGAGGGAGACTGCCCCTCCGGGGCAGGGGATGAAGGGATAGTTGTGACCTCTCCGCTTCACTCTCACAGCTTGGATGGAGCCCCACCGTTGCCCTGGGATTCTGGACCCTTCGGGGTCTTGTCTATTGCTCTGTGTCCCCAGTAGACTGGGCTCTGCCCAGGGCAGAGAAAAAGCCTTTCCTTCCAGGTACTCCTGCCCCTCCTCTTCCATGGGGTGAGTGTATATGAACCTCCAGCTCCACCTTGGGCTTGGGCCACTCGAGCAGGGACCTGCCACGGCCTAGGCCCCAAGGACTCAGCTCAGCCCTGGCTTGCTTCTGCCCCCTCCACCCGCCCCCCCGCCCCCCGCAGCTGCCTCCCGCAGCCTCTGGGGAGCGGGTGGGGAGATAGGGAATTGCTCACGCAGCAGATTCCGCTCCTTCCCGGCCTCGCTCGGATCTCTCCCAGGGGGAAATGCTGGGGGGGAAAAACCCGTTAACTTGTGCCTTCTATTTGGTTTTCCTCTGGTTATTGTTTAAAATGCAGAGATTATGAGGTCAAACTCTCCCAGCCAATATTTTTCTAATGAAAAATGTAGTAAGGCACGACTGAGTAATCTAATCTATAAGTTAAGCGTTCCACACAGCAGCGATTTTCACCGACAGAACTTCAATAAATCTTGTTTTGAGAAAAATGATATGAGGCTGATGTTCTATTTTTGTCAATTTGAATGGACTCCTCTGCCCCCCAGTCCCCAGAAACACTGCATTGCACCCAGCCAGTCTCCCTCCCTCCCCCAGAGCCGGCTGGATGGAGGTGGGGGGGAACAAGAGGGATGGGGTGGGAGGCTTGAGTTCTGGTCCCGCCAGGCATCGGAGGTCTGGGGCTAGGGGCGTCTGTTTCAGCCCACCTGGCCTGTGTGGCTCTCCTCCCAATGAGGGGGTCGGTGGAGGAGATAGGGGTCCTGAAGGGAAAGGCAGCCAGTGGCCTAGGAGAATATGTCTTCCCTAGCCAGAGGACCGGGGTTACCCAGGCAAGCCTGTCTCCCCCAGCTGTCCCAAGGCCGAGCAAAGAATGAGCAGCAGGTCTCGCGCCTGCCCTTAACCCCCAGCAAGCCTCTGATAGATTTGGCAAGAAAGGCCTCCCCTCAGGCGGAATTCTTTAGCTTCATCCTTGAAGCTGCTGCTCTCCTTCAGTCTGACTTGTACTGGGCGGACAAAGTGTACAAAGCAGACTGTGGTGAACAACCCCCACCCCCACCCAAGTGTGTGTGTGTGTGTGTGTGTGTGTGTGTGTACCTGTATGCCCCTGTGTGGAGGGCTCTGGGAGGCAGTTCTCTCCTGACAGACATGTGGGTCATAAGCATATCATGGATGATGGCTTCCACAGAAAAAAATCAAGAAAGATATTTCGAGCCCAGGGAATATGTGGGAGGCCGGGAGAGAGGGTACAGAGGGGCCGTCTGAAGAAACTGGAGAAGCTGTAAGGGCAGCCAGCAGGGATTACGGCACCTCGTCAGACAGAAATCAATTAGGACAGGTTTCAAAATGAGGAGCTCCTCCCCACCCTCCCAGCACAGTCCGGGAACGTAGGCAGATGAACGGTATGCCGGGACAGAGAAGGGTTTTTCTGGGTGGGCACCCGGCACCGTTTAGGTTTGAAAGAGCCGGGGGGCACCCTCCGTCTGAGGTCTGCAGGCATGGGAAGCCGAGACAGAGGGAACTTGACTTCTCAGGGCCCAGGGGGGCTGGGAGAGAGGAAGGACGGCTGGGTTGGGGTTTGGCCATCAGAGGACTGAAGTTCTGAAGCCACCAGTGGCCACTTGAGGCCTCAGTTTTTTCACCTGTACATGAGGAAAATAAGACCAGTCCTACTTGCCAAATAGCAACGTCAGCAGAGCAAACGAGAAGATACATGTGAAGCTCTGTGTAAAGTACTGTACAAAATGAGCAATTTTTTAAAGTTCTTTTTTTTTTTTTTCAGTAATCTCTACACCCAACGTGGGGCTCAAACTCACAACCCTGAGACTGGAAGTCACCTTTTCTTCTGACTGAGCCAGCCAGGTGCCTCAAAATGAGCTACTGATAGGATTGTTACTGCACGGGGCTCAGGGAGTAGCTCTGGGAACAACTCTTAAAGCCTCCTTGTCTGCTGGGTCAGGTTAAACGGAGTGATGATGCTTGGCCCCTGTCACCGGCTGCCTCTAGAGTCCAGTCTTCGAGATTTCCTCATGGGGCAGAAAGGGAGTTTTCATGCTGCCATCAGCTGCCTGCGTGGGCCGAGGATCACCTGTGGGGAGGTGGTCCTGGGCAAGGCATTAGGCTGGGGGTGACGCACAGTCAGGACGGGGACCTGGGGGGCTGGGAAGAAGGCCTGGGACAAAAGGAATTGCTGGGCAGAGGGGAGGGGTGGTGGGCCCTTGTCTCTGTTGAATCAGGTCCAGGTACCAAGATTGAGGGCATTCTCCTTTGTCCCCAGGGCCTCACCACAGCAGAGTCACTCTGTGGCTTCCAGAAGCTTTCCAGATGAGGAAGGGGTAGAGTTTATTTGTTTGTTTTTATTTTTATTTTATTTTATTTTTAAAAAGATTTTATTTATTTATTTGACAGAGAGAGAGAGATCACAAGTAGGCAGAGAGGCAGGCAGAGAGAGAGGGGGAAGCAGGCTCCCCGCTGAGCAGAGAGCCCGATGCGGGGCTCGATCCCAGGACCCCGAGATCATGACCTGAGCCGAAGGCAGAGGCTTTAACCCACTGAGCCACCCAGGCGCCCCTATTTGTTTGTTTTTAAAGATTTTTATTTATTTATGACAGAGAGAGAGCACGAGAGGGAACACAGGCGTGGGGGAGCTGGAGAGAGAGAAGCAGCTCCGGCCCAGGGCTGCCTGAACCAAGGAGAAATGGGGAGGTGGTGTGGGATGGTTGAGTTTGGCCGAAGTGGCGAGGAGCTGCCTGAGCAACCACAAAACCCTGGAAACCCCTTTCCCAAGGCAGATGGGGGCTGAGGGAAGACAGAGCACGGACCTCCTGCGTGACTGGGGTGGGGGATGAACACAAAGACTCCCCTTCAGTCTCTCTGCGCCTGAGGGGCGGGCGTAGGGGTGGAGCAGCTTCCAGAAGGAAAGCGGTCTGCCCCCAGGATGAGCCTGAGAGTTCCTGTGGCCTGGCCCAGCCTTCCTCTCACTGGAAGGGTCCCCACAGTTGCAGTTCCACAGACCGTGTACTAGGAACTCTGGAAAACCAGGGGGCGGAAGGGAGAGAGGGGAGCTTGCAGACTTTATGCTAACGCATGCCCTCTAAAAATCGGGTTTTCAAAGAATTTTAATCACACAAAAACCATTTTTGGGATATAATGGTAAGAAAAAAGGAGGACACAAAGCATTAGGTGTAAAATGATCCCACTTATGAAACAAAAATAAATCTATATATTAAACAAAAAGACCAGAATAAAGCCAGCGATATAGAGATGTATTATGGGTGTAAGAATATGCATGATTTAATTTTCTTTATACTTGCCTATAGTTTCCAAATGTCTCCCATCAACATACAGAATTCAGAAATGATGAAAACGATTAAGAAGATCACTCTGGGGTCAAGCTGACACTCCAAAGGATGACCGAGAAGCTTTGCAGACCCCAAGCCCGCTGTCTACTTCCCAGGTCTGTTGTGGTGATCCTGGGGGGGCCCCCTCTATGGCAGCCCATGGGGGAGGGGCGGAGGCTCAGCAGCTGGGAGTCAGCTGTGCCTGAAGACAACCCCGTGTCCAATGGGAGGCAGGGGGCTCATTTCCGAGCTGGACAGGGGCCAGGTTTTAAGGACCCAGGCTGCCAAGCAGCTACCTGAGTCACCAATGTCCACAGCTCCTCCTCAACCCCAGTCCTGCAAAAAGAGGGTAGAGGCCTCAGAGTCAGCCTCTGTCCAAGGGTCTCTCGCCCCTACCCCGGTAACTGCTTCTGGTTTGCAGATGGGGGGGGGTGGGGGTGAAGGTAGCCTCATCCCTAGTTCTGAGATTCAGTGAGGACCTGGATTTATGGAGATACGTTCAGGCCTATATGCATCCCTTTCCCTCCTTCTGTCCATTCCTGCTCCAGAGCTCCCAAGGCCAAGGATCTGTCAGGAGAAGAGAGTGGCTGGTTAGAGCTGGGAGGGGGCCCCACAGGGTCTGGTCAAGGAGTTTTACCAAGGAGTCTCAGTTAATCCCAGTTAATCCCTAAGAAATTCTAGCCCACCTTCAAGTATTCGGTTGTGTTAAAGAAACACACACACACACAAAAAGAAAAAAAAAAAAGAAACACACACACACACACACACACACACAAGGCTTTTTAGAACATTTACTTATGAGCATGTGTCTAAGTTTGATTTCAACCTCACTAGAAATGAAGAGACGTATAAGAGACCAATTAAAGGATTACCTCTTGGTAGATGCATTTAGAGGAAAGCAGTGGTTAGAATTGTTGTTAAGATAGACATACAAAAATAAAGCCTGGACAAAATGAATCACATGCTCACTGACAACTGGCGAGGTAGATGGGAAACTGATTTCTGAGAAGGAAAGGCTCTGTCCCAGACATGTTTGGGATCCCTTTGTCTGACAGTTGGAAGCACTGGCTTGGCTCCTGCTTTGGGGCTTGAAGCTCAAGCACGAAGCAGTTGATATGGAAATTCCGGGTTCCTGTGCGCCCAAGCCTGTGCCAGGCACCAAGGTGAGAGCAAGACAGCGGGCAGAAGTTGCAGGGAGGCTGAACTGTCTCCACGCAAGGGGAAATTTCCCAACAAAAGGATCTGTCCAAGTAAGCGCCTCCACAAGTCC
>CM052894.1:24043839-24074347 GCA_028534135.1 Potos flavus | reverse complement strand
TGACTTTTGATCTCGGGGCTGTGGGTTCGAGCCCCATATTTGGTGTAGAGATTACTTAAAAAAATAAAAAGCTTTAAAAAAAAAAGTAAATGGGGCGCCTGGGTGGCTCAGTGGGTTAGGCCTCTGCATTCGGCTCGGGTCATGATCTCAGGGTCCTGGGATCGAGCCCCGCATCGGGCTCTCTGCTCAGTGGGGAACCTGCTTCTGCCTGCCTCTCTGCCTACTTGTGATCTCTTTCTCTCTGTCAAGTAGATAAATAAAATCTTTAAAAAAAAAAAAAGTAAATAAGGGGCGCCTGGGGTAGCTCAGTCAGTTAGGCATCTCTTGGTTTCCAGTCAGGTCTCAGAGGGGGGTCTGCTCGAAGATTCTCACCCTCTGCCCCCCACCTCCTCCCCCTGCTCACACATGCACTCTCCTCACTCTATCTAAAACCAATCGATCAATCAATCAGTGGAAATTCTGACATATGCTATGACGTGGATGAACCTTGAAGGAATTATGCTGAGTGAAATAAGCCAGGCACAAAAAGACAAATACTGTGTGATTCCACTTATGTGAGGTCCCTAGAGTAGTTAACTCCATAGAGACTGAAAGTAGAACGGTACTTGAATGGCGGGGGTGGGAGGGGAATGGGGAGTTAGTGTTTAATAGGGACAGAGTTTCAATTTGGGGAGATGACAAGCATTCTGGAGATGGAGGACTGCGATGGTTGCAAAACAATGTGAATAGAATTAATGCCGCTGAACTGTACACTTAAAAATAGTTAAAATGGTGACGTTTTATGTTATGGATATTTTGCCACGGTTAAAAGACATGCATTTTCCATTGACGGGCATTTTGAGTTGTTTGATTCTTCCAGCTTTATCGAAGAGAAAGTCTCAGTTTGGTGGAGCAAATCTTTTTTTTTTTTAATATTTTATTTATTTATTTGACAGAGAAAGAGATCACAAGTAGGCAGAGAGGCAGGCAGAGAGAGAGGGGGAAGCAGGCTCCCCACTGAGCAGAGAGCCTGATGCAGGGCTTGGGATCATGACCTGAGCTGAAGGCAGAGGCTTAACCCACTGAGCCACCCAGGCACCGTGGTGCTAGCATATCTTTAACGCCTCTCTAACATGTATTTCTCTTCCTTCCCTTCTTGACGAAGAAAGAGGAGGCCATAACCCCAAGAGCTCTCTCAGCAGGCAGGGGCATCCAGCCAGGACTGAAGATCATAATTTTAAACTTTACTTATTTTTATAATTACTTCCCTATTTTGGCAAGTGATGGTTGGTTTTATAGTTACTGTAGTGCTATAAAGTTTTTTTTTAAATAATAAATAAAAGTAAGACGTTCTTTTAAAGAAAAATAGGAAGTAAACAACATTATAGGTGATGTTGGGACTTGGCGTGAGTTGGGAAGCTGGTACGGGGATCGCTCACTTTTCAAAAGTTCACCTTCCGCCACTTCATATACGAAAGACCTACATCAGTACCTGTTTTCACTAACTGAAAGAAGTCCCAAGAAGATTTTCACTATCACGAAGAAAGGAGAAAAGCAAAAATTGTGCTCAGAATTAGTTTTGAGCCCCACCACGCTCCTTCTCTGGGAACCACACTCAGCATCCCTCGGCCTCAAGCCTGCCTAGCTTTGGATTGTGTCTGGGAACATCCATGCTTTATCCTGATTTATCTTGTGCCTCCGTTAGCAAGATGTGTCCTAAGGTATCAGAAAAGCCTAAGAGAGGTTTTCTTAGGGTCTGGGCACACTCAGAATTTTTCCTACATAAATTAATGGCAATTGCTTCTTTGTTTTATACCATTTTGGCTTATGAAAGGTTTCATAGGAATGCTCTTCTTTGGGATAGAAGGGGAAACCTGTGCCTGAATGCTGAAGCTTGGAAGCACACGTGACTTTAGAGTTTGAATAGACTGGTTGAACCCGTGACCTCTGAGGCCCTTCCAAGGTTAATGGTCCCTAATATTCTGGATGTATAGAAGGTACAGGGCGTGGGAGCTCAATAAGTGCTAGAATGGTCAGAGAAGGCTTTGTGTAAGTACTGGGACGTGATCTTGGCCTTAAAGGATGAGTAAGATTTAAGTGAAAAAGAGGAATTGAGTTCTTCTGGGCAGAGAGAATGGCATGAACAAAGACATGAATGTGAAACTAATCGAGGTGTGTTTATGGGCTACTGTGTTTGCTTGGTGGAAGCAAAATATAGTGATAAACAATAAAGAAAATAGATTTGGATGGTCAGTGAAGGCTAGATTGTCAAAGCCCAAAAAATCCAGGGAGAGGACTTTAGACTTAGGTTGTGAGGGAATAGGGAGCCATAGAAAATTCTTGAGCAGGTATGTGACATGATGAAGAGAGCCAGAGCTTAAGCAGGCACCACCTGGGTTTGGGTGAAAGTTTTCTCTTTTTGTTCAGCCTGCTGAGACTGCTGCTTCATTCATTCATTCCTCAAATATTTATCAAAGCCCCCCCTCCCATGTACCAGTCACTGCCCTATAGATTCAGTGATGCACAAAAACATATTTATTCCTCATTGTCCAGAGCCCTAATGGGTGAGCCAAACATTAATGAAATAACCACATAAATGAGTGTAAAATTATAAAAAAATAAGTCTCATCAAGCAGGTGTTCCTGATGGTATGAGTGCATCTAGCAGCAGGGGAGGCTTGGCTGGTTTAGGAGTCGAGGCAAGGCTGTTCTCAGGAAGCAATGTCTGAGCAGCTATTAGGAGGATGAGAAGGATTAAACAGGTAAAGAGAAAAGCATTCAGACAGAGCAAGAACACGCCCAAAGCCCCGTGGCCTGCAGGAGGAGGTGTGGAGAGCCCCAGGAGCAGGAGGACCAGGAAGAAGGTCATCGTGGCTGAGTCTCGGGGAGTGCAGGGCAATGTGTGAGGAGTGAGGTTCCGAGGTCGGCTGAGGCCAGACTATGCCAGAGCCCGGCTGTCTTTAGGAGAGGTGGGGGCCTGTATCCGTGAAGAACGGGGAGCCATTGACATGATCATATCAGGGTCCTAAAAAAACAGACAAATAGAAACACCCCCCAAACGTGCTGGTACTTGTGAGGCCAGGCCGATCATGAGTGGCTGACTCTGACGCCGCCCCAGAACCCTCCAGACCCCAGGGGGTTTCCGGGAAGCTCCTCTCGGGAGAGCTGGAGGAGGCTGAGGCAGGCCTGGGGTGGTGGAAGTAGCAAGGGGAGGGGGATGACTAAGGATCAGACAGAAGAGAAGTCGAGGAGGAGGGCCGAAGGGGCCTGGCGTGATTGGGGGACGGCGACATGGAGAGGACTTGCGAGTGGGTCCTGCAGGCCGGGGAGGAGAGAGGCTGGACTTTGGAGAAGGCTGGGCTGGTCACCTGCTGCAGCAGTGACCATGTTTGCCCAGGAGAGGGCTCCACTCTGGGAAAATGGCTAGGTCTGGATGACTCTGATGCTCTCTGAGGTCCCCTAGACAAAAGATAACCAAGGGCCGGGCTTTCAGGGAGCCATGCCATGGTTGGAGTCAAGACAGCCAGGGACAGTGGTTAGGGACAGGCCAGATGGTGATGGTTGAGCAGAGACATCAGGTGAGAGGGAAGAAGGGGACCAGGAAGAACACAGAGCCGCAGTGACCAGGATTTATGAGTGGGGACATTGGCAGTGTGGGTGACCAGCAAGCCTGGGAGGCTCTGGAGGCTCAGGCTTGCCAGCCCTCGGGGGAGCCTGTGTATTTTGGTTTTGCTTTCTCCTAGATGTGACAGGGGGTTGGAAGTGGTAGTAGAGGGAAGGTGAAAGCAGGGAGAATGTTGACCAGGATGATGGCAGCAGAACTCTTTAGCTTCCCCCCATCTTACCCCGTCTTTTCCTTCTAAACCTTCCTAGGCTGCAGAAAAATAGGGAAACGGAGGAGAAAATTCTCTCTAAAAGGAGCCGGACAGGGGTAGGGGAGGAAAAGAGGAAATCTGAACGAGAACCTTATGATTCTTGTCAATATTTCTAAGAAGATGGGGAACAAGGCAAGTTTGGAGACCTCAAGGTTTGTGCGCACATGCACACACACACACACTCACTCAGACACCCACCCACACTCAGGCACACTCACACACATTCATACTCACTCACACATACCCAACTCACACTCAAGCACAGTCCCCTCCCACCCCAACCCCCCCCCCACACACACACGGGAGAACCCCAAGCACTGTTCGCAACAGCCTCTGATCACTGTGGGTGTGTGTGTGTTATGAGCACCCGCCAGCAGAAGTGAGTGGCTCCATAGTGTGTGTGTCGTTGTAAGTAAAAGATGTGAGTCAGAGAAGTGACGCGTAGGGGGGCAGGTATGGGGGATATCCCAACATGTGATCTGTGTTTCTGAGGGGACGAACGTCGTGGTGTGTGCATTCATTCATTTCTTTATTCCTTCAGGCATTCGCTCAACAAGGTTATGGGGGGCCACCGTGTCCCCCAAGCACTGAGTGTGATTAACAGTGAACCACACGGACACTATTCCGGCTCACGATCTAATGGGCTCCGCAGAAGACAGGCCTTCGGGACACAGCTGGTAAATTCCAGCTGCTGGGGAGCGCAGTGTGCTATGGGAGCCAGCAAGAAGGGAGGTGCCCAGAGAATTTGCAGCGAATGGGGTCTGTACCTTAGTGCCTGAGTGTGGACGCTGGTCTGGGGAGCCTCTCTGGGATGGGGGCTGCGTGTCAGCAAATCGGGCTGTGTTTGGATGGCCACGTTGGTTAGGAGGGTGCCGGATGTGACATGTGCGTGTGGATATGGCAGTGTGTGGGGGAGGGCAGGTGTGAGGTGTGTATCATTGTCAGAATTATCAGAGCAAACCAGCTCTTTATTACATGTATAATTTCCCTGCGTCCCATTGGGTCCCTCTGTGCAGGGGGAGCTGGAGTGGAACTAAACCAAATAGGGGATTTATTGTAGCAACTTTGAGGGGCTGCAGCAGAGCCTCAAGTGCTGGCAGGCCGGGGAGGGGAGAGGGGTCCACCGGCAATGAAGAGAGAATGGAGGAGGGAGTGGAGGGGGTGATGGGGAAGGGGAGGAGGGTATCGGCCATCTGGGAGGGAGGGAGATGGGTGTGGGGAGGGAGGCAATATTGACTGGGCTGGGGACAGGGACCAATGCCTGGTGCCCACCCACAGAGGTGGGGTCTGGGGACAAACCCAGGCACTGGCAGCTCCCTGAAATAACCTGGGGCAAGAGAAGACAGGGGCATGGGGATGCCCGATCCAGCCCAGTCCTGCTGGGAGGAGGGTTCAGGCATGGGGGCCTGGCTGCACAGCCTCCCCTCATTTAGCGGTATTTCCTGCATCTTTTGGGTGGAAATTGACCTGAGTCATCTCCACACTGAGTTCCAATGTCAGCTTTGCAGTAGGACCTAGGGCAAGTTACTTCTCAGGGTGGTATAATAATTGGGGTAATCATATTTACCTTGTAAGGTTGTGACGATGATCATGGTAATATATAAAGACTTTGGCATCTCGTAAGCGCTCGACGAAGGATGACTTTTTATTAAAGTTGTTAGATTTGTCCCTAGAGTGACATCATCTATACGCCAATCAGTCTACGCCCCTCCCACTCTTTAGGTTCAAACCCAGCCCCCTTCCTACCCAGGCCTCTGAGCTGAGCCAAGCTTGGGTGGGCAGCCCCTTCTCCCTGCTTGGAGCTGGAGAAATGTTTCTGAGTAAGAGTGTCCATTTCTCTGGCTGCCCCTTCAAGCAGGTTTCTATCACCGGTTTCTTTTTTCTTCCCTCTTTGACTTAATTTTTCCCTGCTCAGCCCAATAATCCATGCTCATTGCAGAAAGTGAGCATAAAGAAGCAGGAAAAAGAAACTTCTAATTCCGCCATCAGAAGCAATTATACAAACTGCTAATGTTTCTTAAAGGCTGCTGTATATCAGGCATTATTCCAATTGCTTTGGATGCTTTATTTCATTTCGTCCTCCAGATAACTCTGGGAAACAGTCCCCACCATTGTCCCCACTTAACCCGAAGGAGCCAAGGCACTGAAAGTGACTTGCCCCAGATCATACAGCTAGTAAGTGGTACAGGAAGGATGCACTCTCAGGCCAACTACACTTGCCTTCCAGTCTTTTCACTGTTCTGCTTTCTGAGAACTTTCCACGGGCTCGCTGTAGCCACTGCTGTCTTAGTTGAGCTAGACCTCAAGCTTTTACTTTACAAATGTTAATTACTCATCTTCCCCCTCCCTAGCAAAGCGCTGGGCTCTGCTGGAAGGCAGGAGGCACGGAGAGACAAGCACTTCCAGGCCCATCTTCCAGCGGCCCCTCAGGACTAGAATCAGAGCCCAGTGTTCTGGGCCCAGTGATGCAGAGGAAGCCTCGACAGATGCCTCCAGCGGGGTATGGGGGAGGAACCTGTCTCCTCAATGACTCCCCCTACCCCCATGCCCACCGCCACCCAGCTGAGCCATCTCCTAAGGCCCACTTCCCATCACAGCACCCTGGGACGTGGCCCTACCACCCAAAGGGCCTGAGGCCCAGGATCCCACAGCCCTGGGTGCTACAGAAAACAGCGTCTCTCCCCTCCAGCCAGCCAGTCCACTTGCCGCCGGATGAATCATTCTAGCACACTCCATTATGTCCCCGGCCCGCTCAGAGCCCATGGTGCCTAGTTAAGTACGAATTCTGGATGGTCTCGCTGACCTAATCTCCAGTTGCCTTCGTGGGCTCCTTTCTCCTGCGTCCCCGTCACAGGAACACCCCAACTGGAAAAGGCCTCCTTTTCAACAGCTCTCGCCGTTACCTATCAGGGCCCCAGTCTTTTCTCAGATCCTGGAATAAATGCCTCTTCTTACAAAAATTCCTCTTCCCGGTCACCCTCCCCAGGCTCAATGACCGCCAATGTACCTCTTCCTTTACGTTCTAAGTTCTTTCTGCTCTCAAGGCATGGTCTCAGGCTGCCTGCGGGCGTCACTATTCAACGGAAGTGTAACATACTCAGCCAAGTGCAGTAATCTTAAGTGAATTTCAGATGAATTTTTCACACACACACACACACACACACACACACACACACAACCTCTATCAAGACAGGGCATATTTTTGGGGCGCCTGGGTGACTCAGTGGGTTAAAGCCTCTGCCTTCAGCTCAGGTCATGATCTCAGGGTCCTGGGATTGAGCCCCGCATCGGGCTCTCTGCTCAGCAGGGAGCCTGCTTCCTCCTATCTCTCTGCCTGCCTCTCTGCCTACTTGTGATCTCTCTCTGTCAAATAAATAAATAAAATCTTTAAAAAAATTTTAAAAACTTAAAAAAAAAAAAGAGCATATTTCTAGCACCCCAGAGTGATCTTTTGTGCCCCTTTCCCCAGTACCTCCTAGTCTAACTTCTATCATCTTCATCCTAGATTGCTTTTTGCTTGTTTTTGAACCTTAATAAGTAAATCATATAGTATATACTCTTTACTCTTTTTTTGTCCAACTTATTTCGTGCAATATTATATATGTGAGGTTTACATACGTTCTTGCATATTTCAGTATTCTGGCCTTTTTCCTTGCTCTGTAGTATTCCCTTGTGTGGCTATACCAAAGTTTATTTACCTGTTTGATGCTGAATGGACATGTGGGTTGTCCCAGTTTGGGACTATGACAAAATCAGCTTCTGAACACTCTCACACGTGACTTTTGCTGAGCATAATCATTCATTTTTCACGGGCATATACCCAGGAGTAGATCTGCTGAGTTGTAGGATAATCTTGACTTTAGTAGGTACTTCCAAGCATTAGTCTAAGGGGTCCTGCCAGCTTACACTCCCTGAAATACATGTGCATTCCAGTCACTCTGGTACTGCCAGTCCTTTAATGCTAGCTATTCCAACAGGTGTTACAATTGTTCCTTTTAAATTCAAAATAATAAAGTTTATCATCTATTGATCAGATGCGACACTAGAAACAATTCTAGAAAGTAGGTATTATATCTCCATTTTATAAGTGAGGCTCTGAGCAGCTTATAAGTTGACTAAGTAACAGGGACAAAAAGTAGTAGAACCAGAATACAAATGCACAACAGTGACACCAAAGGCCCTGTTTGTTCAAATACATCATGTTGCCTCTCTCCTGCAACACGGTGAAGAGCAAGACCCTTATCTTATTCCTCTTGAGATGTTATGTACCATATATTATGTACCATATATTGATACATTACTATGTACCAAAGTAAGAGCTTAGCAATTGAGGTCCACAGAC
This sequence comes from Potos flavus, assembly GCA_028534135.1. Classification (NCBI taxonomy): domain Eukaryota; kingdom Metazoa; phylum Chordata; class Mammalia; order Carnivora; family Procyonidae; genus Potos; species Potos flavus. The sequence continues at coordinate 24,066,152 of CM052894.1, read as the reverse complement.
ATCACAAAGGAGGGAGCTTCTGCCTCCGAGAAGACCCATCTCGATGTTCTAAATTATAATAACTGAATAGATTTAGTTGGAATTTGGCAGGCTGCCCTTAGAATGAGGGAACCTGGTTCCTTGAGAAAGAATGGAAGAATGGAAGGAAGGAAGGAAGGAAGGAAGGAAGGAAGGAAGGAAGGAAGGAAGGGAGGGAGGGAGGGAGGGAGGGAGGGAGGGAGGGAGGGAGGGAACAGAAGGTAGGTTAACTTATTACTTTCAATCAACTTGGACCTCAGTTTCCTCATCTGTTGAATGGAGATAATAATACTGCCTTGGCTAATGAGCAATGAGAGGCAGTGCTTTGTCATTTGTAAATTGTCATTTTTTTTAAATTGTCATTTTTTTTTTAAAGATTGTATTTATATATTTGACAGAGAGGAGAGAGATCACAAGTAGGCAGAGAGGCAGGCAGAGAGAGGGGGGAAGCAGGCTCCCCGCTGAGCAGAGAGCCCGATGCGGGCCTTGATCCCAAGACCCTGAGACCATGACCTGAGCCGAAGGCAGAGGCTTTAACCCGCTGAGCCACCCAGGCGTCCCTAAATTGTCATTTTTTTAAACTGATAGAATTTTTTAACCATAGCCATCATCTATGGAGCTTTATAAAATATATGGATTCCGGAGGCTCAACCCTGAAGATTCAGATTGGCTGGATTCAGGGCAGGGCCTAGCCATGTACATTTTTCTTTTTAAGATTTTATGTTTATTTATTTATTTACTTTTAAAGATTTTATTTATTTTTGGACAGAGAGAGAGAGAGCACAAGCAGGGGGAGCAGCAGGCAGAGTGGGAGGGAGAAGCAGGCTCCCCGCAAAGCAGGGAGCCCGATCCGGGGCCCGATCCCAGGGCTCTGGGATCATGACCTGAGCTGAAGGCAGTCACTTAGCCAACTGAGCCACCCAGGCGCCCCAAGATTTTATTTTTAAGTAATCTCTACACCCAGCATGGGGCTCAAACTCAACCCCGAGGTCAAGAGTCACGTGCTCTGCCCACTGAGCCAGCCAGGTGCCCTTGGGGGGCCTGTATTTTTTAAAGAGTTTTTTTAAAGTGTTTTTTTAAGGTGATTCCAAGGCTGAGCTAAGGATGAGGACTGCTAGAGTAAAGATATGTATGAATATCGTTACCAGTGAAGTATTATCGTCATCGTTGTTATCTTTCAGGATGGGGTGGAATAGGGAGACACCTTCCAGAGAAGTCTTCTGCAAAGCGTGGAGATCCATTGCAAATGCTTAAATAAGGTCCACTACCAATATCTCTATACCTTGCCCATCTTTGGCCTGGAGTCTCAGAGGCAGGTTGGTGAGTGGGCAAGTGCATGTGCTCTGTGTGTGTGTGTGTGTGTGTGAATATGTCCCTGGAAAGGGCAGTGAGAAGAAAACAAATCATACATATTGAGAGGAAGGGACTGGGGCAGGAAGAGCAAGCAGTCTAATTCCCGGGCTTAGGCCTATGGACATTTATCCTCAAGAAACAAGCAAAAGTGACCCCAGACTTGGCTCCCAGAGGAGCAGAGCTGTTTCTGTCACCCTGATTTGGCCACAGCTAGAGTCTGAGTCCGTAGCATCCGCCCTGCCCACCCTTGACTGCTGAGCTGGGGAGATCCTGTGATCTAGCCTGAGAATCCAGCAGCCAACCCTCTTCTTTCTGTTAACCCCCCTCATATCCAGGGCACCCCAGGATGTTATCCGTCCCTGAGTGGTCCGAGGGGGGCAGAGCAGGCCAAAGACCACCTCATTTCCCTCCTGCCCCACTGGCTTGCTCTCCGCCCAAGTCCAGGAGGTCAAGTTCTGGGTCTCTTCCACTGCCTATACTCAAGAGGGCGGCCTTGGGACCCTATGGGTTAAGCTGGTGCCCCTGCATGTCCTGGGGTGGGAAGGAGGAGAGGTCCTGCCAGGGCTCAGGAAAGGATGTGGGAGAGAAAAGAGGAAATAAAGTAGAGGGCAGGATTAATGGAGTGGCTTCAGGAGCTAATAGCGCCATTTACCAACATCTCCTCCTCTGACTCCCATCCAGGGGGAAGCTGGCCACAGCCCGGAGGCAGACTGGCCAGCTCCCAGTCCACCTCTTTGGGATCCCAGGGCTGGAAAGAGGCAGGAAGTCTCGCAGGGTGGGGAGAAAACCCCTCTTCTCGTACACCCCAACCTCTGGAGATGAAACCCCAGATCTGAGCCCCACCTGTGAAGAGCAGAACGTCCCCCAGAGCTACCCCGCTTTGAAGCAGACAGGGGGAAGTGGCACATCACTGGATGGTGTTTTGGGGCTCCCCCCGCCCCCGGCCATCTTCGACCGTTTCTTTCATCCTGTCCCCATCCCTTGCCCTCCTTTCTCCCAGGCCTCCTTCCTAGAAGCTGACCTGGAGCTGGATTTCCAAATAAACAGTAACTAATTGGATTAGAAGCTGATAATATTGTTGACCTTTCTTAATGTCTGCTGGCTGTCTTTCCACCACACTGAGGCTTAATTGTATGGGGTGGGGGGAGGGTGGGGGACTTCCAGGAGTGAAGTGTGACCCCTGTTAACCTCAGATAAAATGGGCTCAGCGTCTTCCCAACTGCCTGTCATCCCCCACGGAGCAGGAACACACACATGCTCCCACTGTCATCAAATAATTACACAGATGATACACACATGCATAGGCATGCACGCAGAGAGGCAAATACACTCGGAGGCAACACGCATTCTCACCCACTTCCACATATGGCACGCACATGACTTTGAACACATCATATATGTACACAAGTGACACTAGGTGCTACACGTGCAGCACAACATAGATGATGGACAAGTGTACTGCACATACACAGAGATTCACTTGCAAAACACAAGCACCAAAATACAAAGACAACTGTAATTACACACAGGAGGCATTGTGTGATCGGTGTCCTCAGGAACGCACACGTACATACATACACGTCAAGACGAGCACATACATACTCATACGTATGATGCTTAAGTAAATGAGCATGCACAGTGCATTGCCCCTCCATACACATGTATGCATACCATGCACAGACCTTGGCACACCCGTGGACATGAGAACTCCCACCCCCACCACACACACGTAGGCAGGCTGGCCCACCCCACACCCCATCTCTTTTATGATCTCTGCTGCTTCCACTTTCTATTTGTTCCCAGGTTCTCTGGCTCTATGCCTGTGATCCAGAGTTTTGGGTGTCTTGGAACTCTGGCTTGGGCTCTCTGAGTGTCTCTATCTCTCAGTATCTCTGTCATCCTGCGATCTACGGGGATCTCTGGCATCCTGGGATGCTGAAGTTGAAAAGGCTTGGCAGGTAGGGTGGTGGGGAGTGCACGAAAAGAGAGGAGAGATAAGGGGGGCAGGGAGGATGGAGACGAGGGTCGGTCGGGGGAGAGGACCCGGAAAGAGGGGGCGGCGAGGGAAGGGGAGCGAGGGGCGCGGGGGGAGGGGCGCCTGCCTGCGCACAGCAGATGTTGCCGCTCGGCGGAAGGAGCTGTTAATGTAAGTGGAGTTTCTGCAGTGGTAATTAGGAGGGCCCTCATTACCCTGGCGGAGCCGGCTGAGAGCCGATAAAGCCGAGGGGGAGAGGGGCCGACATCAGGGTAATGGGGGAGCAGGGCCATTGAGGAGCTGGAGACGAGCCGGGACCGCTCCGCGCGCGCAGCTGGAGCCCGGCGAGAGGGCCCGGGAAGGGGGGCGCGGACCGGGCCTGCAGCCCACGGAGGAGCCGGAGGAGCGGGGCTGAGAGCCGCGAGGGGTGCGCAGCCGCTGGGTGTGCTTACGTTCGCGCGGGAGAGGTTGCCCGGAAGGACGAAGGCCGACGTGCGAGGGCCGCGTCTGACCGTCTGCAAGAGGACGGTGTCGAGGAGGCTTTGGGCCCACGTGCCCGTCCCAGCAGCCCTGGGAGGGGACCTCCACAGAGGCCTCTGCACCTCAGTGCAGAGAGCCCGGGTGGCTGTACAGAGGTGGGGCGAGAGGGTGGGGATATGGGACGAACACTCTCCTGCCCCTGTACCTGGGGATCTAGGACACTCATCCAGAGTGACGAAGACATGGACTCTAGAATAGAATAGCTAGGAGGGAAGTTAATGTCCAGATAGAAGGCTCCAGAATGTCAGGTCCCAGACTCTGGAGGAGACCAGCATTCAGGAAGTGGAAGTAAAACAACATTCATGGAAGGAAAAGGCCCAGTGCCCCCTCCTCCCCTCACAGGTTGTCTTTCCCTGCCTCCTTCCCCTCTCTCCTCCCCTGCACCACCACCCTGAACTCTAGGGGAGGGCCTCAAAGCTGTGAAGATTCTGGAAGCTGAGTCCACTTCACTGGGAGCACCTGGCTTCCCTTCAGGGCTCTGCAGGAAGGGGGAAGGGAAGCAGGGAGGAGGACAGTGATGGCCAAAGACACCTACAGCTCTGCTCCCCAGGCAGGAAACCAGAAGCTATCCAGAATGGGGGTCCAGGGTGGAGAGCCCACTTGGCTATTTACCCTCCTCACGCCCCCCTCCCCATTTTCCAGGATGAGCCCTCAGTGGTTTACGGACCAGCAAACCCAGCCTTCTCAGCTGACTGAGAGCCATCTCTATAGGACATATCGAGTCTCCTTCTCCTCCTGCTCCCCCTGCCCCAGGCCAGACGACCCTGGGAAGACTTCCAGGAAGCAAGGAAATCTGCCGCCAGGGCAGGGAGAGGGAAATTGTGGGGACCTTTGCAACCCTCAGCGGAGGGCCATCATCCCCTCTTTGAATAGCGTCTATACACAGCAGCCCCCCCCCCCCCCCACCTGCAGCTACTTTCAGAAGCCCAAGATCATTGACTCCTGACACTCTGGTTTGCCAATTTCCCAAGAGCCACAGAAGACCCTCCGTATGGAAAGCGTGGAACAGAGTGAGCGGCTTCTTTTCCTTCGGGCTTTGAGGAAGGTGAAGGAAGTCCTGCCGATGCCGACCCCAGAGGTAACCGCATTCCCCCATGACCCAAAACGGGAGTCTGGGAGCAGCGCGGGCTGGGGGGGATCCCGGATGCCCCTCCCCTCTTTAGCCGCGGTGGCAGAGGAGGGGTTAATGGGGAGAGGCGGCGAGGCTGGAGCAGGCGGGGGCTCCCGCCTCCTCCTCCCGCCCCCCCCAGAGTTGCTGACTCTTCCTTTTTGTTCGGGCTGACAGCGAGCACCTGGTGTGCTCGCGCTACAATATTGTTCCTGCCTCCCTCCCCCCAGGCCCCAGGCTCCCCTCTCTCCCCTCCCAGCCGCAGGCAGCCTTCCCCTCTGCCTCCTCTTCCCCTAGCCCCCTCCTGCCTCTAGCCTCCTACGTGCCCCCCCCCACCCCACAAGCACCGACCCTGCGGTGTCAATAAACACAACATATGCTGCCATTACTGTGAAAATCCTGCCCTGTACTCCATTCATCCCCTCAGCCTGCTGGCCCACTGGGGTGGGCTAGGGGGCTACAGAAAGAAAGGTCAAGTGGGAAACATTTACTACCCTTTTTTTTTTTAATCTGCTCAGCCCCCACCCCCACCTCCAGCCTTGAGAGAGGGGAAAGGAATTGGAAGGGCGTGGATGGGATAAGGGTAGGGGTGTTGGGAGACCCATGTTCTCTGGGCTTCCCACTGACCCTTCCCAATGGAAACAGGTGAGCCCCGCCATCTAACCACTATACCTCGTGGGGTCCAGAGAGGATCAGAGTGAGGCCCTGTGGGCCCCGCCCCCCAGCCTTGGGGCTGACATGTTTCTCCCCCCAGCTATAGGTGGTCGTAGGGGTCCCATTCTCTTGCAAGGCCAGCAATCATCTCAGCTCCTAGGGACTTTCTGTCTAACCACCTGGGCTATAAAAGACAAACCAGAGGCTTCTCCAAGTGGGGCTGGGCTTCAGAAACCCTTCCAAAAGGAGCCAAATACCTCCGATGGTTAAGGGAGTGGCCTGGCCTCAGTCTGCTCAACTAAATCACCAGCTCCAAGACAGCAGGGAATAATAAAGATAAAAATAATATAATAACAGCTAACATGTATTGAAGGCTTATTTATGTACCAGGCATTGTGCTAAGCACTTTACAGGCTTTATCTAATTTGTTCCCCGTAAGACCCCTGTGGGGAAGTTACAACGGATATCCCCATTTTACAGCTGAGGAAAACAGGCTTAATAAGAATAGCGGGCATGCATTGAGGGCTCACTGCCTGCCAGGCCCTCTGCTGAGTTCTCTACATACAACGTCAATGACCCTACAAGACTAGCACCACTGTTAGTTCCATTTTACAGAAGAGGGAACTGAGGCTCAGAGAGGTTCAGTAACTTGCTCAAAGTCACACAGCCAGTAAGTAGAACTTGGCCAGGAATTCAGGTCTCTCTGACAGCAAAGCTTTTGATTTTAATCCCTATGCTTTCCTGACTCCTTTCTCTGTTTTCCTCCTTCTCCAGAAGCCTCACGGCACACCCCTCCCCCCAAAACCTAGCCCCATGTGAGTGGACAGATAGTAGGGCAAGGGGGAAAGGAAAGCCAGAGAAGAGTGGCCAGAGAACGAGATGGAGTTGGACTCTCGTTCTCTGCCTAGCTCTTTGCTTTTCCCTTTGTGACTCCTTGCTGTTGCTGGGCCAGTGTGCTCACCGTCCCCCAACCCCCATGCCCAGCCCCATTCTGAGGTTTCATTGTGGACAGGCAAAACGCCCCTTTAGGCTCCCAGAGCACAAAGACATTGTGCTTGGCTCTGCAGCTCCTCACTTCTGAGACTCCAGTTGCTTTATTGATATTAACTTGCCAGCCCCCCCCCCCACTTCCCCACCCGCCCTGGCCCAGTCTGACGGGCAGAAATCTGCTGCCTGGGCACCACCCTGACCTCTCTCTTCCTCTTTCATTATCTGCTCCGGGCACCAGGGAGCCAACACCAAAATTAAAACAATAACTAAGCCCGAAGTGGACCCAGCAGCCCCCACTCCCACCCCAAGGGAGGGAAAAAAGCCACAAAAACACCTGGAGAGGAGAATAATCAATGGAAGGGGAGGGGGTGACCCACTCGCTTGCCAGCCCCCCCTTAACCCTTTATCCCCTGCACAGTACCAGGACTCCCCCATTCCATCCCTCGCACCCCCTCCTATAATGAAGCAGCAGCTTTTGGAGGCTGTTCAACCATTTGGCGCTTTGGGATTTGAACAAACAAACCTGGGACGGTAAAGTCCCCCAAAGCCCACAGTCAAGGGTGAAGACCCACGGAGGACGCTGGGTGCTATCACAGCAGGAAGTTCCTTCTTGGGCAGATTCCCGCAGAACTGATTGATCACTTAATGATCTGTGCTAAACGCTTTCTGAAGTGCCCTCCCTTATTTGATCCTCACAAACCCACAAAGTAGGTATTCTTGCTGTCTGCATTTTTCAGAGGAGGAAACTGAGGCCACACAAGCTAAAGGACTTGCCTAAACTCATGTCAGCTGGTAAGCGGCAGAATTGTGCTTCAGACGCACCCTCGACTGTTTTCACAGCCCACAGTTAACCATCTTGCTGAGCTGCGGGCGCCCAGCTCTCCCAGTGTTCCTGGCGTCTGATTAAACAAGTAGGCCCAGTTCAAGGACCTGCTGGCCCTCCATCTCCCGAGCTATAGAATGGGCCTGCTGTGACCTCTCCTCTCCCGTCAGAACCCGGAAGGGAAGGGAGGGGGGCAGAGGCAGCGCCCAGTTCTAGCCCTGTGGAGGCCAGCAGGGGGGGCTGCAGTCGCTGAGGTTAAGCGGTGGGAGGGGAGGAAGCCGGGTGATGGGCCCAGCCCAGAAAAGCAATGCTGTTTGTTGATTATCCTGTGGCCCTGGGCAGGTCTCCCCACGCAGCCCCTCGCCACAGCTCTGGGCAAGCAGCTCCAGCAGGGGGCGCCCTTCTGGGGAGAAGCCCAGAGTCAGCGGCACAGAACTGCCCTAAGCATAGGGGACTCTGCCCAGGGGACCTCTCTCCCATCCCACCTTCTACCCTAGGCCTCCTCAGCTCCACCTCAAAAGAGTTGATCTCAGCTACCTCATGAGCCCCACAGCAGGATTCCCATGTCCTGAGCAGGCCCTGTCCCCGCTCCCACCTGAACCCACTCTCCAGCCTCTCAGGGTCTTCTTATCACCGCATAAGCTTGTCCTTTTTACTCTAATTCTGCTGACACAAGGGTGGGACTTTTCCAAAGGCGCTGTACTAGAAAATGGAAGGAAAGACTAGAAAAGCCAACACTTACATTCCGGGGTTCAAGCATTGTTCTAAGGGCTTTGCCTACAATTTGCACAACAATCCAAAGAGGCAAGTACCCCTATTCTACAGACAGATGGGGGAGGGAACCTGAGAACTCAGAAGCTGAAGCTGGTAAATGGCACAGCTGGGATCTGAATCCAGGCAGTGTGCCCTTCTGCGACACTGCTCTTTCCAGAATGAAAGGAAGGAACGAAGGAAGGAAATGAAGGGAGGAAGGGAGGGAAGGAGGAAGGAAAGAAGGAAGGAAGGAAATTAAAGTCTTCAAACTCTTTCAAATTCTTTTCTCTGCATTAGACTGTAGGCTCCCTAAGGGTATTCTCACCCATCATTTCATTCCTATAGGGTAAGGCAGAGTGGGACATCCATAAATGTGCACCAAAGGAATTCTAAGACACCTAAAGGCCACAGAGGACTGCTTGTCACACCCTACGGGACCAGACAACATGACACTTGTCCTTGCCTCAACCTCGGCTGCCTAGAGTGCTAGATCTAGCCTTATTGACTCCTGGATCAAGGTAAGTTCAGCTGACATGAGAGCCAGTCTTGATGAGATCCTCAGGTCTTTTGAGAACCCTTCCCATCTTCTCATTGGTCTCCCTTGACCCCGTCGTTATTGACCCAGCCTTGGCTTCTCAGCTGGTCCAAATAGGCCTCCAAATTCCTGCCTCTGCCTCCCTCCAAAGACCAGTCAACCTTCAAGTGGGCCCCTCATGACCCTGCCCTTCAGAGGTCCCGGCTTCCCCAGCTCAGCCCTCCGCTCTGCCGGTTAACCAGCAGCTTATCTCTGGTTAGGGCTGGCCTTGGCTTTCAAAAGCTTGGCTCCCTCACCTCACCGCCTGGTTTGGAGCTGTCCTGAGGACAGATGCTCTGGACCCAGGAGCCCCTTGGCTGCACCCCTGGCCCCTGCCCACAGCTGACCAAAGACTTTCCTTGGCCACACTTTCAACACAACCCCTCTATTGCTGTTCGTGACATGAGAGTTTCCTCCAAATCCCCACACTGCCTCCCGTGACCCACTTAGAATCCTAACTCTCCAGACTTAAAATAGAAAACACTCAACACAAGCTTTTATACTTCCCGCTCCCAGCTGAAAAAAGGTTGCGTCTTTAGCAAAAACAAAATAGTCGCCTACTACTAATAATAGTTGCCCACGAGTTCAAAGTGGGTGGCTGGCCATTCATTCCCTCAGCTCTTCCCCACCCACTTCCTACTTGTCCCCAGGCTGTGTAAGCACGGGTGGGTCTCTCCTGGTGTCGGACACGTGACTGGTGTGGACTGTGCGTTTTCCCTTCCTTGGGAAAAACTCCAAAGTGACTGCTTGCCCTGGGCTCATCTGGAATCTGGGGCATTGATGGGGGCCCATTGATAGCTGATTGTTTTCACACGTGACTCCGTGGCATTCCTCTAATCTCCATCCTTCTGCTCGGTTTGCATGACAAGAAGCGGCCTCAGTGGGGAGAGGTCGCTCACCTCTGACCAGGATATAATTGGAAAAAGAAGGTCATTGCTGCCTTTGCTTCTGGGGCAGATCAGCTTCGTTCCATTTGTGTCATGAGCTCTCGGCCGCACACACTCTCAGTGACATGGAGACAATAGCTGTGCCCAACAATGGAGCCCACAGAGATGTGCTCAGCGCGGCACAAACACACCACGCTCACTCTCACCAGGACAGGCGTGTACGACAACGTGCACACAATAGGTGCTCTTAATAAACGCTGATAATACCAAAGACACATGGGACAACGCGTGTGACATCTCTATTCCAAGGACACACAAAGAGATGCACAAAACAATGCTTACCCAAAGACACAGGTCCCCAGTGATACACACTTGTCGATACACACACGGACATATCCACGAGGGCAAAGAGCCCAGGCTGAGCTACCACACCGAACATAAAACAATTGTGCGGGAGTAATACCTTTCTCCAGGCTGTGCACAAGTAGGAATATATCAGAATTACCTGGGGAGCTTTGGCAAAATGTGTATTTCCAGGAACCCCTGCCAGCCCCTGCACACTTCGTGCAATATGAGTGCACGTGGGCAGTTTATGCTGAAAATCTCCCTCAAGTAATTCTGATATGCTCCCAGGATGAGAACCATTGAACTGACACCACCAATCTCCCCTTTACTTGGTGGCAGAATTTGCTGGCAGGGGTGACAGGACTGTGTTTTATTTTCTCATTCGGTTTGGGAAAGGACAGGCAGGAGCTGAGAAAAGGATCTGTATGCAAGAGATTAGGGGTCAGACAATGGCCAGGAACCGAAAGAGTTAAAACTGGGCATTGATCCCCCGGCGACCTTGGCTGGCCTCGTTAGCGCCCGCACAGCAGGGCAGACAAGGACCCCCGGCGCTGGGACTGTCCCGGGGACTAGCCTGTGCCCCGCCGCCAGGATGCAGAGGCCCAAATCTCACCCCGCCTCCGTAGCCGCGTCTGCCGCAGCGTGGGGTATCTTTGTGGGGACATTGGCCAGCCCCAGACCCGATGATCCCGTCCCTGGGGCACTTCCCCGTCCAGGGTGCCAGGGTGCCATGCTCAACACTATGAAAGCCGGAAGGCTGCCTCTATTGGGGGGCGGGAGCAGAGGGCAACATGCCGCATCTCCACCCCTCTCGCGCGGGGAGGTCTCGGGAGAGGGCAGAGGACACCGCGCAGAGACCAGGTGTGGGAGAAGACAGGTCACTTGAGCCCCAGCTTGGAGGAGCGCAGATCCGCGGGGACAGCACAGGGCCGCGCCGCCCCCTGGCGGCTCCATAGCAGAGTTGAGGCCCAGGGGCGGGCGGCTGTGGGGTCTAGTTACTCCGGGACAGGTTCCTCCTTTCCAGCGCTGGGGACTGGGGGCGAGGAAAGGATGTTGAAGAGAGGCCCCCTCGAAGACTGTCCTGTCCTGTCCTTTCCCTTCCGCTCCCCCTCTGTCCCTTTCTCCATTTTCTCTCTCTTCCCCCTCCCCGCAGCTCTCCCACTCTTTCTGCCTTCCCCTCTCTCCTGTCCTCACTCCCTCTTCTACCCCCCTCCCCTTCTCTCGTCCTTAGCCCACCCCCTCCGGCCCCCGCGGGGCAGCGCCTCGCTGCGCCCGCTTGGCAGTTAGCCCATTAGATCTCGTACTATTGATCCGCTTCTGAGCCGAAGCTGACAGCCCCCCTTCCCGGTTTCCCCATGTCCCCATTCCCGGCGGGCGCCCCCCATCTCCAGGCAGTCCCGGCCTGCGCCTCCCCCCCCCCCCCACGCGGGCCGCGCCGAAGTCTCGCCCTCACGAAGGACAAGAACAAATGTAATTAAAGCGCCCGGCGAGGGGGGTGCGCCCCTACCAGCACTGGCGCGAGCCGGGGTCCCAGCGGCCCGCCCTCGGCCGCCGCCTCCCTCCCCACCCCGCGCTCCCCGCCCCCCACCCCCCTCCCCCACCGCCGGAGCGGGAGCATTTGGGTTGAGCTGCGCCTGTCCTATAAATCCACATATAATTCTCGCCTTTCCTGTTCAGCTAAGGAAAATAAACGTGTAAGGCTGTTTCTGGGAGCCCAGCTCAGGGACCGCTCTAAATTCTCCTCTTATTGAGTCCGGGCTGGAAATCATTCAGCTCGGCGGCGCGCCACCCTCCCCCCACCCCTCCTCGCCGCCCGCGCCCGCCGTGCACACGCGCGCGCGCACACGCAAGGCAGGAGCCGGGTATATAAATATCTCCAGCTCTCCCCATAGCCGGGCAGATTTATTCCGCTGCCAAGCCTGCAGAAAATTGACTTGTTCATGGAGGCGGCTATTGACACATCACCGGGGGGAGGGTTAGGGGAGAAAGCAGTGGAGCCGGCGCCCCTCCATTATACGTTAATGTAATCAGCAGTGTGCGAAATGACTGCGCGGAAAATAGCATCACTGACATTTATATTAGAGGATATTGATGGCAGGAGCTGTGACCGCATCACTCTGCCTCCCGTTTCCACGGATTGACACAGGAGCCTCTTGTTGGCTCCATCCACGCTCGCCTCCCCTCCCCCTCTCCCCCTCCCGCCCTCTCTCCCTCTCTCCACCCACTCTGTGCCTCTCCAGCTCTCCCTCTCTGCTCGCCTCACCCCCACCCTCCCTATTTACTCTTCCAGTCGCTCATTTTCCACGTAATTGCTGAGCACCTACTGGGTGCCGCGTACAAGGGTCCCTCCTGCGCGTCTCTGTGTAGGTTTCTCCCTCTCCTTCTCCCCCACCGCGCCCTTGCCCTCTTGCTCCCTCCTCCCTAGCTCTGCCTCCCCCCTCCCCTTTCCTTGGCTGGGTGGCTGGACCGCTGCTGTCACAGCAGATAGATAATTGAAAAATGGGCCTCACCTTTGCAGCCAGCAGGAGCGGTTCAGGCAGTCACTGCCCGGGTTGCCTACTCCATCTCAGGCCCAGGCTCCAAAAGAGATTCTGAGGAAATTGGATTTTACATGGATGTTTTATTCGGGCAGAGGCTTTAGTGTATATAAATACAGGCGAGGAGGCCTTGGCGGCAAGGATGAGTGAGGCGAGACAATCCTGCCCGGGGCCTGGAGGCTCAGGGGAGGCAGGCGGGCCATGTGCTCAGCTCTGGGTCCCAGACCCGGACATCAGCGCATTTCCCCCTCATCATCTGGGGCTAAAAGAGGTTAATGCCTCTGAACAGCTCCTCCAAAGCTGCCCTGGGAATAAGAAAGTGTGTGGTTGTTGGGGATCATTGGCAGGACTGTACACTGAGAAAAGAAAGAAATATACCGGAGAAGTTTGAGGACTGATTCAGTAGATATTTATTGCAACCTACCTTGTGAGGGTTTGTGTTTGGGCACAGGAGTAAGTTAGACATGACTGCTGCTTTCAAGGACTGTTGGGAGAATGACAACCTGGGCTTTCAGGTTAGGGGCAAGGAAAGGAAAAGGTGAGAGAGTGGGGGCTGAGATCATTTCTCTAGGACCTGATCATCCAGGGAGGTTGGAGGGAGAAGCAGAAGGGAAGCTGGTCAGGTTGGGGGGATGAGGGTCCTACCAAACCTTCAGTCTCTCCCTCCTGGGCCTGGTTAGCAGAGACCCTCCAAATCTATAAGCAAGTTCACATCCAAGGTGTTGCAGTGAATCCTGGTGAAACTCTCTGAGGACTAGGTTGATGGGTCATCAAGGATCAAGGTAAGGCCTTCCAGAGAGGCCAGGTACAAGGTGTGAAGAGGGTCTAAATGAGGAACACTTTGGGGGACGCCTAAATGAAAGGCACATGCACAAGTAGAGAGTAGCAGAAGACCAGGGAGGTGGGATTTGGGGGTCAGAAGGAAGGCGTAGGTGCTTGGAAGCCTAGGATAAAGAATCCCCCCATGTTGGAATGCCCCTGTCATCATAGAAGGGACTCCATTTTAGTCACGGGCAGGGTCTTTTCTGTCCCTTGTCTGATATCTGGTTAGCGTCTGTGTAGCTGACAGCTTTTTCTTCTTGGAAGGGCTCCTCATGAGCCAGCCCGTGACTGCAGGAGTGGTAGTAAGGTGGGTAACCACACTCAGAGTGCTCGCTGAAGGGACACGGGCTCCTTCTGAGCTCAGAGCAAGCAGCTGCCTTATTCTAGCCACATTACTGAAAGCTGGACCAATACTCCCCCAGATTCCAAAGCCCCCTTGTCCTCTGCTACATTGTTACATTGTTACATCATCAGCCTGCAGGAGCAGGACAGGTGCTGCGCTGGGAAGGTCATGGCCATCCCTCCAGCTGCCCCATACACATCTCAGGCACTCCTAGATGGCATCTGGGCGCTCCCGTCCAGCTGGACGATGGGAGTATTCTGGGGCAACCGGACTGCCCGTCTGACCTCCGCCAGCATCTTCCCTCTCTCTTCTAGACAGCCCAGCGGAGAGGGAGACCCTTCTAGCTATCAGGAGCCAGGCCACTCCCACTCACCCTAATTACCTTTGCCTCCTCCTCACTTCTGCTCTCAGAGACCCACAGGAACTTATGTCCTCACTCTCTGCCCCCCCTCTCCAGAATCTGTTCTGGAATTATCTTCCCTTCCTTGTGACTCATTGTACATATGGACGCTGAGATTCCGGTCTCACTCCCAGGCTAGGACTCCTTGGATAGGTTGTCAATGAGAACATGAGTGTGTGTGTGTGCACCTGTGTTCACTAGGGCATTGCATGCCTGGGGCACAGGGGACACCGTTCCTGAAGCTGGACGTGGTCCCACCCTGCCTTTTAAATTAGGAAACTGACATCGGAAAAAAAAAAAAAAAAAAGAGCAGCCAGAGAAGTGACTTCCCACAGTAGGAAGGATGCCTCTCACTCTTCCAGCCCTCCCTTCAAGATGGGATTCTGGAAAGTCGTTCTTCCGGGATCATGTGCCCACTAAGCCATCAGAGAGGACCCAGGGGAATGGAGGGGTTGAAGGTACTAGAAACAGAGCCATGTAAGGCTCAATCATTTGTTGTGATTCTGAGCCTGTTGTCTCCCTCTCCCTAGAGGAGAAGCCAGCTGGAGGTAGGGCTCCCAAGAGAAGGGATCTTTTAAAGACCGAAAGCCTGGGGCTCCTGGCTGACTCAGTCAGTAGAGCATGAGACTCTTGATCTCACGGTCATGATTTCAAGTTCCACATTGGCGTAGAGCTCACCTTAAGAAAGAAAAGGAAGACAGAAAGCCTGTTTCTGGAGGGCAAAGGGAGCCATTAGGAGCTGGGGGTTGGGAGCCTGGCTGCGGAAGCCAGGCCTCACAGGAGAGCATTTCCAGCCTGAGCAACAAAGCCAATGTTCGCTGTGTGACTGCGGTAAGTCACCTAACCTCTCTGAGATTCAGATCCCTCATCTGTAAAATGAAAAGATTCAGTTATTTTTCAGCTCTCATTTCTGTGATTTTTGTTTTAATTAAGTTTTGTTTTAATTGCAGTATAGTTATATTAGTTTCAGGTGTACAATATAGTGATTCAACAACTCCGTCCAACACCCGGTGCTCAGTGCTCGGTGCTCGTCCCCACAAGTGCCCTCCTTCATCCCCCTCAGCTGTTTCACCCATCCCCCGCCCAACCTCCCCTCTAGTAACTACCAGTGCGTTCTCTGGAGTTAAATGTCTGTTTCTTGATTTCTCTCTCTCTTTTGTGTGTCCGTTTGCTCATTTGTTTTGTTTTCTGAAATCCCACGTAGGAGTGAGATCATGTGGTATTTGTCTTCCTCTGACTGACTGAGCTCACTTAGCATTGTCCTCTCAGGCTCCATCCATGTTGTTGCAAATGGAAAGGTTTCATGCGTTTTTGTGGCCAATTTCTGTGATTCTAAAGTGGTGAACGAATATGTTCAGAGGGCTCAAGTTGAGATGAAAGAAGGGCTCTCAGGTTTGAGGGTCTGGAGTCTTCTCAGAAGGATGAAGAAAGGTAATTATGGGGCCAGCGGGGCCTGCCACGTACGCTGAGGACTCTTGGAGGCGGGGAACCTGCCGGGCCCAGGACAAGCGCAGAGCAGGGAAGCAGCGGAGCCTGGGGGCAGAGAGAAGGCAGGGGGAGATCCAGAAGGCGGAAATTGTCTCACGCTCACAGTCTCCGCTTAGAATCTAGCCCGCATGGCCCAGAGATCCTAGGGAGAAAATCCAAGTGACCAGGAAGCTGTTGGTCAAACCAAAAGACAGGAAATCTGTGCGCTTTTATGTTCTTGAAGGGGTGTTTGGGGAGCGCCTTTGCTTGCTGTCTCCAGAGTTTTTTTAGCAAAGTTTTCTAGTTCAGACATGTTAGCATCCCCTTGGCTCTGAGGACGGAGAAGGGATGAGGGCACCCCTAGTGGCAGAGTACGGTGATTGGCTGCCTCAGAACCCCTTCAAGACTTAATGCAGGAGTGGGGGACACAGTGAAGCAGCTGGGGGAAGGCACTGGGGGGGGGGTACCGTTGGTAATGGAGACACTGCCCCCCATCCCACTTTGACTCTGAAGAAACCAGGCAGGTGACCAGGGAAGCCTTGTAGCAGAAAGCTGCCTTAGAGGATCAACCTCAGAGGGAAAAGACTAGAAGCCGAGAGCACAGGCAGCTAGAAGCCAACGGGCAAGGGAGGAGAGGGGAGGAGAAGGGAGGGAAAGTATCCCTTTCCACGGATGTGCTTTGGCCCCTGCCCAGGCAAAGAGGGGCAGATTTTCTGTCTTGTCCCAAGCCCCTGCGTCTGCCACCTTGTTTACCTCGTGCCTATTTATAGTTGCAGGCTCCAAGCCTGGCATGGGACTCTGCGATTTATATGACTATAAACCTCCAAAGGGCACAGAGAACTGGCAGGGCACGGATGAAGACTGGGGCAAGCCTCCCAAGGTCAAAATGGCCACCTCCCACCCCCGCCGACCTTGTGCCCCACTAAAGGGCAAGAGATCCTAAGGCCAGGCTCAGGCAAAGAAGAGATGAACGGGAAGCCACAATTATCTCTTTGACTCTCTCTTCCTACCCTGAGCTTGCCCAGTTTAGTAGGATTTAGAACAAATTAGGACCTAATTTGTTTTGTTTTGATTTCGCTTTGGGAGGGGGTAGGGAAGCTCAGTGTGAGAGGCTGGATCTCTTCAGGGAGGGTTTGAATTTGGAGAGAATGGATAAATCCAGAAAGGGGATCTGCAGCCGAGCACCTGCCTACCCATCCACTTAGCAGAAGGGAAAAGGGAATCATATCTGGGGCACTCCTGGCCCCTGCTTATCTTCTGGGGTGCCTTTGGAAGCCCGAGCTGGCCCACCTCTCACTTAGGACAGGGTATGCTGGTGGCCCCAGTGTCTGGGCCACGGGCTGCCATGGGGTTCTGCTAGAGCAGCTCATTGCCCAGATCCTTCCCTTTAGAGGCCCCGTCCTCAGCCTCTGGCTGGCCCTCTACTTCATGGTTCTCTCCAGTGCCTCTTGCCTTCCAAACCCCCAATGTGTTGTCACCCCACTTCTCCCCCCAAAAGTGCCCCACACTGTGCCTATTGTCCCTGCTCCTTCTGCTGACTCTCCCAGTCTCCTGCTGTGAACTCCCCCCCCCCCCAAATCCTCTGCACTGGTCCTCACCCCATTATTTATCACATGAGCATTAAGGCCAGACATAGCTCAGCTGTGTGTGTGTGTGTGTGTGTGTGTGTGTGTGTGTAGGAATGTGCTGGGTAGCTGGACAGAGTCACAAGTCACAGACCAAATGGGAGTGAACATGAAGGAGAGGAGAAACCCAGAACGACCTCCTCCTTGATTGTTTTGTTATTTCTCATCAGTCTCTAGTCTGTTGGACTAAACCTAAGGGCTAGCAGAGGGGAAGTGTCTCTCTTAGAGCCGGGGTGACCCAGTGGCCATTTCTGGCCCTCCCTGGGCCCTCCCCTCCCCATCACCATCATGGGCCTTAGTCCCCTCAGGAGTGGACTAAACACGGTGAGGAACAGGCAGAGCCCGGGTCAGGGCTGGCCAGCTGGGGCCAGTCCTCTAGTGGGGAGAGGGGCACTGGAGGACACTAACTTATCCACATAGACTCCTGCCTGGGCTTGGTTTTGGCCCCAGAGAGGGATTAGGCTCTGGGTAAAGTCATACTCCAGGGAAAGAGGAGGTCCCAGGGGGATGGGCCCATTCTCAGGCTCACTCCTCCCTCCCCCTTTCCTAGCCCAGCTCACAGGGGTGGAGAGGCAACTGAAGGAGCCAAATCAAAGTCTTTTCCTTCTCTGAAGAGGGGAGACAGGAAATGAAGAAGATTCCAGAATCCAGAGGGTCCCTTTCAGTCACTTACTACTCCACTTTTGACCTAGTGCCTTCTACAGGATGAGGGTGGGGGGTCTGGCAGTCATAGGTCAGGTGGGAGGATAGAGTCTGAGGACCTGGGTGGGAGTGGGGTGCAGGGGAGAGGAGCTAGGAGGACCTATCAGGGCTGGGAGGACACAGCTTGCCCTCTTGCCCTCCCCCAGAGGGAGGCAGCAGAGGACCATGAGAATTGCCCCATCTGGCACTTGGCAGCCCAGTTCCCTTCGTGCCCACTGGCCACCGTGGAGCCCATATCAAGGGACACACCTGGTTTGGTTTCCCCGGCATCCAGCCCCTACCCCTCTGCTGGAGAGAGAAGGGGCAAGTCAACTTGTTCTTGACTTGACCCCCAAAAGCCCCTCTCTTCATCCCTAAGCAGAGACTCCTCTCCCTTACGTCTGGAGCTTTAAAAACATACTTTTGTTCATCCCTCCATCTCCTTACATACCTCACACTCAACCTCCCCAATTCCCTGTCTCCCACATCCCCCTGGGGGCCATGGCCCAGCCCTGAGTCACTGCCCTGAAGAGGCCCATTCTATCTGGGGGAGCTGCTCTGCACCTCTTGGGCCATGACCATGACAACTGGACATTCGCATCTGATTCCCAATCTTCACCTAGGGAGTTTTGAATGAGGGTCCGGCCCCCATACTCCTGATGTCTTTTATCTCCTACCCACTTACCTGGGTATGAGGACCAGATCTGGACCGGGGATGCCCAGGAAGACCATCCTCATGCTGTAGGTCAGACTGGCGGCAGCTAGGTGGAGGAGATCTGAGATGTGGCCTTGAGCGAGATGAAAAACCAATGCCTCCAAGCCTACAAACATCCCCTTCCCTGCTAGCTTGGCACCTCCATGGCCCTTCAACGTGGCTGGAAATGGGGGGGGGGCATGGCAGGGAGCATAGGCAGGTGGGGAAAGTGAATAGTAGAGGGGAGGGGAGGGTACTGGTCAAGGAACTAACATTTCAGTGGCCGGCAGCTGGAAGTTAGGAAACTAGAAGGAAACCAGAGGCTTCAAAGTTAAACCCTGGGCAGAGAGAACATCGCCTGAGGGACCACCTGGGCACGGGATGGAGGGAGCTAGGGACAGAATGGCCTTAATTTAAGGATGATCTTATCCAAAAGGAAGGTAAGTGTGAACAGGTTCTTCGAGAAGAAAAGGAACAGGGAGTTATTGTGACCCTTCGGTGGGGCGCGAGTGGCTCAGAGAACGGAAGACCTGAACCCTGGGAAGCAGAGCTGGGATCCTGACCGAAAGGAGCCCTCGGGTTAGTGACCAGGACAGCTAGAGAGAGGCGGAGCTGGGGACTGGCGGGATGGTGCTTGTCTCTCTTACCCCCTCTCCGGCTATGGGTGCCAAGAAGCCTAGGGCTCAGAGCACCTACGATGGAAGGCAGCAGGCACCTTACCAGGTCACCCAGCCCAGAACCCATTTCATAGATAGGAAAAGAGAGGCTCGCTGGGGGAAGGGTGGCACTGGGTCCCGGGCTGTGTGACCGCTTGGCCATCCACCAGCCTAGCTGTCAGACCCCACATTAGCCTCATCATAGGGAACTCTAGGTGAATCTGCCCGCCCCTTAGATTTGTTCCCTGATTAAGTTCCCCCTCCTCCTTCTGCCCAGTTCCGGCTCTATGTTTAGATCCCTCCAGATCTGCCTGCCTGAGGAGCCCTGGTTGGAAAGGAAAACCTCCCCTTCATTTCCTATTCCAGACTGGGGCTTCTTTGCTACTTGAGATGTCACTGTCTTTCGGTTAAAGTCTCTCCCGCTCTGCCCTTCCCTCTTTCTCTCTTCTCCAGCCACCCCGCCCTCCCACCGACCCCTCCTCTAGATAGAGCCCTGACCTGCTGAGATGAATCTCTCCAGCTCGCGGTTCTGGCCTGTTCCTGGTAATTGAGCTGTGCTCCCAAGTAGTGATGGGGGAGGGAGGCAGTGGCGGCCTGGGGTCTGGTCCTCCTCCCCCTGGCTTAGCCCACCCCGCTGAGATCCAGCAGAGAGGGTGAGGAGGGGAGAGGTGGTGATGCTTCCCCTTCTCAGCCTGCCTTCTCCAACTCTCTGTCTCCCCAGCCTCCCCTCCCCGCTTCATCTCCGGCACAAATCACATGGTGACAGCCCCATCCAACCTTTGGGGAAGGGTTTGTAAATGTGTCTTCCTTAGCTCTGATCTCCAAATTGTTCCTTTTATTGCATTTGTCACGGTGAAGATTAAAGTCCCTGGGTGGCCTGCACCACAAATCACAGCGTGCGCTCAGGCAGCGGCTGCAGGTTGGGAACCAATGGAGGGGTCCAGGCCCTGCACACGCGGCCGTTCGCGGTGTGGACTGGTACCCGGGAACCGGGGATGCACCCCTGCTGCTGCTCTTCTGAGCTGTTAGCCCTCTTGAGAGCCCAGTTTGGGATCTCCTCCTCCAGGCTGTCTTCCAGGCTCGCTCTGCCCATTCCACAGAGGCATCACTACCTACATCGGCCTCCCCTCTTTCCTCTGCTAGACGAGAGGGAAAGCTGTGCTCACATCATGGATATTTCAAGATACACCTCTGTATCTCTGGCCATATCCATCTCGAGGTCTCATCCTGGAAACACTCTGAGTGGGTCAAGGGCAATTCGGGCCCAAAGCCCCCCCACATCCAGGACCCAGGAAAACAGCTGATCATACCTTGCCCAGCACCTCCAGACCCCGACATTCACTCGCTCTCACCCTGCCACACAAGTGGATGCCGAAGGGGCGCAGCTGAGACAGAGAGGACACAGCTGAGGGACCGGGAGGACAAAAGCTGCCTTGTACACACGCACAGAAAAACAGTTCCTTTCCTACCCCCTTATGAGGTAGGCTTCCTGCCTGTCCCTCATGCACATTCATAACATTCAAATTTATGCCGTAATCTCCACCGCTCCATATGTATGAGCCTTTGATGGGTGTTTGGGTTTATGGGATGCGCCCGGCCCTCCTTCCCCTCACCCGCCCACCGCCTCCAACCACTGCAAAGACGCTCCTACATAATTGACATCGGCAGATTCTTTCATTATACAAGATTTAGCATCTGCTCGGGGATTGCTCGCTCCTCACTCACTATAGATGACTTTTCCCCGAGTTTCCTATTATCAATTCAAATTAGCCCCATTTCCCCACCCGACCAGTGCAGCGTTTACACTTGACAGTGAGGAAACAGCCGGGCTGTAATGGGCTCCTCAATTATTTAGACCCAGTTAGTACAGGACACACTCAACAAGGGGGTAGGCGGAGGTGGGGTCATCACAGAGGGGAGCCTAGGGTCTCCACCATTTGGTCTGGTTGGCTTCCGCATAGCCCTGCGCCCTCATTTCCCACCCTGGGGAAGCTTCCCTCTCCCATCCGGGGTCTCTACGCCGGGGACAGTCCCTTGCTATCCCCACCCTCCGCAGCAGCTCCTCTCCCTTCCCCCCCATCCACCCCATCTTGTCTTTGCTCCATACGATTAAGACCAGCAGAAACCAAAGGAGAGGTCATTGGCAGCGGCCAGGCTGGCCCCCTCCCTTTAAGACGTCTCTCTATCTTAAAGCGCATCTCCGTGAAGATTCAAGGTAGTAGGCTAGGCTTGTAGAGATAGTGGCAGAGAAAGACAGAGACAGACATCGGTGAAAGAGATCAGAATCATGTTATGGAGCCCCAGGAAGAGAGAGAGCCCCAGACCCAGAAACAGAGACACACGAGAACCTGAGGGAGCTGGAGAAATGCCGTTGGGATGTGGGAGAAGTCAGGGGGAAGAGAAAGGCTTGGGTGAGGCCCTTTCTCAGACCAAACTGGCTGTGCAGAACTGTAATTAGGTCAGTGCTGCCCGCCCGCTGGTCTGACTCGTCCAGGCCCAGCCTCCTGTAATAACTCTCGGGCCCAGTGGCTATTCAGGCGTCATGGGCTCCCCAGAACCCACTAAATGGCCCAAGTGCAGGACAGAAGCTCCAAGTCAGCCTGGCGGGCCCAGGCCCTCGTTCCATTCAACCCGCAGCCATCTCAAGCAGGGTTCCTCCTGTGTGCCCCTCTTGGGCCTCCCTTCCCCCCTCCCCTCTCCTCTCTAGCGCCCAGCCCCTCCCCTTCGCTAGCCCAGATCAGTTTGCAGGGGCAGTGATGGGGGAGGCAGCAGGCCGGGATCTGAGAGGCTTTGGGATTAGAGGTGTCTTTCCCATGCTCGGCTTCTCCAGAATCAAAGAATTCCTCTGTCTGATTGGATTTACCCTAAGTCACAGGCGTGTGGGACCTTCTTTCCCTCAGCAACAGCTGGAAACAGCCCTAAATATGATTAATTAATGTTGTAAAAAGCCCCGGACACAATTAAGATTTATGTGTGTGCGTGTGCGTGTGTGTATGTGTGTTGGTAGGGGAAAGGGGTCGGGGGAGACCGGTGGATTACCAACTACCTACAGGGCCCTCCAGGGGAGT
>CM052894.1:23958198-24043339 GCA_028534135.1 Potos flavus | reverse complement strand
AGAAGGTAGACTCTAATGTGTTCTTTTTTTTTTTTTTGATTTTTTTTTTTTAAGATTTCATTTATTTGTCAGAGAGAGAGAGAGCACAAGCAGGCAGAGTGGCAGGCAGAGGCAGAGGGAGAAGCAGGCTCCCTGCCGAGCAAGGAGCCCGATGTGGGACTCGATCCCAGGACACTGGGATCATGACCTGAGCCGAAGGCAGCCGCTTAACCAACTGAGCCACCCAGGCGTCCCTCTAATGTGTTCTTGAAGCTTAGGAGAGTTAGCTGGGAATGTGTGGGGCTTGATGTGGGCTGGGGATAGAGCTTGCCCTTAGTCCCTGCTTCACCCTTGTAATCAGTTTTCCAGAACTCTCCGTGGACCTAGTAGGGTCAGGCTGCTGAGGGCACCCATCCTATGGTGAGGTCTGTTCCTGGGATTCCCCCATTCAGGCAGCAGCTTCTGGGGTAAGGATCCTGATTACAGCCTTTTGACTTCCAAGGAAGCCTAGAACAGAGATGCGAAGGGAATAAAGGGCGCCTTGGAGGGAATATGAGTGCTGATATTTTATAGTCATCATTTAATGAATGTTTGTTTTATGCCACGTAGTGCACTGAGTATTTTACATACTATATCTCATTGATGGTTACAACCATCCTGTGAGGTACGTATTACTACCTCCTACTGCTCAAAGGAGATTGAGGGTCCAGGTTAAAAACTGGTCCAAAGCCACATAGCTATTAAGCGGTGAATCTGGCTCTTTCTATTCAGAGGCCCTGCCTCCTTCAGTAAATCAATATAAAACCCAAGGTCAATCGGGGCGCCTGAGTGGCTCAGTCCATCGAGCGTCAGACTCTCGATTTCAGCTCCGTTCTCCGTTTCAGTCTCAGAGTCATGAGATGGAGCCCAGCATTCTGCTCTGGGCTCAGCTGGGAGTCTGCTTGAGATTCTTTCTCCCTGTCCCTCTGCCCTTCCCTGCCCTCTATGCTCTCTCTCTCTCAAATAAGTAAATAAATCTTAAAACAAAAACAAAAACAAAAAAAACACCCTGAGGTCAGTAGGCAAGGTAGGGGTAGGGCACATTACCAGATTCAGCAAATAAAAATATAGGATGACCAGTGAAATTTGAATTTCACATAAACAACAAATTGAGTTTAAGTATATCCTATGCAACATTTGGGACATACTTACGCTAAAAAGCTATTTGTTGTTTTCCTGAAATTCAAAATTTCTTTGGGCTTCCTGCGTTTCACCCGGCAACTCTAGGGTGGGGACCAGGCCTGCCCCATTTCCTCCAGAAAGCCCTGAGGGCAACAGGCCTCAAGTAAAAGGTGCTCCAAGCTCCACAGACAGCTCAGGCAGGCCTGACAACCGTCAGCTCTCTCCCTGACCGGCCGATGCCTCTGAGAGT
Organism: Potos flavus; assembly: GCA_028534135.1. Taxonomy (NCBI): domain Eukaryota; kingdom Metazoa; phylum Chordata; class Mammalia; order Carnivora; family Procyonidae; genus Potos; species Potos flavus. The sequence continues at coordinate 24,041,949 of CM052894.1, read as the reverse complement.
GGGGCAAGGCGTGGGGTATGGGGATCTGCCGGCCCCCCAGCTCTGCGTCACACCCACTCACCCATCCGTCGGAAGGTCCTTCTTCATCCTGGCCCGGGGCTGCTGGACAGGCCGGGGCAGCAGAGACCACTGGGGGAGAGGGGCGGGGGAGGCGGGGTGTGCTGTGCCCTAAAAAATTAAAGGAGGAAAGAACCATCAGGAAATTTGAGATGTCAAAAAAAGCATCAAAGCAGTTATCGTGGGAAAAAGAAAGACTTCCTGATATTTATTGCAGGGTGGAGCACTGAATTCTATAACAAGGGTGGGGGTCGGGGGTCAAGTCTCTAACCCGTCCAAGTGCTCTGATCTCCAGACGGCGGGCCTGACTCTGGTCCTGCCTGCGAGGGGAGGTGGCGGGGGTAGGGGAGACGGGGGGGGGGGGGGGGTGCCTGCTTCTTCTCCCCCTTCCCCCTTCCCCGCCCTCGGCCCCCAGGCGCTGGAGCCCCGCGGTCGCCCCGCCTCGCATCAGGCCGGGGACTGGGCCCGGATCCCGGTCCCGGCCCAGCGCCCACGCGAGTCCGCGTTCCCGCCGCGCGGCAGGCCGAGCTCCACTCCGCTCGGGCCGGGGCTCCAGCGCCGGCTCCAGCGCGCGCTCCGGCGTCCTCGCGTTCGGGCTCGCGTTGCCACTCCCGGCACGGCTGGCTCGGCTCGCTCGGGGCGTCTCCCTACTGAAGAATTATGTTGCATAAAGCAGCCGCCACCATCTTGAACTGGCAGTGAACTTTGCTTTCTACATATAAATACAGATAGCAATCACACCCCAATCAGCGCCGAGGCTTCGGGGCATCATCTCAGCAACTCTAACTTTCCCATTACGATAATGTGATTTTCACTCAGTCTATAATATCACCAGCCATGAATAAAGCAACTGGCTCTTTCTGCCTCTCTCCTCCCTCCCCCCCTTTCTCTGCCTCTCTGCCACCCTCCTCAGCCTCCTTTCTTTTCCTCCCTCACTCCCTCCTCTCCTGTCTGTCTCTGCAACCTCTCCTGGTATCCGTGTCCATCTCCGTCTCTGCATCTCGCCTTCCTCTCCCTTCCTCCCCCCACCCCAGGACTCACAGTCCTTAAATACTAATGACAGGGGTTTGCAGTGCCCCGGGCTCACTTAAGTTCTGCTCCCCAGCTCTGCCATCATCTGCCTTTGCCTGAAGGTGAGAAACTCTGCCGGCTTGGGGGGGGGGGGCTGCCTGCAAGGCTTTGGGGAGGGTGAGGACGTGGGGAGGAGAGGCTAGGAATTGGCTCCTTCCCTCCTCTCTCCCTCTTTCCTTAGGTACCTGGATGGCTCTCTAAGGATTCCTCCCAGGAGCCAAACCCGGAGATTCAGGAACTAAAGGATCCAAGCAGGGATGGCTGAAAACTGCCTAGTTAGGGGAGGGTCCTGGAGGCTGTGGGTTTCTGGATATTGGGGTCCCCAAACCCAACCAGATTCCAAGTGCTAGACTATTATGAGTGGAAAGAGCTGGCGAGAGGGTGCTCTGGAGAGGCCTGGGAGAAAGGAGGAACTGGCCCAGCCTTTTAGGGTCACTTCTGAGTACACTGGGCCCTAAACTGGGTAAAGCTGTCCAGACTGGAGGTGTCTTTGCCAGCACATGGTTTTATATAAAAGCTCGCAGACAGCCTCTATCAAGGTGTCAGCCACCTTGTCAGCGCTCCTGGAAAGGGCCCTTGCCTTCCTGGACACTCTCCAGGGTGATAGTCATCCTGGTGGGGGGATGTCTGTGCCTCTGGTCATTCATTTATCTGTCCCTCTGGGTTTGTATTCCGGTTCTTTCACCGACGAGTTTTGGGACCATGGACAATGCTCTTAACTTCCCTAAGCCTCAGTGTTCTCACCTATAAAATGGGAATAATAATAATAATACGTGTCTAGTGAGTAAAATAATGCATATAAAATGCTTAACACAGTGCTTGGCACATTGTTGAACGTTCAGTAAACTTAAGCTATTATTACTATTTGCAAATATTGAATAACCATCTGTTATGTGTGTTAGGCAGTATACCATGGGGGTTAGGAGCCTGCGGTTTTAGAGTCAGACTATCTGAATTTGAATCCTAGTTTAGCCACTTACAGCTTTGTGACCTTGGAAAAGTCACTTAGCCTCGTTCACAGTCCGTTTCCTCATCTGTAACAGGAATAATAATAGTCCCTCTTTCATAGGGTTGTTGCGAGAGTTACTCGGGCTGATCTGGTGTTTGGCACAGTGCCGACATATGGTGAGGGGTCTAGGAATATTAGCAAGCGGGGGTCTGGCAGGGCAAGTCCGGCCATTTGGGAGGCAAACACTGCTCTGAGTGTCCCAAAGACTGCATTCTGTCTGCGGGCTATTCTCTGGGCCCCTGACTTTTTCTGTTGCTCTAGACCACTGATGGCCTTGAACTTCCACTTCTGTGGAGGATGAGGGCTTGCTTCAATTTCACTGGCTGTAGGAATTGCAACTTTTCAGCTGCTCACCTGCCTGGGATGGGACTGGGATTCCTGCCTAGTTCCCTCCTTGGGCAATGGTGGGGAGAGAAGGTGGCTTTTGTTGTTTTGTTTCCTTTTAAAGATTTTATTTATTTATTTGACAGAGAGAGAGCACGAGCAGGCTGAGCAAGGAGCCCTATGGGGGACTCGATCCCAGGACTCTGGGATCATGACCTGAGCCGAAGGCAGATGCTTAACCGACTGAGCCACCCAGGCGCCCCGAGAAGGAGTGACTTTTGAATGCACTCTCTTAGGCAAGGGTTTCAAGGTCCAGAAGGCAACTTTTAAAGATTTGAGAGAGAAAGAGAGGGAGGGAGGAGTGAGAGGGGCAGAGGAAGAGGGAGATAAACAGACTTCCCTCAAGGCAGAGGCCCTCCCCAGGACCCTGAGATCATGACCTGAGTTGATATCAAGAGTCAGACACTTAATTGACTGAGCCACCCAGGTGTCCCCTGGGTAGCAATTCTTGAATGTTCTCCCTTAGGCTCGGGTGACGAATTAGTATCAGACATTTGCATTCTGTCCATTTCTGCATTTCTAAGTATTTATAGGTCTGTTTGCTTGCTTGCTTTTAGTTTTTCTTCGTTTCTCTCTGAAGGATCCTTTGGCAGCATTCCAGCCTGGTCTCAGATGAAAGAGAGGAAAGAAGACTCCACACACTTTGGTTGGGCCACGAGGGGCACCAGGTGTTACGGTGGTCAGAGGTCCCGTTTCTGGGGCCTGGAGAGGCAGACCCAGGGAAGGAACCTCGGGGCACAGTGTCAGGCAAGTGGCTTATTTGGGTCTCTTTGCTCATACCTAGCCTCTCTGCTTGGCTCCAGGAGGGAGGAAGTTACCCTTCAAAATCCAGAGCATGGGGTGCCTAGCTGGCTCAGTCAGAAGAACATGCAGCTCTTAATCTCAGGGTTGTGAGTTCAAGCCCCACATTGGGCATGGAGCCTACTTATAAAAAAACCAAGCAACTAAATCCAGAGCATAACCCAAAGCATCCTTCACCAAGTGCTTTGGCCAAGAGAACCGAACAGTCTATAAAAACTCCCTATAGAACTTGGAGTCTGGTCTCTTCCCTGCTCACTGAACTCCTCGAAGACAAATAAGACAGGGCCCGTGCCTTCCAGATGATCACAGTCCAGGGTGGGAGACAGGCATGAAAACGAAGAAACAGAAGACACAGTGAGAGCCAACACAGTAGACGGTAACTACAGGGTGCAGCAGGGACAAAAAGAGTGTGGTCCGTCAGGTAGTACTTCCCAGAGGAGCGAGTGCTTTAGCTAATTGGTAAATGTGGGCAGGATGGGAGGGGAAGAGAAGAGCAGTTAAGGCAGGAGGAGAGGCACGGGCAAGAGCCTTGAGGTGTCCCACAGCCTGGCACACTTGGAGGACTGAAGTACAGAGGGTCTGGTCCCTTTGAGGGAGGCCTGTGGAAGGGGACAGGTAGTTAAGGGCTGTGCAAAGTTGACTAGTCTCCCGAAGGGCTTTAGCAGTGGAGCGATTCACATTTCCAAAAAATAGCTCTGAGGATGAAGAAGAAAGTGGGGGAAGGGTACAGCCAAAAAAGCTGGAGGTGGGAGACGGGTGAGGAGGCCCTTAGAACTGTGCATGGCCGCCGTGTGCGGGTCCCGAGGAAGGAGGCCGGAGAGTGCCTTCAGGGAACTGACAGGACTTTGTACCTCACTGGGTGTGGGGTTGAGGGAGAGGATCCCTGACTGGCTGCCGGCTCTTGCCTGGGTGAATGGTTAGAAGTGACAGAGACGGGGAATAGAGCAGGTAGACTAGGTTTGGATCCAAAGTACAAAACACTGAGTTCTGATCCAGACACGTACTTGGGAGGCGTTGTCTAGGGCACATCTCAGTGCAGCCATGCAGGAGGCTGAGAGACCGTGAAGAATTTTATCATCACACATTTGGACATTAAGGTATCTGGCAGGGAGCTGAAAATAGCTTGTGGAGTTCGAGAAAGAAGTGTTGTCGGGGTACATGGATTGGAAAGTCACCGGCTTCTGGGTGGTAGTTAAGACCACGGGAAGGAGGTCGGTCACATGGGAAAGACGAGTGAGGAGAGAAGGGGGTAAGAGCAGAGACTTGGGGAGTGACAGCACTCAGAGGGGTGGTTTTCAACCTTGGCATTTGTATTAGCCAGGGAATTTGAGAAACACCCGTGTCTAGGCCTCATCCCAGACAACAATCGGAATCTCTGGGGATAAGCTCTAAGAGCTCCTCAGGCTGAGAACCAGTGACTCAAAGGGAAGGCAGAGGAACAGGGCCAGCGAGGGAGACAGAGAAGGAATGTTCAGGAAGATAGGAAGAGTTTCAAGGAGGCAGAGTTCCAAAGCATCAAATTGTGCAGAAGTACAATCGTGACAAATAGTACCCTGCTCAGTACTCATGCTATGTCGGGGGTTCTACCTGAACTTCCCGAATCCTCCTAGAGACCTTGTGACACACATACTATTGGTGTAATTGGTATTTTATTTTATTTTATTTTATTTATTTATTTATTTATTTATTTATTTATTTATTTATTTGACAGAGAGAGACACAGCGAGAGAGGGAACACAAGCAGGGGGAATGGGAGAGGGAGAAGCAGGCTCTCCACCGAGCAGGGAGCCCAATGCGGGGCTCGATCCCAGGACCCTGGGATCATGACCTGAACCGAAGACAGATGCCCAACGATTGAGCCTCCCAGACGCCCCTATAATTGGTATTTTAATGGTAAGGAAACGGAGGCACAGGGACGTTAAGGAGTTGTCCAGAGTCACGCGACTCATAGGCAGAAAGCCGGGCTCAAGCTCAGGCGGGCCACCACTGAGTCTGTGCTCCTCACTGCTGTGCCGGGTCGCCTCTCCTGCAGTGGCCACGTGAGGCGGTTTAGCACAGGGCTGCTTGGAATAATCTCCCAAGAGGCCAGCTCTCCTTCTCCTCTTCTCCTGTCTCTTTTTTTCCATCTCTTTCCCTCTTTCCTCTCAGCCTAGGTCATTTGGGGCTGCTCCTCACCCCCTTGGCCTCTGCTGGCCGCCGCGGCCGGGTGCGGCTGGTTCTCCTCCTTCCCCTCACCAAGAGCAAGTGGTGCTGCTGCTGACTCAGCGCAGGGGGCCCCCGTATCAGGTGGCCACAACCGTGGGGCTCAGAGCCAATAGCCTCTTCACTCACCGGGCCGAGCTGAGCACTGTTCTGAGCCTCCACAGTCTGGGGGCGGGGTGGGGAGTCAGGGTGATGCAGAAGAAATAGAGGCGCCGATCCTCCTGGAAATGAAGTCTTCTGGGAAGTAGACGCAGAGATAGACCTTGAGAAGGAAGGAGACTGGAATCCGCATTCACACGGAGGGGATGCGAGTGTCATCAGACACCTGGGATGTCCCCTACCTGTGAGCATAACCAGGGGTCTTCAAAAGCGTCCTGTAAGGGCCACCGCCAGAACAACTGGGTGGGAACCTCTGCGGGCCCAGTGGGATTTAAAAGCTCTGCAGGTGATTCTAAAGCGTTGCCCGGGTTGAGAACCACAACCTCAAGAAGAGGGCTCTGGATAAGTATAAAAGCCCTGCTTCTAACTGTAGTTTTGTTACTTCCCACTGGGTGGTCTTGGGAAACCTGTTGGACCTCTTCGAGACTCGGTATTCTTTTATCTGTAAAATAGGGTAGTAATCTCGACCTTGCCTACTTTACACATGAGGTCATGATGCTGGGGTCGACTGTGAGATGGGATGTATTTTGTTAATCATGTAGGACACTATATAAAAGTGACGTGAAATTAACCAATGCAGACTCGAAATACAAATAAGCATATGTGTTCATTTGGGACAGGTAGGTGCACTTGAGTACACACACACACACACACACACACACACACACACCACACCACACCAGACAGCTGTGGCTTGGGTTCTGAAAGCAGAGCTGAGGTTTTCTAGACATGGCCTGTTATGTTTTTAGCCTTCAGATTGTGCCATTAAAATATGGAGAGAGGAGCTGGTGTGTGTGTGTGTGCGTGTGTGTGTTTAAATGATTGCTAAAGTGCAGCATCATTTGAGTCTGCCTGTCAGCCTATCAGAAACGTCATCTATAACCTTCACTGTTTGCAGTTTAATCTCCCCTGCCTCCCCACGGGCCCTGTTCTGACATTTTAAACCCCATAAATGACAGTAGTGCTCTAAGCCATTTTGAAAAAAGCGAAGCATTTGGAAAAAACACACATAGAGACATACCCCTAAATTCCCCTTCCCCTGAACACATGCTCACTCACGCTCATAAGTGGAATCACACACATGCTCACATCCCCGCACTGGCTGATCTGGGAGAAGTCACAGATACAGTTGACAACTGTGCGTGCATGACCGCAGGATGCCGATGGATGAAGGCGTGGCTATGTACCTCCGGCCTGAGCACCCATTCCCATGGGCACACCGCAGACCTACCTTTCTGCCACCGTCCTCAAGTCCCATCCATTCTTCTGCTCCGTGGCCTTGAAAGACATTCGGGCATCCAGGGTCCTTGAAAGGCTGGTTTGGAGAGCAATGGGGTGACATGGAAGGCTGAGGGGCCCCAAACCTTGGAGTCTAGTGTCAGGCAAATACGTATATTAATAGGCTCAAGGTCTCCACTCTTGGAAAGCCCAGGGGTGGAAGGGGATTACTAAGAAGATTGTAACCCCCCTCTCAGCAACCAAATGGCTTACCACATTGGGGGACTAGAATGAAAAAAGAAAATCCAGAGCTACTTACTAAAAGGGTGGGCATGAATGTAGGAGATGCTGGGAGTGAGCTCCATAGACGCAGGTCCCTATCAGCTCCTGCTGGATCCCTCAGGCCTGGCACAGGGTCTGTAATGTACCACGGGCTCATAAATACTTGTCGAATGAAGGACTGGAAGGATGTGTAAGGGGCGCCTGGGTGGCTCAGTTGGTTAAGCAACTGACTCTTGGTTTCGGCTCAGGTCATGATCTCAGGGTAGTTAAAGACGGTTTCTTAGAAAAGATGACTTCTGATCTAGGACTGGGAGAGAGAGGCCCACATCACATCTGGTATCCCCTTGTTCCACGGGACGTGGCTGACTTCTCTGGCTTCAGACTATGACTTTGCAGCAAGAGCTCCCCACTCAAAGAGAAGACAGACTTCCACGTGAAGTGGGAAATGATAGGAGTGGTGAAGTAGGATTTACCTTTGTGCAGTCCTGGGGCATCTTTGTGAGCTGATGGACTTTTCTCCTTATGTGCAAAGCCTATGTACCGGCAGAGGGTAGGGACTCTGGGCAGCCGTGCTTGACGCTGTGGGGGCTCTGTGGATTCTTTGTGGCAGGGCTGGTTCCTGTGGCTCTCCCTCCCTCCTCCTCAGGTCGTCATGTACTCTGAGGAACTGGTTTCCATGGCAACCAATTAGTGTCAGAAAGCGAGGCCTGTGATGTCAGAACGGGGGGTAGGGTGAGAAACTTCCATCCCCCACACCCCTGGTTCCTCGCTCAGTGCCTGCCGCTTTGCAGGGAAAGCTCTAGGAGAAATGCAGGACATTGCACTCCTGAGAAGCACACATTCTGGGTCAGGGCCCAGGAGTAGGGACAGGGTAGAAGATCTGATTCACCCGCCAGTGTCCCTACCTGCCACGTGACTCCCAAGATGCTGACGAGGCTGGGGGCCCAGTAGTGAGACAGCGTGGGCATACTTAGAAGGGTAACGACAATCGGAGACCATTGCTTGTGCTCCTCCCTAATCCCTAGGAGAAAGATCCTAGGCTTTCTTTATTTGGGGGGGAGGAGGGGGAGTTGTAAACAAGGCCCAGAAGAAAGGAAGTCTTAGCTCAAAGAAGAGGAGACCCTGTTCTCAGGCCTCGTTTGAGACTGTTGTCACCAAAGACACTTTTGGTCTTTGGGAGGAAAGTACATGCTTTAAATAAAGGCTAGGAAGCCCAACTAGGAGTACATCCAGAGAGTGCAGGAGAGATATCCAGTGGGCACTTAGCTCCTGATTCTTGGCGCAAAGAATGAGGTATGGGTAACAGAACCCTGGCAGTTTGAACCCCTAGATCCTTGGGACAATGGCTGGGCTTCCTGAGGGACAGTCTGTACAATCTGGGAAGGTTATTCCAATCAGAAGGCAAAAGGTAGAGTGCAAAGAACCTTGTCCTTAGGAGAAAAAAGAAAGCTGAGTGTTCATTCACTGGGCTTCCTGGCCAAAGTATGCTGAACCCGTCACATCAGCTAGGCAGAGCCTGCGGTGATGACGACCGTAATGGGAGGCAGCAGCAGCTACATGACACTTTACAAAACCCCTTCATGGGGTGCTCATGAGACGTCGTTCAGTGTCTGCCTTCGGCTCAGGTCATGATCCCAGGGTCCTGGGATCGAGTCCCACATCGGGCTCCCTGCTCAGCGGGAGGCCTGCTTCTCCCTCTCCCACTCCCCCTGCTTGTGTGCCTCACTGTGTCTCTCTCTGTCAAATACATAAATAAAATCTTAAAAAAAAAAACCACACACACCTTTGTTCAGCAGCCCCACAGGTAGGCAGGCAGATCTCGTCTGCAGGCTAGGTCGGGAAGCCGACTCTGGGATGGTGTCCATGGTGCTGGAAGTTTACTGGGGAGTGCCCTTGGGGTTATCACTAGTGCAAGTGAAGGCACGGGAAAGAAGCAGGACTGGACAGAGGAAGAAATTGGGCGGTGCTGCAGTCTCCAAAAAGGCCTTTGCCAACCTCCAGGGGGACTCGGAGGCAGGGATGGCCCTTCTAAAGTGTCCTGAGGTGCAGACAGGTGGCTGGGCCTTCATAGGCCCGTGGCGACAAGGCAGTGGAAGCAGGCTGCCCTGAAGAAAGGCATGACCTTCGGTGAGACAACTCTCTTCAGCAGAGACAAATCCAGGGAAGTCTGACAGGGCAGGGTGATGGCTGGAGACCCTCCCTCAGCACCAAGGGAAGCGCAGCGCCCCCGCCCCCACCCCCCCCAGCAGTTATGAGCCTTTTCGAAGCAGCCATTCAGAGAGGCCTGCCTTGTCACACAGCTAGCACACCGGCAGGCTCAGGCCAGAGTTTCAGCATCGTAGACTTAGTCTTCGCCTCACAGAGAAGGGATTTCAGTGTAAAATGTGTCCAGAGTGACTTCATGAGTAAATCCTTGAGGGAACCCTCTCCCTGGGCTCCATGGAGGATAGGCATTTGGCGCTGGGGTGCTGGGGGGAGGCTGGAAGGGGAGCTCAGGGCACTAACCCCAGGGCAGACAGAGCCACGGTGCAGAGACCCTGTGCCAGGCCTCTGAGGGCCCGCTGAGCTCTGCTGAGGTCCGGGGAGCCGCCTCCTCCTCTGGAAAGCGGCGGCTGTGGCCTTAATCACTTTCAGCACAGGCCGCATGGCTGGCTGATCTGGGCTGCGAGAGAAACTTTCCCGACAGATGTATCAGATTGACCAAAAGATGAGAGGCTTTGAGGAGATTATTCTGCCTGTTCGATGCCTGGCCCTTGGGCCTGCAAGGAACGGAATCTCGGAGGGTCTCCCTGGGGGCTTTTCAAAGGGGGCAGAGTAGGCAGAAGGGTCCAGCAATGGTCAACCTCCCTGGCCAGGCCCGGGGGCAACCAGCTGCCTCCGCCTCCGGAAAGCTTAGCAGAAGATGTTTGCTGAGGGATTGACAGAGGGGAAGGAAAGAGGGGACAAGGTGACAGAGGTGAGAGATATTAAGGTAGAGACCCAGAGAACAGGGAGGGGGCTAACTCTCTCAGAACTAGCCATTCCTGCAGAAAGAAATGGAAGGAAGGAAGGGCTTGTGTGTAGGCTGCTGGACTGGGCCATCCAGGTCCTATTAAGGATTTGGGAGGCCCTTGAAGAGGATTGTGTAGAGTTGTGGTGGGTTTGGGTGGGAGCCATGATGGTGAGTGTGGGAAACAGAGGGAAGGGAATCCACGCCCCTCCCTCACCTTCCACACGAGTTACTGAGTCCACAGGCTGGGAGTGACAATGGTCTTGCTCTTGCTTCTCCCAACTCTTCCCGCCTAGGAGGTAGGGAAGAGCCGGAACCACCGGCGGAAGGACCTAAAAGTGCGAGAGACAAAGAGACAGGAACCCGATGGCAGCTCTGGAGTCTCTGCAAAGGAGACTAACGGGGATATGCCAGTCCCTACCCAGTCCTTCCTTTGCCCCGAGGACATTGGACATGTGGCCCAAGCTCCTTCTTGCCCTTTTCTGGGAGACAAGAGTGAGTGGCCACAGCATCTCTCCAGAAGACTCTGACCCGAAAGGGATTGTTGGGTATTTGTAACTCGGCCAACTTGCCCCTCCCCACGCCCAAATCTCCCTTCATGACCTTGTGACTCCTCCATTAGGTCCCCTTTCTTCTTGCTTCAAGAGAAAGCCAGGCGGGGAGGGCTGGGGACCAGGGAGGGAGGCGAGGCGGCGGCGGCGAGGCTGAGCCAATCGCGGGTCTGCAAGGTGCAAAGCAATCAGCGCAGCCGCTGGTGAGCGGGGTCACTCAGTAGTGTGCACATCAGGGTGAAATCCTTTCAGCTCTTCTCCAAACCCCTAGTGAAAGACAATCAGGCTCGCTGTCACCGAGCTAATTCTGTCTATATAAAAGCAGTAATGAAATTCACGGCAGGATTACCCTCTCCATCCAATGGGCCAGCGTCGTGGTGACATATCTCTCTTATTGCCCGAATGTAACACACCATCTAATTTACGTCGTGTAGCGAGCAGGAATGAAATGTTCATAAAGAATTGCTGCATCTCGTCACCTTAACTGCGGCCCGGGGCTCTGAGGCATCTGTCAGGGAGAGGAGCAGGAGGAGGGAGGGCAGGCGGGGCTCAGGGAGCAGCAGCCGGGGGCAGGCGTTCTGGGGGGTTGTTGTTTCTTAATAGGGTAAAGTGAAGGCAGAGGGAGGTAGAGGCTGGGGGGGCTAGGGAGAAGAGCAGGGGAGGGGGCACAGAGGGCTTTGGGAGGCAAGGATAAATAAGGGTAGGATGAAGTGGTCTGTAGGGAGTGTTTGGAGGTCTGTGTAAGTGCAGGGAGCCGGAGAATCTGGAGTGTGTTTGGGTTTGGGTGAGTTTGGGAGGATAAATGTGGCTCAGTGGCAAGGGGCTTGCTTGGGAAAATGACCCTCCTGGTGCCTCCCTGATACCGTGGGATGTCTTGTCGTCGTCTCTGTCATTCTCTGGAGGTGGAAATCCATCCACCTCCGAAGGCTATCAGAACTAAACTCCTGGGTGGAAAAGAGAGGAGAGCTTTTCTGGAAATGAACAAGGAGCGGACAGATGCGAGGAGCAAGTTTTGCAGGCCTGGGGCTTCCCCGTGGCTCCTCCCGCCCCCTCATCCGCCGCGGCAGGACCCGCCGTCAGGGAGCCCCATCTCTTCCTCTTCAGAGTGTTTTCCTCCCCTTCCCGTTCTCTCTCCATCACCTCAGTCAAGGCCACTGCCATCTGTTGCCTGGCTGACTCGACCCCACCCCCAGCCCCCGACTGTGGTCTCCACACATGCTGCCTGGCCCCCTCAACTGGGCCCAGGGGCGGTCATGTCACTCCTGCCGTCCATCAACTTGAACCCCTGCTATGGTGTCCCCTTGCTCTTAAGATGAAGCCTGGGACCCACGACTCCAGCATCTTTGCTCCACACTCCGAGTTGCAAGCCACGCTCCAGCCATATTGGCCTTTTCCTGTTGTCTGAATGTGCCGTGTTCTAACCAGCCCCCCGGGCTGTGCCCTTGAGCTTGCCCCTCCTTGGAGGACTCCTGTTGGTGGCAGCAGCACCACCCCAGCTTGGCCTTAACCGCTACTCCCGCCTCGGGTGTCAGCTGGAATGTGCATCCTGGAGGAAGCCCGCCGTGCCTGCCCACACTTGGTTAGCTCTGTCTTCCTTGACATGCTTTCTCAGCATCATTTACTTCCTCTGGGAACACAGGGTCGCACCTGGTAAGATCCTGGTTTTGTGTGACGATTTGATTACAATCTGTATTCTCCCCTTGGACTCTGAGCTCCACGAGGGCAGGGACCGTGTCTGTTCTGCTTGCCATTATATCTCCAGTACCTGGTATGGTATCGGGCACATCGTAGTTGCTCGATAAATATTTGTTGAATGAAGAAATGAGGGGCCTTCACAACCACTACGGGGATAGAAACCCTACTCCTGGGGCACCTGGGTGGCTTGATCCATTAAGCGTCTGCCTTAGGCTTGGGTTGTGATCTCGGGGTCCTGCGATCGAGCCCCACATCCGGCTCTCTGCTTCCTCTCCTCCTGTGCTCTCTCTCTCTCTCTCTCTCTCGCTTTCACTCTCCTGCAAATAAATAAAACCAGGAGGTAGGGAGGGAAGGCAGGAAGGCAGGAAGGCAGGAAGGCAGGAAGGCAGAAAGGAAGGAAGGAAGGAAGGAAGGAAGGAAGGAAGGAAGGAAGGAAGGAAGGAAGGAAGGAAAAAAGGAAAAAAGGAAGGAAGAAACCCTCCTCCTTCCTTCTTTCACTGAGTCAGCAAACATCTACTGAATGTCTCCTACGGGTCAGGCATTGTTGCGGGCACTGTGGCCACGTGCTAAACAAGTGAAGACACAGCCCCTTCCCCCGAGGGGCTCACAGTCCAAGAAGGGAGGCACACAAGTAAATCAGATCCCCCTGGTGCTAAACCCGTCCTGTGAAAGTCACGTATGAGAAGTGGCTCATCTGGGGCCGTGTAAAATTCGCCCAAACTTTCCCCAGAAAGTTCGGTCACCAGTGGGGTGGGGGAAGAAACAGCAAAAGAGACTTTATTAAAGTGGCATAGTTGGAATTCTTTTACTAGTTCTAATAAGGAGAATTTACTGGGAATCAACTATGTGCCAAGCACCTCTTCTCATGTAATCCTCACAATAACTATGACACCTAGTATTATTATCCCTGTTTTATAGATGAAGAAACTGAAGCCAATTGAGTTTTTTTTTTTTTTTAAAGATTTTATTTATTTATTTGACAGAGAGAGAGAGATTACAAGTAGGCAGAGAGGCAGGCAGAGAGAGAGGAAAGCAGGCTCCCCACTGAGCAGAGAGCCCAATGCGGGGCTCGATCCCAGGACCCTGAGATCATGACCTGAGCCGAAGGCAGAGGCTTTAACCCACTGAGCCACCCAGGCGCCCCGAGTTTTTTTTCTTTTTTTTTTTTAAAGATTGTATTTATTTATTTCAGAGAGAGAGCATAAGCAGGGTGGAGGGGCAGAGAGAGAGAGAGAGAAGCAGACTCCCCACTGAGCAAGGAGCCCGACGTGGGACTCCATCCCAGGGATCATGAGCTGAGCTGAAGGCAGACACGTTTAATTGCTTAACCAACTGAGCTACCCAGGCATCCCGCCAATTGAGTTTAAATAGCTTGCCCCAAAAAGGTCACACACTTGGCACACAAGGGATGCTCAATAAATATTTACTGAGTAAATTAATGAATGAACGAGATACTAGTACGTAAAAGAGGAATCAAACCTAGGCTTTCTGGCTCCAGAGCCACTGGCCTTTCTACTATTTATTTTGGGCAACTATTTTTGAACTCTCATGGTCTGGTGTGTACTGGAGAAATAAACTGAGGTTGGACTCTAGACCCGTGCTTCCCCCTGCCCCAGACCCTCGTCTGTCTGGCCAGAGCCTTCCCACGGACACAGGACACTTAAGTTCCAGGCCTGGCCAGCAGGAAGATCCAGTTTAGAGAAAACCAGACCTGAACCTCTCTGGGGAGATGCCCACCAGGCGAACCCTTCCCAGTCCTGCCCTGTCCTTCCTCTAACACCCTGGGGCTTGTGTTAACTTTTTAAGAAGTCTGGGGAGGTCTTTGTGGGAGAGGCCATATTCTTCCTGCGTGTATGGAATCAATCTTGGCTTGTAATATGTCCCTTTTGACTCAGCTATGTGATCCTTTCTCACGAATTCAGAGATATTTACTCACCAGATGACATGTGTCTGTGTGGACATGTTGTGTGTGGACACGCGTTTGTGGTGGTATGCGCATGGGTCAGCGATCCTGTCCTTTCACTAGCTCTCTCATGTCCCATGACATCCACTTTCCAAGTACACAGACCCCTGAGCCTGCCCCCCGAAGTTTCCTCTCCACACATGTCTTGGGATATATGTCTCCGGAGCTGACTTTTCCTCTTGCTTCTGTCCTCCGCCCTAGCAATTACGTAACCCTCCAGCTAATGCTGACAAGCCACCGAGTGGGATTCTGTGCCACGCGCTCCCTCTTATTTGGAGGAAGTTCTGCTCCCTGGCAGCGGGTTGTGTTTTCTTTCTCGAAGAGCTAATGCATAGATGTATCGTCAAGGAGAAAATATATGCCTGGCACACAGTAATCTCTCAATTCATGTCGGATATTAACATTATTATAGCTCATTTGTCCTCCCTGACCAGAGGGCGTCCCTCCTTCTTTCCACAGCCCTCCCAGGGCTAGAAGTTCACATGTCCCTATCCACTCCTGCCGGGGAGCTGTGTGAGGCTTGGTGCACTTACAAGGATCTCCTGGGTTTAGAGGGCTCCGGGCCATTGTCATCCATATCTCTCAGTAGGACAAAAATCTCACACACCCCTGGCAAGTAGGAGTCACTCATATTTTTAAAGTCTCCTTAAAAGAAGTCTCTACAGTCTCTTTAGACATTGCATCCCAAACCTTAAACTCCTAAGATGCAAATTGTTTCCTAAACCCATTCTTCTGCAGCTAACACCTTTTCTCCTGGGTGGGACTTGGGGCCAGACCCCCGCCCCCCAGCTGGTGCCTCCAGAGAAGAGCGATTTCAGCCATGACGTCTGATACTCCTCATCCCTTTCCTCTGGCCCAGGCAGCTTAGCCTCCTAGCTAGTGATCAGTTTTGTGGCTCTGCCAGGAGCTGACATTCTAAACCGGATGCACTTCTTCAGGTGAAGCAAGATATTATTGAAGTTGGATGGATACAAAGCAGGGCCAGGGCAGGGGAAGAGTGAGAAGGGGAGAACACAGCAACCATCACACAGAAGCCGGATTCTCCAGACATTTTCTGTCCTTCAGTTGGCATCAGGCTTTCCTTTCATGGTCTGTGAAAATCCAAGGGTCTGTGCCTAGGGGTGTATTAAGTTTTGTTTGACTGTCTTTGGACAGGCAAGAGGGGGGAGGAAGATTCTGTGGAACAGATAAACTAGCAGAGGTTGGTGATGGATTAAAAATTGGAATCCAACCCAACCCGGCCAATGTGTTCATTTGATTTCCACATTTTCCTACCCCCTTTATTCCCACTCCTCTTTCTCCTTCCCCCAGACTGACATAAATGATACCCTGAGGTCTATTTCAGCGGCAACCGTATATGCCCAGGGAAGTCTGAGCTCCCCAGCTGCCGGCCAACTCTGATCCCCTAATCCCAGGGGGACCAGCTGGTCAGAGTTCTCAGGGATGGCAGACCCCAAGTGCAAATTTGGCTTCTGCTACCAACAGACTAATCGCGGCCAGATTACCAAACTTCTCCTTGCACTGCCCTTGGTATTAGCTTCCTGCTCCTTCTGCACACATGTACTACTCCAGATGCGGTAGGAAGCTTCCTGAATTTCTTGAAACACTGTTCTAGAAATTCACTTTTCCATTTCGCATTATAATTACCTGATCAGAATATAGTCCCCGTGAGGATTAGCTTGATCTTGGGCGGGCCGGTCTCCTTCACTGTCGGCCTGGATAGCTGCACAGTCATCGGCCAGAGGAGAGAAAGAGTGGGGCAGTGAGCTCGGCCTTGCTGCTGAGTGCACGACCCATTATGATAACGGCAAAGGTAATTTTCCAGCCTCCTGGCTTGTCTGAGGGCTTTGTGAGTACCTCCAGATACCGCATGGTTTAAAACCGGATCAGCGGAAAGCAACAAAGAGGATGCAACCTGCTTGGCGTTCAGTGTGATAGCGAAGGGATGTCTGATGTGTAGATAACACTGAAAGGCCCTCAAAATGGTGACTAATTGATGACTTGAAGAAACAGGCATAAATTCCTGTTAAGTATGGCTCAACTCCCTTGCTCTCCAGGCCCCCCCTAAAACCAGAAACTTGCTTTGGTGGTCATTACCTGCTCAGTGTCATTAAATTCTCGGGTAATCTGCAGGGATATGTAATTATGCTGTAGTTAGTGGTTGTTCACTAAGTAAACCGTTGGTGTACTTACCATGTAAGTCAACAGTATTTACAGGATATTTTTTCTGCCTGTAACTCAAAGCCTTACCGAAACAAATTGGAATTGCCTTCTGGAGGCCGTTGTTATAAATTACAGACCCAACATCTGTCCACATCTGCAGCGTCTAGACAGCCTGTCTGAGCTACAAGAGAGGAGAGAGAGGAACAGGGGAAAGCGAGGGAGACGTGAGGAGTGGCAGGGGAAAATCTCAGATTCGCACAATTTTTCCTCTTCGGAGGTTTACTGAGATGAATCTCGTGCTGACTTCTGAAACGGGCCTGAATCTTCAGCAGCCTGACACCAAGCTCTGGAGAGTTCGGGACCCGGTCATCACCCCTGGGTGTATTGGTGACACAGCTACTTCTGTCATCGGGGCCACATCTCCGTCCTGACAGGCTGTCAGAGGGCCTGGAAGATGGAGTCACAAACACAGAGACCGACTACGGCCCGGCCTGGCCAGCTCGGGAGAGTTAGCTGCTTCTCCCAAATCCTTCCATCCCCTCTCCTGCTCCCTGACTCTTACCCCCACCTGGCTTTTCAGGGCAAAGGCATTCATTTGCCTGCCTTTCCTGAGGTCCCTCTCCTGCACCCACGATAAGGAGCCTGCCCGTCAGCTGAGTGATTGTATTTTTTTACAGTTCCTAGCACAAACCTTCTCATTTATATGTAAAGCAGCCATTAGTCATAGCTCCGTTCCCACACACTGCCTGATGTACAATCACATTTTGCAGCGGATGAATCTTTCCACACAGCTGCTCTGCTATGAATAATCCGTCTCCAGGCCCATAAATCAGAAAAAAATCATGCACCTCGTTCGCCTGATCCTTACACAAAGTCATATATTTTACATGAGGACGAGCTAAATATTCATGAGTCTTAAAGGCTTTTTTCATAGGCACTTGTTGGGGTTGTTTTCTACTATTGGGGGGGATACCAAGGTTGTATTTAGGAGAACCAGGGTTGAGAGAGGAAAGAGGAAGAGGAGGTGGGAGAGAATGCGTGTGTGTGTGTGTGTGTGTGTGTGTGTGTGTGTGTGTGTGTGAGAGAGAGAGAGAGAGAGAGAGAGAGAGAGATTGATTGAGATTCCAAGCTTATCTCTTAGTCTAGGCGTCATGTGGGACAAAGGATCCTCATGTGAGGTCTTAAAAACCTGATAAATACTTGTTTATCAAGCTTCCATCCTGCTCAGAGCCATGGTTATTGCCTCCCTGACCTTCAAGGTCATTTCATGAACCTTTGCCTTCTGACCCGGGCAGGGAAGGCCTTCCCTCTGTGTGGGGAAGTGGCTGGGAGCCCCTGGATCTGATAAAAACAGAGTTTGGAGTGAAGGAAGGGAGCTGGTGGGGAAGGAGACTGCGGGGAAGGAGGGGCGACAGTGGGGAAGGAACAGATGTAAAGGAAACCACTTAGATGCTAACAAAGCCTCTGCTCTACACACAACTTCGGTCTTTTAGCAGCTTCCTGCTCATTTGTTTATACCCTATTTTCATTCTAGAGAGCACTTAAGGTAGCTTTCCTCACCCTCCGGTTTATTTCCCTCCCCTGGTCTACCTCTTTCCCCTCACCCCCTTCACCTCTCAGACTCTGATCACTACACTCTCCTCTGCGTAAGGCTTCTGCTCAGATAGTCCGCGTGCTCTGCTAGGAATACTCTCCCTTCCCCGCTCCTCAGGCTCTCTCTCTTTCCCCAAATGCAAAATGTGACCCCTCCAAGAAGCCACCTTCCGTTAAAAAAGGTGTTACTTGCTTTGCACCCTCCCCCCCAAATCCCGTCTTTCCTAGCCAAGCCACTCATCATAGCAACCCCTCTGCTGGCAGGTGCTTTTTCATTTTTTTCTGGCATTTTGCTCATCGTATGTGTGTTCAGTGGCGCTGTCTGACTCATTAGTGCCGTGGTCTGCGGTGGGGACAGTAAATGTGTCCTCCCTTCCCTCGGAAGGGTAGAAAATTCTTCTTCCTGGATTTCACTGACAGGATTAAGAATATATTTCTAGATAGAGATTTTTTGGGTTCAACTCTAGTTATGGAAACATAAGGAAGCCCCGAGACCCTTTTAGCCTTCGGTACATAGTGATAATCACCGGGTCCCAGGAGCCGTTCTCAGAGGAAAAACCGTCTCAAAACTATAGCGGTAACTCCGTGGAGAAAATCACATCTTTATTTGACAGATGGGCAAACGGAGGCACAACTCTGGCAAATTACTTTCTCAAAGTCAAATCAAGAGAGGACAGGAAGCTGCAAGTACATTCCAGTTAACTTTCGTGATTTTGACACAAGGCACCAAGCTTTTCCCACCTACCCGCAGGGCCAGAGGCCGAGGGATCAGAGCCTTTCCCCGTTTCTCTCAGTTCTCCAGGCTCACCTACTGCTCTGCTGCTTCTTGTCCCACCTGCCCTCAACCCACTCTTGCTAACGTTCAGAAAGAATTGAGTAAAAAACCCGCCAGAGAGGAGGAAAAAGTCCAAACAATCACAGATGGCAGTCTCGCAAATTTAATTTAAAATCATTCTTTATTATCCAAAATATTAAAATTAAAGCTATAATGCCCAAAGGAAAACACAGATTAAAACCCCCCATGTTTCACTGCCTCTTCCTCAGGGGGTCCCCAAAACACGGAGCAAGAATGCTTTGAAAAGAAAGCGGGAGTGCAGAAGCAAAGAGCCAGCTGTAGATCACTGAGCCAAACACTCGGTGACTGACCCAATCAGCTTCCCTTAAAGCCAAACACCAACTGTTTCATATGCAATTAATGATTGCCCTGGCGAAGGCAAGGGCATCAAGTCATCACAGGCATCCTCGAATGAGAAGACACACAGCAGTCACAGGTAGCTCGTCCCTGGTATCGACATAATGATATTACCAGGCTAATTTAGGCTCAGAGATTTAATTCTGCAAAACACCATGCACTCAATATTTATATTCATAAAAGGGCCAAGGGAAAAAATGCCCATGTGCTGCCTCTAGGCTCCCCATTTGTCTAGAATAGGTTGCTGGATCATTTACTCTATGGTTGGGGGGTCAAGAGCATCAGTCAAGTGTCAGTAGAATCCCAGTGTTTCTGGCCCCCAACTTCACCTTTTGGAAGGGGATCATTGCTAGACTGGGCATTTAGAGGTACCCAAGAGAGTGCAAAGCTCTTTCCTTCTCTGGAGATGCCAAAGCCGGAAAGGAGATCTCCTCATATGTCAGAGCTGAGAAGGGGGCTGTCGAATGGATGAGACTGTTCCCCATTTTCTGGCACAGAAAATCAAAGTCCAGAGAGGGACCAGAGGCTGTTAGCCTCATATTTTACACATTTCAAATTCTCAGTTGTAGATACCTTTTCAATTCTTTTTTTTTTTTAAGATTTTATTTATTTATGGGGGGTAGAGAGAGAGAGAGCACGAGCAGGGGGAAGGGACAGAGGGAGAGGGAGAAGCAGACTCCTCGGTGAGTGGGACTTGATGTGGGGCTCGATCCCGAGACCCTGGGATCATGACCTAAGCTGAAGGCAGACACTGAACCGAAGGAGCCACCCAGGTGCCCTATACCATTCCAATTCTTGATGCCACCATACTTGGAACTATAACATTGAAGAAGGACTCTGCAAATAATCATAAATAAACCAACGGGGATGGCCTTTCGGATTTGTCTCCGTTTTCTCCCAATTCTGGGCCCCAGCGCCTCCAGCAGATGGGGCAGGGGACCCAACCCCACTTAGCCTAGCCCCACCCCTCACGGGATTGCCAAGTTCATTTTTGCATCTCTCCTGGAGACTGCTCCCCTCTCCCCGCTGACATCTCAATCCCAGTCCTTTCAATCCAGCCTCCTCTGCCCTTTCTCTCTTGTTGGCAGAAAATGCAAATGATGGAGCCTGTCTATTCCCTGTGCACACCATGACTTGGAGCCTTCAGCAACTTTTCCAGGGCTCTGCGTATTATAATCAAGATGAGATCAGCTAATAAAAATTACATTGGTTACAATCCAAAAAGATTAACCAGCCTTAAGGGTTTCGTGGCTATGCATTACACTTTTCAATTTTCCTACAATTAAGCTAACAACAAATAATATTGACAAATAAACTGCCAGATCCGCTAACTGAAGCCCCGCCGTGGGAGGGAGGGTTGTTCTCAAGTCCGGCCATTGCCCCCTTGCAAAGTCCAGCCTGTGAGTTCCAGCATCCTGGGGCATTGGCGCTCGAGCCGCATGGGTGGAGGGCTGATGAGGAATGGGCGCTGGCCGTGCTCCTGAAAGACAATAAAAAAAGATGATAATCTTGACTCTCGCCCTGCTGCCCCCTCTGGAGAATTTTCCAGGTTTCACTGATTTCTCAATCTCCTGCTCGAGAAAATCCAAGAGGTCTACATTCTCATGAGGCAGAACTATATGAACTAATTAACTAATTTGGAATCACAAATCCAGGACCTAAAATAAATTAGACCCAGCACTAATAAAATTGGGGGGGGCGTACTTTAGACCAAGAGTGCCCATGGGAAAGCTCTCCCACACAGATGTTGATAGAGGTCTGTGGAGGCCAGACTTCTCCCTGCCTGGCTGGCCTGGCACTAGTCAGGGCGGGAGGCTGCAAGATATTTGTCCGCTCCAGTTATTTCTTTTTTTTTTCCCCCAAATACTTTTAGGGGTTGGGCGCTCCAGTTATTTCTATTACTCAGTGTTGGAGAGGAAGATCGCGGGAGGAAGCGCTGGGAGAGGAGGACTGCAAAGAGAGTAAGGATCGTTGTTATTACTGAAGGAGAATTTACCATGTGCCAGGGTCTGGGTTAAGTGCTTCCACTTGGTAATTTACTTAATCCTTATTGCCTGTGAAGTCGATCCCACTATCTATCCCCATTTTACAGGTGAAGAAACTTCGAGAAGTTAAATAATAGCTCCAGGAATCGAACTCAGGTTTTGGTTCTAGAGCCTGTGCTGTTAACCAGAAAACCAATGAAAACTGCCAGATGATTCTAAGTACCAAAAAAGTGTCCTTCTCCAGCAGGATATAAATTCTGATCTAAGCTAGAAACATCTAGCCTCAGAGTTATGCTCATTTTGATACTATGTTTGGTACAGGTTGATACTGTGTTTGATCTTCAACAATACCAGACAAGAACCCAGGATCCTGGGCCCAATGGGAGAGTGAAGGACTGTCCTGTGTTTCTCAGATTATGACCAGAGAACAATCTTTAATGAAATCACCTGGGAAGCTTGCTAAAATGCAGGTTCATGATCCCCACCCAACCTTCTTGATCGGAGTCTCTGAACTCGGGTCTCGGAGTCTGCTGATTAATAAGCTTTCCAGATGATTACGCATCCAAACCTGGGAAGCCGTTGGTATAAACTGTGAATCCTGGCCTCCAGTAGTTTCTAACCAGACCCAAACCCCTCCCTGGTGTGAGGCCACCGGTCTGACCCTAGGCAGCCCTCACCTCCCCTCTCCCCAGTCTCTCCTTGTATGCCTTTCATACTTGACCACTGTGTTCTCCTGTCTTCATTCTAATTCCCTCCGCTCCTTCCCCTCACCGCTGCCTTCCCCTCCACTTCTCACCTGGATTTGAGTTTTACACACCTGGGCCTGGTGTAGCGTCTTTCCTCTCTCGCTCTCTTTTTAGTGTAATTTTTATTTAAGTGGAATGTACATACAGAAAAGTAAACAGAATAATAAGGTTACAGCTCAATGAATTTTTTCAAAGTGTAGCCAGCATGAAGTCTCTCTCTTTTTTTAAACACAAATTTTACTCTAAATAGCACTGAAAAGTAATTTAAGTCTTAATCTCTTAAAGGGACAGCAAACAAAGGGAAATTCCGCTATATGGCACTGCTTAAGACCTCTCCTTGTAGAAGCTTCTCCCCCATCAAAAACTATCTCCCTTCTTCCTTTCTGTTCTTTCCTTTCACAAATACTTATTGGTGTATAAGTAGGTGCCAGGTCGAAAATGCTGAACAAGATACACGGAGACCTGCTTTCGGGGCACCTACAGTGTCATGGGGGAGACAAGTGAAACACAAGAGTGAAGGTTCAACACAAACCCCAGCTGCTTAGTGGCATAGAGAAGGGGGAAAGAATGTGGACTTGAACTAAGATTTTGTTTTTTGGTCCCAGAAATGTTTGGGTGGGATTTATCCACCTACTCTTTAGAATCAACCCTCAGTCCATCTTCGATGGAGTTGTCCCCAAACTAAGCCCAGAGGAAGCCTCTGAGTTGCCCCCTTCCTCAGGCTTCTCACAGTTATCACTGGCAGCGTCACAAGGAGTTCTGCTCAGGTGGAATCCGGAGTCTCGAGGGTGGTTTTAGCAGCTAACCGCTTTGTTCCTGAGGTAACGCTCCACCGATACATACCCCGGGACTGAAGGGAGGGGACCGCACAGTCTGGGCCCTGCAGGGTTTGACTGTGAACCATTTATGTTCTCCCCTAGTTCTGATGACTTGAGTAAAAAATGTTTGTCAACCACAAGGAGACCTGAAGATTCCAGAGCGGCTCAATGGCTCTGTGATCTGGCTTCTTTTCCTGCCCAAGGCTGTGTAGGGCCAACATGTCCTCTGACCCCAGAGAGAGGCAGAACATGCCCTTCTACTTGTCTCTCCTCTCCCTTTTCCCCCTGCACCCCCAGGCCATCCTCAGATCCTCTTTTCACCCTTTCTTCCAGAGTCTGACCCCGTCTCCGAGGGGCTCCCTCAGTCAGATTCCCGACAGGTGACTGAACTGGAGAGAATGTTAGGAGATGAGCCCTCATAGCAAAAGCCCAGCTGTACAACCTGTCGCATGCCTTCAGTGTGATGTGACAGAGCGTCTTCTGTTAAATTTCCCATCTTCTCGAGAAGGTAAATTAAAACAAACAAACAACAACCAAAAACTACTCTGCCATACTTAGATTCAGGTTAAGTCCTCAAAGCTGAATTTTGGTAAACAAATCTTTGTTAAGTCGTCTCTGGGCCCGAGTCCTTGACAGGATTTGGTCAGGTCCTTGTCACCACCATTATCGGCACCCCGGTGTAATAGTCACTGAGTCCCAGCACGAGCTGGCACCTGGGCAAAGTGCTTGATATGCAGCTCCTCGCGCTGGTGCAGCTAGCCTGGACTGCTCAGCCTGAGCCAGGACTCTGTTTCCCCAGGGCTCTGCCGTGAGTGGGGCAGACCCTCGGGCCGGCCCTGGAACCAGCAGGCGGAACCCAGGGCCTGGGGTGAAGTTGAGATAGGTCGTTCTCCGACGGTTGGGACATGTTTTGCAATAGTTATTCTGACAGAGACTGGAGAGTAGCATTCAGTCATGTGTCCGCTTAATAACTATGCTAGAACGATACTAGCTTAGGATAAAGGAGCTCTATTCTCAGGAAAGCCTTGAGATCCCAAAGCAGCACCGAGCTTTATGACCTTATATACTGCAAGCTATTGACGTATTCATGGCTACAACAATATATCAGGGATTGGCATCAGTTTAATCCAGGGGACAGAGGAAAGAAGTGGGTGGGGGTACACAGGAAACCAAAGTGGCCATAATGTAACCGGGGCGCAGGGGGGCAAGGGTTCCCAAGCAGACCAAGTTGAGCTGCTGACAAAATCCAAAGGCAGAGAGATGAGTGGTGGGGAATCAAGAAAGGGATTTATTTCGGTGAGGTCAACCCTGGGAAGAGTGGACTAACGTCTCAGAAGGCTGTCTCCAAAGTGCTGAAAATACTGCACTTCATATAAGGAAAATGTGGGACAAAAGTTGGTGGGTACACGCAGGCGGGCAGTCAAGGCCAGGTCCATCATTATTTTAGGGTCAATCACGGGCGGGGTCTTGCTGGCTCAGGGCAGTTCTGATGGCTCGAGGGGGGTAGTTTCACTTCCCATCACGTGCTTTGCCTGTAGGGTCTTTTGCCTGAGTCAAGAGATAAGCCGGAAAGAAGAACTCAGAAAGTTGGAGGTCAAAATGGACGTCAAGTCCACTTTCTATAATTCAATATTTTTGAAGCTGAGTAACGAGTAAAAAGAGTTCATTATATTTTTCTCTTGACCTTTGTATATGTTTGAGAGTTTATATAATTGAAAGTTAAATACACACACACATACACTATGCCTTTTCCCCCTTTGTGTGTGTGTGTACTTCTGGGTGTTTTCTTTTTCTTGGTTATTTTGTTACTGCTTTGGAAGTAATGTGTTTTTTGTTTTTGTTTTTAATTTTAAATGTCAGCCTCTTACAGCTGTGGAAAGGACAAACCAAGTCAGATGGGTTTTATTTGCATTTGGGCTGGTGACAAAAGGGCTCCTAGGATCCAGGCGCAGTGGTGGTAGAAGAGAGGATTGTGGTAGAACCCCCAGAAGACACAAATTCTGGGATAGGGAGGCCGGGCCTTTTCGTAGAGCTGTACTGGCATCCTCCTCCACAACTCCCACCCCTCCTCAGAATTGTTCCCCTCAAAATGGTCTCTTCATATGTGGAGGAGACTGTATTTGATTTAAGGGGCAATTTCCTGACATTACAGTTCTGCCTTTCCCCTACCTTCTGTGTGAGTACACTCCCAGATCTCTTTGAGGCTCACATCCTGGCCGTCTGGGCTGTTTTCTGCCAGCCT
Source organism: Potos flavus (assembly GCA_028534135.1). Lineage (NCBI taxonomy): Eukaryota > Metazoa > Chordata > Mammalia > Carnivora > Procyonidae > Potos > Potos flavus. The sequence goes on along the minus strand of CM052894.1, from coordinate 24,016,829 downwards.
ACTGATGATGTGCCCCATGTGGAAGTTCCTTCCAGCTGAAAGTCCCCCTGGATTTTTTCCTGGGGCTTCCCTGAATGATCTTCCCTATCCAGATCCTAGATCTCATCCACCCCTAAAGTAGTCCCATGTGGAAATCTTCCATTTGCCATTCCTTCCAAAGACCTTCTCCATTCTTTCCCACCCTACTGTGGACCCTGGGAAACAACCTCCATGAACTTCATCTTGCCCTCTGGCTCCTGTTGGACCAAAGCAGATTAGAGGGTGGGAAGCGAGTGATGCTGAGATATGAATCATTCCATATACCTCTTTTTTGAGTCACTGGGAGGGCTACATCCCCTTGTGAAGGCCACAGCTATTGTCAATGGTCCCTACCCCAAAGCTAGCTCTTAGTATCTTGGTAACCACTCCCTCCCCTCATCCCTTCAGACCTAAGAGTGATAGGGTCCTTGGTGTTGAGGTACACCATCCCTCATTGGTCTCCCTAAATTATGTCCACACCTTGGAAAAATAGGCCCTTAATTAAGCCCTCCTCAAATTAATCAAGTTTATATGTGCCAGGACCCTCATGGATACAGGCCCATACTACCAAGAGAGCCCTGGCTAGTCTATATGTTTACGTTTTGTTTCCTTTACAAAAGAAAACTTTTTTTTTTTTAAGATTTTATTTATTTGACAGAGAGAGATCACAAGTAGGCAGAGAGGCAGGCAGAGAGAGAGAGCAGAGAGCCTGAGGTGGGGCTCGATCCCAGGACCCTGAGATCATGACCCGAGCCGAAGGCAGAGGCTTAACCCACTGAGCCACCCAGGTGCCCCAAAAGAGAAAACTTCTTAAAGGCAGGACCCACCTCTTACCTATCTACAGAGTGATAAAGATGTAGGGAGGGTTTAATACTCACTGATAGGACTGATCCTGGGCCTGATCACTTTTTTCTCAAATGGCATTTTGGGGGGAGGGTGGCGGGAGGGAGAATCAAATGAAAAATAGCTTTTGATAGTGTAAATGTTTGGGAGATGACAGCAGCCAGATAAAGGAAATTATCATGTGGAAGGAATGGTGGTGATGGGATCTGGACAAAGGCCAGCGAAGGAGAAATCTGCCTGTATAAACTTCAACTGAAAGCTACAAAATGAAGTGCAGTAAATACTATTGGTCAACGTCTAACAGATCTAAGCAAAGAGATCATGGGAAAGACTGCTTTGTCAGTACAAAAGGCTGATTAACTCCCAAACTGAGAAAAAGATGCAGCAAATATATAAAGTATCTTTTTATAACCGAAGTGAATAGTTTTTGTCCATTTAAGACAAGGGTTTCTGATTTGGATACTGCTGTTAATAAAGATACTATCACTGTATTTAGGTGCTGGTGTTGCACTGTCTATGGGAGAATCTGCATTAGTTATATACCGCTGCATAACAAATAACCCCCAGACTTAAGAGCTTAGAACAACAACAAACATTATCTTATATGGGTCAGGAATTTAGAAACAGCTCTCCTGAGTCTTCTGTCTAGTGTCTCATGATGTTGGAGTCAAGATGTTGGCTGGGGTCGTAGTCATCTGAAGGCCTAACTGGGGGTATTGGAGCCTCCCCATGATGGTTCACTCACATTACTAGCTATTTGGTGCTGACTCTTGGCAGAAGGCCTCAGTTCTGGGGCACCTGGGTGGCTCAGTAAGTTAAGCGGCTACCTCCAGCTCAGGTCATGACCTCAGAGTCCTGGGCTCGAGCCCTACATCCGGCTCCCTGCTGAGTGGGGGGACCTGCTTCTCCCTCTCCCACTCCCCCTGCCTGTGCTCTCCTGCTCTCTCTCTCTGTCAGATAAATAAATAAAATCTTTAAAAAAAGAAAAGAAGAAGAAAAGAAGGAGTCTTCAGTTCCTTCCACGTGGACCTCTCCAGAGGGCTGCTGGAGAGTCCTCACAACATGGCAGCTTATTTCCCCCAGAGCAAGTGCTTCAAGTGAGTAAGGCAGAAAACACAAGAGCTTTTTATAACCTAGCCTTGGGAGTCACCCTCCATCATTTCTGGAATACCTTACTGGTTACATAAGTCAGCTCTATTCAGTATAGAAGGGACGTGGATACCAGGAGGCAAGAATTATTGGAATTATAGGTAACCGCCACATCTGTTTTCTTCTCATTGTGTTCTATCTGGAGCACACAACTGCAATTTGCCCCGTTCTGAGGTTCACTTTGATCACTTGATCCAAGTTTCGTCTGCCAGGCTTCTCCACTGTGAACATATCCTTTTCTTTTTTAAATCCTTACATATTTGGGGGGAGGGAATACTATGAAACGATGTGTCCTTTTGACATATCTCCACGATTCTTCATGTTCTGGCACAAAATGTTCTGGGCTCATCTTGCACTTTCCTTGTCCGAGCCCTGGAATCAGCCACTTCCCCAAGGAGTATTGATTTCTTTTAGTGGAGAATGGCATTTAGAAGCTAAGATCTGAATGCTACATTGTACTCATTGTTATTGGGTACTGCTGCTCCAAGGCCCTCTCAGGGCAGAGCTAGAGAATGAATGTATGTGTGTGTGTATATATATATATAACCAATCTTCCATCACTGATGCTAGCTTCTTCCTCCACATAGACGCCCTTACCACACTACTGGGGCTCCAGCACCCCATGCCAGACTATCTCTCAGCATAGACATCAACCTTGTTCTGCCCTGTGTAATGGTTTTAACACTAAATTGTTCGGGAAGGAGAAGGTGCAAGTAAATAGAGCCCATCTTGATTGTACTGTATATGCAAATTATGTGAAATTTAGACTTATTAGTTGCTAACAGTTATTGAGTACATATTATTGCCAGGTAATGTTCCTTTTTTCTTTTAAGATTTTTATTCGTTTATTTGACAGAGAGAGACACAGTGCGAGAGGGAACACAAGCGAGGGGAGTGGTTGAGAGAGAAGCAGGCTTCCTGCTGAGCAGGGAGCCCGACGTGGGGCTCGATCCCAGGACTCCAGGACCATGACCCAAGCCTAAGGCAGACAGACGCGTAACGACTGAGCCACCCAGACGCCCCGCCAAGTAATGTTCTAAGGATTTTCTATGAATGCTCAGAGCAGCCCAAGGATATAGGAACTATTATGGTCCCCATTTTACTGACTGAGGCATGGGGAGGTCAAGTAACTTGCCCAAAGTCACACAGTTATCAATGAGATACAGTAGAACTGTGTTATTGGACTTCTAGATTATATCCTTGAAAAGGGTCAGATACCCTGTGTCCTCCAAAGCAACCTCCTGCTGCACAGGCTTGGAGCACAAATATTGCTAAATGACCTCTAGGGAACAAAACTGCCCCTAGTTGAGAACCACTGTTCTAGAGCAGCATTCATCTAATCTAAGAAAAGCTACTTTTCGATTGTGCTAATGAATGAAAGGGGATAACAAAATCTAGAAGAGCAAGAAATGCAAAAATCTCATGTCTTTATGTGCCAAAGATTACTAGTTGTTTATTTCAATACCCATCAGAAGGGGACTTCCTTAATCTCTCTCCTACAGCTCCATACCAAACCTGATTTTGCGCCCATACTCTCCTCCTTTCTTTCTGTCACAGGAGGCTAATCCCTTCATCCTGATCCTATTCTGTTTTATCCTCTCAGGACCTAGCTCCATCATTATTCCCTCTCTTTGTCTTTTACCTTCAACATTTCTTTGTAACGGATCCTCTCCATCAGCAGTTAAATATGCTCAAGTCTCACTTCTTTTTATTCCCTACGTTATTATTATTATTATTATTATTATTATTATTTTTAGAGACAGAGGGTGGGTGCATGCATGTGTGAGGGGGTGAGGGGTAGAGGGAGAGGGGGATAGAGAAAGAATCTTAAGCAGGTTCCAGTTCAGTGTGACGAAATCAAGAGTCGGCCGCTTATCTGACTGAGCCACCCAGGTGCCCCTTTTATTCCTAAGTTTTTATTTTGGAAAATTTCAAACCTTCAGGAAAGTTGCAAGAAGAGTACAGTGAAAACCCATAACCCTTCACCTAGATCCACAAATTACTTTTTGCCACCTTTGCTTTAGTTCTCTCCCTCCCTCCTTCTCTCTCTCTCTCTCTCCACACACACACACACACACACACACACACACACACACACACACACACTTCTTTTTCACTAAACCACTTGGTCAGAGACATAACATTTCATCCTAAATACTTTAGCATTTATCCTAAGGACTGTGACATTTTCTGATTTTCTGATTCTCACAATAAAATTCTCACACACAGGAAATTTAACACTGATATAATACTATTATCTAACATACAGCCTACATTCTATTTTCCCTGACTATCCCACTAGTGTCTTGTATAGCTGTTTTCTCGTGTGTGTGTGTGTGTGTGTGTGTGTGTGTGTGTTGTTCGATGGTCCAATCAGGGATTGGTCACTGCATTTAGTTGTCCTACCTCTTCAGTTTCCTTTGAACTAAAGTATCTCTTCTTTTAAATAAAACAATGAACACCATCTCTAGACCCTCAACTTCTACCTCTAACCATTGTGCTATCTCTTTGCTCCTTCCCTTGAGAGCCACTTGGCTCAGTGCCCTCACCAACAAGAGCCACACTTGCTGGTTTTTCCTTCTGCCTCTCTGGTGACTTCCTGGGCTCTTTGGCTAACTCCTCTTCTGCTCATCCTGCAAACCTCAAGGTTCTTCAGGACTCTGTCCTAGACCTGCTGCTCTTGATACTCCTTACCCTTGCCCTGGTGATGTCATCCTTCCAGGGCTGGGGGTGGGGGTGGGGGTTGCTGCAATTACTGGTATATGCTGAAGTTCCTGATCTGCAGGCCAGGCCTCTTTCTCCAGCTTTTGTCCCAAATATTCAGCTGCTTCCTCAGTATCTGAATCCGTGTGTTAGTCTTGCAGGCACCTTAAAGCAATATGTCCAAAGAAGAACTGATTATCCTCCTACCCCCTGTTCCTTCTATTGTGTTCCTTGTCTCAAATAACAGCACTCCTCATTCATCCTGTTTCCTGGGCCAGATACCTAGAAGTCATCTTTGACACATCCCTTTGACATTGTCCATGACATATCCAATCCATCACCAAGTCCTATAGATTCTCTCTCCTCAATATCTCTGGAATCTATTTACTTCTTTCTGTTCTCGTCATCTCCCTCATCAGGCCTCCGTCATCTCTCCCAGGAAGATTTCAACAACTTCATCATCCTTTACCCAGCCTCCAGCCCCCATAAGTGATTTTCTAAAAATACAAATCTGACCATGCTGTAGCCCTGCTTAAAAATTTTCAGGAGTTTCTTACAGCTCTCAGGATAAAGTCCAAATTCCTTAATGTGACCTATAACTGGGGTAAAAGTCAAAATATTTTATAGCTGGACAAAAATATTTTATAGCTGGTAGGGCATAGGTAATGACCTCAGCTTGAAAGGTTGTGAGCTGGGGGCACCTGGGTGGCTCAGTGGGTTAAAGCCTCTGCCTTCAGCTCAGGTCATGATCCCAGGGTCCTGGGATCGAGCCCCGCATCGGGCTCTCTGCTCAGCGGGGAGCCTGGTTCCCCCTCTCTCTCTGCCTGCCTCTCTGCCCACTTGTAATCTCTCTATCTGTCAAATAAATAAATAAAATCTTTAAAAAGAAAAAAAGGAAGGAAGGAAGGAAGGTAGGTTGTGAGCTGGTTCACCTGACCAAAATATGCTGGCTGAGTCATGGCTTGCCTAGAGAGCCTGATGCTATTGTCCTCTACAGTCTCATCTAGTGCCACTCTTCCCCCAAGGTCACCTGGCCCTGTTTTGATTCTCAGAATGTACCGTCAAAAATGCAGTTACCTTTGCCTGGAACACTTTCTGGTGGCCCCACCACCATCCCACCCATCCCCACTCCTCAGAGCTGCCATGAAGGGGACTGATTGCTCTGTCTAGATAAGGTTGACCTAGGACTGTGACAGTGGTAACAGTTGTGGAGGGACCCAACTCTGGGTCACTGGTAATAGTGACTCTTTCCGCCTAAGTACAAGAATATAGAACCCCAATGGGGTCAACAAACTCAGAAGTCATTGACTCCTGACCTTTTATGAGAACAAGGAAGTGAGGGGAAAGGGGAAGTTCTTCAGCCCACAACTAAAACAGTGTCTCTCCTGCCAACTGAAATACAAATAATCTTTCCCACCTCCACTGGATGTCTTGACCCTGGGGTTAAGCCTATCAGATATCAAATAATTGATGGGGTTTTAATCAGTTAATCACTTTGCTTCCAGTCAACCTTGAGCTTTGATTGGCTATCGTTGGAAAACAGAGGGTTTAGGGGTGGAAGGAGAAGGAATTCTAGAGTATGAAGACAAGTGAGGCATGGTGGGGAACTCTAGGTAGCCAGAGGTCAGCAAGAAGGCACTGGGCATCTAAACGCCAAGGCAGTGCTCTCAAATCTGGTTACAGATTAGAACTACATGGGGACCTTTTACAATTACCATTGCCAAGGTACCTGGGGAGTAGAGCTTCGGCATTAATATTTGTTTTTAAGCCCGTCAGCAGCCGGGGAGACTAGGTGGCTCAGTTGGTTAAATGGCTGACTCTTGATTTCAGCTCAGATCTTTTTTTTTAAATAATTAATTAATTTGAGAGAGAGAGAGAAAATGCATGAATGAGAGGAGGGGAAGAGGGGGAGAGAGGGGGAGAGAATCTCAAGCAGACTCTGCTGAGCATGGAGCTCAACATGGGGCTCGATCTCACGAAACTGAGATCGTGACATGAGCTGAAACCAGGAGTCAGAGGCTTCCTTGACTGAGCCACCCAGGCGCCCCTCAGCACAGGTCTTGAGCTCAGGATTGTGAGTTCAAGCCCTGCACTGGGATCTACACTGGGCTTGCAGCCTACTTAGAAACAAACAAACAAACAAATAAATAAATAAAGCCCCTCAGCTGAGATCAAGAGTTAGACACTCAACTGAGCCCCCCAGGCACCCCGTCCCTCACATGACTCTTAAGTGCAATCAGGGCTGAGACCCCCATTGGCTATAGTAGAAGGGAATGCCATGGAATGAGAAAAAAAGTGAAGGCATATGTGGACTATTTCTGGCTCCAGCCTGCTATGTGTTACAATCACACAGTATGGGGATAAGAATTAGAAGAGCCGAGCAGTGTGCTTAAAGAAGACCATAATCCTTGCTTCTTGCTTGCCTTTTTTTTTTTTTTTTTTTAAAGAGAGGGCGCTTGAAGGTGTGGGAAGGGCAGATGGAGAGGGAGGCAAAGAATCTTAAGCAGGCTCCACACCCAGCACAGAGCCAATGCAGGGTTTGATCTCATGAGCTTGAGATCATGACCCGAGCGAAAATCAAGAGGTACCCCACACTTTGGGCTTTCTTAAAGAAGGTAAATGTACAGACTGGCAAATTAAAAAAAAGAAGGTAGAAAGCTGGATAATGCCAAGTGCAGTGGAATAGTGTGCTGGAAGTGTAGTCTTCACTTTGCCTCTATATGTCCAGTTCAGGGTCCTTAATAGCCAGCAAGTATGATCTTAGATACGTATTCCTCGATACTCTTACTCAAGGGGTATGGAGGAGGCTGATTGCTACAGCATTATCGGGGGTGACTGGGAACTGTAGGCTTTGCTGGGAGAGTGGATAGGTAAAACAGGGGCATACACATCATCAAGCTACTATGCAGCGTTTAGAAGCAACAGGCTAGATGTACACATAGCAACATGAATGGATCTTAAAACCATAGGCACTCGGTGAAAAAAGTATGAAACATAATGGGATATAAAAAATAGTATTACACAAATGATATATGAGATATATAAACAATATTTAATAGAATTAAAATTATAACACATGAATAACTATTGTGCAAGAACCATACATACAAAAAGGTAAAAATTGTCTATGGGGGAAGGGAAAAGGGAACAAGCTATGTACTAAAAGCAAATGATTAGCTAGACAACTATTTTTTTTTTTTTGACGACTATTTTTTTTAAGTAGGCTCCAAACCCATTGTGGGGCTTGAACTCACAACCCTGAGATCAAGACCTGAGCCCAAACCAAGAGTCTGGTGCTTAACCGACTGAGCCACCCAGGTGACCCTAGACAACTTTTTTTTTTTTAAAGATTTAAATCGGACCTTGAAAGATGAGTAGGAAAGAGGGAGAAAGGGAAAACTTCTAGAAGTCAGAAATGAATACTATAAGCTAAGGCCAGGAGGCAGGAGTATGCTGAGCAGGTGTGTAGGAGGGATGTCTGATTGGAGCAGAGGGACATACCAATGCAAAGTGGGAAGTAAGGTTGGAGAGGGGACTGGATAAGATTGTGAAGTTCTGGAAAGCCAGATAAAGGAATTTAAACAAAGATAACCGAGATGAGAGTGCCAAACAAGAGTAGGGAAGAACTGTGATGCAAGTGAAGTCTAAAAGACAGTATCGGGGTGCCTGGGTGGCTCAGTCAGTTAAGGATGTCTGCCTTCGGCTCAGGTCATAATCCCAGAGTCCTGGGATCAAGCCCCACAACGGGCTCTCTGCTCAGCACGGAGCCTGCTTCTCCCTCTCCCTCTGTCTACTGCTCTGCCTACATGTGCTGTCTTTCACTCTCGGTCAAATAAATAAATAAAATATTTTTTAAAAAAAGTATCAGAGGTGGAATGAGAGCCTGGAGTCACAGAACTGGATTGGAGGTAAATATAGAGAAGTAGACAAAAAAAGATGGTGATAGTCACGAACAGACTAGCATTGGAGGTAGAGGATGAGAGACATTTTGATGATTACCTGATGAATACAGACACTAATTGACAAGGATGAGTCAAAGAACACTCTGAGGCCTTAAACCAGGAGGTTGGGAAAATTTAAGCCCAGTAGTAGCTGTGATTTCTTATATTGGAAATCCAATTTTTCAGTAAAATGAAGCTTTAAAAGGTTCTAACGATTCAAGGTGTTCTCCTTGAGCATCTGTTACCATGAACAGGCTCATAAGTGCATCCATTTTAGAGTTGGCAGAGATTTTTGTTTTCCAGATGACAAGAGAGAGGACCAGAGAGGTTCAGTTAATTGCCCAGTCAACCAATTACCTGGAGAAAGGATGGGCTAGAACTAGACTTCTTAACATCCAGTCCAATGAACTTTCCTAAACTATGTAGGATGGGTGAGGCTTCAAAATCAAGGCAGTTTATACTTGCATTTCTCAGTTGTACTGGACCATAAGTGGTCTATTTTCAAAGGATAGGATTTACCCTTTCTGTACCTAGTCCCTGCCAGCTTGCTTTCAATCCATATGCATATGAACTGTCTAGCTGATTGTACTTTCAAACAAGAACTCCTTGGGTTTATTTTATTAATCCTTACTTCTACATGGCTGGACAAAGCGAGGACCGTCACTAACTGCTGGCCTTATCCAGCAGTATTTCCATACTCCTCTATGGATAACAAAGTCAAATGAATGACTTCTCAACAAAATAAAGTCTTGGGGTTTAAAAGATTTTACCCTCCCACCCAAACTAAAACCCTCTAGACGTTACTTGACAGCCATCTTGCCTCTATATCTTTTCAGGAATGGGTGGTCCATTCCTTTGTCAGTATAGCTCTGATTACTAGAAAACTCTGAGTCTGAGTCCTAGGCCATTGAACTGTGGTTCAGTGAAAATAGCACAGGCCTTGGAGTCAAGTAGATTTGGGTTAGAATTCTAACAATGTAATTTGCTGCATGACTTACGCAAATTATTTATCTTCTATCAGTCTCTTCTGTAAATTTTGGATAATAATACCTATTTTACAGAGTTACTATGAATATTAGAGATTATTATGCATATTAGAGATTATGTAAATTAGAAAAAAGATCTTATTCATTTATTTGAGAGAGAAGAACAGAGAGAGAGAGAGCACAAACAGAGGGGAGGACAGAGGGAGAAGCCGGTTCCCTGCTGAGCAGGGGCTTGATCCCAGGACCCCAGGATGATGACCTGAGCCAAAGGCAGATGCTTAACTGACTGAGCCACCCAGGCGCCCCATATTAGAGATTATGAATATAAAATTCCTAGTACGCATCTGGAACAAAGAGCTAATAAAGCGATAGCTGTAATTATTGTCATATACTATCTACATATGCCTTCCAATACTTTCAAACACTTGAATTTAGTTGTCATGTTATTCCTAAGTGCTCTTTTTCTTAGAGTAAGCATCTCCTAGTATTTTCTCCCGTGGTCATGCTGGCCTTGGCTGTGCTCTTGCATACCATGTTTATAGGACATAGTGCCCATAACTGAACAAAGTATTGCAGGAGTGGTCTGACTGCTTCAAAACAAAGACCATAAGCCTCTATTCCCCAGACACTACTCTTCAAGTTGCCTAGAACTCCTTTAGCGTATTTGGCAACTGTGTCACATACCACCTTATCCTATGAAAACTTGCAGGTAGTTTTCATGTGTATGAATTTGAAGTCTTCTCCATTCTGCACTTGTGTAGAACTTTTTTAAATTCAAGAACAAAACTTTTTTTATTGAGTGAGAGCCTATTATGTATTAGGCATGCTGAGTTCTGTGGACATAGAGTTGACTAGAACAAAATATCAACGTACTAGAAATGTGAGCTCCACAAGATTGGGTCTATCATGTTCACCAGTGAATCCTCATTTCTTAGGATGATGTCTGGACACAGTTACGTGCTTACTGTTCGTTGAACAGATGAATAAAAGAGTTTACAATGGAAATTTTTCCTGTAAGTGAAAAGGCATTTTCCTAATTCACTTATTTTATCAATTTGGATATCCTGTACTAGCCTATCACTTTTAGCCCAACCCTGGTGTTGAGAGAATAGGGTAGACCCAATCTCCAAAATAAAATCATACTGTACCTTTCAAGGCCAAACTAAATATTTACAAGCTTTATTTGCTGGATGGCCATTATATTCCACCATTGAAGGCCTTTGGAGGCACTTTTTAACCCTTAATGCAAGGCTTCAATCCCAGGGTTAGCAGTACCAGGCCATCCGTGCCTTCTGAGCACTAAACACCCAAGAATTTCCTGAGGTGAGTTCTCTCTGGCCCTGACTTCTTATGGGGGTAGAATAAGGTCCTCCGGAGCAGTGGGGGACGGGGAGCGATAGGTTAGAAGGACCCTGAAATTCTGCATTGGTCTGTGAGGTGCTGCCAGGACCTCTGAGTCCTCTCACAGTTTTTTCCAGTATTTGGGCTACAGGTGAGGCAATGCTCGCCATCTTGCTCTCAAATGCCAGGCAAGCAGCCACTGGCGTCGCTCGGTAACCACGGAGACACCCGTGCCCCCTCCTGTTTCCCATCCGTAGAGGCTGTAAACTACGATTCCCATCAGCTGATTTTCTCTACCTGATGGCACGTTGTCTAGATTTGGCTTTCGGCCACCGCGACCGCGCCGCTGTGAACCGCGGGAATTGCGGTTCGCGTCGAGGCCTCACTTTTTGCCGCGGGAAACTTCAGCACTACAAATCCCGTGAGCCAGCGGGCTCACGCATGTGCACGGAACAGCTGGTCCTCCCTGGCCCCCTGCCGGTGCCTGAGAGGTAAGAGAGGGCGGGGGGAAGGAAGAGGAGGCGGATCCGGGCGCTGCGTTGGCTGAGGCCTGGCACCGAGGGGGCGGCCCCGGCAGAGTGCAGACCCAGTGGCCCCCGTGATTATGGACCCAGCCGAGGCGGTGCTGCAGGAAAAAGCGCTCAAGTTTATGGTGAGGAGAAGGCGCAGGCCGGGGAACGGTGGAGGTGGTGGCGTTGGCGACGTCGCGGAGGCTCGGGCCTGGACCGCCCGCCCGCCGGAGGAGGGGGCAGCGGGATCCTGGGCCGAGGTCGGCGGCGGGGGCAGCTGAAGGGACAGGACCGGAGCTCTAGGGAGGTGGGAGGGGGCTGCGGAGAGGACCCGGGGGTGGGGGCAACAGCTCCGCCATCTTGTGGGTGAGAGGCCAAGTGACAGCGGGAGCTTAATCGGGGAGGGGGCTCTGGGCGGCGCGCGGGGCCCTGGAGGGAAAGCGGGGGCGTGGGGACAGTTACTGAGGAGCGGAGGAAGCCCGGAGGAGAGACGCGGTCAGGTTGCTGGCAGGGCCTTCTCGGTGTCAGGGTTACGGGTAAGGCCCAGCAGAGGAGGTGCGTTCAGGAGTGGGGAAGGGGAGCGCGGGATAGTGGAAGGAGAGATATAGGGTGGGGGGTGGGGGTGGGGGAACGGGCAAGGCGGGATGCAGATGGATCTAAGGGTGGAGGAGAGAAAACCAGGGCAGGTGGGAGACTTGTAGTTCTGTAGAATGTGGGGGTGGGGTGGGGAGGAGGGGAGATAGCCTTTGCCTTCAGGGTACAAGCCCAGTTTGGCCAAACTAATGTTGACAAACTCTGGAAAGGAAGAGGCCATACTTAGGAGGATAAGGAGACCTAGGTCTGTGGTGATAGTCTCTAGGGAAGGAAGGCGGTGTTGATGGTGAGCCAGAATTACAAATGGCAGAAAAGGGGATACATTCTTTGCTTTGGAAAGAGAGGCTAAATATTGTAACGAGGACGAAGTGATAAAAAGCAGTAGGTTGATCTGTCAGGGAAACATGGGTACAGGAGTTTAGGGAAGAAATTAATATCTAATAGGGTAAAACAAAATATAGTGCTAAATTGTAAAGAAAATAAAATATGGGGGCCTGGTGCTATATCACTTTCTGAGAAAGGAAAGGCCATGGAGATTACAATCGCAAGACTCATAAGAAGTGATGAGATCCGTGGAGAAATTCAGGAGATAAAGGGGAGATTTAACTAGTGGGGAATAGGAAATGTCAGAATTGGTGGTTACTTACCAGTTTTAGGTTGAAGCAGGTATGAACTTGGATCGGAATTTGTTGGGTGTATTTAAATCCTTTGGAGCCTAGTTCTTTAACTTTGTATCTGCTTTTCTTTTGCTATGCTTGTTTGGCAAATTTGTATAGGCTGATACTTGATGCTTTTAATCTGATGCTTCTTGTGTATCCTAGGTGTAAAACCAGACTTTGTGGTTACAGCTAAAGAATGATGGAATGCCTAGACTGCTATTTTAACAGGTGGCTTTAGGGATATTGATATTATTTGCAGTGGAATCTTGCTTTTTTGGAAGTAATTGTAACCTGTCACTCCAAATCTCATTTCTTTGATAGTTATTTTGTTTTTGCCTGAAATACCAAAACAAGTCTAAATAAACATGGGCACTATCCTAATTGAAATTTGGCTTTAAACTGCCCCATTTATAAGAATACGTTCAGAGACCGGTGAGATTTACTAAAATTTCATTTATTATGTATTAGTGCTTTCAAAAACATCTAACTAAAGTTTGAATATATCATTAACAAAATCCTATTAGGTCTGAAGAAGGTTCTTGAGTTTCTGCCAATGTTGAAATTCTAAAATATTAAAATTTTTTTGGACTTTAGGTGTAAGGAAGTTGCTTCATATTTTACTTTATTTTACATTGAATAATCTCTATGCTAAATAACCTGTATGCCAGCTTCTAGATTTAAGTTAGAAAATTGGCAGCTGCTTATTTTTGTTTTCCTACTTAGACGTCGACTAAGTCCTAATCTTGACCCTTATGTCAAATTTGTGGAATAATGTGATTTATAGATCATAAAGAGACATTATGAGATCATCTTCTTTACTCCCCATTAGACTTCAGCCTAGGAACATTCTCAACTACTTGATCTCTACTTTGTGTACCAGTGAGTTAATGTTTCATGATGGTCTCCTGATTGAGTTAAAGTGGACCTGGAGATGGCCATGTAGTAGTTTGCAGCTTTTAGGGCACCATACATTATTAAATGTTGAGTCACCTTCCATAGGAAGAAGCCAATTTTTTCTTTAATTTTAGTAACTTTCATTTTTGACTTTGCTTGCTATTTTGGCTACTGCTTGAGAAAAAGGCCAACTGGAAGAGGGTCACCAAGAAGAGTACCTTAATAACTGAAGCAGAGAATGGAGAGTTAGAGATTTCGTATTTTTCAGCTCAGCTACAGTCTTATTATGAATCTGAGTAAGTTACAACTTGACTTTGGTCCCATTTACCCTGCTATAATGTATATCTTTACTCAGTCAGTTTTGAGATAGGAAGATATTTTATTTGTGCTTGCACCAAGTAATTAGTGCACAGTACACATGGAGGAATGATCCTTTTAATCAAATTGAGATTTTTGTAAAGTATTTGGCTTTGTTTTGGCCTTACCCCTTTCCTCAATTTCAAATTATGAATGGCAATTTTTGTACGGATGCCCTGATTTACATGGTTTAAGAAAATATAAAATTTATTTCAAATGCCAATATGGAATAGATTCTGTCTTTCATGAATTTTGCTTATTACAACATTAATGTAGTGCTTTGATTAGGAATTTTACAATAAAATCTTATTACTAAGACTGCTAATTCATAGTTGACCGTAGTTCACACATAGTCTAGATTTAAAATTTACCCTTGGATACTTAAGAAAAATAGTTTAAGCAGAATGTTTAACTTCTAGAAACAAATGATATTAGAGCAGTAGTTCACATTAAGTAACTTGTATGCTTATATCTCATTTAGCTTTAGCAGGTCCTCATGCACCTTCTTAACTAATACTTCCTTGGTCAACGAAATTATAATTCAGAAAAGATAAATGGGAACTGGAAGAGGATCTGAAAAGAGAAATGAAAATGATAGAGGGAATGTAGGCACCATTTTATAAGCAGATATTAAAAAATATATATGGGATAGAAAGATGAGTTGAGAGATGAATTTGAAGTTTATTTTTAAAAATGAATAGGATAAAACAGTCACAGAATATTAGATCTGGGGAAACATTTGAAACTTGGATGAAATAATTTTAGGGCATATAAAATACTTTTTTATAGAATTGATAGAGAAGTGAAACAGTATAAAAGGTAACTTGCAGTGTAACAGACCACCCCACAATTTAGTAGCTTAAACAATTTATTATTTCTCTCAAATTTGTGGTTGACTGACCGTGTTGGCTGGGGTGCCAGCATAGCTGGAATGTTTAAAATGGCCACACTCACATAGCTGACCCCTGGCTGAGAGTTCAGTTAGTGCTAAAGGTCTTCATTCCTCCTTTCTGTGCCCTCCCGCCCCCCCTCCCCCCAATTCTCCACATTGCCTTTGGATTTACTTAAGCTGGGTGCCTGGATTCTGAGAGGAAGCCTTCTAAGAGACAGGAAATAGAAGGCATTCAGCCAGTTCTCTTATGTCCTTGGATTGGAAGTCTGAGAATGTCACTCTTGGTCAAAGATAGTTGAAGCCAGCCCAGAGTCAGAGGGTGGGGAAATAATCTCTACCTGAAGGCAAGAAGAATGACATGCACAGAGAGGGAAATTGCTGGAGGCCATGCCCTTTTGAGACTGACTACCAGGGATGCTTTTGTAGTTGGATGTTCGTGCTAAAAGTACAAATGGGATTAGCCAAATTTGTGAATAACAGCACTGGGTTTACTTTGGAAGCATCTCTTCTGAGGTTAACTTCTTAAGGTGGTCTGCATGACTTCCTTAATACTGTCACTGCAGAAATAATACTAGGTGAATTAATACGATTCAGTAACTTTTCTTATTTGCTTTAGAAGTGTATGTATCTAAAAGCGAGAAATTGCATTTTAAAATAAATACTCAGATTTTTCACTTTTCTTTGAGTCAGTGAGATTGATTACCAGCTGGTTGGGTGAACATTTGAAACTAGTTCTTGGTTTAAGTTGTCAGAGTTTCTATGTATCTCTTACCTGTTCTCAATTTAAATTAGCCTTCAGTTTCTTTTCTGGATATTCTTATATAGGTATTAAAGTATGAAATTATGAATTAGTGATAATTCTTTGTGCTAATTTTTTAAATTTATGTTTGTAATAGATGTACATATTATTGGAAGTGAATTATTAGATGTAGAGAAAATTCTGCTTCGAATGATTGTCAGAAATTTTTTGTTGCTAAAGTAGAAAATGAACTTTCAAAAGAGACCACTTATTATTCTCTATCATTTGAATAGTGTTTAAATCCTGAAAAAAAGGAAGCAGATGTGAATTTTTTTCCCTTGATAAAGGGAGATGGGACATATGTAAGATCTTGATCATGTATAGAAAAAATTATTTTATGGTAAATGGCATTACAGTAAAAAAGAGAATGAAGAAAGAAAAAAAATCTTTGTGCTATTGAAGTATTTTAAAATTACATCTTTTTTTTTTTAGGATTTTATTTGAGAGAGAGAGCACTTGCATGATGGGGAGGGCACATAGGGAGCCAGGAGAAGCAGGCTCCCCAATGAGCATGGAGTCTGACTGAGCCTAGAGCCTGATGCAGGAGCTTCATCCCAAGATCCCGGATCATGACCTGAGCTGAAGGCAGATACTTAACTGACTGAGCCACCCAGGGGCCCCAAATCCTATCTACTTCCTAGCAATATTTTAATGCAGCACGGAAAGTGCTTTCTTTTCTTTTCTTTTTTTTTTATTTATTCATTTGAGAGAGAGAGAGAGAGAGAGAGCACATGAGAGGAGAGAAGGTCAGAGAGAGAAGCAGACTCCCCGCAGAGCTGGGAGCCCGATGTGGGACTCGATCCCAGGACTCCGGGATCATGACCTGAGCCAAAGGCAGTCGCTTAACCAACTGAGCCACCCAGGTGCCCGGAAAGTGCTTTCTAAGTGTGTATAATAATTCATTGAGGATGAAACAGAAAATACTTACCAATGTTTAACAAGTTGGTCACTATAAAGAAAACTGGTTCTTTCCTTAGCAGTCAGTCCAGCATCTGTAAATTGGAAGTAGAGAAGGGGAAAAAATATGGGAAAGTTTCACTGGATCTTACTGTTTTGACTAGTATTCCACAAGATTCACCTTGTACTTTGGAAATCTCTGTATAATTCCCCTTACTTTCCCAAAGCCTGACTGAGACAGAGGTAGAACATTTTACAGAAGGCTCAGAGATAACAAATGGAATAAATATGGAGAGTAATGTTGACTTAAGACTGTGATTTGTTCTCTGGGTCACTACCATTATAGTTCTTGGATTGCCTTCACATGTGGCCAGGGTGGGAGTGGGAAGCAAGGGAGCAAAAGCCGCAGAGCCCGGAGACAATTTCTTCCTGCCTAAGATGAACCTTCTGAGTTGGAATTTCCTTCTAAGGTCTTGCTCCTTCCTGAGATTTGGCTCTCCCTTCAGGATTTACTTCCCTTCTTATTCTCAAGCTTGTGATCTTACCTGACCTGACTCTGTCAATAATGGGATAACCAGGGGCGCCTGGGTGGCTCAGTGGCTTTAGCCTCTGCCTTCGGCTCAGGTCATGATCTCAGGGTCCTGGGATCCAGCCCCGCATCAGGTTCTCTGCTCAGCGGGGAGCCTGCTTCCCCCTCTTTGCCTACTTGTGATCTCTTTCTCTCTGTCAAATAAATAAATAAAATCTTTAAAAAAAAATAATGGGATAACCACAGTAGAAGTGGGAGAGTTGTGTTTTTTTAATTTTTGTTTTTTAAATATAGTTAGCCATGAATAGATAACAGCTATCATTTATTTAGTGTTTACTATGTGCTAGTCTAAATTCTTTTTTTTTTTTTTTAAGTTTCTTTCTTTCTTTTTTTAATCTCTACACCCAGTGTGGGCCTCAAACTCATGACCCCGAGATCAAGCATTGCATGCTCTTGTGACTGAGCCAGACTGGTGCCCCTAAATCTTTTACATATATTATTTCATTTAATCCTTTCAATAGTAGATTCAGTACAATTGTTACTCCCATTTTCAGATAAGGAGACTGATTCCAGAGAGAATAAGTAATTTGTACAAAGTCACTCTGTTAGTAAGGAGTCTTGACATCAAACCCATGCAGTCTGACCCAGTACCCTGACTTACATTATATTTAATCCTTGAAGAGCAGAGAAACAATGGAATATGATGGAATATTTCTTTGCAGGTCACATGATGGCTGGAGTGGAAGAGTTACTTGTCCAGACTTACATGTAGATTTTGTAATCATTTGAATTATTGAGGAAATGGTATAAGACTTTATAGTTGTCACAGTATCACGTATCAGTCAGCTATTGCTAAGTAATAAAACCCACAGAATATCGTGGCATACAATGATAAGCATTCTCATGAATATGTGGATTTGCTGAGTATTGGATGGTGTAGACTGGGCTTAGTTGGGTGACTCTGGACTTGGCTGCTCACTGAGGGCTGTTACGTATGATATTCTGGGACTCAGACTAAAGGAATAGTGACTTAATCAGGCAAAGCTCTTACAGCTACAGCAAAGGCACAAGGGAGCAAGTCCAGTTATTCAAGTACCTTTCAGTCATTGGTCCTGTCACACCTGCCAGTATTCCATTAGCCAAAGCAAGTCACATGGGCAAGCCCAGAGTCAAAGGACAGGAAAGTATACTCTGCCCATAGAAGGCGTGGGGGAGGGAGTAACTTGTATAATAATAATAATGTACTACAGTAACAATTGTCTATAATGTAGTCTAGTATACTTGATTTATAGAAGAACAATAAAATGCTTACTGTGACAGCTGTTGTGCTTTCATTCTGGTCATTGTTGTGCTATCCTGACTAGTGCTTTCTCACTTTGGTTACGGAACAACATCCTTGGGTTGGACACTTTTAAAATCACTATTTAGTATAGCATCATGTTGTGTAAAATTAAAAAAAGGCATAAAGAAACAATTAGATTCTTGACACAGCGATTCTGTGAAAAGTTCATCAGTATTACAAGCTATTCTTTTGTCCTTGGGAAGGATAAAGTTGATGTCATTCCAATGGCATTTGTAACAGAATTTGAACTATAACAGAATTTGAATCAAGGTCATACATAATGCTCTAACAACTCCCTTGGTAGCAGGTTTAGAGCTCTTAAATCCCTTCTCTGCACCTAAATTTGAGGCTGCAAAGATACGGTACTGATATTTTCAGATGTCTAGGGGATGTTCAGGCTTTCACTGAAAAGTCATGGAAACAGACATCCAGGAATTATACAGCACATGGGTAATACTTTTGGAACACAGATGCACAAATCCTTGTACTCAGGAACTAACACATTAACACTAATCTATTGATGTTATTAATTGGTTATTTGTGAATTGTTGGATTATGGGTAATATTTCAAAATATTTAACAGCATCTGAAAATGTGCTAGTAAACACAAAAACATTACTTAGGGTGATTTTTCTTTTCTTTGGATTCTTTAAAGTTTTCTAGATTTTCTACAGTGAATATGTATTGTTTTTAGTCAGAAAAATTTAAATTTAGCATACTGAGTGCATATGTTTATAAAATAAGTACCCCAAATGAAGACCTGTGTTTGATCATGGACTGCAGTGTAGCCAAACTCATTTTCTTAACTGGAAAATGGGCAATTGTTAGTCTTACCTACTTGAAAAGGTTCTCTTTTTTCCCCCTTCTCAGTTCTTTTTAAATTGTAAATTGGCATATGTAATGTGTTAATTGATCATTTATACCATTAAACTCCTATATGTATCCAAGATTTTCACCGGAAATTTGGGACTATATGTTCCTAGATTGTGCTGGAGCGCTGCATTTTCCTTTTAAATATTACTTGGCAAAATGAGTGGGTTGACAACTGAAAATGAGGCCATGATAGTTGGCATGTGATGTGATTTGATAAATATGTGAACATAAACTGAGTTGCAAAACATGTTATATGTGGAGGGAGGTGGTTATGGGGGCAGGAAGGGACAAAGATACAAAATTGAATAAAACTGTCTCCTCTAGAACTTCACAATCTATTGAGAAGATAGGAATTTATAATATTTCTTAAGGCATACCAATAAGTGCCAAAATACAGGCAGAAGTGCTATAGAAGTTAACAGAAGGGAAATCAGTTTTAACTGGAGAGATCTTTGGACGCTTTGTGGAAGAAGAAAGCTTCATATTGGATTTTGTAGAATAGATAGGTTTTGATAGACTTGTTTTTGAGATGGATACTTCCAGGAAGAGGGAGTAGTTTGCATAAAGGCCAGAAAATCAAGAGATGGGCAGGCATGGGTGGAGTAGATAGATATGACATGAACATAAGGTGCATAGCAGACAAGAAAGAAAGACTGAGGACCAGGGAGTTTGGACTGAATCCAGTTTGTATTGAAAAATAATATTCTGGTGTACTTTGTGGATATATCTGTCTACGTAAGCCTTTTAGAGAAGTAATTATACTAAAAGGTGTACAATCATAAGTATATAGCTCATTAAAATTTCACCTAGTGATCATTTCTGTGTAAGCATTATCTAGTATCTATAGGTTAGTTTTATTTGTATTTAGCTCCATATATGGAATCATTCCAGTATATATACTTCAGTGTCTGGCTTCTTTTGTTCTACATTGTTTGTAGGACAGTACATTCAGGTTGTTTTGTTGGGTGTAGTATTTTCACTCTCGTTGGTACTTAGTATTCCATTGTATGAATATACTTCATATTTTTAGCCATTCTATTGTTGATGGACATTTGGGTTATTTCCATTTTTTGGCTACTGTGAATTGTGCTGTTATGAATAATCTTGTACATGTCTCTTCTTGAACATATGTACATATATCTATTTGGTATATATCCAGGAGTAAGATGGCTGGGTCATAGAGTATGAGAATGTTTAGCTTTAATAGGTACTGTGAAACTTTTCCATTTTACACTTCCTACAGCAGCATATGGGAGCTCCAGTTGCTGCATGTTCTTGTAACACTCACTTGATATTGTCTGCCTTTCTCAGTTTAGCCAGACTAGTAGACATGAATGGTACTGTCTTGCTGCTTTAATTTGCATTTCCTTAGTGATCATTGTAATCAAGCACCTTTTTAAGTTTGTTGGCTATTTATTTATTTATTTAAGAGCGAGAGGGGGTGGGGTGGAGGGAGGGAAATGGAAAGAGAATACTTTTTTTTTTTAAGATTTTATTTATTTATTTGACAGAGAGAGATCACAAGCAGGCAGAGAGGCAGACAGAGAGAGAGGGGGAAGCAGGCTCCCCGCTGAGCAGAGAGCCCAGTGCGGGGCTCTATCCCAGGACCCTGAGATCATGACCTGAGCCGAAGGCAGAGGCTTTAACCCACTGAGCCACCCAGGCGCCCCTGTCTGCCTTTTTTTAAAAAATTGATTTTTTTCCTTATATTCTGAAAAATACAAATCTTTCATCAAGGATATGGTGTCTTTGTAGGAACAGAAATGTTTCAGAATTTCATTTGAGAGATCAGTAAAAAATATCACAAGGTTTTGTACTACTCACATAGTATTCACAGGATTAACAAGGTTTTTTTCCTCTATATACAAATAGTTTAAAAAGAATGATTGCGATTAGCATCATTATTTTATAAAAGAAAGAAAGAGCTCTCTAATGCCACAAAAGTAGCAAGGATATAATCTCAGAATAAAGGAAACTCTTTGGGATAGGCAGAGTAAGTACCCCCCTGCCCCCACCAATCCCAAATACCCGTGAATATGTTAAATTACAAAGGGGAATTAAGGTAGCAGATGGAATTAACGTTGCTAATCAGCTGACGTTAAAATAGGTTATCCTGGGTTATTTGTGTTGGGCCCAGTGTTAATCACAAGGGACCCTCAAGGTGTAAGAGGAAGGCAGAAGAACAGGTCAGAGTGATGCCATGTGAGAACTCAGTCCACCGTTGGTGGCTTTGAAAATGGGAGAAGAGACACAAGAGCTAAGGAATGTGAGCGGCCTCTAGAAGCTTGAAAGGAAAAGCTAGAGCCTCCAGAACAGAACACAGTCCCACCAACAACCTTGATTTTTGTCTCAGTGAGAATGATTTCAGACTTCTGAACTACAGAACTATAAAATAATAAGTTGATATTCTTTTAAGCCACTAAGTATGTGTTAATTTGTTACAGCAGCCATGGAAAACTAATAGTCTTTCTCGAGAAAAAATAATTACACCTAATTGGAGTGTGTATATTGATACACACACACACACACACACACACACACACACGCATGCACATATGCATACATACACAATATCAGTATCTTTATTTTTAGTGTTTGGTAACCACCAGTGTAGTCTTTTCTCTTTCTCTTAACATTTTATTCTGAATTAATCTCAGAATTACAGAGGAGTTTCAAATAAAACACAAATGATATATTTTCCTGGATCATTTGAGTGTAAGCTGTCACATCACTAAATGCTTCAGTGTGTATTTTCGACAAATAGAGGACATTCTACATAACAATCATACAGCTGTCAAAATTCAGGAATTAACATACAGTATAATTACATATCTAACCCCTGACCCCATGTAGACTTTGCCTGTTGTTCCAGTAATGTTCTTTATAGCAAATCCAACGCAGAATCATGCACTGAATTTAGTTGTCATGTCTCTTTAGTCTCCTTCAATGCAGAACACTTCATTAGTTTTTCTTTGACTCTCATGACTATGGCACTTTTGAGCATTACAGGCCATTTTGTAGAATGGTCCCTCAGTTTGGGTTTATCTGATTTTTCCTTATGATTGGATCCAGGTTATGTAATTTTGGCAGAAATACCATAGAAGTGGTGCTTAGTTTTATTCCTTGCCTCCTATTAGGTGACACGTGATTTTTATTTGTCTTATAGTTTTGTTTACTTGATTAAGGTGGCATCTGCCAGTTTCTTCTTTTAAAATATGTTTTTCTCTTTGTAATAAATATTTTAGGAAAGGAGCCTTGTTTGTTTTTTTTTTTTTTTTTCAGTAGAGAATGATAATTAGAAGTCAAGATCTGGGTGTTTGGTGTGCTCATCGCTGTTGGGGCGTCACTGCTCCCAGGCCCTCTTACTGGACAGGTAGGGAATATATGTATGTGTAAACATGCATGCATGCATTATATCACTATTATAATTTTATCTACGTATTTATTTAAAACTGTGAGTTCACACTGATATCTCCAGTTCTAGTCTGATACCAAGCGTTCATTCAATAATTTCCTTTTTGTAATTATAAAATTTGTAACTTTGTAATTATAAGTCCCTTTTCTGACAGTGACTTGGTTCTCATCATCCTCAACGTATTTTATTAATCGGCTTCACTGTATGTGACCAGTCTCTACTATTGCTGCTGTTCTGACATCTACCACATGGATGCTATCCCAGGCTCCAAAATTCCCTATTAGGCTGCTGCCCCTACTCTCTGTTTGAACATCTTTCTCACTTAAGGATCTGATACCTTGCACTAGGTTGCTCTTCTCAGTCCATTTGGACTCCAGCACCCTGTGCAGGACTGCCAAGGCTGCCATATTCCCGTATGGACATCGTTTTTATCCTGCTAGGGCTCTGACCTGCGGTAGATCACTGCTGATTCTACCATCCCATCTTGTGTAGACCCTGTTTTGCTTGGCCCTAACTAAACTGAATACACATTTTTTATCTTGCAAAGCTCAAACTCTATACCTGTTATACAACAACTCTCCATTTCCCTCTCTCCCCAGCCCCTGACAACCACTATTCTACTTTGTTTCTATGAATTTGGCTACTCTAGATACCTCATAAGTGGAATCATACAGTATTTGTCTTTTCGTGAATGGCTTATTTTTCTTAGCACAATGTTCTCAAGGTTCATCCATGTTATAACATGTGTCAGAATTTCCTTCCTTTTTGAGGCTGAATAATATTCTATCATATTTAAACATCACATTTTGTTTGTCCATTAATCTCTTGCCAGACAGTTGGGATCCTTCCACCTTTTGGCAGTTGTGAATAATGCTATGAATATGAGTCTACAGATTCCTCAAGACCCTGACAAACTTTATTGTTTTACCTTTTACATTTAGATATATAGTCCATCTGGAATTAATTAGTTGATGTTTGGTATGAGGTAGAGGACACAATTCAGTTTTTGTTTTTTAAATCCAGTTGATCCAGTGTCATTTATTGAAAAGATTATTCTTTGTCGCATTGCAGGGTCACTTTTGCCATATATGAATTCAGGAATTCATACTACCTGTCTATATATGTGCGTGGGCCTTTTTCTAGGACTATGTTCTTTTCCATTGTTCTGTTTATTCTTGTGCCAATATCATACTGTCTTAATATATATATATTTTTAAAAGATTTTGTTTATTTATTTGACAGAGAGAAAGAGATCACAAGTAGGCAGAGAGGCAGGCAGAGGGAGAGGAGGAAGCAGGCTCCCCGCTGAGCAGAGAACCCGATTGCAGGGCTCAATCCCAGGACTCTGAGATCATGACCCAAGCCGAAGGCAGAGGCTTAACCCACTGAGCCACCCAGGCACCCCTGTCTTAATATATTTTTATACCAGTTCTTGATATTTGATAGTATATGTTCTTGCACTACCCACCCCCCCTCAAGATTGCATCCGCTGTTCTTGGCCCTTTGCATTTCCATATATGTTGGAATCTGCTTATTAATATCTATTAAACGTGCTGCTGTGGTTTTTATTGACATTGCATTGCATTTCTATATAAGTTTGGGTAGAATTGAGATCGTAACACCATTGGGTTCTACAATCCATGAAAATGGTATGTCTTTCCATTTATTTGAGTCTTTCTCTGTGTAGAGGTCTTTGTACGTTTTTTGTTCGATTTATTCCTAGTTATTTGGTGTTTTTAGATGCTGGTTTTTTTTTTTTTTTAGATGCTATTTTTAAAATTTAATTTTCTATTTGTTGCTTATTAGTCAAAGGTTTTTTTTTTTTTTTTTATTCAAAGGTTTTCTATCTGAGGTCCATGGCCCCCATTCAAGATATAAATGCTTGCAAGTATTTTTTTCTGAAAGGTCTGTAATTTACATCTGAATCTGATTCCCACAGAGGGCAATAACAACAAAGATTAAAGACCACTGTAGTGGTTTCACTTAGAGTGTATTGGACTAGGGAGGAGGGAATAGACAGAGGCAGAGAGGCCACTGAAACGCTGTAGAATAGTCCAGGCAAGAAGCCATGTGGGCTTGAGCCAAGGCATTAAGTATGGAAAGAAGGAAAGACATTTAAGGAATATTCTCGAGATAGAATGAATAAGGTTTGCTTGGAGTAGAATAGGAGAAATAAAGAGAAGAGTAAAAAAGGTGTCAGGCATGATTCGTGGCAATTAGCTAAAGGGAAGGTTGTCGTAGTATAGGGAAATGAGTATTTGGTGGGTAAAGATGTTGGAATAGTCCCTACTTTTAACAAGGAGACTAAATTTCAGATATGTTCACCAAAATGGGCATAATGATACACTATTTGGGATTTGCCTTGGAATTTGGGAGGTGGAAAGCTGAGTGATGGGAATTCGTTATATATTATTCCATACTTTTCTATATAAGTATCCATAATAACAAGTTAAAAGGGAAAGATTTGTCCACATAGAGAGTGAGCCAAATTGAAGTTATCTGGACCACTCAAGTCCACTTCCTATGTGATAGAAAGATCAGGATTTTTCTAAACATTGTGTTTGGTGTTTGAGTAATTTCACAATCACTGTCTCATACTGGGGACACTGTTTTATCAGGATAAGCCAGATAAGGAAGCACAAAGCTACAGAGGCTTTTCATGCTAGCTGAGGTAGGCTAAGTGCTTGATATGGCTAGGAGTTAAGGAGAGGAAATATAGCTTGGCAGATGGAACATAGCATCTGTTGGCAACTCATCCAGATTTGTGGACTCGAAGTTTAGCAAGGGCAGGATATTGTTATAGGGGGAGAATAGCAGCAAGG
Organism: Potos flavus; assembly: GCA_028534135.1. Classification (NCBI taxonomy): domain Eukaryota; kingdom Metazoa; phylum Chordata; class Mammalia; order Carnivora; family Procyonidae; genus Potos; species Potos flavus. The sequence continues at coordinate 23,991,266 of CM052894.1, read as the reverse complement.
AATCTGGATGCAGATATTCTGGGGACAAAAACAGGTAGCAAGGACCCTGATTAAAGTCTGATCCTGATCAGAAGTCAAACTGGAATACCCAGCAAGGAACTGAAGAATTAATTAATTCAGTTCATGTATTCATTCAACCTATACTCATTAGTGCCCGCTGTAATTGTCCTATGCTGTACTATGCATAAGAATTATTTGGAGAGGGATGCCTGAGTGGCTCAATCCATTAAGCGGCTGCCTTCGGCTCAGGTCATGATCCCAGGGTCCTAGAATCGAGTCCCACATCGGGCTCCCTGCTCAGCTGGGAGTCTGCTTCTCCCTCTGCCTGCCACACTCCCTGCTTTTGCTCACTCGTGTGTGTGCTCTTTCTCTCTGACAAATAAATATAATCTTAAAAAAAAGTATTTGGAGAGAATGTTAAAATACAGTACAGATTCTCAGCTCCTCTCCCTCCAATTAATTAGGTAGGCCTCAAGAATCTGCTTGTTTAACAAGCATCTCAGTGTTTCTGATGCAGATATTTCTCAGATTAGAGTAGACAAAATGTCTAGTCCACTGTGTCCTGGCCAGTGTACCAACAAAGAGGAAGTAAAGGAATATTGTGGCTAGAAACAAAGTAAAAGGTGAAGCCTTGTACATGGGGAACATAGCAGTAAGGAACTGAGCTAACTGAAATCAGGAGTGAATATAGGTGCTAATCATTTTGTAATACAATATATGTGTATCAAATCAACATATTGTAAACCTTAAATTTGCACAGTTTTATATGCCAATTGTGTCTCAGTAAAGCTAGGGGAAAAAGAGTGAAGGCAGAATGATACAAATCTCATGGCAGAGGCTTGGAATCTCAGAATTCTAATGGATTAGTAGTAGATTTCTAAAAAGAATTTACTTCTGGGGGCTGTTTGCAGCTGGAGAAATTTGTGAACTATGGGGGCAGAAAAATAAGATATGCCATTTATAAGAGGTGTGTCTAGTAGTAGAACAATAGCAGCATCCCAAAATATGGACATATATGTTAAAATTACATCATAGTACAACTTGTAGTCCCTCCTGTGATATGAAAATGTTGTTTTGATAGTTTTGATGTTACTCGTTACTTGTTAATATGGTAATTGTTAATATTTTAATTATAATTGTTAATATTTTATGACCCTATCCCATATTTGAAAATAAATGACAGCAGACTATGTCACCAGTTGTTTTTTGTTTTTAAGGATTTATTTATTTTAGAAAGCAAGAGAGAGTGTGGGCACACAAGTTGGAGGAGGGGCAGAAGGAGAGGGAGAGACAGAATCTCCAGCAGACTGCCAGCTGAGCAGGGAGCCCCATGAAGAGCTCAATTTCACCACCCTGAGATTGTGACCTAAGCTGAAATCAAGAGTCAGATGCTTAACCAACTGAGCCACCCAGGCGCCCCACACCAGTTGTTGTATAGAGCTCTTAGGTAGAAGTAATGTCAAGGAGTGAAAAAAGAATTTTGAGGAATCACTGAAGTGTTGCTTAGAGCAACAAGGCATAACTAAATGGGAGGGAGATTTATGAGGAAGGAGTAGTCTGTGGTATAATTACATACACTGGAGTTCTTTTGAGCAGGGCCCTCACAGCCTGACCTCAAGTGACAGGCACACAGCCACAGGCTGTCTCGATAGTTAGAAGTTCTCTCTGAAAAGGTCTTTTTATCTCCATCCCTTGGATCGTCATCACCATCCCCCACAGCATCTTTAGAAGAGAGGAAGACATAATTTAATGCAATTAAATGAGGTAAATGTGATGGTGCTTTCTGGGCCATAAGGATATGATGGTGGTGGTACTTTTACAACAAAAATCTAACACAGAATAATTCAGACAGACTTTCAAGGTTTATTGAATAGGCATTCCACCCCTATTCCATTTTACTTTTTAAGTATATATTTATTCATGCTTGCTATGTGCAAGTTCAAAAAAAATTTTTATTAACATCCAGGAAAATTGAGAATTTTTTAATGTATAGGTCTCAGAATTTTAATACATGTATAGATTTATGTAACTACCACCACAATCAGGATACAGAACAGTTCCATTACCCCTCCCCAAGCTCCCTTATGCTATATTTCCCCCACCCCATCTCTGACTAATAGGAACTGATTTATTTTTCCTTATTTTAGTTTTATCTTTTTGAGAATGTCATACAAATGGTATCACACAATATGTAATCTTTTTCTTTTGGCTTCTTTCACTGAGCACAATGCCCTTGAGATAGGTTCATCCAAGCTGTTGCATATATCACTATCCCATTCCTTTTTATTGCTTAGTAGTATTCCATTATATAGATTGTACCACATTTTGTTTATCCATTCACCTGTTGAAGGACATGTGGGTTGTGTCTGGTTTTTGGTGACTATAAACAGGGCTGCTCTATATACTTGTGTATAGGTTTTGTGTGAATGTAAATTTATATCTCTGTAGGGCAGATACCTAGGAGGGGAATTGCTGGGTCATATAGTAAGCATATGTTTAACTTTTTAAGAAACTGCCAAACTGTTTCCAAGCGTGACTGTATCATTTTTTTAAATTGAAGAATAATTGACATACAATAGTATATTAGTTTCAGGTGTACAGCATAGTGATTTGATATTTACATAAATTACAATGTGGTCACCACAATAAATCTAATTGCAGTCTTTCACAATACAAAGTTGTTACAGTATTAGTGACTATATTCCCTGTGCTATACATTACATCCCTTTGCCTTTTTTATTTTATAATTGGAAGATCCTACCTCTTAATTCCCCTCCCCTACTGCATCTGTGTTTATACCATTTTGCCTTCCCACAGCAATGTATGAAAGTTCTGGTTGCTCACTGTTTTTTATGTTAGCCGTTTAGATAGGTATATAGTAATATATTATTGTGGGTTTAATTTGCATTTCCCTAATGAATGCCTCAGTTCTTGATGACTTTATCTGTTGGGAATCAAACACAAAAGATAGTCATCATCAGAAGAATCAGAGGAATGGTCATCAGAATATGCCTTAAATTTAATGTTCTATGAAAGATATTCTATGAATATTTTAAAAAGGAGTTTGTGCTATTAAATGTTCATGGTTCTTAATTAGAGTGCGGTACTCTGAAACCTATCTATAAAGTCTCAAGTAAGCCCTGTGACAGTGAGAATGAGCATTTTTTTTCTGGTGGCCTTTGGTCTTATATAGAACATGTGGTGGGTTTTAATAAGCTAAGGAGATAAGCAAATGAAAAATAAAAATATCTGGTCAACCTATAATTTTTTAAAATAAAGCAAAATAAGTGAGAGACACTTGTGGTCATCATGATCAACAGTCACCGATCTCCTCGTACTGGTAGCATAGGTCAATGGTATGATTTTGAATAACTTGCTTATTCAGGGAAATAATTTAGATAAAGGAAAGGAGGATAGTCCCTTGAGTAATAATTTTTGACCCTCTCCTGCTTCCTCTCCCTTTTTTATAAATCATCCCAAGCAGCAGTCTGTTTTATAAGAAGGAAACCAAATGATTGCTAATTAAATGTTTAGCGTTTATTTTAATTGGTTATTAGCTTGAGGTCAAATTTGTTTAATGAATAAATATGGAAGAGTTATAGGTTTTTTGTTTTTTTTTTTTTTACATTTTGGAGAAATGCTTGCTGATCATTGGTATGTTATTCTGTTTCATGAAGCTGGAATGTAATTTCCTTATTTTTAATGACTGTAGTAGTTTAGTTATTGGCTCTTTGTTTTGATGTTGTTAGGCATGTAAGTACTTTCTTTGTTACTCGGTTAGGAAATAGCTTCCTGATTATCACTTGTTTTCCTGGGAAAATATAGTCCACTTTGAAGCAGTTTCCAGTAATACATTGCTGCAGAAATAGACTGTCAAGTAGTGACTCCAGTGTAATTTAGAAAAGGTGACTTAAGTAGAAGAACGTTGATGCATCTGTTTTTCAAATTGCAGTTAGTTATAATGACAGCTTATAGGATCTACTTCATTCTCTCTTGGACTCTTGCCTAGGTTTACAAATTTTATATGAGATTTGAGTTAAGAATGGACAGTTTTTAAAAAAAGATTTATGTATTTATTTTGTTTTATTTATTTATTTAGAGAGAGAGGGCACACACATGCATAGGATGGGGAAAGGGAGAGAGAGAGGGAGAATCTTAAGCAGGTCCCATGCCCAGTGGGGAGCCCGCCAGAGGCTCAGTGTCATGACCCTGAGATCATGACCTGAGCCGAAATTAAGAGTTGGACTCTTAACTGATTGAGCCACCCAGGCGCCCCTATTTATTTATTTATTTGAGAAGGAGGGAGAGAGAGAGAGAGAGAGCACGCACACGGGAGGAGGAGCAGAGGGAGAGAGAAACTTCAAGCAGACTCCCTGCTGAGCACAGAGCCCGTTGTAGGGCTCAATCCCATGACCCTGAGATCATGATGTGAGCTGAAATTAAGAATGGGACACCCAACCAACTGAGCCACCCAGGCCTCCCAAGAATGACAGTTTAAAAATTAGCCAGATGAATCAATCGAAAAGAATCCTGCTTATCAAATCATACTTGTAAAGGTTTTTTACACCCTCCAGTGATATCCAGGTTTGGCCTTTTGAAAATCAGAGGATTGCTTCACTTTTTATTAAAGTTTGAGAATAGCAACGCTGTATGCAGGTTTGTGTCAGAACACTATTATGGTAGTGTTCTGAATATCCTTTACCCAACACCTGTAGCTGACACATGCTGACTGCATCAATAAACTATATAATCCTTGTTATGTTCATTTGTGGTCATGTTAAAAAGTGTTTCTTTTTTTTTATTATTATGTTCAGTTAGCCACTGTATAGTAGTGCATCATTAGTTTTTGATGTAGTGTTCAATGATTCATTAGTTACATGTAACACCCAGTACTTATCACAGCACGTGCCCTCCTCAATACCCATCACCCTGTTACCCGCCCCCCATCCCCCTCCCCTCTGAAACCCTCAGATTGTTTCCTGGGGTCCATAGTTAAAGTATGTTTCTTAAGTGTTCTTAAATGTGTTTTACCAATATTTATGGAAAAATATTCATAATCTTGAAAGTGTTCATGATAAAAAGAATTGGAAATGATGTTTATTTCATTTGGACCTGTTTCTCTTTCAGTGTATCATTCAAGTATACGCATAGATAGTATATAAGGATTCATACTTACAGGATCAACTGAGACTTTGATTTTAAATATGTTGTAAATTATACATGGAAGGCTGCATAAGATGCTATATATTTTTTTTTTCAAAGAAGCTTCTTTAAATGGTTCTGTTAAGTGTAGGAATGTTCTGATGATTATCTTTTTAATTAAAATGAGAAATCTTTGTTTAAAGTGGCATTCTTTTTTTACGGCCTGTTACAGTCTCTGTAACAATCATTTCTTAAGTCTGAACGTTTTATTTCCAGGAATCCATTTATATAAAACTATGTTTAGACTTAATTAAGGAACGATTCTTACAAAGCTTGTAAATACCAGGAAAAAAGGAACCGAAAATAAAACTGACATTCACATTTAACAAAATGATTGTTACAAGGTATGTAATAAGCTATAAAAATACAATAAATCCCTTTTTATAAGAGTTCATATTTTTTGATCCTTGTTTTCAAGGGTATTTAAGAAAAATATCAAAGCTCTGCAAAGTGACATCTGTTTTGCTAAATGGACTAGTGATAACTTCTTTTGTCTATAACTGACAGTACGGGAGTTCTACCTGTTTTCTTAGTGTATTTTCTTTGAAATACCTTGTAATCAGTTTAGATGTAAATTTTACATTGTGCTATAGTGGAAACAAGACCTGGTTGCCATCTCACACTACTTTCTAGAAGTCATAAAACATTGGGCAAGTTGTGTAACTTCTCTGAATCTCATTTTCCTCATCTGGAAAGTAGAGATAATAATACTCTTCCTGCTTCAAAGAGCTGTGGAGAAGACTAACTTAAACTATAGGTAGAGAAAATATTTTGGAAATTCTATAGAACTGTGAACATAGAAACTATGGTTCTTTCTCTCTCTGACCTTGGGTGTTGGTTGTAGTAATAGTCATAAAATAAAATAACAGCAGTAATAATGGCAGCAGACACTTAAAGCTCCAGTATGTACCATTCCGGATTCTAGGTACTTGACATACATTAACTCATTTGATCCTCTCACCTTATTAGGTACGTATTGTTACTATCCCTGATTTACAAACGTGGAAACTGAAGCATAGAGAGGTTAAGTTACTTCCTTAAGATAATACAGTTGGAGGAATACGGTTTTGAAGAGGGATAAGGATGGTATCAATCTTTTTTCAAATCTATAGAAAAATAGTGAGAAAAGTATAATGATCACTCATATACTCTTCACCTGGATTGGCCAGTTGTTAACATTTTGCCACATTGGAGTTTTTCTCTGTATATAGTGTACTTTTCTTTTTATATCATTTGAGAGTTGTAGACATCTTGATATTTCACCTTCCATGTATATTTCCTAAGTATAAGAGCATCGTCTTTCATAACCACAGTGCAAGATCTCACTCAGGAAATTTAACGGTGATAATATTTTATTATGCAATATATGGTTCATATTCATATTTCCCCTACTTGTCCCAGTAATGTCCTTCATAGCTGCTTCTTCTAAACTCTTTTTTTTTTTTTTCTTTTGGATCCAATCACGTTATATATAGTTATATCTCTTTAGTCTCCTTTAATTTACAACAGTTCCCTAGTCTTTTTTTTTTTTTTAAGATGTTATTTATTTATTTGACAGACCGAGAGATCACAAGTAGGCAGAGAGGCAGGCAGAGAGAGAGGGGGAAGCAGGCTCCCTGCTGAGCAGAGAGCGTGATGTGGACTCGATACCAGGACCCTGAGATCATGACCTGAGCCAAAGGCAGAGGCTTTAACCCACTGAACCACCCAGGCGCCCCCCCCTTTTTTTTTCGTGTTATTGACATTTTTGAAGAGTCCAGGCTAGTTTTACAGAATGTCTCTCATTTGAATTTGTCTGATTATTTCTTCATGATTAGATTCAGGTTAAAAAATTTTTAGCAGGAATACATGTGATTTCTCAGTCCATTCCATGAGAAGGTACATCATGTCAGTGTGTTCTTTTATTGCTGATACTAAGTTTGATCATTTTATTAAGGTTGTATTTACCAAATTTTTCCATTGTTAAGGTATATGTGTAATTAATAAATGCCTAGTGGAGTGAAATTTGGAAACTGCAAATATCTTGTTTTCCCAGCATTGTTTCTCCCAATAGTTTAGCATCCCTTGATGATGATTCTTCTGTGGTAGTTGTAAAATTAGCCCATTTATTTTTATTCTGTTTCAAATCATTTTTTCTTTCTGCGTGACTGAAATGGTGACTGTTTCATATTTGGGGAAGATATTGTGTAGACCTCATCATTTTTACTTTATTTTTGTTTTTGAACTTAGACTAATTAAAATGTATATTTTATATTCCAATTTGCATGTTACAGGTTTTATAATTTTTGTCTTTAATGGAAAAGTCTAAAACTGTATAAAGAATTCGGTTCAGTTTTTAAGGGCTTATGGTAGTAAAAACTGCATCAGAATTTCCTGGAAGGTTTGTATTTTCCATTCAGTAGGCCTGGGGTAGGGCCCGAAAATTTGCATTTCTAGTTTTCATATGCTGCTGCTGGTTGTGCAGCTTCAGGTTGAGTAGTACCATGGTGGCTTGTATAGACCAATCAAGCCAGCATTTTGCTCATGATAAATTGGGCTCTTTTCTGTTTGTTAGGTTTTTCTGGTAGATGTGAGAATAGTGTGGAAATAGTTGAAGTTTGTATTAGCTAATTTTTTTGTTTGTTTCAAGTTTCTGTTTAAATTCTAGTTAGTTTACATATAGGGTAATATTGGTTTCAGGAGGATGTTTGTATTAATTAATTTTTTTAAAAAGATTTTATTTATTTGCAAGAGAGAGAGCACAATTAGGGGGAGGGGCAGAGGGAGAAGCAGACTCCTCGCTGATCAGGGAGCCCGATGTGGGACTCAATCCAAGGACCCTGGGATCACGACATGAATCTAAGGCATACATTTAACGGACTGAGCCACCCAGGCGCCCTGTATTAGTTAATTTTGATAAATGTTGGAAAAATTATGGGAATTGGCTTCTATTGGCTATAATTGGCTACTGCTATCATTGAATAGGATCTCATTAACTTGGCTAATCCTGAATTGACCTTGTTGTAATGAAAATGGCTATAGGCTATTTAAAAACTTACTGTGGCATTTCTATTTGTTGAATTTTCTTTATTTCACTTAATGAGACACTGATCCCTTAGTTTTGACTGAATTAGATGTCTGTAGTGGTCTGTTTGGGCTTTCAGTTCTTAAGTGATCTCTGTATACATTTCAGCAATTTGGTTCTGTTAAATCTGTGTGATTAGTAAAGCAAGTGGAATATTCGTTATGTCATAGAGATATTTTTGCTTTTACAGAATTTGGTCAGTCAGCTCTCCTCCCTTGCTTCCCACATTAGAAATACTATAAACATCGAAGAGAAAAGGATGACCTTAATATTTGCTTCCCAGACTAAATCCCAGCTTTGAAGCAGTTATTTCCTTCTGAATAAAAAGTTTAATTTCACGCCCTGATTAGTGCTAGTACGTGCAGGTGGATATTTATTTTATGCAGCTAAACTGATCTGCTTTTGCAAATTACTTGCCAGTCAGCAGAACTATAATTTCTTATGAGTAGTTGGCAGTAAATTATAGTTCTCATTAGTTAGTTTTGTGTGTGTGTTTTTTTAAGTATGTATTTATGAAGTGATAGTGGGAATCAGTCACCATATTTTGGCCAGACTAGGATTTGACTAATAGCTTTTTTCAAGGGCTCAGGGATTGATGAATTTGGACTAACAGTTCCAATTAACTATGTAAAGCAGTAGGAAAGAGTGAGATCTTGTTTTCAGTTAATGCAAAAATCTACTCAGGACCTAAAAGGAGTGATGCTTGGTGGAAAAGATCAAAGAATAGATTATCTTTCTTACTGAGAAATGGAATATATTGTAGTTAAAATTTGAGTGTTTAGAGAGGCTTAAAAGTAAGGAGATAAACTGAAGATTTTGAATTAGGACATTATTGAACTGAATTTTTAATTGTTTAATTGAAGCCATGAAGTTTTAAATGTTTTAATTTTTATTTACTTTATGTTTTTTGAGTAAGCTCCACACCAAACATGGCGCTTGAGCTCACGATCCAGAGATGAAGAGCTGCGTGCTCTTCCCACTGGGCCAGCCAGGTGCCCCCAGACTTTTTTATTTTTATTTTAAAAATTTAATTTAGTTTTTATTTTTATTTATTTTAAAGTGAGACTGATTTTTATTGTACTTGGATTAAGACAAAAAGAGCAGTGAATTAGAAGGAGGCGAAGTTTTATTTCCTTAATAAGTGGGTTAGTTATTTGCCTTAACTAAAATGTCACCAAATTTGTGTGGGGTCATAGGCTTTAAGGATCTGGAGGTATCATCTAATTAAAGGTTTCATAACCTTTATTCATGGACCTCACAAAAAAGTCTTTTGTATGTCATGAGATACTCTCCCCAGATATGCACATGGCACATATATTCTATACACAATTTTAAAAGATTCAGGGATTGATGGATCCCGTTCCTGGATCCTCAATTAAGACCCCCTGATCGAGCCTTATTTTAATGTTATTACATAATATATTTTAATGAAAAACCTTTTTCAGTTGATAATTATTTCAATATAACTAGTTTTGACTGTTTTAATAAGAGTATGACTATCAGATCTGAGCTTTATCACAAAATGTCATTTTGAGAAGCTAATGAAATGTTGAATATGTTATTTGGTAGTGTTAGGAAAAATAGAAATGACTTGGCTTGTGGTTATCAAAAATCCTGCGGGGACGTCCTGTTCTTAATTTTCTCATTCCCCTAGCCACCCAGGCAAGCAGCCATAATTTATCCCTGTCTGTGGTGATGGAATTTTACTTGTCAGGGATATATGGAGAGACACACTTAAAGCCTTTGATTGCTAGCCTACTGATATTTCCAGGATATTTCTATTTTTATCAGTTTTATTAAAGAAATATAGTATGACCAAGCAAATCCCCAGCAAGGGCCATTTACCCCAGTGAGTGCACTTTATATCTAAAAGCATGTGGAATATACTTTTCTATCAAGGTCAATGTTAAACACTGTCAGCATGTTCAGTTATTTACATAGTATACTCCTGAGAGGACTGGAAGACATTTATCATTTTCTTTTTTTCTTCATTCTCTTAAGGTATCAACATTGGAAATGCTGTCCACCTTGTTAGCTCATTCAAGAAGCTGTGGTTCGTGATCATTTTAGATCACTTTGGGCAAAGACCTTGTTTGGATCATAAAGTATGGCTCCTTCCTTTTAAAAACTAGCAAACTGAGACTCAAAGAGGTCATGTGACTTGCCCCAAGTTAACAGTAGATGATAGCCTGGATTAGAGCCCTCATTTCCGTAATCCAAACCTAGTTGGTGCTCTTTTGACTTGTTTTGCTTGTTTGCATTTCTTCCACTGGATGTGCTTGTGATTGATAGGTAAATTGAAGGCTGTGCGTATGTGTGTGTGTCTTAGTGCTTCTTTGACTTAAAACCTTTTCTACAGTCATGAGCATAATCTCATATTTTCTACTAGAAGCTTTATAGTTTTGCCTTGTATATTTAGAACTTTAGTCTCTCTAGAATTGATTTTTGTGTTTGATGTGAGGAAGGGATTCCGTTTCATTTTTTTCCATGAGGATTTCCAAAGCCCCCCAGCATGATGTATTGGAAAAATTTATTTTCTGCACTGATCTGCAGTGCTCCCTCCATCATAATTCGTGTCCTTATATGCAGTGGTTTGTTTGTGGACTCATTATTCTGTTCTGTTGTTCTCTTTATTTATCCCTGTGTCAGTACCATAGAGCCTTATTCATGTAGCTTTATAATAAGCCATAATAATATGGTAGTTAAGTTTTCATTCCTTGCGTTTCTCCAAGAGAGTCTTGGCTGTTCGTGGTTTTTTAATACTTTCATAAATATTTTACAGATAACGTGTCAAAGTTTAGCCACAACAACATAAAGGCAAATAGTAATAAACACACTGGGATTTGAGTTAATTATTGATGGAAGCCAAAATATGGAGTTATTTTAAATATATTTATTTTTGGATCTGTGAAACATGCAATACAGTACAGAATTCAAAAAGTAGAAAGGAGAAAGAGAAAAAAAAGTAGAAAGGATATATAGCAAAAAATCTTTCTTAGCCATCTTCTTATCATTCACATTCCCTCCTCAGAGGCCACCGCTTTTTCTCATATCTTATTATTTTGCTAGATTTTATAAGTAGATAAGTAGTTTTTCTAGGACTCACCTAGAAGACACCTACAATGGGTTAAATACTAAATTTTGAGATCGTTTGGGTAGGGAAAATGGCTTTTTTTTTTTCCAATGTTAATGGCAATGGGATTTAATGAAAGAGCATTTTGTTTGTTGAGTTAGATCATTTAATAAGCATTTGACCCTTAGATAAATCTATATACTAGAGTTTCTTAGCCCTTAGTCCTGGGCCCTCCTCTGTTTCCTGTCACAGTTTCTTCCTGGGTGATTTCATTTGTTTCCTTGGCTTTCCACAGTTTCAGTTACCTGTGGTCAGTTTCTCCTTCTGACATATTGTCAGAAGGTCAGTAGTAGCCCAGCAGTACCTCAGAATACCTACATTACTCACCTCACTTCATCTCATCATATACCCATTTTGTCATCTTATTACATCATCACAAGAAGGGTGAGTACAGTACAAGAAGAGGTTTTTTTTTTTTTTTAAGATTTTATTTATTTGGCAGCGAGAAAGAGATCACAAGTAGGCAAAGAGGCAGGCAGAGAGAGAGAGGGAAGCAAGCTCCCCGCTGAGCAGAGAGCCTCATGAGGGATTTGATCCCAGCACTCTGAGGTCATGACCCCAGCCGAAGGCAGAGGCTCTACCCACTGACCCACCCAGGCGCCCCTAAGAAGATGTTTTGAAAGAGAGAACACAGTCGTACAACTATTATTATAGTGTATTGTTGTAATTGTTCTATTTTATTATTAGTTATTGTTAACCTCTTATGCCCAATTTATAAATGAAACTTCACCAAAGGTATGTATGTATAGGAGAAAGCTTAGTATAGATAGGGTTTCAAGCATGCACTGAAGGTCTTAGAATGTTTTCACCATTTCTAAGGGGGGACTACTATACCATCTGTGCTGATGACTCCTAGTGTGCCAGTTCTCACCAATTCATTTTTACACTGACCCCCTAGGTTTATATATTTAACTTACTATCCACTTGGATGTTGCATAGTGATTTCAAACTTAACATATAAAAAACAGAAATCTTGATTTTTTTTTTTTTTTTTTTTTGCTAGTCCATTTATCACCATTTACTCAGTTACTGAAGCCCCAAACTTGGGATCATCTTTCACTCTTCATTTTTCCTGTCTCTAATATCCAATCCCTCATTACATTTTATCTTTTTTACTTCCAAAATATATCCCCAAATCTTCTACTTTTCTCCACAACTACTACCATCAACTTACTATAGATTATTATTATTATTATTTTTTAAAAGATTTATTTATTTATTTGACAGAGAGAGAGCGAGATCACAAGTAGGCAGAGAGGCAGGCAGAGAGAGAGCAGGAAGGAGGCTCCCTGCTGAGCAGAGAGCCCGATGTGGGGCTCAATCCCAGGACCCTGAGATCATGACCTGAGCCGAAGGCAGAGGCTTTAACCCACTGAGCCACCCAGGCATCCCACTATAGATTATTATTGCCTTTTTTTTTTTTTTTTTACGATTTTATCTTTAAGCAATCCCTCTACCTAATATGGGGCTCACTCACAACGGCGAGATCAGGAATCGAATGCTCTACTGACTGAGCCAGCCAGGCACCCATGGCTTTTGATTTATAATACTTTTCTAACTATTATAATCATTAAGTCCCATTTCCAAAAGGAGTCATAGTGATCTTTCAGAAATCTAAATGTAAAACTTTTCTTTGTCTTTCCTTTGCACTTAGGCAGTGCATGGTAAGATTTTGACTTTCGTTCTGCCAGGCAGATCTGGTCCTTTCCTACCTACCTCTTTGACTATTCTGGTTACTCTGGCCTTTTCCCAAACATAAGGCTTAATAAATATTAACATATTCTCAGGATGCCTGGGTGGCTCATGCGGTTGAATGTCTCCCTTTAGCTCAGGTTATTATCCCAGGATTTTGGGATTGAGTCCTCCATCAGGCTTTCTACTCAGCAGAGGAATATGCTTCTCCCTCTCCCTCTGCTGTTCTTCCTGCTCGTGCTCTCTCTCGCTCAAATAAATAAAATCTTAAAGAAACTCCATGAGGGTAAAGTTTTATTTGTTTTGCTCTCCAGTATATCTCAGTGCATGGCACATGATAGGCAGCAAATAAACTTTTAAGAAATCATTTACTTTCCATATTTCTCATCTTGTAAAATGGGGGTATTGATAAATAGCCCATCCTACCTCATGAAAACTATTTATATTGTAAATATCTTAATATTATTGTTTCAGTTTTGATGTCCTATATGATAACTTTTGATAAATTAGCTTTCTTTTGCTTTTTTCAAAAGACATTAGAACACATTTGAGAAAGTAAAAATTTAAAAATCCTGTCACCCTACATGAACACTTTTTAAATTTCCATTTATTTATTTTTTAAAAAACACTCGTAACGATTAATATACTATCTAACACTTTTCTAATTTTAGAAAAGTGTCTCCTGTCCCTAGCAGCTTCCAAACATTTTTCAAGTGATCACATCAGGTAGAACACACTAATTTTATACTTTTGAAGTCATGTGGGTAATTCAAAGGTGTATTTTGATGCTTGTATGAAAAGAGATAAGTATAAACGGTTCTATATCATATTTAGAAATTTTACTCTTGGGGCGCCTGGGTGGCTCAGTGGGTTAAAGCCTCTGCCTTCGACTCAGGTCGTGATCTCAGGGTCCTGGGATTGAGCCCCGTATCGGGCTCTCTGCTCAGCAGGGAGCCTGCTTCCTGCTCTCTCTCTGCCTGCCTCTCTGCCTACTTGTGATCTCTCTCTGTCAAATAAATAAATAAAATCTTAAAAAAAAAAGAAATTTTACTCCTGATAGTTTTTTTTTTAAATTTATTTATTTGAGGCGGAGAGAGAGCGCGAGCGAGCAAGTGCAAGCAGGAGCACAAGAGCAGGGGAAGGGAGAAGCCTACTCCCACCCAGCAGGGAGCCTGCTGTGGGGCTAGATCCCAGCTCGCTGGGATCACAACCTCAGCTGAAGGCAGCCACCCAACCAACTGAGCCACCCAGGCACCCCTTGATTATTAAAGTTTTTATGAACATTTTGCCTAAAGAACTTTTCCTGAAACTAGTCTGTGTATAACCAGCATTTCTTGATATGGCATACAATCTGATTTATATTTTAAAACAACTTTTGGGGGCCCCTGGGTAGCTCAGTTGGTTAATCTCAGGGTCCTGAGATTTGAGCCCAGCATTGGCTCCCTGCTCAGTGGGAAATCTGCTTCTCCCTGTCTCTCTGCTGCTACCCCCTGCTTGTGCTCTCTCTCTCTCTCAAATAAATAAAATCTTTTAAAAAAAACCCCAAAACGTGTGAAGTTACTATTTATCCTATATGGCAAGTAGAGCTCCTGCCATGATTAAAATATTATAACACTTGAGTTAGGTTAAGTTTGGAAAATCATGTAATTTGAAGCCCTTGGAACATATTTTTGGATTAGAAGTATATTCAAGTGGGAGAACTACTTTTTTGAAATTTATTATTTTGGAATGTATAAAAAGACTACCCTTTGGAACTAGAGACTATCTAATCATTTGGAACATGTAGTCTTTGGAACTAGAGACCTAATTTACTAGCAAATGGAATTTATAATACTAAAACGTAGTACTGTCTACATATAGTTGTCCCTGAGTCCGTTGTTTTGACTAATACCAAATGGAAAATTGCCTTTCTTTCTCAGTATGATTTCAGCCCTCCTAGTTCGGGCATCACAAAGTACTCTTTCTTGTTCACCTAAGTTGGAGCTGATTCAGGGACACTATAAAAATGGCAAGATTGGCATGTGCCTTAATTTGCTAAATTCTTTTAAAAATAAATCCAAGTGATCTTAATTGTTCTTGCCACTAGAAGAAATGATAATTATGTGAGAATTGATAGTTATATGAGATAGAGGTGTTAGCTAACACTACAGTGACAATCATATTGCAATATAAAAATGTCTTATCAATATTTTAATACCTTAAACTTACACAATGTTATATGTCAATTATATCTCAATTAAAAATAATAAATCCAAGTAACTTGCTATCTAGAACAATGGCCTCCTAACCAGAAAATAATTTTGAGTACCCATCCTAAGTATTTTTTTTTTAAAGATTTTATTTATTTGTTTATTTGACAGGGAGAGAGAGAGAGACCACAAGTAGGCAGAGAGGCAGGCAGAGAGAGAGGGGGAAGCAGGCTCCCTGCTGAGCAGAGAGCCCGATGCGGGGCTCGATCCCAGGACCCTGAGATCATGACCTGAGCCGAAGGCAGAGGCTTTAACCCATTGAGCCACCCAGGCGCCCCCCATCCTAAGTATTTTTATTTGGTTTGTTAAGTTTCAAATTGCAAATTGTATGTGTACATTACTATCATTAGCTACTGTATCAAGGCACAGTATATACACTTATGACAGGGTATATACATTATATATACTTTATGAATATAAATTATGAATAGTGTATATACATGAATATAAATAATATACATAAATTCGTATTTTAGGTGGTTGCTTTGGTACTGTCTTTGGCTGATTATTTTCGTGTATGGCTAGTATAGTATTTTTACCTTGTAAAGTGACTAATGAAAGCCTTCTGCAAGTAATTAGAGAAGCATAACTTGACAGTTTATTTAAAATTAGATTATGATCTTAGATCTTGGGCACACTGCAGTTTTTTGCGGTATGCTAAAAGAGAATAAATGGGGATTGGGGGGCACTTTTGCCAACCCCTTTGTGTTATGGACTCCCAGTCTTCCTTTGGATTGCTTGATTCACAGTAACATTTGACCATCTAACATCAGATCAAATGAAGGAACCAGTGTCAATCTATATTATAAAGATCAGAAAACATTAATTTCTTTTTTAAACTAAATTAATTTGAATAAAAGTCTACTCTTCCCCGCCTGCATCCCAAAGGATCATCTTGTCTACCCCCTGGCATGTATACACCTCACTTTGGAAAACAGCTGGCCTAACACAACTGGCCTGATTGTGGCAGAATTGAGTTCTTTGTCTTTTCTCACATTCTCTTCAAATTTCATACATCAGTGAAAGGCATTTAAATGAGAAAACTGGTCCTTAGAACAAGCATCACCAGTGTAATGCAGACTTCTTACTCTGTATAGTATGTCCTTCTAAGACTAACTGTATGCCTAGGAATTTGTACTAGGTCTTCCTTCATTTCAAGGCTTTAGTTACTAAAGATTTTCTGGAATATGGACATTGTTTAGCTGGACAAAGGGAGGTATTTTCATCTTCAGTTCTATTTGGAAGAACTCATTGTATCTTGGAGCATGGGAGTACATATGGATCTCTTACATATATATGAAATTCTTATGTTTTTGTACTTTTTGCAGCAGGCAGCTGGCCTGGCTTGTGGATTCCACTTTGCTTCTAATAAGGGACACTAGATTATTCCTGAGATAAGAGCTTTTGTCTGTTTAAATTTAGACTCAGTTATCTAGTGTCAAAGGTGTAAAGCTAAAAGCAGATTGTTCTAACCTCC
The DNA here is from genome assembly GCA_028534135.1 of Potos flavus. Taxonomy (NCBI): domain Eukaryota; kingdom Metazoa; phylum Chordata; class Mammalia; order Carnivora; family Procyonidae; genus Potos; species Potos flavus. Next base: position 23,974,449 of record CM052894.1, on the reverse strand, counting down.
TCTCCACAAAACACATAGAGATCATAGACTTAGTTATGAGTAAAACAAAAGCAAACCACCTCTTACCTTAGGAGCAGAGAGGAGAAATAAGGAAGGCCCTAGTCCACCAGACAGAGTAAGGGTTAAAATTCTTACCACTCTTGACAGGGTATAACACATTTCTGAGAAGAGTGGTAGGGGCTTGTCCCTGTAGCCTGTAAGTCCCTATGGAGTACATGGCTAGACATGTCAGATCAGGGCAGGAATAGCAATTCTACCAGTGAGTTCCAGCAGGTGTAACAGCAGCAGCACAGATCTGCATGCATGTCAGCTCACAGCAGACTGCCCTGGAGATGAAGCCAGAGGCTTTCTTTTAAGGGATATTCTGGATGAGTCATAGCTTTTACCAAGAATGCCAGACCACACGTGCACAAATAATTCACTGATCCTGTCAGAATGCATCACAAAAATCCAGTTTTGAGACACATGATTCGAACAGAATTAGCACCTAAATTCACATTATTGCAGTGTAATAAAATTATATCATCTTGCTTACAGCCTATGACCTACTGGCTTCAGGTAATTTAGAAGTCATTGCAAGGAAGTGCTTCCTTAGGGGAGTGTAGGCTTCACAAAGGAGGATTTTCTTGAGGTTCCCTACCGATACAACAAAGTAAGGAAAGAAGAAAGCAGGGTTGGAGAGAGATGGGGTTTCTTATATGTTTTTAGCCCAGTTTGCTGGTTTAATTTTCATATGAGGGTCTAGCCAGTTCGCCTAGGATTGGCATCTGTTTTGTGCTAGCCTCTGTCCTTTTTTCAGCACCTTCTGTGCTGTTGCTACCCCTCTCTCAGCCTCTCCTGTAACCTCCCTATTGCTCCAGTGGCTTTATTTTCATTATCTTTGTCTTGGAGTTCCTCATTTTCTAATATGGAAAGGATTCTAATGGAAAAATCTTGAGCCAGTCATTTTTGCTCTTAGTCACTAAAAACCAAATTGTTAAATTGTTATTTCAGAGTTTGGATAATGAGTGGATTTTTTTTCTTTGAAAAATAAACTTAAGAAAATGATTGTCCCGTGAAAGACTAAGTTTTCTTTCGGTCTTCAGGTTTGGTTAAGTAAATCATATTTTTCAGAGCACTGCAAACTATAAAATTTATTAAATTATCTCAGCTGTGATTAACATTAAAATGTGTCTCGTTACATTAATATGTGAAAAATAGTTCTAGCCTGTAAAAATACCGTAATATAAATAATCTTTTATATGCCTATAGGGAACTAAAGGGGAATTTAATAACATTTGCATATTTTCTCCTTAAATAGTAATATTTCCATGTTTTGTTTGTAAGCAATAAACATGTATATATATTTATGGATATTTATGCCGTGGGAGAAATTTTTACTGTATCTTTGTCAGCTGATCAAAGGGCTCAAAGAGCTGAACTTAGTGATATAAGCTATTAAATTAAGATGACCTTTTGCATGTACAAAGTCCTGTTATAGCAGATACTGGTGCAACAAAGGGTTATAACAATTGAGTTTTTCAAAAACACACATTCATGTCCCAGCATGATGGTCCTAGTAATGGAGATGGTGGCTCAGTAGCCAAAGTACTTTTAAAATTTTATACTGTTGGTTTAGAATAATAAATGCTTTTCTTTGATCTTTGGCATGAATGTGAGTTTTTATAAATACTCAATTTATACACTAAAAGAATTTGAACTGTGTAAACTTCTGCAGGATTCTACTATCATGGAAAACCTTCGATAAAAGGTAAAGATTTTTAAGTGTAGTTTTCATAGTACAAAGTCTGCTACTCCAAGCTGTTGTATTCAGAACAAGTGATGTTGGATTACCACAGCAAAGTATGTGGTGTAGAACTATCTTCGTTCTTGATTGTTCTCCTTGGGACAGGTATTAATGGACACTTTCCCATAGCTCATAATCATGATGGTATTGCTGTTTTTTGTGGAAGTCCGTACAAAAACCAGTCACTACTAATGGCAGTCTTTAGATTTCAGCAGATACCAGGGTTTTTAATGTTGTTTGTTTTTGTATGATGGAAGTCCCTATCAAAATAACTCTTCCCTTAAAGGATTTTTAAATTGGGTATTATTTAAATAAAATTCTTATAAATTCTATTATTTACTTTCTTCATGGGGAAATCTAGTGTCCTTAAGATTACAATCCTAAAATAAAGTTGTCATATATTGGAGAAAAGGCAGAATAATTGTGTTGTTATGGCAACTCAAATGGGGAAAATGAAAACAGCACAGATAAGCTGCATCCTGTTGTCATAGCAACCATAGTTGTGAAAATGATTAAAGCTGGTCTAGAAAGGATGTATTGCAGCATTAGTCCATTGGAAGTAAATAGTGTAAGAAAAGACAGCGAGAATTGGTTTTGGACAAAAGTTAAATCCCTCTGGTGCCACAAGTTGCTAGTACCACTGCATGTAGACAGATACCTGTCCTTTCTAATCATATTTTGACTCTGTTTTATTGCCCTGGATCATAATGATGGTATGAAAGTAGATAAATGTAATAACTATATGAAAAGCTTGTGATTAAAGATTTTTTTGGTAGCAAATTTAGAAAGAAGTTGAAGTCAAAATTCTGTTACCGAAATGGCTTTGAACAGTAGAGTGTTTTCCTTTTCTATTTCCTTTCCCTCCATTTCTCACCCAATGCTTTATTTCCATTCTTTTTCCATAACCCTTTTGCATAACATTTTAGTCTTGTGTTGAACTGTAACATAAACATCTAATCTTGGCAGTTTGTAAAGCATCATGTGCAGCATTATGATTGTAGATGAACAGATGGTTTGAGGATAAATGATAAGCATCCTTTAGGTGTGGAGAAATTTATTTTAACTCTATCTTTCAAACTTTCTCTGTAATCAAAGCTTCTTAATTGTTATTTTAAATGCCATTATTTCTTTCCTAACTTCTAGTTGCCCACCATAGCAAAATATTTCATCCTGGTGGAGTGGAGACATATTAGGAATAAACCTGAGGAAAGCCGTGCTCTTTTGTTCAGCATCTGGCTACTTGCACAGGTTCTTGTGGTAATGGAATCGGCATCTCTGTATTAGAGTATCGATCTGCTGCTTGGTAGGTACTGTGTAAAAGAAGTATCTCAGTAACAATGTATTGAAGTGGCTTAAGAGCAGTTTATGTTACAAATGAGGTGGAGGAAGATGGAGTTCTGCAAGACCGGACACATGCTATAAATACCTGTAAAACTGAGGGGCTTATATAAAAACTGGGGTGTTGAAATTCCTATATTTTTGTCTACATTTAATTGCAAATCATCAAATACTACTGGAACCAGAGTACACTAATGCGATTACCCTTTGCCCTTTTGTAGAATTTTTATATTTAATGTTCTTATGTTGTGGCATGAACATAAGTCAGTTATGAGAGATAATATTGACTGACCATAAGTAATCTATTGACTATTTTCAGTCACAATCCAAATATTAATATTAATTTGCTTAAATATTAGTTTTCATAAATAAGCTCTTCACTTCAAGTGTTGTCCAGTTTTGCCTAACCAAGATCTGTTCCTTCCTATAGGCATGGGGAAGAAATCTCTTTTTATTTTATTTTATTTTATTTTGTTTTGTTTTATTTTATTTATTTCAAGATTTTATTTATTCATTAGAGAGAGAGAGAGACAGAGAGACAGAGAGAGCACAAGCAGGGGGAGAGGCAAAGGGGGTGGGAGAAGCAGACTTCCTGCTGAGCTGGGAGCCTCTGACATACAGGGCTCAATCCCAGGACCCTGAGATCATGACCTGAGCTGAAGGCAGATCCTTAACGGACTGAGCCACCCAGTTGCCCCAAGAAACCTCTTTTTAAAAAGCAGAAAAAGATGGCAGGAAAGAAGAGAGAGCTAGAGGGTTTTTTGTTTGTTTTGAAAGATTTGTAAAATACTCATCCCCTTCTGCTGTTACTTACTGGTCATATATGACTCATGTGATTTATATCAGACAGCTTCAGCTATTAAATGGTTCAGATACTCAGTAGACCCTTCAAAGACTCCATCAACAAGTTAACTAACATTTCTTGAAGGAGTTTGAAAATGAAAGTGGACCATAAGTGCCGGTATCCCATTGTGCCTAGATACTGTAGCACCACTGGGAGGTAACGCATGGATTTGAATCTCCCTTTCTCCTAACTTATCTTGGAACAGACATTTTTAAAGGTTACTTTGTAAATATGTAAAAATATTTTCCATTAAAATCTGGTGCACTGATTTTTAGATTGGTGTCTAAAAGTGGGCAGTACCATCAGGTTATGCATTTGAGATATACTAGTTTGCATCTTGGCTTGTGATAAATTGGATTGTAAGCTCAGGTACTTTATTTTCCTGGAAGAAAAAAATTATTAGGTATATTCATCACTCCCCATTTCAGAATTTCTTGTCACATTTCACTTGCTTCAGAAATATTCATTTTGGATCCTTCTAGTGAATATGTAATTCTTAATACTGATGTCCTGAGAGAAAGGAGAGGATTTTCTGATCTAACCTAAATAATAACCACACCATCAGAGAAAATGTCCTCATAACATATCAAGCAATCAAATAGCCAATAAACCTGTTCTTCTGCTAAATTCCATAAACTGGATGGGGAGGGTAGATAATGTTCATTTTTGTTACTTACCAGGGAACATGACACTTGATCTTTAATATGGTTATTTATTTTCACATATTGTAGCTGCCAATCAGCCAGCCATTTGCAAATAGTGGTGTAAACACTGCTGAAAACAAGTTTCTTCTCTGCTGGTCTGTGGTGCCTAGGAAGTCAGATGTAATATGGTTGCACTTATTTATGTAGGCATTTACTCTGTTTCTAATGAGCAAGTAATTTTCTTTTCTCTACTCCTACACAAAAGTTAAATTAAGGAGTACCCAAGAGGGCTGGGATACTTGGTTTGCAGTTGTTGAAATACTGTTGGATATCCGGGGACCCTTTTCATGAGCAGAGTTTCCCTCTCAGCTAAGAAGAAAGCTCCAGATAGTTCTCCTTTTGAACTCATTGTTACAGCAAACACGTCTGTAGAGAGGAGGATAATCTAGAAATGTGAGGGTTTGTCTCCTCTCCCCTGACCTCCCAATCAAAGGATTTTACTCTGTGGCTTCTTTTGCTCTTTTTGCCTGTGAAGTGAGGGATAAGAGCTCTGACTGCTCATAGGGCAGCCAGCCTGCCTTACTATGTGGATTGTTAACATGGCACCAGCCTCTGTTGAGTCATAGCAACTCCTGTGAGCAAATATGTAAATCCATACTGGAAAGGAAGTGGTTACAAATGCTTTTCTTCAAGATGGTAGACTGCTTCAACTTCTCTAATTACAACCAAGCTTTTTCTTTCCTTTTTTTCCCCCTTTCTTTTCCCTTCCCCTACTTTTCCTCCCTTCTATTCTTCCTTCTTTCTCTCTCTCAGAAGTACATAAAGCCTAATCCTTCCAGTGAGCACTGCAGTCATTTGAAATTTGTGTATAGGCCAACCCCACATCATCAAAAATTGTTGTTAACCCCATGATTCCTAGGCCTCAGCTGGTGGCCTCGTTACTTCAAATAATAATATTTGAATGCAATACATTCTAGGGCAAAAAAATAATTTGTGAACAGTCTCAAGAATTTATTACAATGAGATTTAACTTGAATTTAATTCAATGGAATTCCAGTACAACCAAATAATTTCTTTGTGGCATGATTTAAAAGGTCTTTAAGTACAGGTAAAGGAGATTGGATTTGTAAAACCTAATCTAAGGTAATTGCAGTTTTACTCTTACTGAGTAAATGAGCGCTACAAAAATAGAGGAATTCTCCTTACTTAGCATAAGGTGATTTTTAATAATGTAGCAAAGAAAATGTAAGTGAACATCCTTACTTTTTGTTCTGTTATGGGGAGAATAAAGATACCACCTGGCTGCATGCATAAATTTGTTTACTAAGTTGGTTGATTTCCTGTAGATAGGTATTAAAAATGACTTTTTCAGTACAGAAAACATGCGGCATCTAGGTATTATGGTACCCTGCTGCCTGCTAATGTTGAATATTTTATGTAATTTTTTGAAAAAACAAAATTGTTCTTGTTTTCAAGTTCAGTAGTCTCACAGTAAGATCAGCTAAAGACCAAATATTTAGAATTTGTTATATTGATACAAATGAGAGAAAAACAAAACACAAATATTTGGTAATTAAGAAAACGAGAATGTCAATGTTAGAAAAATTTGGTTATAGTCTTGTACTCTGGAGTTCTCTCAAGCCAGTGACTTTTAAGATCTTTTGTTTTGTTTACTGAAATAGACTAGTGACAGTGTTTTTATAGAAAGTTATGAAAAGAAGTCTATGTATTAATTTGCTTTGGGTCATTCTAGTCCCTCTGGTAAATTTATAATTAGGAAGGCCTTTTAAAGACAATGTTCTAGTCTCCCAGGTACACAGCTACTCCATATCTGGTAAATCTAAATTCATATGTGAGGAGGTTATGTTTTTTTAAAGCATATTATTTACACAATTCACTGGAATGGCTCCTTTGGAAGTAGGGTGACTCTCTTATGTAATTATGTACTTAGTAGCCCTGCGCTACACAGCAGTAGAAATTCAAGTAAGAATAATTTACTGCTTATGCATAGTTATTAGAATTTTAAAGCATTCGTTTGTTCAAAATTCTAGTTTATCAGTGTTATATTTGACTAATTGCATACTTAATAGATAATAATGAATAAAATTTATTTTAGAAAGCAGCCAAAATTCTAGTTATTAGAGTGTTATATTTGATTAATTGCATATTAATAAATAATAATGAATACAATTTATGTTAGAAAGCATCCAAGTTTGAATTTTAGCAGTTCTAAATAAGCATCAGGAGCTACTTTCTTACTTCCCCCTTTACCTTACTGTTTAGTATATGTGCTGCCGAAGCGAGCACTACCTTACTGTTTAAAGGGATTTTGAACCCTTTAGTCCAGATTTTGTGGTGGAAGTAATAATTCCTAAGAAAAATCTATATTAAAAAAAAAGAAATCCAGGCACCTGGGTGGCTGAGTTGGTTAAGCGACTGCCTTTGGCTCAGATCATGATCCTGGAGTCCCGGGATCGAATCCCACATCCCTCATTAGGCTCTCAACTCCACAGGGAGTCTGTTTCTCCCTCTGACCTTCTCCCCTCTCATGTTCTCTCTCACTCTCTCTCTCCCTCAAATAAATAAATAAAATCTTTTTTTTTTTTTAAAGATTGTATTTATTTATTTGACAGAGAGAGAGATCACAAGTAGGCAGAGAGGCAGGCAGAGGGAGAGGGGGAAGCAGGCTCCCCGCTGAGCAGAGAGCCCGACGCGGGGCTTGATCCCAGGACCCTGAGATCATGACCTGAGCCGAAGGCAGAGGCTTTAACCCACTGAGCCACCCAGGCGCCCCTAAATAAATAAAATCTTAAAAAAAAATCCATATTAGAAGTGTTGTACATGGATTTAAATCACAGAATTATGGAATTTTATTGCTGCAAAGTACTGTCAGAAATATTTTAATCTACTCCATTTTACCAGTGGAGAAGCTGAGGTGCATAGCAATTAAGCGAACTGCTCAAGAACTTAAAATTGGTTTGAGGATAAGTCTGCACCAGAACCTGATGTCTTATCTCCTGGGTTAGTGTCATATCTCCTCTCAGTTGTCATGATGATTCAACAGTTCAAGTCACCAGGGATTTCTTGAACACTTATGTGTACACCGATGGGCTAGGCATCCAGAGTATAAAAATAGTGTGCGTTTATATGGTCTAACAATAGTGTTATCAAACAAGTAATATTTTACATTTTAATTCTGATTTATTTAGTGTTTTCCAGTGTTTATAAATACTAACATGGTGGCTAAACCTTTAAATCTAATTATTCACTATATTATAATCTTCTTAAAGGCAGGACTGGTTTCGTTCTCATAAAATTCATCCAGTTTCATTTTGGAAGGCTTAAATTAAAAAAAAATGTTCAAGCGCTGATGTCATTGTTGGACTTAGTAGCATCCCATGGTCTCTACTCTGGGGATAATATTCATTTTAGAATCATATTTCTGTCTTCATCAAGTCCTTTGGTTTCACGTAACAGATTGTATCATTCCCCTCTTAAGCAAGAAGGGGCAGCTATTTTAGAGATAACTCAGGGAACTAAAGGGAAGATGTGCAGTCAGGTACCACAAAGACAGAGAGCCATGCATTAGAACACCTTTAGGAATCTGAGTAGCCACACTTGCATTCCTGGGGTAAATCCCATTTGGTCATGATATATAAACTTTTTATATGTTGCTGGATTTCTTTTGCGAGTATTTTGTGTAGGATTTTTACCTGTATGTTTATAAGGAGTATTAGTCTGTAATCTCCGTTCTGCTATTTGAGTTCATTCAGTGAGTTTTGGAATTTCAGTTATTTTCAGTTCCTAGATTTCCATTTGGTTCTGTGGTCTATCTATTATTTCTTTGCTGAGACCTTCTATCTTTATATTTCTTTTAAGAGTGTTTGCCCTTAATATTGGAATATTTTTATACTAGTTGGAAGTGTTTGTCTCTAAAGGTAATTCCAGCATTTGTGTCAGTTTAGAATTGGCATCTGTTGATGTAAATTGAGATTTTCCCTCTTTTATTTTGGTACCAAGTAATTTTTGGATTGTATCCTGGACATTTTTTAATATTATAAGACTCTGAATTTTGCTAAATCCTATTGAAAATGTAGATGGTTTTGTTTTTTCAGGCTCTCACGACCCAATTGAATTCAGCCTACAAGTTTAAACAGCTTTCTGTGGGTGTGTGATTTCAAAGTGTATTTTATTTTTAAAGTTTTTTTTTTTTTTTTTTTTATTGAGACAGAGAGAGAGAGAGAGAGCATGAGAGGGGAGAGGTCAGAGGGAGAAGCAGGCTCCCTGAGAAGCAGGGAGCCCGATGTGGGACTCGATCCTGGGACTCCAGGATCATGACCTGAGCCGGGCACCTGGGTGGCTCAGTTGGTTAAGCGACTGCCTTTGGCTCATGCTCATGACTAAGTTTAAATTTACCTTTTTTGTATTTGTTTCTGTTTGTCCCAACTATTCTTTTTACCTTTTGGTTTAAATTTTCCTGCCCTCTTTTGGATTAGTTTTTTGTTCTTGTTTTAATATTCCATTTTATCTCCTCTATTGGCTTACTAAATAAGTACCATTGTTTTGTTTTGTTCTAGTGGTCACTCTAGAGACTACAATCTGCATTTTAAAATACAGTTCACCCTTGAACAACAAGGCTATGGGAGCTGACACCCCTCCCTGCACAGTTGAAAATCCATGTATAATTTTGATTCGCCCAAAACTTTTCTAATAACCTACTATTGACTGGAAGGCTTACCGATGACATAAACATTAGATTAAGACATATTTTGCATATTATATATATTATATATTGTATTGTATATATTGTATTCTTTCAATAAAGTAAGCTAGAGAAAAGAAAATTTTATTAAGAAATTACAAGAGAGAAAATACACTTAATAGTACTGTATTGTATTTATCAAAAAAAAAAGTCTACATATAAGTTGACCCAAACAAGTCAAACCTGTGCTCAAGGATCAGCTTATTTATTGAGGTGAAATTTACATGACATAAAATTAACCACTTTAAAGTGAACAGTTTAGTGTCATTTAGTACACTTGAAGTGTTGGGAAATCACCACCTCTATCTAGTTCCAAAACATTTCTCTCATTCCAGGTAAAATTTCTTTGCCATCAAGCAGTTTTTCTCCATTCCCTCCTTTTAGGCCCTGGCAATTACCAATCTACATTCACCTATTCAGGATATTTCATGTATATAGAATCATATAATGGGATCTTTTATGTATGGCTTTTTTCACTTAGCAGAATATTTTTGAGGGTTGTCCATGTTGTAGCATGTATCAGTACTCCGTTCCTTTTTAGGGCTGAATAATATTCCATGGTATGAATATACCACAATTTTTGTTTTAAAGATTTTATTTACTTATTTTAAAGATTTTATTTTCTTAATATTAGAGAGTGTGAGCAAGCAGGGGTAGGCGCAGAGCGGGAGGGAACGAGAATCTGAAGCAGACTCTGCATGAGCAGGGAGCCCAACCTGGAGATCAGTCCCAGGACTGCGAGATGATGACCTGAGCTGAAACCAGGAGTTGGACGCTCAGTCAGCTGAGCCACCCGTGCGCCCCTATACTACAGTTTATCTCTTCATTTGTTGGTAAACATTTAGGCTGTTTCTACGTTTTGGCTGTTGTGAATAAGGTTGCTAAGAACACGTGTGCATATATTTATTTGACCACCTGTTTTCAGTTCTTTTGAGAATATACTCAGTAGTGGAGTTGCTAGAAGTGGTCCCATGGTAATTCTTGGTTTAACTTTTTGAGGACTTGCCAAGCTGTTTTCTATAGTGGCTGACTTTTTTATACCCCCCCTAGCAATGAGGGTTCCAGCTTCTCTACATCCTCACCACAGCTTGTTATTTTCTATGTTTGTATGGTTTTTGTTTTTGTTTTGTTTTGTTTTGTTTTTTCATTATTGTGGCTTCAGAAGCTTTTGAGGCTGCATAGAACTTTGATGATAAAACTTCCAGTCCAGCTTCATCTTCTGGCATGAGTCTCTTCCGAAGTATCTGGCTGGCTCTGGTGTTTTTGTTTTTGTTTTGTTTTTTTATTGCCATCTTAGTGGGTATGAAGTGCACCTCATGTAATTTTGGTTTTCATTTCCGTAATGACGAATGATGTTGAGCACCCCCTTTTATGTGCTGGTTGTCCATTTATGTATCTTTGGAGAAATATCTATTCAAGTCATTGTCCATTTTTGAATTGGGTTGTCTTTTTTTTTTTTTTTTAGATTTATTTATTTATTTGAGAGAGAAAGAGAGAGTGGTGGGGAGAGGGCAAAGGAAAAGGGAGAGAATCTCCAGCAGACTCTGTGCCAAGCACAGAGCCTGATGTGGGGCTCAATCTTAAGACCCCGAGATCATGACCTAAGCTGAAATCAAGAGTCAGACGCTTAAGCAACTGAGTCACCCAGGCACCCTGAATTAGATTGTCTTTTGATATTGAGTTGTAAAAGTTCTTTATGTATTTTTGATACTAGATCCTTAACCAGATATATGATTTGCAAAACAATATTTATCTTTAATTTACTACACACTCTCTTGAAATAATATTTTATGTCTCATATATTTATATTTTCTCCTCCTATTCTTATGTTATTTCATGTTTTGTTTCCAAATATATTATGAATATCATAATGCATTATTATTTAAGTTGTTTATTTTTAAAATAAATTTTAAAATGAGAAGGATTTTAAAAATATTTACTCACAAAAAAGTAAAACATTTACTCACATATTTAATATTTCTGGCACTTTTCATATATTTAAAACAATTTTTTTAAAGATTTTATTTAAATATTTGAGAGAGAGAGAGCACGCACACACATGTAAGTTGGGTGTGGGAGGCAGAGGGAGAGGGAGAAGCAAACTCCCTATTGAGCAGGGAGCCGGATGTGGGGCTTGATCCCAGGACTCTGAGATCATGACCTGCGCTGAAGGCAGACACTTAACTGACTGAGCCACCCAGTCACCCCCATATATATAATTTTAATTGAAGTATAATTAACATACACTTATTTTCAGTTGTACAATATAATGATTCAAAATTCTATACATTTCTCTGCACTCATCAAGATAAGTGTACTTTTTTTTTTAAAGATTTTATTTATTTATTTGATAGAGAGGGGAGAGATCACAAGTAGGCAGAGAGGCAGAGAGAGAGAGAGGAGGAAGCAGGCTCCCCGCTGAGCAGAGAGCCCGATGCGGGGCCCGATCCCAGGACCCTGGGATCATGACCCGAGCCGAAGGCAGAGGCTTTAACCCACTGAGCCACCCAGGCGCCCTGATAAGTGTACTCTTAATTCCCTTTATCTGTTTCACCTATTCTCCTACCCATCTCCACTCTGGCAGCTACCAGTTCGTTCCCTGTATTTAAGAGTCAGTCTGCTTTTTTGTTTGTCTCCTTTTTTTTTGGTTTATTAATTTACTTTGTTTCTTTAATTCCACATATGAGTGATATCTTATGGTATTTGTCTTTCTCTGACTTGTTTCTTTTTTTGTTTGTTTTTTTTTTGACTTGTTTCACTTAACGTCATACTGTCTAGGTCCATTCACGCTTTACAAATTGCAAGATTTTCTTCTTTCTTATGGCTATGTAATATTCCATTGTATATATATACTGCATCTTTTTTATCCGTTCATCTGTTGATGGACACTTGGGTATCTTGGCTATTGTATATAATGCTGCAGTAAACATAGGGGTGTATATATCTTTTTGAATTAATGTTTTTGTTTTCTTTGGGTAAATACCCAGTAGTGGAATTACTGGATCATATGGTAATTCTTTTTTAAATTTTTTGAAGAACATCTATACTGTTTTCCACAGTGGCTACACCAATTTGCATTCCCACCAACAGTGCATGAGGGTTCCTTTTCCTCCACATCCTCACCAATAGATTGTATCTTATATCCTTTTCCAAATATATTTTATGCTTCCTTGCCCGCCACAACTCCCCCAATTATTTATTTATTTACTCATTAGAGAGAGAGAGAGAGCAAGCATATGAGCAGGGGGAGCGGCAGAGGGGGAGAAAGAAGTGCACTCCCTGCTGAGCATGGAGTCCAGTCTGGAGCTCGATCCCAGGATTCCAAGATCATGACCCAAGCCAAAGGCAGATGTTTAACTGACTAAGCCATCCAGGTGCCCCTCTCCCAATTTTGTTTATGGGACATCAATTATACATATGTTGGATTGCTTGATTATTTCTCACAGGTCATTGAGATGCTCAGTTTTTTTCCTCTTAGTGCTTTATTTGGCATATTGTTATTTCTTCGAGTTCACTAATCTTTTCTTCTATAGCTGTTAATCCCATCTCATGAAATTTCATTTTAGACATTGTGGGTTTTTTTCCTGGAAGGTATATTTCATTCTCCTTTTTTTTTTTTTTTTTTTAAAGATTTTAGTTATTTAGGGGTGCCTGGGTGGCTCAGTGGGTTAAGCCTCTGCCTTTGACTCAAGTCATGATCTCATGGTCCTGGGATCGAGCCCCGCATCAGACTCTGCTCAGCAGGGAGCCTGCTTCCCCACTCTCTCTGCCTGCCTCGCTGCCTACTTGTGATTTCTCTCTCTCTCTCTCTCTCTCTGTCAAATAAATAAAAAATCTTTAAAAAAAAAGATTTTCAGTTATTTATTTGAGAGAGAGAGAGAGAGCACAAGTGGGGGAGTGGCAGGCAGAGGGAGAAGCCAAGCAAGGAGCCCAATGAGCTTTATATAAAATAAATGAAGTATGGATTGTAGGAGTTTTTGAGCTTATAGTTTCCTCATGTAGGAAGCCTCGTAGAGTTTTACCTCATGTAAATAGGACTTAGTGTTCAGAAATAGACTTAATGTTCAGATACCTGAAGCTTTTTTGTGCATAATCCATTCTTTAGTACTCTGCCTCACCAATTTTTATCTCTTTGGCCTCCCCACATTCTGTTCTCTGTTTCCTCAATAAGTAGTCCTATTTTGCTCTGCTTGGATTCCCCCTTTCTTGTGTCATAGACTGGAAAATGCCTTGAGGTGTAAGATTTAGGACACTTATGAGGGTCACTTCATTTATTTCCTGTTTTTCAGGGATTACAGTCTGGCACTGCTCATTGTCCCATGTCTTCAAATATATGTTTCACATATTTTGTCCAGTTTTCTCGTCCATGATGGGAGGCCAAATTTGATATTAGCTACTCCCTTATGGTAGAAGCTGAAATCTAATATACTTTTATGAAGAGTTCTTATTTGATTTAAATTTAATGTACTGGAAGTCCTCACTCTACATTAATCTGATATGCACAAATTTCAATTACTACAGTTAAATAACACCAGTCCCCCAAAACATGGTTTAAATTTCAGTTTTCAGTATATTAACTGTAATTTTTGTAAAGTACAAACTTCATTGCTGGCTCTCCAGTGTGCATATCACTGTGCGTAAAACAGATGCACATCATGATCAGTCACTTCTTCCAAAGTCTGTTGGTAATTAGTCACTGCACATCTGTTATTAAGTTTATGCACAGACAATGTGAAATGTAGTTGTGTTGTCTCCTCTCCCAGTGTTAAATCCATGAGATATTTTACAAAAATGGATAATCAAAGAGGCAATTGGCCAATAAGATGAAACAAAGTAACAAAAAGTCATAATTTTAATTGAAATTTGAGTTTAAGGAATATGGAATCATAGAATAAATAGCTGACCATGGAAATGTTGATACTGACACCATCTTATGGACTCCAGATATGCAGCCAAAGGAACTTAGTGAAGGTGAACTTACTAACCTAAATGAGGAGAGTGGTGTGACAAAAAAGATGAAACCGTCCCAGAGGAAAAACTTCACATTAAATACAAAAAGTTTTTACATTAAGAAATCTCTCAGCGATATTTCGCATCATTGAAAGTGCAAAGGATAAAGCTAATCAAAACCAGAGTGACAGTTTGCCAAGGCATAGAAAGGCATTTGCTTTGCATGTATGTAGAGAGTTTTAACTCTGTGGCTTGATGATTTTCATCAGGTTTTGAAAATTGTTAGTATCTTGTTAAGGGTTGCTTTTGCCCTATTTTATTTTTTTCTTCTGGGAGTCCAAATATACATATGTTTACTTCTCAGTGTGTAACTTACATGTCTTATAGTCTTTTCGATATTTTTCTCACCTTATCTCTTTCAATCCAGTGATTTTCTGCTGACTTACCTTGTTTTTTTTAAAGATTTTATTTATTTATTTGACAGAGAGAGGGAGGTCGCAAGTAGGCAGAGAGGCAGGCAGAGAGAGAGGGAAGCAGGCTCCCCGCTGAGCAGAGAGCCCGAGCAGAGAGCCCGATGCCGGGGCTTGATCCCAGGACCCTGAGATCATGACCTGAGCGGAAGGGAGAGGCTATAACCCACTGAGCCACCCAGGCGCCCTGCTGACTTACCTTTTGTTCACTAATTTTCACTTGCTTTGTTTCTAACCTGCTTTTAAACCAATCTAAGGAATTCTTGAATTCAGCTCTTGTATTTTTAAGATTAATTTCCATGTTATATATTTTTTGTTATAGATTTCAGTTTTCTGATGAAACTCATCATTTTTTTATCTCGAATATCTTTTTTGAGAGAGAGTGTGTGAGTTGGGGGATAGGGGCAGGCGGAGAGAGAGAATCTTAAGCAGGCTCTACACCCAGTGCAGAGCTTGACACAGGGCTCAATCTCCTGACCCTGAGATCAATACCTCAGCTGAAATCAAGAGTCAGATGCTTAACCAAATGAGTCACCCAGGCACACCTCATCCTAAATATCTTAAATGTGGTTATTTTAAAGCCTGTGTTTAGGGATTCCAATACTTACCACTTGGTGGGGGGGGGGGGCTTTAAAAAAGTTGTGTTAAAATGTACACAATGTAAAATTTATCATCTTAATAATTTTTTTTTGCCCCCATATCATCTTAATAATTTTTAAGTGTACAGTTCAGTAGTTTTACATTCACATTGTTGTGCGACCAGTCTCCAGAACTTTTTCATCTTGTAAAACTCTAGACCCATAAACAACAAGTACCCAATCCTCTCTCCCTTCCAGCCACTGGCAAACAGCGTTCTTTCTAAATTTGGCTTCTCTTGGTACCTCATATGAGTGGAAACATAAAGTATTTTCCTTTTTCTGACTGGCTTATTTCACTTAACATAGCATTCTTATGGTTCATCCATATTGTAGAACACGTCAGATTTTCCTTTTTAAGGTTGAAAACTATTGCAATATATGTGTATGCCACATTGTATTTATTCATTCATCTGTTGGTAGATACTTGGGTTATTTCCACCTTTTGGCTATTTGGGTCTGTTTTTACTGTTTTATTTCTGGGGTTTTTGGGGGAGCGACATTTGATCCCTTTTCTTTGAATTCTTGGTAATTTGTATTGAATGCCACTCCCCCCACTAGCACGCACATGTACGCATGCTCTCTCTCTGAAATAGGTAAATCTTTAAAAGAGAGAGAGAGAGAGAGAAAGTACAGTGTTCCTACGAAACCTTTCAAAATCCAAAATGTCAAAAACCAAGGAAAGAATTGCCATTAATTTATAAGAGAACATTCTGTAGTGTTCCCAGACCCCAAAAATAACCTCTCTTACGATTTTCTGATACCTTAGGACACATCTTGCTAATGGACACACAAAATAAGCAGGGGTAAAGCACAGATGTT
>CM052894.1:23934091-23957698 GCA_028534135.1 Potos flavus | reverse complement strand
AACATCTGTGCTTTACCCCTGCTTATTTTGTGTGTCCATTAGCAAGATGTGTCCTAAGGTATCAGAAAATCGTAAGAGAGGTTATTTTTGGGGTCTGGGAACACTACAGAATGTTCTCTTATAAATTAATGGCAATTCTTTCCTTGGTTTTTGACATTTTGGATTTTGAAAGGTTTCGTAGGAACACTGTACTTTCTCTTTCTCTTTTTTAAAGATTTACCTATTTCAGAGAGAGAGCATGCGTACATGTGTGTGCTAGTGGCAGGAGTGGCAGCAAGAGAGAATCTTCAGGCAGACTCCCTGCTGAGTGGGGAGCTTGACATAGGGCTCCCCACGACCCATGAGATCATGACCTGAGCTGAAACCAAGAGTTAGATGCTTAACCGACTGAACCATCCAGGCACCCCAGGATCACTCTACTTTTGGATGGCAAGGGAAACCTGTATGTGGGTACACTTATACATATATCATTTACCTAGAGATTTCTCTATGTATTGTAAGCTTTGAGCTCACAGTAATATCTTCAATTGTAGTTGAGTAGCATAGCATTCATTCTGTTTTTCTTTCTTTCTGTATTTGTAACTCTTTTTTGATTAGGAGAAATCTTGCTCTTATTATCCTCAGTATTTGATCTATCCCCTTATTTGATCCATCCTCCTATATAACTCATCCCCTATTGCTGGTAGAGGGCTCTTCATTCCCCACGCCATACTCTATGTGGATACTTTCCTTACCCCCTTGGTTTCCTACTGTTTGCACTGGGCTCCTCTCCCACTGGGTCTAAAACACTGTTTTGGGCCATTGCCCCTCCACCCTGTTTATCCCACTGGGTCTGAAACTCAGTGGTGGGCCAGTATCCATCCTTTCACTCTCAGTGAATGTCTTCTGCTCAGTTTGGGAACGCTAGCTGCCCTACCCCCCTGCACTGCCCTGCCTGATCACATTCGTCATCCTACTGCCCACTGCCATTCTGGTCCTCCATGTGGAAGCCTTCCTCATTCCACTGGAGCCGTAGTACCCTATGCCAGGTCACCCTCTTGTGCAGATTTTTTCCCTCTTATCCAGTTTGGGCTCTAAAACTCTATCCCATCCCTCTTCCCCCTCAAGGACACCTTTCTTATAACCTCTTGGACTCTAAAAGCCTGTATTGGGCCACTGCAACCACTTCTACCACTCAGCTTGATGCCTAGTTAGCTTTTACTCACTTAATGGTTGTTGAATTGAATTTTTCAAGTAGAAAAGGAGACAAGGGAAGTGGAATCAAATTTTATTAAAAAAAAAAAAACTCACTAGTATTTTTACAGCAAATGCTTTTAACCTAGCACATTACAACTTATACAGAAATCAGTGATTCCCATATCTGTATAATCTTTATAGGTTTATATCCAAGCTTTCATGCCAGATTTTTACTAACATACCAGAGGTGTATTGTCATGTTAATGATTTCTGAGCTTACCTAGCTCACTTTCCTTCTGCTGTGTCTCACCAGCTACCACCATCCTTCCAGTCATTCAAGTTTGAAAACTCAGTTATTTCTGACTCATCCTCTTCTTTCCTTATAGTTAGTTGTTAAGTCCTATTAAGTCCTTTTTAAGTGCCATTTTTAAAAAAGATTTTATTTATTTATTTGACAGAGAGAGATACAGTGAGAGAGGGAACACAAGCAGAGGCAGAGGGAGAAGGAGAAACAGGATCCCCACAGAACAGGAAGCCTGATGCGGGGCTCAATCCCAGGACCCTGGGATCATGACCTGAGCCGAAGGGAGACACTTAAGGACTGAGCCACCCAGGCGCCCTTTAAGTGCCATTTTTATGGGCACTGTCCTAGGTACTCAGAATATCTAGTTTTGAATCCCATTTTTACTGCTTGTTAGATGCCTATCAACTTTTGTTAATTTATTTAACCGCTTTGGATCTTATTTACCTTGCTAGATTGTTTTGCAGGTGAGTAAGATAATTGTGAAAAGAGCTTTATCCAATACTGTTCTAATAAGACCTTCTAGTCTGGTAAGATTGGTCTTAGTAAAGTACCCATTATTATTTTATCAGTATTCTTACCTATTCCATAAGTAAAAATTGCTTCCTTCTTTTTGGTATGTAGCTCTCTGTGATCTCTCATCATTAAGCTCACTGTTATTGAATATCTACTATGACCAGATACTGGAGATAAAAAAAAAAAAAGTAAGATATGACTCATATCTCTGAGGAATACAGTCTGGTAGAAGAGACAGATATGTAATTAATTTACATACAGTAACAAGTGCTACAATAAAATTAAAGCCTGTGTCTGAACTTTTCTAAATTTTAATTAAACTTATACGGCAGCTATTGTCAAATACAATTTAGTATGTTCTTGTATTTTCCTTGCAGTTACTGTTTGTGTTGGTTAATTGAGAGCAGGTCTTTCTAGTGGTAAGTCTTAGGGCTTAGGGGAGACAAACTCATTGGGGTCTTCTGTTATTACCATGTAGTCACTGTAACTCTTCTGAACTTGAGTTTACGCTGCTGTTAAAGTGAAAATATTAATAACTCTTTGATAGGGTTTATAATCATTAAATGAAATAAGATATTTAAAGGATCTAGCACAGTTTATGCCTGACAAATTTTGGTTCTCCTTTCCTTGTAACTCCATGTGTATCCATTCTGGTAAAGAACAATAAGTATTTGATTCTATGGTCTGCAGTTCATAATGGCTTCCCAGAATATTTTGAAATACAAATGACATTCATGGAAGCCTTAGTAATGGCATCACTTTACATTTTTTTTTCTTTTGCACTCTTATATCAATTTTACCACAACCTTGTGCAATAAGGCTGGGCAGACGTGACTATCCTATGTGACCAGGTGGAAGTTTCATTTTTGAAGTGATTGAACTAAATTGGGATTCTTAAGAGGCAATCATTGAATTTGTATAGGTAGAGTCTGAATATATTACATGAACTGAATACTGTAGTTCTCTTGGACTGACTTTTTAGTTGATAGAGTAGTGAAAAGGGAATTCCATGGCTTAAGGATACACAAACTCTCAATGCAGCAATCTTTTTATTGTTGATTATTATAGCTTCTATTACTCGTAGAAGTTGACCAACAGGGACCTGAGTTTAGGAGATTTTGTCATTCAGCTTTCATGTAGTAAATGCTGAGGCCAGCCGTTTGCCTGCAGGGCCCTCTATCACTGAAGAGGAACTGTGACTTTTCTCCAGGCAGCCAAGTAGGGGGAGGAGCCAAGGTTTTCACTGTTCTCTGTGAAAATGAATTTTTGCTGTTGGACCTGAAGGGCACTAGATAGTATATTCTTCTTGAAGCACTGGAGGCCCTTTGTTGCAACATTTCAATCTCTTTCTGATTCTTCCACCTAGTAGAAAACATGTTCGAGCATTTTTAAAAAATGCTGTGTCTGCGCTTCTCAAAAGCTAATGAACTTACTGAATTGGCTAACAAACTTTAATTGTAAAAAATTATTATAGTCTTCAACTTTCTTTGATTTTGCAAAGTAGAGTTAGATGGAGTGAGGTCAAGTGGGGAATGAGTTGAGAAGACAGATATGTGCTGTGTAGATAGATTGAAGGCACATGTGTGATCCAAACTTTGTTGTAGCTTTTGAGATTGTGTAGGAGAAACATTTACGGAATAGGTTATTCACAAGTCCTTTAACAGTTAATAGAAGTTAAGTATTTAAATGTGAGAATATAGTTGCTAGATTGCAGTTTAGCTTAGAACCTGCTTTTTTTTTAATTAAAAAATTTTTAAATGTAGAGAGAAAACCTTAGAAATTTAAATATTTTCTAGCCTAAACTCTAAGTAGAAAACTATTTGTGCTTCTCAGGTTTTTAAAGGTAAGTTTTAAAGGGGATTATATATTAAACATGGGAGGACAGAAAAAGTCTTAGATCTTTGTCAGAAATTGACGAATCAGGATGACCCTGAAATATATAAAATATATAAGAATAGTAACCAAAATGATACTCTTTTCCACCCTGTTACTTCTTGCCCAGATTTCTTTTGATTTCCCCCTTCCTTTAGGATGCTCTTAAATGTGTAGAAGGGAAAGAGGTAGAGTAGAAGTTATAGCCTGTTTCATTAATTTTGTGATTATTTTTTTCTCAATGTTTTTTTTTTTTTCCCCTCAATGTTTTTAAGTGGCATTTACTAGTATGGGTGAGATTAATTGTTACAATACAAACCAATTTGAAAATTGGTTTTTAAATTGAGCTATAATATATAAAATCTTATAATAATGTGCCGATCTGACTATGCAAGTGCACTTTTCATACCCACACCAATTGTCTTGTAATAATCGAAAATGCATCCTCTGTGTGGTGTTTGCAAGTTAATGCTATTTTGGAAATCATACCAGTATATCTAGTGGCTTTCCTGGGTGTTTGTGGCTCATTATTGATTATAATTTTATTTTGAAATTTTAGTTTAAGGGGATGGGGTAAGTCCTTTCAAATTCTTAGGGTTTTTGGTGGAGGATAGGAATGAATGAGTAAAGAAGAGATTAAAATGACTAATAGTAAAGAAAGTCATAATAATCAAGGACATACTACAGCAATAACACAGGATCTAATATAGAATGAAGGAGATGAAACATTGCAAAGAGGAATTCCCTAAAAACTTAGCAAAGGGTGTTCACAAATACAAACAAATATGCATGTTTAATAAAAAGGAAGTGATCATGCAGGTGGCTTCAGTATGGCTAAAGTGCATGAGCCATCTTCCTCTTCTGAAGGGAAGGGGAGAAATGAAGCTGTCTTCCAGTGCCTGCTGCTTTTTCTTTCTACCATTCCCTTTTTCTCTTCTGTATTTTCATTCTCTCTTTTTATTTATTTTCACTTCTTCTTAATCTCCTACTTTTTGAAATTCAGTCCCACCTTCAGAATGAATTTTCTTCTGCCTGACATCTGCAGAACTTTAACCAACTGCTTAATAATATGCAGTGTCTCTCATTAACCATGAGAGAAACAAGTTGTTGTTGTTTTTTACATTAATGATTTTAAAAATAGAAGAATTTAAGTTTGAGAGAATGTCACTAGAATGGATTTTTATCTCTTGTTCATTTTTCTACCCCTCATGCCTAGAACAGTACAGGGAAAATGCTCAATAAATACTTGTTGAATGAATGACTAAAAACATTAGACTTAGACATTTTTAACATCATTTACTTATAAAAATTATTTTAGCAAAGAACTTGATGATTCCAGTTACAGCAATAACAGGAAAACAGTGATTCTTAAGGAAAAACTTTTTTGTCCTGCTCTCCCTTATTCTCTTTTTCCTGTTGCCTTCTGACAACATGAGAGTCTCTCCTCCTGAGAACTACTGGATAAGACTGAAATTAGTATAAAGAGTTCTAAGAAGAGTTGAAGTAAATGAGAGATGTACATTGGCAGAGTGAAAGGGAGAAGGAAATTACAAGTTCACAGGATGGGACTAAGATGGGTATTTGAAAAAGACATCAAGTTAGTTATTAGCTAGAGCACTAGGGCCAATTGGGAGGACAGAGAAGGTGAGTTAATGTAGAGAGTTGGGAAAGATCAGATCAATAGAATGCTTGGATTTCATACAATAGTTACAGGGAGCCATTATGAATTATTGGTGAGAGTGACATGATGGTAAGGTGAACACAATTATTCTATTTAGCTGGTGTTCATAAAATGGATTATAGCTTGAGGGGAAGAAATACTGGAAACAGTGAACAGAGTTAGGAGATTGTTGTGTTAGGTCAAAGTAGTGTAGCTGTTGTGGTTGGTGTGTTATCCAGTGATGTGTTTAGCAAATACCCTTCTTTGAAGTCTAATGTCTCTACATTATGACCTAGGGATGGATGGTGGCAGAAAGAAGAGTTCTACAAGAAGCAATAGACCAGCATTCCAGTTCCTACTTCTCTACATTCTAAATTCCTGATCATGGATAAAAACTTCGATTTTTCTTGGGCATTAGTCAACATTAACTATAAAACGAGGAAGTAATGACCTCAAAGCAGGATCTAGACCTGATCAATTTTTTGGAGTCCTTTGTGGAGACTATTCTTATATCAGTTTTAGAGAGTGTGACCAATGAATGCCATGTTTTGTTTCCTAATAGTAATTTCTGTACCTAGAATATTTTAAGAATAAAAAAGTCCCATGATATTTAATATTTTAAGACTTAAAATTTCAAGTTTAATATTATGTGTATTGACCGCTATATTTTAAAATAATGTATTACTGTTTTTATATATGCTATGGTCAGATATTTAATTTTTTTAGTACTATTAGATTGTTGATGGACCAAACCTCAGCCTGGGATACATTTAGAGAAACTTGAAGAATGTAAAAGTTCTTCTAAAAGATAGTGTTTTATAAGACTATAGGAGCAAAACACCAGTACTGTTTAATTAGTGTTACTAGAAATCATTTTTACCCTTTTTTGCTACTGAATACATTATATATGTATTTACACTCACCCATTCCTTTTTATTTAGAAGATTTTAATACCAGCAACTTTTTTGGTTCTCTTTTTTTCTTTCTCTTTTTCTGTCCTTGTCTCTCTCTCCTTCTTTGTTGTTCTTTTCCCTTCTGTTTGGGTTGTCCTACCGCCCCCCCCCCCCCCCAATCCATCTGGAAAGATGGAAGAGGCAGCTGCTATGGTAACTATGCATTTTGGTTAATGAATAGCAGACTAACAAGATACATAAAACATATGCAAACTGTGCAGAGTTGGCTGCTGTCAAAGCCGTGGGGGTATAATACTTTCTCTTTCCCTTCTCCCCACTTTCTAAAAAAAACTCCCAACTTTCCTGTTGTATTTTTTTTTTAATTTACCATTCCTAATAATGAAATTATCATGAAGTGTTCTTTTTCTGTTTAGTCTGTACAGTGTTTCACCCTGTGGTGAATTTATGGGA
Source organism: Potos flavus (assembly GCA_028534135.1). Taxonomy (NCBI): domain Eukaryota; kingdom Metazoa; phylum Chordata; class Mammalia; order Carnivora; family Procyonidae; genus Potos; species Potos flavus. The sequence continues at coordinate 23,950,809 of CM052894.1, read as the reverse complement.
GATGAGTTGAGGTGCACAGAGGAAAAGAATTGATTAGTTGGATTAAGAAGTAGGTTTCCTTTAGACTCATACATAAAAGAACAGAGACAAAAATTTTTACTGTTTGTTTTTTTTTGACCTATAACCTCCTTTCCCCTTGCCTTTTGGCCACTAGTGCCCCTTTCAAGATTCTCTCCGGGGTTAGAAATAGTAAGTGGTATGTTTCTTGAATATGTTTCTATCATAAAGGCCAGCTGCAACTGGAATATTGCATTCAGCCAAGCCTTGAAAATTCCTGTAATCTGTGCCATCCTGTCTCATACTGTCCCATCTCATAGTTGTCCTCTCTCTGCAGTGCTCTATGCCCAGGTCTCTGTGGCTGGGCTGCTCCAGCCTGGCGGACAGCATGCCTTCGCTGCGATGCCTGTATAACCCAGGGACTGGCGCACTCACAGCTTTCCAGGTACTTTCTCTGTCTCTGTGGGTTATTTGTGGGCATTAGTGTATGTGTCTAATTCATTAGTGTGTCCTCCTTCTTTCCTATGCTTTACTTATGTTCACTTTCTCTCCTTCATATTAGTTGTATTTCACATGACTCAGTACTCCTTTAATGATTCATTTTTAATGTAGACCCAGACTGATCCACTCTTCAGACATTTTTATTACTGTGATTGGTTTGCCAGAATTGATATAGCACAACTTGACTGTTGGTTTTCATATCTAATACAAGTATGATAGTGAATTTTAAAGCAATTTCAACCAATAGCATTTATTATGTAACGTTTGCTCTGGACCTACATAAAGCCAATTAATTACAACCAGTTGCCTGAACACCTTCTTGTGTTCTTATGATTATTCTTATGATTCTTAAAATTCTTATGATTATTAAAAATAATTTTATTTATTATAAATAATAATTAATTAATTAATTAATAAAATTAATTAAATAAAATTAATAATTTTATTTATTAAAAATAAAAAGTGCTCTAGTTCAGAGTGTTTCCTGGTTACTATATTCCTCTATATATTTTGGGATAAGATCTGTGTTTATTTATGTCTTAATTAACAGGTCTAGTTTCAAGGTGGAAAGGCCTTTTAAGACCTTGAGTACAATATTCAACTTGAAATAGTCCAGCTGGTCTTGTATGAACTGACAGATTCTACTTCCCTTTAGCCTTTCTTAGAGTCTATTAGGACAGTTCTAGGTTGTGAGAGAAATCTATAGAGAGAATAGAACATTTGTAGAGAAAAATGTAAGAAAGAGGTTGATGCCCATAGCTTACAGATTAGGATACTGTATATGGTGATTTTCTTGGCAGAAATGTTATCTGTCCACCTCAGGTATTTTCAGTTTGTGTTTAGCATTTAATAGTAATACATAGCTTAGCTTTTTCTTTGTTTTTCACCTATGTAATTCGTATTCTATTTAGAAAAATTTCAAATGCAAGCTGTAAGCAAGAATCAGAATGCTTATGACTATAGTCTTAGTTAAAAGAGAGAAAGTTAAGTATTCTGCATTCCTGAACTGTGCTAACAATTGTTGGTCCTTAATGATACCATTTTAGTGGTGATAATGCTAGATATTTCTATTTGTCCTTTGTAAAACATAATATTAAACTTCGTTTGCTTGTCTTAGGAGGTACGATCTATGAAAGTGCATAGGCTTTAACATTAGTTAAATCAGGGCTTACATACTGTCTTTGTCACTAGGATGATCGTGAGCAAGTCATTTCACTCTCATCCTTATGTTCCTCATCTGTATATGGGGACTACAGTAAAGGCGTGCAGTAAATGGCTATTGTTATCATCTTCATCATCATTAATATTATTGCTGCTGTTGTTAGAGAGTTTTGTTATCCTAACAGTATCAATTTATTTCAAATATTTAAATTCTTGTTACATGTTACATTGATAAAGTTAATGTTCTCGAGGAACTCATGGACTAACTTGTGGTTTTTAATCTTTTTGGGGTTGTAATAAATTTAGCCAAACTGCAAAATCTAAGAGAACAGTCACTACAAGACTGCCTTCATCTCAGACACCAGTTGCAAGTCTAGGAGCCCCCATGACCACATTCATGTTTGATAATTCACTAGAAAGGACTCACAGAACTCACTGAAAGCTACTATACTTAAAATTTATTACAGGGCGAGAATGCAGGTTAAAATTAGCCAAAAGAAAGAGACACCTGGGCAGATTCTCAACGGGACCAAATATAGAACTTCCTGTCATCATCTCCCAATGGATTCATGACCTGGCCACAGTATATGACAATACACAAAGGGTATTGCCAACTAGGGAAATTTACCCAAGTCTTTGGTGGTGTCTAGAGTTTTTTAGGGGCACAGTTACAAACTGCCTGCATGGCTGACTGTTAGTATCTAGCCCCTTCTGTAGGTCACGCTAATGCTTTCTCCCATTTCCTCTCAGGATTGGAACTGATAATGTATGGCTCAAAGCCTCCACTATAAGTCATATTTGTCCAATGGCCAAAATCCTCAGGCAAAGAAAGACACTCCTCTTAGGTAAGAAGTTCCAGAGGCCTAGATACCACCTCCCAGTAGCCAAAGGCAGAGGCCAGACCCATAGGTTGGTTCTTCACTACACAGGGGTCATGGACCCCTTTGCAAATTTGAAGAGAACTATTGATCTTAGAAAAATGACACCTAGGCAAAATTTTATTTAATAGTTTTATGTATAATTATTATATTTCTATTAAATCACATAATCCCTAGAGTATAAACTCCCAAACTGAAAAATCCTGTGAGAGAAATGTGCAGGGAGCCATAAGAATATATAAATGAGGAACCTGATCTAATCCTAGGGTGGGATTAAGGAAGATCAGGTAATAAAGGTTTGAATTAAGGTCTTGAGGATGAGTAGGAATTAACTAGGCGAAAGGGAGGAGGGGGAAACATTTCAGGTCTAAGGAAGAGGCAATGCAAAGACCCTCGGGACAGGTGGAGCTTGGTGCATTTAAGGACTTTATTGAAGAAAGACTATTTCAGAGAAGGAGGAGAATGGAGCTAGGAAAGACTGGGAAGCTTGATCATGCAGGATTTGTGGGTCATCTTAGCCTTGATGCTAAGGAGATCAGTAAGCTGTTGAAAGGACTTAAACACAAGTTTGACCTGATCAGATTTGCATTTATTATTTTTTATTATTTGTAAAGATTTATTTATTTATTTATTTATTTATTTATTTATTTATTTGAGAGAGAGAGAGCATGTGCATGAGCAGAGGTGAGAGAGGGAGAAGCAGACTCCCCATGATGCAGAGCTCCATCCCAGGACCCTGAGATCATGACGTGAGCAGAAGGTAGATGCTTAACCAACTGAGCCACCCAGGCGCCCCCAGTTTGCATTTAGATCTATTACTCTAGCTATTCTAAGGATAGTTTCAGTAATTGATGGTGGCAGTTTGGTGTTGGTCTAGCACTCCTTTGCGTTCTTAAAAATTGTTGAGGACACCAAAGTGCTTTTATTTTTGTGGGTTATATCGGTTGGTATTTACTATTTGAAATTAGAACTGAGGAAAAATTTTTAAGTATTAATTTATTACTTCATTTAAAGTAACTGTAATAAACCCATTTTGGGGCACCTGGGTGGCTCAGTTGGTTAAATGTCTGCCTTCCACTGGGGTCATGATCCCAGGGTCCTGGGATCAAGTCCCACATCAGACTCCTTGCTCACGGGGAGTCTGCTTCTCTCTCTGCTTCTGCCTTTCTCTTTCTGTTTCTCTCATGAATAAATGAATAAAATCCTTAAAAAAAAATAAAAGGCCCCATTACATGCTAATACAAATAAAATATTTTATGAAAAATAACCTTTCTAAAAAATTAGTTAAGACTGGCATTGTATGACATTTTTTACAAATCTCTTTAATGTCTGGACTAATAAAAGACAGCTGGATTCTCACTTCTGTTTCTGCATTCAATCTGTTGTGATGTGGTGTTCTGAATATATGAAGAATATCCAGCTACACAGATAGATAGTTTAAAAAGAGAGAGGTACTTTAATACCCTTTTCAGTTAGTTGTAATTTCTTTTTTTTTTTTAGTTAGTTGTAATTTCTTAAAAGATTAGTTGCAGTATAGAATCTGAAACTGTATCAATAAACTTCTTGTGCTCTGTTACATTAAAATGCACTGGTCTCAGTCTTTTCAACAGATCATGCTGGAACAATTGGACATCTACGAAACATTTTAGAAAAGCAGACCAAAGGCTGTTTTACAGTGTAGTGGTTATGAGCTTGGGCCCTGATGCCAGACTGCTTGAGATTTGAGCCTGGCTCTGTCTGAATATGACCCTGGGCAAGTACTTGACCCCTCTCTGCCTCAGTTTGTTTATCAGTAAAATGGGGATGATGATAATAGTATCTATCTCATTGAGTTGTTAAAATTATTATTATTATTATTAAGATTTTATTTATTTATTTGAGAGAGGGAGAGCATAGAGGGAGAATGAGAGAGAGAAGCAGACTCCTCACTCAGCAGGGAGCCTGATGTGGGGCTCGATCCCAGGACCCTGAGATTGCAACCTGAGCCGAAGACAGACGTTTAACCGACTGAGCCACCCAGGTGCACCCTGAGTTGTTAAAATTAAGTCAGTTAGGTTTAGAACAGTGTCTGGCAGATGAATGGGTCTTATATTATCAGAAAGATGCACAGAGGATAGGTTTGGAGGCTTTCAGCAAGTGCTGTTTTTCACCTTGGTATAAAACAATGTGCTATTAAATAAATTCTTATTATATCATTCCTTGTAGCCCAATTTTGTATCATAGGGAAGCCTACTTTTGGTTCAAGTATTGATGAGAAATTTTTGCTTTTCTCAATATTACTATAGATGTGAATATTTATTTTTCTCGTCATTATGTCTTATGTAGCAAAAACGGAAGAAATGGGCTTATATTCTGGTTTTATTATATTAATTCAATAATTCTGTCAGGTACAGTGTGCACAGGTGCTGAATATTATGGGCTGACTAAATTTACAGATACAGGACTTAAGTCTATTCTTTCCTGTTCCCACTACTAGAATTACAACAATCTTAGTACATTTCCATCTTTGTAGTTTGGGTTTTATTTTATTTACCTATTTAGATTTTCGTTAATGTAAAATTTACACCTAGTGAAATACACAGATCTAAAGTGTATTCTCAGATGAGTTTGACAAATTTATGTAACCTCATTCTCAAGATACAGAACATTGTCATAATCTGAGAAAGTTCCTTTGTACCCCCTTCCAGTTAGTACTCATCCCCACAATGCAATGACTGTTCTGATTTGCCACCAATTTAGTTTTTGCCTGTTCTGTGTCTTTTTTGTTTTGATCAATATGTTTTTGAGATTTGTCCATTTAGTTATGTTTATCAGTAATTTATTCTTTTTTATTGCTGAATATGTTCCATTGTATTACTGTGCCACAGTTTGTTTATCCTTTTGTCTATTAATAGACATTTGGCTTGTTTCCATTTTTTTTTTGCTACTATGAGTAAAGCTACTATATATAGTTTGTACAAGTCTTTTTGTGGACATTGTTTTTATTTCTCTTGGTAAATGCCTAAGAATGGAATTGCTGGGTCATAAAATAAAGCATATTTTTAACTTTAAAAGAGTCAAATGGAAATAGTCAAGTGTCTATCGACTGATGAATGGATAAAGATGATGTGGTATATATATATACAATGGAATATTACTCATCTGTAAAGAAGAACGAAATCTTGCCATTTGCAGCAACATGGGTGGAGCTAGAGAGTATTATGCTAAGTGAAATAAGTCAGAGAAAGACAAATACATGTATGATTTCACTCATGTGGAATTTAAGAAACAGAACAAACAAGCAAAGGGAATGAAAGAGGGAGAGACAAACCAAGAAACAGACTCTTTTACCTATTTGAGAGGGAGTGAGAGAGCATGAGAGGGGAGAGGATTGGAGGGAGAAGCAGACTCCCTGCCGAGCAAGGAGCCCGATGCGGGACTTGATCCCAGCACCCTGGGATCATGGCCTGAGTCGAAGGCAGCGGCTTAACCAACTGAGCCATCCAGGCGTCCCAAGAAACAGACTCTTAACTATGGAGAACAAACTGGTTACCATAGGGAAGGTGGCGGGTGCTGGGTGAAATAGGTGATGGGGATTAAGGAGGGCATTTGCTGTGATGAGCACTGGGTGTTGTATGGAAGTGCTGAATCACTATACTGTACACCTGAAACTAGTATGACACTGTATGTTAACTAACTGGAATTAGAATAAAAACTTAAAGAAGAGAGATGGTCAAGTTGTTCTTCAAAGTGGTTATCCCAGAAGGAATATTCATTTTAGTAATATTACAAAATGTGTTTAAGGAAGTGAGCTGGTAATAGCTTCATAATATTTTTTTCTTCGAAATCATTGTACTCCTTTAGTAAGTTTGAAGTACCTTCAAAGTCAAAATTCTATGACAATAGAAAAAGAAGAGCCTTGGAATCATTATTGAGTTTGTTGGTTTATCATCACTAACTCAGATGGAAATGGCAACATTAGGATGGTTTGATTATTAACATTTCACACTATACATTTTAAGCTAGTGACAGAAAAGATGCTGAAAATATTGTGTAAATAAAGTCTATGAGGACATAGTTAATTTGAACATATTTTCATTTTCATCATTCCATTGGTTTGTCCTGGAAAGTATATGGGTGATTAAGAGGATTTCTCTTGATTAACAGTGGATGTGTTTTGTGGAATCATTTGCTCATCCTCAGCAAGTGGTGATCTTATCGTCTATGATATTAAATGAGAATGAGCAGTAGAGAGAAAGTGCTTAAAAATAGCTGAGTAATTAAGATTCTTTTTTTTCTTGAGACATTGAAAGAAGAGAAATTCTAACAGTAAGAATATAACTAGATTTATATGACCTTAGAATATTTTAGGTGTCAAGTGTAGCTATAGTATTTTAGGGAAATCTTAAGCTAAATGAACCATATAATATTTTAATATTAGCAGGGGTCCCTTGTCAAAGGTTGAAATTGTTGGGAGTTGACTTTAGGAGAGACAGTGTATTTTATTGTTTAAGAATATTTAGAGGTCTACTAAATCTTACCATCTGCTAAGTGAAATGTTAAAATGGAACAGTAGTACCGTATTAACGATTATTCAGAATGTATGTCTGTATGTAAGTCTTTATTTTACATTTGAAGTTTTAGGGCAACATGTCTTATCACACTTAACTATCAACTAACACTCAAATCTTAATCAGAAAACAATATTATTAAGGAAAATTTTCCCATGACAGAAATGCTTATCAAGCCCTAGGTGATGTGCCCCCCCCCCCCCACCGTATAGGAATAATCTCATTACAGCATAATTTCTGTACAATAAAAATTCAGTTCTTTTTTGTGCATATGTTGACATTTGACCTATGTTTATCCCAGCTATAGCCTTTACAAAAGTTCACATATAGGGGCAAATAAAAAATGCTTTTATTTTGTATGTGTGGGGGGAAACACACATTTCTCCCTGCTTATAAAACCAATTTATTGTTTATTGTAGAATGTATAAGTTATTTGGTAAACATACAAACAAAGTATCACCCATAATCCTTGCCCTTTAAGTTAATCATCATGTTGGTTTCCTTTAATCTGGAATGACATCCATTTGTGCATGCATATACACACGCAGGCATGTGTGGGCAAATGTAGTTTAGTTTTAAAACATTTTCTATTCCATTTAAGTATAAAATCATATAAAAATTAAAATTTTAGTATTGTAGGAAATACAAGAAGAAAGAAGAAATATTTTAAGTGTCCTCCTAGATATTCCCACTTTATTGAAACTAAAACTTTGGAGTTTTAACTATGTCCTATTCTCCAAATTCTACATTCATCAGTCACTTTCATTAATTTCCGTTGCTCTTTGTCTCATGGCAGTTGCTCACATGTTTGTAAATTGAACATAGTTTGAACTTGGTTTACCGTTCATGTAATTGAGTGGCTTGCCACCACTTTCCTCTCATGTAATTCTTAGCCATTTCAGATTTACAGTTCTCCAGAGGTGCTGTGTTCTCTTAGGTATCTGTATCTTTGCAAATTCTGTTCTCCCTACCTGGAGAACCCTACAGAAAACACCTTTTCTCTCCAGCTTCTACCTCCACATTTATCTACCTGGCTACTTAATAGTCTCCAGGATTCAACTCAGGTAGTTTTACCTCTAGGATAAAGGTCCTTGCCGATCTTTTCATCCTCCCCCTTAACCTCATCAGAACATCTGTACCCAGGGCATGCAATAGATGCCTCTGTCAAAGCACTGATATGCTATTTCAATGTTCCCTCACTAGAACTTGAATTTCTTGAGAGTAGTACCATGTTTTGTTAATTTTATATTCCTAGTGTCAAGTAGTGTTTGATATAAAGTATGTACTTTATGAATTTTTGCCAAACAAATGAATGGCCTTAAATAGTTCAGTGAAAACTATCAGCATATATAGAGTAGGACGAGAGAAAGCATTGAATTGCTGATGGTACCTACACATACATACACACAATTGTTGTGTATTCAGAAAGAAGTCATGATAATTTAACATTCCAAAGACCACAGTACATTTACATGGAAAAAATGAAAACATGCTGAATCTGATCTATGGGCAGTCCTCAAATTTTATACATTTGTCTTTCATACGTCTCACACTATGATGATCCCCTCTGAATTAGATTTTGTGTGGTGAATTTGGACTCTTGTTGATGAACAAATGCACATTTCAAGCTATTAAATAGTGGCAGTGCCAGCCAGTTGACAGTTCAGTTTCAACGATGTCAACATTTTTATCTTCACAGCAGTGTGTGTTTGTGCAATTATTTGACTATTTTATTACAGTTTACCCTTATTCTATGAAAGAATAGACACTGGGAAAATTAAAATGATGATAGTAGTGATAAACAACAGTCTAGAGAAAAGATGAAATTCATTAAGCATACTGAAAGTGACCCTTTAGGCTTGATTAGGCACAAAATTAAAGTACATGTGCAAAATGTTGGAAACATATTATTGAAGATCTTTTCTTTTCTTTCTTTATTTTTTAAAAGATTTTGTTTGTTTATTTCACAGAGCTAGAGATAGCGACAGAGATAGTGAGAGACAGCATGAGCAGGGAGGAGAGGGAGAAGCAGGCTCCCTGATGAGCAGGGAGCCCCATGCGGGGGGATCCCAGGACCCTGGGATCATGACCTGAGCTGAAGGCAGATGTTTAACTGACTGAGTCACCCAGGCGCCCCTGATGATCATTTCTTAAAAAGAAAGTATAATTATAAATTAAAAAAACATTTTAGCTAACATTGGAATTTATTGTTCAGCTTCTACCCTTTCAACGTTTGTTTATACAGATTTCACTAAGAAAAGGAGAGATGAACTGAATTTGCTGCATTTTATCTTATCCTGGAAGTAGTTTTTCTTGGAGGAATCATTAGGACCGATTTATCTTTCAAGATGCCCACTTAGGTTATTTAAATACACTAATTATTTCAAATTTTGCTGAGTATTTTGACATGCCTATGATGCTGGTAATGTTCATTTACAGGCTAATGTGCATCATCATCCAACATTTAGAGTAAACCATATTATTTTATTGTGAGACAATCAGATTTCCTTAAAAACTTTTTTCCTAATCATTCTTTTTAAAAAAATTTTATTAATTTTTATTTGAGAGCAAGAATGAGAAACAGAGCGCTAGCGAGCATGAGCAGGGGTGAGGGGCAAAGGGAGAAGCAGACTCCCCACTGAGCAGGTAGCCCGATGCAGGGATGGCGGGGGGCTCCATCCCAGGTCAGGTCGTTCTGAAAAGTTAAACACTTCACTCCCTAAAGAGGGCTTAGCTTTTGTTTATGTTAAATATGTTGGATTTTCCCTAATTGCTTTAAATTCAACATTGCCAGACGGAGAGTATAGGTACCCCAAGGGGCCTGGGGTTGCCCCAGGGTTAGGAAGCACAGACTGGAAGAATGGAATTGATGAAAACTTTAAGGGTGACGACAGCCTCTGTGGTTGCACTGTCCTTATCAGACAAATTCTTGCTGTGGGCAGTTAAGACTAACCTGTATCTTCTGAGGTGCTATTACTTTCTTTCTATTCCCAGATTACCTGCTTGTTACTCCCATCTTTGTGCTGAGTAGAGGCCGGAGTATCATAGGAGTTCTTTTCGTGCTATTCAGGAGTCATTGTTGGTGGTTTTGTTACTGCCACAGCTGTTTGTACCGTCTTTCACTATTGTTCTGCTTTATGTCGTAGTGTTTTATTGTCTTGCTGTCCTTCCTTGTGTTAGTTTCTAGACTTGGTATTTTATGTGGCCTGTCAAGATGTGCAATCTCGGTAGATAGGCAGCATTTAGGAAACTTCTTTGTCATTTTTCATGAAGAGAGAAACCCAGGTTATTTATGACAGCCTCATTGGGGGAAAAAAAGTCCCTTGTTTAGCATAGGCCTCTAAGAATTTTAATACTTTACTGTTGGGAAGTGATACCCATGAGTTTTGTTTTTCCTGAGAGTGATGTTGAGTAGCTTTGAGCTTTTCTATATTCTCTGGCCCTGTCCTCTGGAGACCAAGTCTATTATATTTTGAAATAGTTATTTGGGTCTAAGATGTAGTACATCATTATGAAACGGCTTGTTGCAGTGTACCTTCCCCTGCTGTGTTATCTGTCATCTGCCTTTTAATGTTCTCAGGTGTACCATTCAAATCCTCAAGACCTTTGTTGCAAACTTAGTATCTGTGTCTTGATATAAGTTACCTTGGAATTCTGTGCCCTGTAAAATTGACATTAAGAAAGAGTATATGCATTTTCGTATATGATCCTTTAGCACAAAGTTCAAATCTTAGCCTGATTTGGTCTAATTTTTTTTGTTAGAGGTCATAAACAGAAGGGAAAGAATAGAGAGATAATACTCATTTTATGTTTGCATGTTTCTTGCGCACACACACAAATACATATAGTGTACTGCTTCAGACTAGTAAATACAAAGCATTGTATAACATGTAAAGTTTTATATTTGAAAGAAAGCACATGATTAGTTTCACTAAAATACAGTTGCTATTGTTCATTGCAGTTTCTACCCTTTGCATGAGCCATGTTTTTAGGTGAGTGCCTGTTTCTTTACTGTTAATAAAACATAAGGGAAATTTCTAGTATGATATTTATATATTTCCCCTAGATTTTCAGATTGGCAGGCCATTAATTTTTTTTAAGCATTTCAGTTGCGGCATAGTGCAGTCCTTTGGGAGGAATTGGTAAAATGAGGATAAAATGGGTACAGGATTCCAACAGCTTGAAAATAACGCAGTATTTGACCAGAATCTCTTTTGTATTCCCTACTCTGGTTCTATTCCAGTAGTCCTGGAAATGTGCCTATGGACTATTTACAGGAGATTATAAAACTGAATCATGATTTTGGTGAATAGAAGCCAGAGCATGTGGCTCCAGCACCCCAGCTGGCAGTAAGCTCTCCCTAGGTTTATGAATGTAGTTAGATGGCCCCCAACTGTTTACAAGACAGCAGAGGTGAGGTCTTTGATTGACAAGTCAGAAATGCATTATATCATTCTCTCTGCCAGTCTCTGGTTCATGCTGTTAAAAATGTCAGCCTCCAAGTTTGAATGGCAGCCTGAGGGCCTTAGAAGCTTTTTGTTTTCTGAGATGGAAACACAAATTGGATGTGTGCCTGAGCGCTTCATCCTGGGCTGTAATTTCATCTTTTAGCTAAGAACCACAAGGTACACGAGCAAAGCACCCTGTAAACAATAATACTGTGGAAAAAAAAATAAACAAGGTCGTGTTTCTGGTACGTTGATCCGGTGGTGTCCTGACCTCTATCACGTTGAACATCTCCACTCTGATTGCTGTTCCCTTTGGCATTACAATGAGAGAAAGAGAGACTGACATAGGAGGAAAAGATTTAAAGTTGCAGTGTCGTTGCACATTCCTTGTATTGGCTATGAAATATTGAACTGTCAGAATGTGACACTTGGTTTTTTAAGCAACCTTTCTTGTTTGAGGTGTTTGCAGTTCATTCCTTTCTCCCCCATTTGTCTGCTCTCATTGATGGGGTTGGAGGTAGTTGCCTTAAATGCATGAGAAGGGACGATGTTAAAGAGAACTGATGCTGATGGAGCCAAATAAACTTAATGCTGGAACACAAGTGCAGGCTGTGAGGCATGGGCAGTAGGAGACTGAAGTTGGGTTAGTCCATTAATCTGGGGGTTTATGGAAAACTCTGTTGTAAGGAAGAATCAGTTTATGTCTCTACTGTTTCTGTGGAGGCGGGAGGTCCGGAAAGCAGTGGTGGGTAAAGAGAAGAGATGGATTAACATAGTTAAACTGATAGCCAACTATATAGATAGCCTCCTATTTAACAGTATTGTCAGTCACATCAAAATTAACCCAGCTATGGTATTTATTGCTCTAATTATCCAGTGTCTTTGGGAAGTGGCTCATTATGAAAGACTTAAAGTTTTAGCAAGAAGAAGAACTTTTTTTAAATGTGCAAAATTCATATTTATAGTAAGGCTGATGAGTAGGTCATATGAAGGAACCATTATGTTTGTATTAGTACAACTTAATGGCATATGAATAGAAAATCTTTGTTGAAAAAGCCAAACCATAGATTCTTGGTAAATATTTTTCTAGTAATAGAATGTGTTTTCTGTTGCTATTTTCAGTTGCAGTGTATCTTAAGATAACAAATATTTTATATTTTTAAGATTTTTTCTTCCTAAGAAAACTGCTCTTTCGATAGATGTGTGCTGTTATCTTAACCCATTTTGGGGGCATGGACCTTACCAGTAAAGTTTTAAGTGAGAATGACCTTTTGTAATTCTGTTGGAGAATGAAAAAGTAGGAGTTTGTGTTGAAAGTACTTGAATTAACACTATTGATGGTTGTTGCTGTTTTAACACTATTGATGTTTTTAAAGGACAGCTGTTTAGCTTAGCTCTCTTGTTCGCAAGTGTGAAAGGCAGGAGAGTTAGTCTCTATCATAAATACATAGTGAAATGCACTGGAAAAATGGTGGTAATCATTTTTGACATTTTTAAATTTCCTCCTTTGAGGTCATGCTGGAAAGAGAGGAGATATTTGTGAAATAATGCTCTGTTCCTTGGTACCCAGAATTAGGTCCTCACTTAACATAATACAGTATAAGACCAAAGGGAGGAATACTGAGAATTAGTTACTGTTGTTTTAAGTATGACTCTCTTATTTTTAAAGCATAAATATTGATGTAGATTTGCATTTAAGGTATGAGAACCCCGAGAACCCACCGTCTTGACTCAGTTGGGGCGAGGGAGTTCAAAAATCAATCAATTGAGAAATTGATTTCTCATTGTCTGATTTCTTGAGGATGAATAAAAACAAACCATTCTTTATAATCTTGGAAGAATAATAGGTGTGCAAGTGCTTATCAAAGAATTAAGGCCATAAATATGTACTTTTATGAAGTCTCCTAAATCTTAACACAGAGAAACTGTACAAAATTTCTTCTTCTCTTGGTGTATTATTAATGCATCAGTTACTGTGAAAATGCCTGAGCCCACGGGCTTTTATATAGCCACACCTCCATAATAATGATTAGCTTTATTATCTAAAGTCCAGGCCTGCCTTAAGAGCAAAAATCAGTGTATTCATAGAACCTTAGAACTTCACATTGGGAGGGATATAAAAAGCCATTTTGTTGCATATAGGAGTCCTGTATGAAATGTCTGGCAGGGGGTCATATAATATCTGCTTGATCACTGCCAAGCCTTACTTGTTGAGGCATCTTGTTATCTTTATCACTGTTGATTCTGTAAGAAAGTATTCTCTCAAGAAGGAGTCAAACTTTTTGTTCATTTAGTGATTAGAATTCTGCCTTTCAGAGTAAATAGAGTAATTGTTTTCGTGTTCATATATTTATATATTTGAGGAATGCTATCATGTTGCTTATATTTTCTGTTCTCAGGGTGAACATTCTTGGTTCTTTTAGTATTTCTTTGGAAAATATCAGAATTTTCCTGCCATTTTTATAACCTCTTATTTTGGTGGAGGGCATTATCATTCTGGTTGTCCTTCCTTGTGAGTACATTCCACCTTGACAGTGTCCTCATTACAATGTGGCATGCATAACTAGAGGTGGTGCTGCAAAAGTATGTAATAATATAATATACAGGGAAACATCTTGTTTTGAACATAATTTGGATTATGTAATTTAATTACTGCAGCCTAAAACCAAAATTCTTCTTTGGTGTAGGGGATATCTCTAGGAACTTAGCTTGGGTTTGTTTCCTTACCTTTTCTTTGGAGCCAGAAAAGCGAATGTAAGCACTTTGAAAAATGACATAATGTAGTGGCATATCTGGTACAGGTATTTTAAACCTAGCTCCAGTTCCTGAAGATGGTGAACATCTGCTTAGAGGTATTGTAGAGCTCCACAATGCACTAATTGAATTACTCTTTTCTGGAGTTGCCGACTGCACTAATTGAATTAGAATGTGTGTGTGTGTGTGTGTGTGTGTTGTATAACTGAGATAATTCCAGCCTTAACGGAAGAATCTGTGGGAGATATGACTGATGGTGTGTACTGTGCTGCTATCTAATGGCAGCCTATGGAACTACTACATGGTCTCCAGGGAAGAGAGAATGCAGTCTTCTGATCTGGTGTGACCTCAGTCTAACCCCATGCAGTTTAGTTCAAAAAGTCTCACGATGTATTTTTGTAATTCTAAATCTAAGAAGAAAGAAAGTGATTAATTTCTCCATTAAAAATTAAGATAGGTTTGGGCGCCTGAGTGGCTCAGTTGGTTAAGCAACTGCCTTTGGCTCAGGTCGTGATCCTGGAGTTCCGGGATCGAGTCCCGCATCGGGCTCCCAGCTCTGTGGGGAGTCTGCTTCTCCCTCTGACCTTCTCTCCTCTCATCTCTCTATCACTTTCTCTCTCTCTCAAATAAATAAAATCTTTAAAAAAAAATTAAGATAGGTTTTATTAGGCACAAAAATTTTTTAAGAAGTATTAAGTTGTAAATATTCAACTGAATTTAAAACTTCTAATCTCTAACGTAATGGGTGAAAACAAATCCAAATGTACTGAGTTAATGGATCGTGTTCTTTCTTATTTTGCCTTTCATATGACACAAATGTAAAAAAGAATTACTTTTTTGAAATGTCTTAGCATCACGGATAAGAAGAATGTTATAGGGTTTGGGTTCTTAAATAAAATTTCCTTGTGGTTTTAAAAATACTGAGATCAGTCAATTTAAGAGTATTAATAAATTCTGCTATACATGAGTATGCTTTATAAAAATTTTAAGATTGTTATAGGAAAAACATTTTAATTATAGCAGTATCAGAACAAGTTCTACAAATCTCTGTTGCTCTAGTTCATCACTTAAAATTTAACTTTACCACAAATTTGGGCAAGTTTGAAATGAAGTAGGTAATTATCTTCCTTTTCTAAAAAAAAGAATCAGTTACAACTTAATGCTTTTTGTAAAATGTCATGGAAGTATAATTCTGTACAACTTTAAAAGCGAACACACTGAGGAGAACTCAGCATGAATTGTTGTTTTGATTCAGTTTAAGCATTCTAACTTGTGAAATAACCCTTCACAGAAAAATACATAGACGTAATAACTTGATTTATAGAATGTGTATGCGTGTATGTAATACCATTTCAGTAATATAGAAGTGCTATCGGTTACCTTTCTGAGCATTTAAAATGATCTTTTAATTTTACTGTATGAAAGAAACATAAAGTATTATAAAAGCTTTAGTCTTTGGGCGCCTGAGTGGCTCAGTGGGTTAAGCCTCTGCCTTCGGCTCAGGTCATGATCTCAGGGTCCTGGGATCGAGCCCCGCATCGGGCTCTCTGCTCAGCAGGGAGCCTGCTTCCCCATCTCTCTCTGCCTGCCTCTCTGCCTGCTTGTGATCTCTTTCTCTCTGTCAAATAAATAAATAAAATCTTTTAAAAAAAAGTTTTAATCTTTTCTATAAAATCTTTATTAAAATAAAATATAAGTTTGAAATAGTCCAATATTTTGTAGGCAAGTTTGTTTTTTATTGTAAGATTGAGCTACTTAGGTTTTTTTGTATGCTTTGATGAAAATGACTGAAATATCTGATATGTACTCTATAGGCTGTAAGAGCATTTTACTGATTTAGAAAATCGTATTTTGACATCATATAGATCTAAAGCTTTACAAACAACATTGCCATTCACAACTAGCCACAATTCCATTTAATTCATATATATGGTACCTTCTGTGTGCCAGGTACTGTACAAAGTACTGGGCATAATTAAGAGTTAGACCCTGTCCTCAAGGAGCTTATAGTTATATATTAGACATTTATTGAGAACCTATATATCAAACACTGTGCATATAATTTGGGGGCCTACTACTGTGAATAACCATTAGTTTAATGTATTTTTGCCATTCATTGAGCTAGAGGTCTGGCTTAATAACAGCCTAAGGAAGCTGTATACTGATGTTCATATAACATATAACTCATGTCAGCAAAAAGAGTGATACCCATATTTCAGACTAGTCTGTCTCTTTTTTTTTTTTTTTTTTTTTAAAGATTTTATTTATTTATTTGACAGAGAGAGATCACAAGTAGTCAGAGAGGCAGGCAGAGAGAGAGGGGGAAGCAGGCTCTCTGCTGAGCAGAGAGCCCGATGCGGGGCTCGATCCCAGGACCCTGAGATCATGACCTGAGCTGAAGGCAGAGGCTTTAACCCACTGAGCCACCC
>CM052894.1:23884741-23926287 GCA_028534135.1 Potos flavus | reverse complement strand
AATAAAATCTTTTTTTTTTTTTTTAAGATTTTATTTATTTATTTGACAGAGAGAGAGAGATCACAAGTAGGCCAGAGGCAGGCAGAGAGAGAGGGGGAAGCAGGCTCCCTGCTGAGCAGAGAGCCGGATGCGGGGCTCGATCCCAGGACCCTGAGATCATGACCTGAGCCGAAGGCAGAGGCTTAACCCACTGAGCCACCCAGGCGCCCCAATAAATAAAATCTTAAAAAAAAAAAAAGAAAGATTAATCTGGCAGGCATTCAATCGAACAAACGCTTAAAAAACTCACATTATGTTCTCAAACTTTGTGCTGAGCCACTGGAAAATGAAGATGAAAAAGAAACTGGCTCCACCCGGAAGGAATTTTACAGTGCAGGGTAGGAGTGGGAAGCTTGTTCATAGAGAGATATAATATAGAGAGATATAAAGCATAAGTGCCAAAATAGAAATAAAGTGCTAGTTCAGAGGAATCAGGTCCAGCTGGGGGTTAGTGGGGTGGGAGAAGTGGGGGTAGGAGAAGAAGGGATAGGCATAAGCTTCTCAGAGAAGATACCATTTTAGTTGACCCTTGAATCAGGATTGTAATGATGAAGAGATCAGGAAAGGAGTCTATTTTTTTTTTTAAAGATTTATTTATTTATTAGAGAGAGAGAGAATGAGCAGGCAGGGGGAGGGGCAGAGGGAGAGGGAGAATCTTAAGCAGACTCCCCGCTGAGCTCAGAGCCTGATGTGAGGCCCAGTCTTACCACCCTGAGATCACCACCTGAGCTGAAATCAAGAATCGGACGCTTTACCAACTGAGCCACCCAGGCACCCCAAGAAAGGAGTCTATTATGCACTGAGGGAATAGAAAATAGGAATAGCAAAAGCACAGGGATGAAAGGGTGCTTTTCATACTATGGAGAATGATAAAATAATGTCATGTAAGTGGTTCCAGAAACTGATGGAAAGGTAAAATGGCCAGATTGTGGTTGTTATACTAAGAAGTTTGGACTTAATCCTGTAGGTGACAGAGAGCTATGAAAGGGTTTTGGGCAGGGCGTGGGATAGGGTGAGGTAAATGTCTTTTTAGAACATGGTTCTGACGGTAGTGTATAGAATGGATCACATACGGATTTAGGCAAGCGTGTCAGAAGGCTCTCTCAATAGTAATAGCACTGGTAATAGGTGTTGGTGGTCTGGACTAGAGTAGAGGTTATGGAAATACAAACCGAGGGTTAGATCTCTTAAAATAGATGATTAAAAGGAAAATTGGATAGATACATTCCAAGGAAAAAGGTAGGGGGAAGGATGAGTAAAAATAGAGGATTTAAGTTTGGGATGGAAAGAAAAGTTGGGAGGGAAGGAGGTGGTCTAGGATGGGTAAGAATGGTAAAAGAGTGCTTTAAATTTGGATATGTTGATTTTGAGACAGTTTATTTAAATTTATCATCTGCATACCTTCTTTGAGGTGATTTCTTGCTTTTTTATTCACCCCCAGATTACTTCTGGAAACATTTTATCCAAAATACATCCCTGAGATCTAATGCACAAGCGTTAGCATTATTTCAATTTATTCACTTTTTCCTATCCAAACGTCTGTTACTATGTCTATAGGTATTACAACCCAAATGCTTCCAGTTTGAAGTAAAATTCAAAGTTGTCTGCCAGACTTTTAGTTTGCCTCTTTTAATTCTAAACTAGTAAATGCTGGGCTAAGAGAGAAATATTTGAGTTAATATGAAAGGTAACAAATTATGTAGTATCTTTTTAAGAAATGTGTTGATATGAAGCTACTATATATATCATATTGTTACGCCCAGACTGCAGATACATTCTGCAAATGTATTTACTATAACGAAATGTTTAATCTGAGTGTTGCAAATGAGTTGTTTGAAGCAGTCAAGTTTTTCTAATTAGGTTAAGTGGTAGAATATAACTTTTATTATTTATATTTAAGGGAATTTTCCCCCAAAATTTATTTTTCATTTATCTGACTTCTATTTTTCCATTTTTAAAGGTATTTTTTCATCTATTTTACTTGTTAATTTTTATTTTTACATAATTTCAGATTTACAGAACAGTTGAAAGAATAGTGCAAAGAATCCACTTATACTCTTCACCCAGATTCTCTGTATGTGACCATGTTACCGAATTTGCTGTATTTATACATACATACATATGCTCAGATCCATTTACTTATTTTTTTCTGAACCATTTGCAAGTTATAGACATAATGTCCTTTTACCAACGTGTTTCATTCTATGTTTCCTAAAAATAAGGACATTCTTTCAAATAACCACAGCACAAATTTATCAAAATGAGGAAATTGAATGTATAAACAAATGGTGGTACAGCCATATAGTGATACTACTTGGCAATAAAAAGGAAAGGACTGCTAGGGCACCTGGGTGGCTCAGTAAGTTAAGCATCCAACTCTTGATTTCAGCCCAGGTCATAATTTCAGGGTCATGAGATCGAGCCCCATGTCAGGCTCTGTGCTCAGTGCAGAGTCTGTTTGTCCATCCCTTCCCCTGCTTGCACACTGCACTGTCTCTCTCCCTAAAATAAATAAACAAAATATTTTTTTTAAAGGAAATGACTACTAATATATGCAACAACACAAATGAATCTCCAGTGTATTAAGCTAGGTGGAAAAAGACTTTAAAAAAATTATATACTATATGATTCCATTTTGTGACATTTTGGAAAAGACAAAATTATTGAGAAAAAAAATCTGTGATTATGAAGGAAAGGGATTGACTAAAAAGGGGCAGTGCAAGAGAATTTGGGAAACGATGAATTGCTGTACATCTTGATTATGGTGGTATTTACATAACTGTATGCTTTTCGCCAAAACTCATATAATTGTAAACTAGAACAAGTGAATTTTTCTATATGTAAATTTTAAAAGTGGGGAAACAATCAGGAAATTAACATCAATACAATGTTATTAGCTCATCTATAGAACTTACTCAGATTTTCCCAATTGTTCCAATAATGTCCTTTATACCATTATGTCATGATGCCCACCCAATAGTTACCCATCAAAATCAAATGAAATTGGGATTCAGGAGGAAGAAAATTGTGGGCATGGCCTAGAGAGGCACTACTCATCCTGTTAGGTGCAGATCACTATTCTTTACTATATAATTCTGTATAGAGAAATTTACCATCAATTTTGTTTAACCTCCCAAAATAATCTCAGATCACAGATTGCATTTAGTTGTCATGTCTCTTTAGTTTCCTTTCATCTGAAACAGATCCTTAGTCTTTCTTTGTATTTCATGACTCTGACATTTTTTGTTAAGTACAGGCTAGTAATTTTGGTTAGTCTAATGTTTTCTTATGATCAGATTGAGATTATGTGTTTTTGGCAAGGTTACCTCAGAAGTAATAATGTGTTCTTCTCAACATCATATCAAAGGCACATAACTTTTTTTAAAGATTTTATTTAATTAGAGAGAGAGAGAGAGAGAGTACGTGATCACAAGCAGGGGGATGGGTAAAGGGAGAAGCAAGCTCTCCACTGAGCAGGAAGCCCGATGCGGTACTTGATCCCAGGACCCTGGGATCATGACCTGAGCCAAAGGCAGATGCTTAACAAACTGAGGCATCCAGGCGCCCAAGAGGCACTTAATGTTAAGGTCTTGTCTACCACATCTCTCCACTGTGAGGTTATTGTTTTTCCTTTTGTAATTATTAAATATCTCATGGAGACTTATTTTAAGATTATCTAACTATCCTGTTATTTGTCTAACTCTCATCCACTGATTTGTGGCCTGAGTCTTGCTTGTATCAAGTGGTTACCCTTGAATAGAACTTTCTGGACGTAATTTAGCTTGATGACCAGGGCAGTTATGAACATTGCTTATTGGGATGCATCATAGATAAAGATAAGAGGGATAACTCTGCTCCTGAGCTCTCCTGGGTGATGTTGGAGAGCACACAAGCTTTGAGAACCACTGAGGTAACCACTTAGGTGTACATGGGTGTTTCATCATTTGCCTCCACCCTCAAGACCGTAAACTATTCATCTGTTTGCTGGCTTTCTGGCTCTCTTCTTCACTGTTAGAAGGGTATCTTACTCCTTGCTCTAATATCATGATTGTTTAATGTCCCTACCTCTATTTTAAGGTAACAACAGAGTCAAATTTAGTGATACCCACTTAATAGTTCCTCATCTAAATCAGATAAAGTAGAGGGTTAGGAGGAAGAAAATTGTGGATATGGGCTAGATGCTGCTCATTCTGTTACGTTCACATTACTATTTTCACTATGTAATTTAGTACATAGTTTACCATCAATTTGGTTTCACCCCAATCACCTATAGAGTAAAAATGTGATTTATAATAACTTCACTATTACAGACTTCTGCCAAAAAGTAACTAGGCTTCCGAGTTTATTATGATGACATTTTAACAAAATGTAATTAACATTGAAATATAGGACTTTACATTAAGTTAAACCAGCTTGGATTATAAATGATATTTTATTTAAAGGAAGGTAGAACTTCATGGTCTGGGGAATAGTTACTTGCACTTTGTGAGTTTATAATTGAGTACTGGCTTAAGTTTGTATTACATAAAACACTTAATTTTGCATTTAAAACATTGACTTATACTTCATTTTTCTTAAAAGTTAAATATACAAGTTGATTTTGTGGGTTTGATGTTGACCTTTCCCTTCCTCTTTTTATCTTAAAGTGGCATATATTGCTAGTTTCCTCATTTGGACTACTTTACAGTCATTAGTTCCACTGTGTCTCTAATTTTTTTGTAGATCGACTACATTACTTTTTTTTCAAAATGAGGAGAAAACCCAGTTAGAACTCTGAAGTTATTGAGTCTCTGCACCTTGCTTTGTAGCATAGCATGTTTTTTCTTCTTTGTCTTAATCTTAGGGACCATTACCTTACAGTGGTCATCACAAATGTCAGATATCAAGTTAAATATCTTTAAGAGATTTCTGCCCAAAAGGAACACCTTATAATACTGGCCTATCACACCAACTACAGGCAATGCACAAGGCATACAGATATTAGCCACAGAGGTACAAGGGCCTTAAAATGACACTATGTACATGCTGCTTATCCTTTAATATCTTTTACAATATATTTGATAGAAACCACAAAAGGTATATTAAGTTTAAAATACAGTTATGATCCTATACTAATAATTTCATAGTTGTATGAAAATTTTCACATAAACTCATATTAGAAATAATTTCTGTATCTAAAAGTGGTTCCCCAGTTAGAATGTGATGAGTATATGTAATGTAATGAGTATATCCAAAATTTTTTAAACTTACAAATTTGAAAATATTAACACTACAAATGTAGTTGTGGAAAATAAAACCCAAGTAATTTGTATTTGGATTTTCTGTATTTTGCCTTGCATGTAGTGACTTATATGTTTTTATTACCAAATTTTTTTCCAATTATTTTGTATTGTGGTAAAATACATATAACATAAAATTTATCATCTTAGCCATTTTTAAAGTGTATGGTTCAGTGGTATTAAATACATTCATAATATTTTGCAACCATCACCCTCATCCGTTTCCATAACTTTCATCTTGTAAAACTGAAACTCTATATCCAATAAACAATAATTCCTCATTCCCCCACTTCTCCCAGCCTCTGGCAACCACCATTCAGTTTTCTGTATGATTTTGACTACTCTAAGTATCTCATGTAAGTGGATTCGTATTAGTAATTATCTTCTTGCAACTGGCTTATTTCACTTAGCATAATGTCCTCAAGGTTCATCCATGTTGTAGTATGTACCAGAATTTCCTTCCTTTTCAAGGCTGAATACTAATCCATTGATGTATTACACCACATTTTATTTATTTATTTATTTATTTATTCATTCATTCATTCATTCATGTTAGTCACCATACAGTACATCATTAGTTTTTGATGCAGTGTTCCATGATTTATTGTTTGATTATGACACCCAGTGTTCCATGCATCCGTGCCCTCCTTAATACTCAGCACCAGGTTCACCCATCCTCCCACCCCCCTCCCTTCTAAAACCCTCCGTTTGTTTCCCAGAGTCCATAGTCTCTCATAGTTTGGCTCCCCCTCCAATTCCCCCCCCCTCCGTTTTTCCCTTCCTTCTCCTGATGTCCTCCATGCTGTTCCTTATGTTCCACAAATAAGTGAAACCATATAATTGACTTTCTCTGGTTGACTTATTTCACTTAGCATAATCTCCTCCAGTCCCATCCATGTAGATGCAAAAGTTGAGTATTCATCCTTTCTGATGACTGGGTAATATTCCATTTACACCACATTTTATTTATCCCTTCATCAGTCATTGGACACTTGGGTTGCTTCCATGTTATGAACACAGGTGTACACATTATCTCTTGAGACTCTGCTTTTAGTTCTTTTGAATATATACCCAGAACTGGAATTGTTGGATCTCTGATAATTCTGTTTTTAATTTTTGAGGAACCACCATACTGTTTTCCACAGCAGCTCTATCCTTTTATAGTCCCACTAACAGTGCATAAGAGTTCCAATTTCTCAACATCCTTGCCAATAATATGTTTTGGTTTTTGTCTATTTTTGATAGAGCCTTCTTTATGAATGTGATGTGGTATCTCCGTGTAGTTTTGATTTACATTTCTGAAATGATTAGTGAGGTTGAACATCTTTTCATGTTCTTGTTGGCCATTTGTATATCTTCTTTAGAGAAATGTCTGTCCAAGTCCTTTGTACATTTTTTAATTGGGTTGTTTGGGGTTTTTTGTTTGTTTAGTTTTACAACTTCTCTATATTCTGGATTTAAAAAAAAGATTTATTTATTTTAGAGAGAGTGCACGCGTGCACACATGAATGAGAGGGAGGGGCAAAGGGAGGGGGAGAAAGGGAATCCTAAAGTGGACTCCCTGCTGAGCACAGAGCCCCATGAGGGGCTCCTCCCAGGACCCCCAAGATCATGACCTGAGCTCAAATCAAGAGTCAGGTGCTTAACCAACTGATCCACCCAGGTGCCCTTATATATTCTGGATGTTAATCCTTCATCAGATACATGATTTGCAAATATTTTCTCCCATCCCATGGGTTGCTATTTTATTACTCTGTTGATGTTTAGAATTCTGAACTCGCTTTCAATTGGATTGTTGTTTTTTCCGCTGTTCTTAAGTATTTAAAAATCTCATTGACATTTATGGTCTTCTAGCTGCTTTTTGAGGTGATAGTGGCAAGAATGGACTGTAATTTTAAACCATTGATGAAATAATGTTGTTTTGAGCTAAGTACTATGTTATTTTTAATAAAAGAAAATCAAATCTGAGAAGAGGATGAAGAGAAGGAACTATTTATTTTAGGATCCAGACTTTGAGAATTTCTAGTGACCAAACATTTACTATAGTTTAAAACTAACTATTTAAAAGAGAAGGTAATAATCATGGTTTAAGTTATTATCAGCTAAGTATAAACTGGAGCTTTCTTGTGTCCAGTGTCAACCTGCATTTTCAAAGAGCAATAAAGTAGATTTCTAATGACTGTGATCTGCTGGGCAGTGCTTAAATATAGACGAAATACTTTCCACCTAGGTCCCTACTTAAATTTATTTATATACATGGGCATATGTTTTCCTTAATATAAGTGTATGTCTATATGTATATAAATCTTCAAGTGAATAAATGCATAAATATACATGGTATTCTAGCTTACAGAATTAGAAATGTAATTCAGTTTACTCCCACAGAATAAGATTGAAGATAATGAGAACTGAATTAAAGCTTACTTTCTTTCACAGAATTCCTCAGAGAGAGAAGACTGTAATAATGGCGAACCCCCTAGGAAGATAATACCAGAGAAGAATTCACTTAGACAGGTATGAAATTCAGTCTGTCTTAAAATAAAAAGCTACCAACAACAGAAGAAAAGACAGGAAACCCTCAATTTGCCATTCATTAAGCACTGGAGCTTAAATTAAGAGTACTCTGAAGTTGAGGTGGCTATAGCCATCAATTTCAATCAGGTAACATTGTTTGCCCAGTCACTTAAAAATATCCTAGGTGTACAAGTACAGGACAGGTTGATTGCTTACGTTTAGTGAAAACGACATCAAAGAAAAGTTTTCTTGTTCAGGAAAAATAGCTTGAAATGCTTCTGAAGTGCAGATAGTAGAATAGTTGGCTTTAAACCTTATTTTCCTTTTGAGATTCTTAATACATTTTAAAAAAATTAACAATCAAAAGGGATCTGCCTCTAGTGAAGTTAGCTCCTTTTAGTCTGAGCAGTATTTATTTGCTTTTTCTAAAAGTAAAGGCCATTATTGATGATAACTTTAAAAAAAATTTTCTCCTCACTGTACCCTACTCCCCAAAGGTAACACATTTTACTTTGAAAGTTAATTCCTTGGTGCTCTCTTTTTTAAAATTAAAATGTCCAAAAATATTTGCTTAAAAAATTTGCTCTTCTCACTGCCTGCAGCAACCTCTAACATCTTTTGTCTCCCACTAGCAACAAAAACAAGTTCACTAGAGTCTTGCCAGAGAATAGGTATACTACCTCTTCACTTTTAATATAAAGTTGGATAAGATGAGCACTAGCACTAGCCAAAATAATTTCAATTTACTTACACGTATGGTATTATTCTTAGGAAGAAAGAAAAGAGGCCTAATATTTGTCCAGTGCCCACCACAAACCTGCTATTTGTTTCATTCCATCCTCACAGTCACCCTACAAAGTTGGTAGATAGAGCCTCCGATTTATAGATGAAGAAAATGGAGACTTAGGAGGGAGGTTGGATGACTTGCTTCTTATTTAGCTCATCAGTGATTTAAAACCCAGATCTCAGTGTTGCTCAAGCGTTTCCACTTCTGCCTTCTGATTCCAGTTTGTATTACAGTGTTAATGTAGGGAAAAGTTACTTGAAACTGTAATATACTCATTTTTTATTTACTATATGGTAAAAATTTGGGGATGAGCACTTTTCCTTTTTGATAAAAATAATTGTTTAGAACTGTATCCATTCAGGAAGCTTTTGTAAAAAACCTGAATGATTAGTAATTGATACCATGCAGTTACAACTTTAACTATTTGGAGGCAAACACCTGATAATATAAATCTAAATAAATAGAACAGTATTGAATAAGATAAATTTAGAGGTGGAAAGTCTCTGCCCACTCTACAGAAACAACTGTCAGAAAACAATGACACGACAAAAAGTTTTGGCAACTTTATTTAAGCTAACAAACGAATTTTCACTCCGCAAAGTTATAAATTAATTTTAATAGGCTGATCCAGATGGTCCATTTGGAAAATGGATAGGCTGATCTGTTGAAAATTAAACTAAATTTATCTCTCTCATACTTCAAACTGAAGCAAGAGAGAGAATAGTGCCTATTAAGTCCAGCACATACAGATGGACCAGCAGGTCACACATGGGACTAATCTGATTCATTTTAAAAATAAATGCATACATTATTGAATCATTTTCTACTTGCAAGATCTGTTGTGTGCAGTATTTGAAAGAGATATGCTGTGGCATTTTCATTGCTTTTTAGCAGGTTTGCTTCACCCTCTCCACTTTAATATAACAACCATTTTGTTTTTGTTTTTGTCTTTCCTCCTGGTGCTCCAAAATGATTTTTCTAATATCTGTCATTCAGTGTTGAGATCCAAGCTCTGGAGATTAATTAGGTCATGAGGCTTTTTCCCCTCCTCTCTTTGTAAAGGGTTTTATCTCTATTCTCTTTATGAAGAGCATGAACTCAGTGTTCTTGGAAAGAGAAATGGCCTTTAGAAACAGGGAAGTAGGAGATCCTCCTGGGGCCCTCTGAATCTTTTAGCTTCTGGGTGTTTTAACAGCCCTATGAATGCAGATTTGTAAATTTATTGCAGTGCCATCTGGTTTTTTGCTCGAACCAGATTACTGTTGGCTTGTGTCTGTCTATTGTGGTGGTCACTCCCTAGGAGCTTGCCCTCTCAATCGTAGGGAAGAGTGATGAATAGCAGGGGTCAATAGAAGCGGGTCACAGGGCAGCTGTCCAGGACTGCCCTGAACTTGATTACCCCACTGCTGATTTTTTTAATGTAGGACATAATATATAAGCTGTTTAAACTCCCTCTTTTCTCTGTTGCATGACAATAATGAAGTGCCATTTGCTCCCTCCCCCCCCTCCCACTTTAGTCAAGTTAATACAGATAAAAAGATGTCAAGGCTGCCTTTTACCTAGTGCTGATGTAAGTAGGATTTGCATCATGTTAGGCCAATAGTTTGAGATTCTTTTAAAGATATTTCTAATGGGATTTCAGAAACTCTTTCACCATTGATTTTAAAATGCTCAGTGAAATTCTAACAAGTTTAGTATTGTTTTAAACTGATTTTGTAGTTTATGTATATTGTTCTAAAATACAGTTCACAGTGATGGTAGACTATGACCACTGCCTGATAACTTCGAGTTATTTAATCATTGGAAGAGCTGAAAGAAGTGTCATCACTACAATTCTGACAGACATTTAAAGGATAATGAGGGGATATTACAAATAACTTTAAACCACAGTTTTGGCAACTTAGATGAAATGGACACGTTCCTTGGAAAATACAACTTACTGAAACCAATGCAAGGTGAAACAAATTTGAATAGCCTAATGTCTAGTAAAGAAGTCACATTATCAAAAGGCCCCCAAACGGTTTCACTGGTGAATTCAATCAGATATTTAAGGAATAAATAGCTCACTCTTGTACAAACTCAGAAAATAAAGAAGGAAAGAACACTTCCTGACTGTATTATGAGGCCACTGTAACCATAATTCCAAAACGTGGCAAAGACGTTAGTAGAAAAAGAAAATATTGAAGGAGAAAGTCAGGAGACACTACCCCCTGTGTCACCAGGCCATTTTGTGTACCCATTTTTCCATTTAATTTCCAATATCAGAAGGCAGGAAGGTTGGTGGGGAAAGAGAAGCAGCGTATCATTTTAAGGTTCTGAATTTGGGAATAATCTTCTTACCTCTCTGCGTTAAGTAAAGTGTGAACTTTTGTTTAAAGAATGTACAGTGGCCACAATTTTCTTTCTACTTTTGTTCCTAAAATGTGAAGCCAAGGAGACCATAGCAACTATTTTCAGTGCTTTTATTCATATCTGCAAACAAGGGCAAAGGCCTGGGAGGATACATGAAAGTACTCATTACTTTTTGAAAATGTAGCCTTACAACATGCAACTCCTTCTTTGCTTCACATTGGTGCTAATAGGATCTGTCAGCCCTGCCTTTCTCTGTAATTGAGTAAATTGTGACCTCTGTCTAATCCTTCCCCATCCCCCATTCCCTTTGTGTATGTGTCCACTTACCATCCTAAGAACGTGGGCAGTGATAAATAAAGCATTGAGTAGAGTTCTCTCAACTCTTTGAAAGCAGCATGATGCCAGCCCTCTAGTTATATTTCTTTAAGTGTTTACGTTTTTCTGTATTCTTTCTCTTGTGTAGCTGGAACCCTGGGGATGCAAAGCCATGAGAGAGGCCAAGAAGCTAACAAAGTAGCTGTCTCCCTTGTTAGCTTGTTCCTTTATTCTTTAAAAACAAGATAAAAACCATCTGGCTCAGGGCATTACATTTTCCTCCCCCATGCACCTCTATAGATGGAGACTTCACCTGCAGTGAGGGTTTACATTGATTAGGGAGGGAGCAGTAATTCAAGCTTCCATCCTCTTCAAGGATACTTTGCAGTCTTTAAAGGTGCTGACCCACTGAGTTAAACTGTCAAGGGAGGATAAAAAAGTATCTTCATCCCAGGAGGTAACAGCTGCCAGGTTTTCAACACCTTGCACGCTGCTGGAAAAATGTCACAATTGTCAGCTGAAAGAAAAATGACTCTGTTGTCATCTTCTGTTAATGACTGGGCCTTATAAAGGGAACTACATAAGCCTTTTAGAAGGAATAAGTAGATATTTTCCTTTCCTACCCCCATGCCCCTAAATTCCTATGTTGTTCTAAATATTACCTTAAAGTAGATCCCATAAAAAACAGCAGCGAAGAACTTAAACAGCCCCAGATAAGCATGGAGGTCTGATTGGCATAGCTCCTTTATACAGTTGAATGAGTAGGAGGAAAAAGCACATCACTGACACAGAAAATGACATTATAGTGTGTATTAACAAAACAACAACAACAACAACAAAAAGTCATTCATAAGCCAGTGAACTGAGAGAAAACATACTGTATTTCTGCTCTTTGGAGGACAATTTGTTTTCAAGCAGCATCCAGATGGGTAAATACCACGACATTTCTTTTTTCAGGAGAGCCACTTCTTTTCTTCCTTTAGAAAAAAAAAAAAAAGAGAAGAAACTCACAGAATTTACTTCCTTTAATAGCTCTATAATGTTTGTATATGATGGCATTCCCTTCTTTCCGATTTGATTGATGAGGGGAAAGGTTTAATGAAGTCCTT
This sequence comes from Potos flavus, assembly GCA_028534135.1. NCBI lineage: Eukaryota > Metazoa > Chordata > Mammalia > Carnivora > Procyonidae > Potos > Potos flavus. Next base: position 23,913,892 of record CM052894.1, on the reverse strand, counting down.
GATATTAGCCAGGCAAGTCTTTTTTTTTTTCCCCCTATTTGTTTTAGGTTAGTCATTTTAATTGTATTGAGTAATTAGAAGGTACACACAGCCAGGGGAGCTTTGTTCTGATAATTGTTCAAGAAAACCCATTTCCTATCTGCCGTTGCTTTGTGTTAAGACATTTCTCCCTCTAGTGGCAATAGTAAGCACTTTGACTTGGCAGTAGGCAAGGTGTAATTGCAATATGACAAACTATGCTTAAGGGACTATCTTGTAAATACTTTAGTTTGGGGTTTGGCATTATTTCATTATATACGTGTGTTTTTTTCCCCTATGAAATTTCCTACCCCCCCCCCAAAGTGTTTTGGGCTTTGGATGGAAAAAATTGCCTGAGATGTTTATTAAAAAAAAAAAAAAGAAATCACAGTGCATCCTGGGTAATGTTTTGCAGCTTGACTTAATTTTAGTCATCTGTTTTAATTACCTATTTATAAAAATGCTTTTGCATTTGTAGACATTATTTAATACTTTGGAAGAAGCACCTCATTTGAAATAAATAAATAAATTGTACTTATTTTAAATAGTCCATGTAAAAGACCTTAAAGGTAATTAATGTAGGTCTCTTAAGTAAGACAAAAGTGATCTTTCCAAGTCTGATGAAGTGATTTGTTTATTTAACTTCCCACTTCGGCTGAATCCTTCAGAGTCTAATAACTTTTTTAAAAAAACATGGTTTGGCAATTTGTGTCTAGCTACAAAAACACTTCTTCAAAAAGAAGCAATTTAATAACTGGCTTTCTTAAAATTACTTTGAGGAAGGAAGACTGTATAGGGGGTTGGTGTTTTGTTTTATTTTTATTTCAGTGTAATCATTCTTTGATAAATTGTGTAATCACTGACTTAGTAGAAAAAATATTATTGAACTCTCGGGTTGCAATGACCATAAAATAGTGTATTTTCATATAGAGACTTGAGATATTGTGAATAAATTATAAAGGAAACAGCTTATGTGCTGGTCGAAGTCCGTATGGACCCAGTTCATTTTGTGTTCAGTGCTTAGTGTGGATGTACCATTTTAAGAAAAACAAAAAGATGAAGGAAAAAAGCCTATTGTGCCCTTTTGTATGAGTCTTTTAAAAATCTGCCCTAAGAGTAACTTGGAATGAGATCAGATACAGCATTGCATCCATTGAACGAGATTGGGTGGCATCAGTGTGGCATTTTTAAAGCCCAGTTCCAGCTTCCCTAGATGTCGCCTTGTAGTTTGGTTTTTCTATCCCATATTCTTGCTGGAGACTTGATTTGATGTTACCATATATCTGAAGGTCCCTGTCTTCCCCCCTCTTCCTGCCCCCCAATCACTAGTCATTTTCATTATACTATATCTTGTTTTGCTATAGGGCTGCTGAACAGATTTCTTAAGCAGCTTTTTGCAAGGTTAAAAGAATGCAGCTTGGTAACAAGTTTGTGTCATTTTAAATATATACCTTCTAGTAAATAAGGAGAAGTCTGGCAATCAATCCCTTTTACTGTGTTATATGTTTCACCTGACAACTAAACCTTCTATTGATTAGCCATTACTTTGTTAGATAATCCTATGTCATTGAATCCATTGTAAAAAATTAAACTCTTTAAAATGTTTTACCCTAGCAGCACTGTGAAAATTGAAAACTTGTTCAGAATTACAGCCTGCTTTCACAAAGAAGGTAGTTTTCAGCAAGGCATCTTACTGGTTTATGCTTATGTGCTTTATATGCAATATAAAAACGTATTAAAGTACTCCAACGCAAAACTCTCTGCTTCTGGTTCAGCAGTGTAAGCTACCTTTTCGAATGTTGCATGGGGACAGAGCCTATCTTGCCAGTGGCTATTATACTCACTAGTTTAATTTTAGCCTGGAAGGAGTCTTATAATAGTAAAATATTGAATGTAAAAATACTGAATTTTTTAGCCTTTTTATTCCAGAGTGATCTTAGAACTGTGCCAAGTCTTAATTTACTAATCTCTGTGACTTCCTTGGGGGGTAGGCGAGATCATATACCCATTTTACAGATGGGATGGCTAGAAAATAGAAAATAAAAGCTTATGTATATTCTTACTCTAGAAACTCCGGCAGGTCTAGAACTGGTTTCCTAACTCTATCTAATATTCCCCCTGAGTGTCTTATAGTCACTTCTGAGACAAAAGGAATTTCGGAGGGAAACAAATTAGTTTTCTTAACCTGCCATGACTATTTTCCCCCCCAGAAAATAGCATAGTATTTTTATTAATTAACTAGACAAACCTATAGTTCTTTTTCCCCCCAAATATTAACTGTATACCTTTATGTTTTTATTGGAATAAATTTTTCATACAGTGAACTGCATAGATATTAACTGTATAAGTCAGTGAACTTATGATAAATCTGTCTGCCTTTGTAACCACACCCTCCTCAAGCTGTAGAACATTTTCATTACCCAAGAAATTTTCCTTGGTCTCCTTCCCAGCCAGTTTTCCCATTCCCCATGAATCAAACATTGATCACCATACTCTCATAGGTTAGTTTCACCTTTTCTAGAATTTCATGTAATAGAATCATAGATTTTTGGGGTCTGACTTTGAGTGTAATGTTTATGAGATCCATCTATACTGCTGTGTGTATCAGTAGTATATTCTCTTTTATTGTATATTCTGTTGAATAAATATACTGTAGTTTTCCATTCTTTTGGTGGACACCTAAGCTACTATCATTTTTATAAATGTAGTTGCTATGGATGTTCCTATATAAAGCTTTTTTGGTGAGTACGTGTTGGATATTTCTTGATGCGCTTATTAGCTATTTGGGTGTTGTCTTTTGTGAAGTATCTGTTTAAATTTTTTGTCATTAAAAAAATGCATTGTCTGTCTTCCTGAGTTCTAGAACTCAAGATATTGGTTCTTTGTGAGATATGTGTTCTGAATATTTTCTCACAAACTATGGCTTGCCTATTTATTCATGGTGTGTTTTGATGAGAAGTTTCTCATTTTTGAATGAAGCCCAGTCTATTACTCCTTACCTCATGATTGTACAGATACTCTAAGCTTTCTTCTAGAGGGTTTGTAAGTTTTAGCTTTTACCCTTAATTCTGTGATCCATCTCAAATTAAGGCTTATGTGTGCTGTTCATTATTTTCCCCATGCTTTTTTATTCAGTTGTTTTGATACCATTGTTGAAAAGACTTTTCCTTTCCCCCATTGAATTACATGAGTGCTTTCGTCAAAAATCACTTGGCTATACAAGTGTAGTCTATTTCTGAACCTCCTGGAGAAGAGGCTGCTGCTTGATGCAGAGCAAAGGGTACCAGCAACTGAGGCACTGACCAGCCCTTTCTTCAGACCCACACAGAAGACAAGCTCAAGTCCTCTTTCTTTTTAGAAGTATGTATCAGTAGCGTATTTTATTGTTTGTAAATAAGGCACCAAGTACTACACTGTCTTGATCATTGTGGCTTTAGTAAGTCTTGGAATCAAGTAGTATGAGTCTTTAATATTCTTAATTTTAATATTATTTTGGTTATCATAGGTACTTTGCATTTCTGTATAAATTTTAGAATCATTAGCAATTTCTTTTAAGAAGTCTGCAGGGTTTTGATTTGGATTTTATATATATTTTATATATGTATTGGGACGCACACACACACACACTCTCTCTCTCTCGCATATATATTCATTTGAGTAGAATTAACCTCTCAATAATATTGAGTCTTCCAGTCTATAAACATAGTATATATCTTCATTTAATTTCATCTTTTAAAAATTTTCTAAGCAGTATTTCTTAGTTTTCAGTGTACATTCTTACACAGATTTATTTCTGTTTAATGTTTTTCAATGTTACTATAAATTTTTTCATTTGATTTTTGACTCTTGACCCTGTTTCCTGTCATTTGTGAATAAAGACAATTTTATTTCTTCTTTTCCAAGTTATTTGCCTTTTGCTTCCTTTTATTGTTCTTTTTTTTTTTTAAAGATTTTATTTATTTATTTGACAGAGAGAAAGAGATCACAAGTAGGCAGAGAGGCAGGCAGTGGGAGAGGGGTGTAGCAGGCTCCCCGCAGAGCAGAGAGCCTGATGCGGGGCTCGATCCTAGGACCCTGAGATGACCTGAGCCCGAAGGCAGAGGCTTAACCCACTGAGCCACCCAGGCACCCCCCCCCCCCGCTTTTTTTTGCTTATTTCAATGACAATGGTCTCTGATATAATGTTGAATAGATGTGATACGGAAACATCTCCTTGTTCCCAGTCTCAGAGGGACTGTATTTGGTCTTTCGTCGCTAAGTATGATGTTAGTTGAAATTTTTTTAGATGTCCTTTATGGGATTAAGAAAGTTCCCTTTTATTTCTAGCTTGCTGAGATTTTGTTTTATTGTTGTTATTGTCCTTATGAGTGAGTGTTTAATTTTGTCAAATGCTCCCCTCCACACTTACTTTGTTCATATGGTGAATTACATTAATTGACTTTATTAAGAATTTTTGTGTCTGTATTCATGGGAGATACAGGTCTGTAGTTTCCTTCTTTCCTCTCTCTTTCTCTCTCTCCCCTCCCTCCCTCCCTTCCTTCCTTCCTTCCAGCTCCACACACAGCATGGAGCCCAATGTGGAGTTTGAACTCATAACCCTGAGATCAAGACCTGAGCTGAGATCAAGAGTCGAACACTTAACCAACTGAGCACCGAGGCACCCTTGTAGTTTTCTTTCTAATGTCTTTGTCAGGTTTTGGTTTCAGGGTTATGTTGTTCTCATAAAATGAGATGAAAAGTTTTCCCCTCCTCCTGTATTTCCTAGAAGTGTTTTTGTATGGTCCTGGTGTCATTTCTTCACTAACATTTAATGGAATTCACCAGTGAAACCATCTGGGCTAGAAGTTTTCTTTTTGGAGAAGATTTTGTTTTTTAATTTATGTGGAATAATTTTCACTTACAATTTCAGTTTCTTTAATAGATACAGAGCTATTCAGGTTTTCTCTTTCTTGTGTCAATTCTGGTAATTTGGGTCTTTCAAGAAATGTACCCTATTTTATTTATTTATTTTTAAAGATTTTGTTTATTTGACAGAGAGACAGCAAGAGAGGGAACACAAGCAGAGGGAGTGGGAGAGGGAGAAGCAGGCTTCCTGCCGAGCAGGGAGCCAGATGCAGGGCTTGATCCCAGGACCCTGGGATCATGATCTGAGCCAAAGGCAGGTGTTTAATGACTGAGCCAACCAGGCGCCCAAAATGTACCCTATTTTATCCAATAGATTGTAAACTGTTCATATTTTTTATTTTAATACTCAGATTATTCTATATTGGGCTAACCAGAGCCCCTTTAGGTTGGCATTTATGCCCCTCTGACATACCTCTCTATCATTCCCTGTGTATCTCCATGTTTATCTTATATTTTCCCTGTTGAGTCCTGGCATCAGCCATATCTCCAAAGAGCTATGGTTCCTTTCAGTGTAAAATGGTATTTAGAAGCCAAGATTTAAGCATTAGCTTATATTTTACATCTATATTGATATATTTTGAAAACCATGAATTCATATTCGTACCTGCAATTCTAATTCGGTACCACAGAGTTTGTTCTAGATCTCTCCCTTTTCATATTTATAATTCTCTTTTCTTATAGTAAGAAACCTGGTTTGAGATTTTTTTTTTCCTTTCAGCACTTTAAACGTGTTGTTTCTTGTCTTCTAGTCTTCATTGTTTATGGTGAAACTTTTTTTTTTTTTTAAGATTTTATTTATTTATTTGACAGAGAGAGACACAGCAAGAGAGGGAACACAAGCAGGGGGAGTGGGAGAGGGAGTAGCAGGCTTTCTGCAGAGCAGAGAGCCCTATGCAGGGCTCGATCCCAGGACCCTGGGATCATGACCCGAGCCGAGCCGAAGGCAGACGCTTAACGACTGAGCCACCCAGGTGCCCCTATGTGAAACTTTTTATGTCTGCCTTTATTTATATTGTTGGCTCCCGTATATGTAGCATCCCTTTTTTCTTAGGCTCTTTCAGGGTTTTGTCTTTATTACTGGTTTTCAGCAGTTTTGACTGTTTGTGCCTAGTTCTTGTTATCTTTGTATTTAATCTCCCTAGAGTTTGCTGATCTCAGATCAGTAAGCCAACGGTTTTCACCAAATTTGAGAACTATTTGATCACTATTCTTGTAACTTTTTTTTGTGCCCCATTCTCACTTCTCTTCTGGGTTTCCAGTTTACACATATGTTAGATCATTAACACTTACTCCACAGATAACTGAGCCTCTGTTCATTTTTGTTTTTTTACTCTCTCTATCCTTCAGTTTAGATAATTTTAGTTGATCTCTTTTTAGTTCATTGACCTTTTTGTCTGCCATCTCCAATCTGCTTTTAAGCCCATCTGGTAAATTTTTAAATTTCAGGTAGTATACTTTTCAGTTGTAGAATTTCTATCTGGTTCATTTTAGGTTTTCATTTTTCTGGTGAAAATTTCCATCTATTTATCCATTATGATTGTATCTTTCATTTAAGGTGTTGAATATTATAGCTTCTATAAAGCCTTTGTATGCTCATTCCCATACTAGATCATCTTAGGACCATTTTCTACTGGTTCTTTTTTCTCTTGACTCTGGATTCCATTTATCTGCTTCTTACAGCTAGCAGTTTTTGATTATATAGTGGACATTATAAATTACTCATTGCAGAGACTGGATTCTTTTATCTTCTACTGATTAACTTACTGACTGATCACTGTGACTTCACAGAGTGTTGGTTTGCATTTGTTAGGGCAGGTATATTTTGATTTTTCCCGTGATCCTAAGGTAGAGCCTTTACTCCTAAGACTTACTGTTTACTCTCAATGCAGGGTCATTCCAAGTTTTCAGTGAAAGTTTGAGATGCCTGTCAAGTTCCCATAATTTAGTAGGAATCAGGTTCTAAATTCTGTCTCCCCTCATGGGCAACAGCTACAATCCCTGCCCCAGTTTTTCAGTCTTCTGTTATTTTCCATTGGAATCCATATAGTCTCCCATTCATGTATGTAGTTTGGGAATTAACCATGGATTAGAGGAGAATTGAGCCTCTCCTGTGGGTCTGTTTTCTATGATTTCTCAATCTCCAGCCACTGTGGCAGTCCTGAGCTCCATCCTTTGGCATATCAAGCCAGTAAACTGGCTTTCTAATTGAATTTTAGTCACCGTGCATCAAGTAGATTGGTGAGTACCCTCAGGGAAAAAGCACATAAGCATGGATGTTACCCTGTGTGTTTCTCCTCTTTGAAGGTCAGTCTACTCTTCCCCTCAGTTTCTTACTACTTTAGGTCATTCTCCAGTGTCTTTAAGTAGTTGTTATTATTTTTTCCCCCCATGATTTGTAATCGTTATCTTATGAGGGTTAATCCCATTAAGCATCTCTGGCATTATTGGAACTTGAACTCTTTGGCTTACATTTTTTATGTTATTCAGTATATACCAATCACTTCATAAATGTCTTTTAAAAACATAGGAAGTTTCATCTAAAAACTTTTATGTTGTCTAAACATGAATAATAAATGTTTGTGGTATTAGTAGTTGCAAAAAAAGTATTGAACCCTGAGCCCAGAAGATACATGCACTAATAGCTGCTATAAACAAAGGTCAGATGATCCAATTTATTCCTTTAAAATATGTTTTGGGGACGCCTGGATGGCTCAGTCCCTTAAGCTTCTGCCTTTGGCTCAGGTCATGCTCCCAGAGTCCTGGGAACAAGTCCTGTATCAGGCTCCCTGCTCAGCAGGGAGTCTGCTTCTCCCTTTGCCTGCCGCTCTCCCTGCTTGTGTGCTCTCTCTCTCTCTCTGGCAAATAAATAAATAAAATCTTTAAAATATGTTTTGAAATAATTTCAACTTAAATTGTATAAGAATAAAGCAGTTAAGTGGATACAAATTTTTTAAAGTTTGATTTGTCTGAATGGAAAACCAATTTTATAATACTTTTCTCCATTTTCTTAAATGTTTTTACATACATCTTTCCAAAGAATGGTAATTGACTAAAACGAATAGTTTATCCATTGCTGACATAAATAAGTAAATAGGAGAAATCATAGCTTTTCTTCACAGAAAAAAAATTACATTTAATAAATGTGGAAGGAAAGCAGGAAATTTAAAAATCACTATCAGAACACCACAGTAAAAATTACCATAGGCAAGATCCACCAATGGATGCTAAAATTAGCAGGCAAAAGCTGAAATAGAATCCCAGTATCTGTGTCATCTCAGAATATTTCTCCCAATCTATTTTGTAATTCCTAAAGGAAAAATAACAAACTTACAGTGGAGAATCTTGGCAGACAGGACCATAGGCAAATGATAAAGTCTAACATCACTAGAAATACTTAGTAACATGCTTCCTGACTTGATGCATTGAGAAGAGTACATCACCTTTGTCGTATCCTTCCCAATAATGTATAACCTCCATCCGATCATGAGAAACATGAGACAAAGCCAAATTGAGAGACATTATATAGACTAATCAGTACCCTTCAGAAGTGTCATAGTCCTAAAAGACAAGACTGAAAAATTGTCACAGATTAGAGGAAACTAAGAGACATGATAACTAAATTCAGTGTGGCATCTTGGGTTAGATCCTGAATAGAAAAAGGATCCTAGTGGGAAAATTAGTGAAATTCAAAAGAAATTCTTTATATTGTACCAAGTTAATTACTTAGTTTTGATAAGTGTTCTGTGGTTATGTAAGTCATTAACATAAGGGGAAGCTGGTAGGGAAGGGTATACAGAAACTCATTTTGCAACTATTCTGTAATCTAGAATTTTTAAAAATGGATTCTTTCCTATTGTTGGTTATAAGAAATTGCCTGTGTCTTAAGATTTTTCTCTTTAATTCCAACACACGTAGTTCTCCAACATTGTAGTTCTCAGAAGAGAATTCCTAAACCAACATCATTAACTTCAACTAGGGACTTGTTATAAAAGCAAATTCTCAGAAGGTTGTGTGTGGGACCTAACAATTTGTGTGCTTAGGTTTTTTTCTTTCTTTTTTCAGATTTTATTTATTTATTTATTTAATTTTAGAGAGAGTGAGCGAGTGGCGGGAGGGGCAGAGGGAGAGGGAATCCCAAGCAGACTTCATGCCAAGCACAGAACCTGATGTGGGGCTCCATCCCATGACCCCGAGATCATGACCCCAGCCGAAGTCAAGAGTCGGTTGCCCACTCGACTGAACCACCCAGGCACTCCCAACAATCTGTGTTTTAACAAGCCCTCCTAATAATTCTGATGCATGCTAAACTTTGAGGATCATGATTTATACCATGAGTGAAAACTTAAAAACATTGTTTTACTGTATTGGCCAATTAAGAATGGTTGCTTGCCATGAAGTATAACCAATTTTTTAAATTGTGGTAAAATACATGTAACATAACATTTACCGTCTTAACCATTTTTAAATGTACAGTTCAGTGGGTTATGTACATTCACATTGTTGTATAACTGTCACCACCATCCATCCCCAAAACTCTTCTCATTTTGTAAAACTGAAACCCTCTACCCATTAAGCAGTAACATCCTATTTCTTCTCCCAGCTCTGGCAACCATCATTCCACTTTCTGACTCTCTGATTTTGCCTCCTCCAAGTATTTCATATAAGTGGAATCATATAGTATTTATCATTTTGTGACTGGCTTATTTCACCTACCATAATGTCCTGAAGGTTCATTCATATCATAGTATAAGTCAGAATTTCCTTCCTTTTTAAGGCTGAAGACTATTCCACTTGATGTCTATGCCACATTTTGTGTGTCCCTTCATCCGTCAGTGGATACTTGGGTTGCTACCATGTTTGGCAGTTGTGAATAATGCTGCTAGGAACATGGATATACAAATACCTTTTCAAGATTCTGCTTTCATTTCTTTTGGGTATATACCCAGAAATGGCATTGTTGGATCATACGGTAATTCCAATTTTAATTTTTTGAGGAACCACTACCGCGCTGTTTTCCACATCAGTGTATACTTATACATTCCCACCTGCAGTGCACAGTGGTTGCAGTTTCTCTACATCCTTGACAACACTTGCTGTTTTCTGTTCTTTAATAGTAGCCATCCTAGTAGGTATGATGTGGTATCTCATTGTGGATTTGATTTGCATTTCTGAAATGATTAGTGATGTTGAGCATCTTGTCCTGTGCTTCTTGGCCATTTGTATATCTTCTTTGGATAAATGTCTGTTCAAGTCCTTTGCACATTTTTGAATAGTACCCCCCACCTTCCATACGTACAGAGAGACCACTGCTGCTTACATACTTGTTCATGAGCTCATCAGTGGTTCTTGTGGGCTCTCACTTTCTTTGCTTCCACCTGCCTACCTAGTTGCAGTTCCCATAAATCTGGAATTTATACATAAGTCTATCCATGTGTTGATTTTGAGAATAGGACAGAATCTGAAAACTGTATGACTGCATTTTAATATTTAAACCTGTTTCCAAAAAATTATCTTTACAGACTTATAACAGCTGTGCCAGGCTCTGCTTAAACCAAGAAACAGTATGTCTAGCAAGCACTGCTATGAAGACTGAAAGTTGTGTGGTCAAAGTAAGTAATATTACTCATCAATATTATTATACCACATCATAACAATGCTTTATTTATAAACATCTTCATTCAGTATTGCTGTTAAAGATTATCACAGGATTTTATATTTAAAAAGGAGTACAGCAGGTATCATTTCCAAAGCAGACTGCAAGTTGGAGTCTCCATCTCTTCAGTTGCAAAAAAATTTTTTGGTTATGCATTCTGGTCACACTTCTGTCTAATTCACATTTGTTACTTGACACTAGTTATGGATTATTACAAATAAGTAAGATTTGTGAAAGAAAATATACAATTATTTTTATAAGGTTCATGGGTTCTAAATGTAATTAAGTACAGAGTAACCATTGCAAGGATTGTGAAGTATGCTATAGAAAATCCAATTATTATATCACTATTATTATTTTTTGAATGGTCAATGATAGAAATATTGCTTTTGGTGATTTTGATCTTGAGTGGACAGGTATGTTTTATCATGCATATGAGCTACCTTTTCTCATTTATAAAATGTGCATATATATAGATACAAAAGTAATCACATATTAGAGACCTTATGGTCTAATAATTATATTAACTTGGTTCTAATCTTCCAAGTATCTCTAATTACATAGGAACTTTGACTTAAATTTAGGTAACAGCAATTTTCATTATTCCAAGAGTAAGTAAAATTCCAGTATGGGCTGTTTCTAGACTTTTACCTTGCATATATGCAAAATTACTGCCTTAATAACTATTCAGTGTTTTGTCACTGTTAGAACATTCCCAACTTTAACTAATTTAGTCTATTTTATTATACACTAAGGCTCTCAGTTACTTACTGTTATTATTAGAGTCGGAGCTGGTAATCAGGTAGTCTCCATCCTTTGCTACAAAAATCAAAGGACACCCCCACATTTTTTATTATTTTTCTTTTATTTCTTAAAACATGCTGTAGTCACTGGACCTACTTAACCAACTGAAAGTATATCATACAAACTATAACTGTCAGAAATGATCCATGTAAGAAATGTCAATTTATTTAAAATTATAATTTAAAAAGATAGAGTCAGTTAAGTGTCTCTTAGAGTGTCTTAGTAATTTGCTGTAAAATATGAAAATAATACATTACATATTTTTTTTAGTCATTTAATCACAACCAGCAAGTGCTAATTGGCCCTATTTTGTATCCAGCATTTGTGCATTGAAATGGGGTATCAATTATTTGGGCCTTTAAAAATAATCTTTCTCCTTTTTGGCCACGTTGCTCAGTTTCATCACAAGTGGGTGACTTCTGGCTAAACAAGGTAAAATCTTAGCATGAGCACTGATCCGAGGACAGGGTGACAATTTTAATGAGTTTCATTGAGAGCTGGCCAAGTGAGCATCTGTTCCTTTTGTCTTCCCCATACTTTGTAAGCCAGGATCTCTAAGCTATAGAGTCATGTTGGTGTGTGTCTGTACGATGTGTTTTGTTTTGTTTTTCTCCCACCCTCTACTTCAGTGGTGCATGGTTAGAAATCTTCTGGCATCTGGCACAATGGCATAATTTCTTCTATGCTCTTGGGTGAGGAAATAAGTTTGCTCATTGCTGCTCATCTGTCTGTTTCCTTTGCTCCCAGATGGTGACCCTCTCATCCCATTCTTGCTTATTTTAACATTATTGTGACACCTATATCCTTTCATCATCTCCTTCAATACCCTAATTTAATAATGATTTCCATCATTTCCTATTGGAACTCACCTAACTTTCTGGTTCCTTTTATTGGCCCACATCCTGGCTTCTGGTTCATTGCTTCTGATTTGATATGTGTAATCAGTTGGTCAATGGCAAATAAAAATATATAGCTAAAAAAATTTCTTTCAACAGCCTCCCGTGAGGTATCAATAACATGAGAATAGAGAACAAGTTTTCCTTTTTCTATTTACATGTGTTATATGTATCTCATCATTCTGTGCTGTTTCTACTGGCCTCATGTATTGCTTGACCTTTGAAAGGTAGTGACTTGCCATTATTTTTGTAGATCTGCAAGCTTGTCCCTGTTTCCTGCTCTTCACCTTTAGCCTTAACTGAAGTGTTTCATCTGCTACACTTGATATGGTTGCAGTAGCTTTTCATTTGGTATAAGTGTCTGTTGTTGATGCAGATTGTACTCCAAAGTGGCCTTGAATGTCCAACCATGTCCATGTGAGACCAACTATAATATAGTGATATCAACATTTTTGTCCTCTAGTTCAAAGGAGCTAATTCAGTGACTTTGGTTTGGTGGAGATAGTCATTATTATTATTGAATATTGTTTATTATGAGCTTTAGAGAAGACATTAATATCAGTCATTCCCTGAAAAACAGCAGAGTTGTTTTGTTCAGACCTTATAGTACGTAGTATGTGTCTCTTCTTTGCCAGAAATACCTTACCATGAATGTTTTATAATAGGTGTATGAAGAGAGACCCACTTGTACGCTTTAGAATATAAGAAAATAACGTGGTAAGACAAATTACAGCCACTCTAGGTTAATAATAATCTTCTGAATCTCTAACTTGAAGAATGAGACCTAAGAAAAGGTTTAAAACTAAAAATGAAGGGTGAGTCATTTTATCAGTATAATTTAGTCCAAGTAATATTTGGAGGCATTGAAATGTCTTTTGTTTTCGTCCAAAGCCTTCCTTCTTACTAATTATAGCCCTGTAGTTCATGAGATTTGTTTGGAGCATGATGAGCTCTGTATTTATTGTAGCTTTAAATGGACAGTCATTATTGACTGCCAACTTAGTCTTTAAAATCAATAATCACATAGTACCTAATTGTCAACCTTCATGATTTTTTTAATTGGTAAAGAAAACCAACTAGAAAAATGAAGAGCATTAATTTTTTATATTATCTTTTTGCTGACTTTATTTAAATATTACTGAAAATTTTGGTTTCAGGTTTTTCCTAATTTACTTTTTACACATGCATGCGCAGAATTAAAATTAAGTTGTTTGAACACATTTACCTAGGTTCCTGCCCACGTAGGAGAAGTTCTGCCTCTTTATGTTTGGAAAATAAACCTCTTCGGTAGTCCTTTGTAGATGTTCTATATTGTGGTTGTTTGTTGTTACTGTTTTTTTACTTGAGACTAATAATCTGTTTGCAACTGACTGAGACAGAAAAATGTGATGTTCCTTTCCACTCACTCCAGATTTTGATAGAAGACTTGTTTTATTTATTTCCAAAATTATATCCGCAGGAAACAAGCTGTTTAAATTCAGATTATGCTGAAGCAAAATGGTCCTGGTATGAGAAGCAACGTGCTGTTTTACGAGCACAGAGTCCCTTTTCTCATAACTGATTGATAGTAAATATTTTCCTGAAGAATTATTGCCAACCATGAACAGTGCAACTGTTTCACTTTTTTTCCGTGCTACTTGCTGTACCAGCCATTGTCGGTAATTAAGATCTACAATTCACAATGCAGACGTTTGCACTTCCTCTGGGTCTGTGCTATTTATAAGGCATTTCAGCTGTTCAGAGTTTCTTTTGAGTTTTAAACTACATGTTAACAGGCTTCTTTAATATACTGTTCCACAAGTAGCCTGTCAGATGGGCCATTCTTTGCACAGGTCTCTTTCGGGTCTAAACATTAGCTTTGTGGAGAACACGTTAAGATTTAACCATGTCATAGAGGCCGATGAGGTTAGAAAAACTGTAGAATGTAACATGTTACGTATTAGCATATTGTTGTTTCTTTAAAAATGGAGGAGTAAAGTTCAAAAGTACTTTTTTTCTTTCATTTTCAAATGTTCATATGATTTTAATGAGTGTTAATGGGAGTTATAGAGAGGGTCTGAGAAATACTAGTAAAGTGACTTTTCCCAGCTCACTTTGAGGTAATAATCAGGGACCATTGTTATAAACAAGAGTTTGTGTGTTTGTCAGGTTAAGGATTCAGGAACACATAACCTTCTAGATGTGCATTATATTCAGGAATACAGACGTGGGATACCAAAATGAATCAGCAGATCGACTGCACATTTGTTGTATAATCATCTTTAGGAACCCTAAGTAGCATATGCCATTGGAGAGGAAAGTGTGAACAGGAATCCTGGTCTGTATTAATTAGGTAAAATTGAAAAGCATTTTCAACCATTTCAAGAGAGTTAATTTCAAAGGAAAAAAAAGTGAGAATCTTCATGAATTATGCCCTTGAGTGAGAGAACTGCTTGCACAGTCTCCTTACTACCTGCAGTCATTGCTAAACATACAGGAGAAAGAAACAAGAAGCAGAAAGCTGTCAACAAAATATGTGTAAAACTTTGCCACGAGTGGGGATCAGACTGGCTATGTAAAGCCTGAAGTCAGCTGCGTTGATTCTGCATGTTGGCCACCAGTATCTTCCAGCAGAGCAAGTCTGCAGAGAAAGGCAGACACGGGTTTCCATGCTGATTCTTGATGGGCCCTTGAATATAGACAGAGCTTCAAACAGAGCCTTTCCAAGGCAGTTTTATTTGCCAGAACCTGGAACTTTTCTGTAGTTCTTTTGAACTACATTGTTTCTGTAAACTTTTTTTCCTCAGCGAACTCTTTATGAACCTTTTTTTAAGATAGCAGCAGTGATTCATCTGTTGGGAACCACTGATATATCTGACTGAGGCACTTCAAGATGCTAGAACCTATTCGCATTTCTGTCTAGCCAGGGAGCTAATAAGATTAAGTTTGTCTTTGTGGACTGGTCCATATTAGCAGGAGTTGAGCCCAGCCAGTGTTTTCCTCAGTGAAAAAGGAAAGGTTGGGAGAGAGACGGATGAAGGAAGAAAGTTCTTCATCAAGAATTGACTGCAGTATTGCCTGCTGATGCATGTCGGATCACCCGCATCGAGAGATCACATGACTTCTCCAAAAGTCAAACGATCAATTCGCCTCGTTTTGGCTCTGTACTTAATGCACAAACAGTGCGATCTGCGGGGCTGTAATTGCATTGTTAGGGCCAAGGAACAAGCCTGTGCCTTTTCAGCAGACAGCTGGCAGGGAGAGAGGCATGTTGTTAGGAAAGAGAGAGGCAAGGCAAATAAAATTACTGCTAACGCTCAGAGATCGGCAGGAGTCCTACTTGCCTAATCTTACCGGTGGGAGCAAGCGGCTGTTGTAATCCAATTATAGCAGCATAAGCAATTTGTTAGACACTCCGCATAATGTAACAATTTCCCAATAAACTCTGACTTGTAATAACGTCGGCAAGAGTCCGCATAAATCTGCCCGAATGGTGGGGGCTGGAGCGTTCGGCTGGGGGCTTGTAATTGGCGCCATCAGCACGTTTTGCGGAGTGCAGTATGGTGCAGGCTTTTAGTGCAGGAATTTTAAGGAGAAAAGCATGGCACACATTTCTTAGAAAAAGAAAAGTGGCCATTAAAAGGGGAGCAGCAAGAAGGGCATACTCTTGCCTTCACATTACCTAGGAATCTTAGTGTAGAAAGAAAACAGGAGAAAGCCATGTTTCCTTCAATACTAAAGCGGGGGGAGAAGGGGAAGAACATGTGGACTAAATTTCTTTATTTAAAAGGCATCAGTTTCTATTATTTATACTCCCTTTCTTCAGCTCCCCAAAGTGCTGTTCAGGCAGCATTTAGCTAACATTTTTACAAAATGCTTATAGCTAGACAAGACTAGAAATGCCAAGTTTAAATTTGTTTTCTTCTAGAGTTTAGCATTTTCTTTACAACAGGAAAATACATTTTCTTTGTGCCCAGAATAAGTCTTTTAAAGATATCATCTCACTGAATAGCAAACCTTTCTGTAGAGTTCTGCCTTCCACTTTAAGAAACGTCTCTTACTGAAGGGTTTAAAACCTAGCTTGTTTGCTTAGCTGGTTTCACTACAATTGCTTATTTTCTATTCCACAATGTATTGTGAATGTCTGTTATACAAGGATTAGTAATCTTGTTGAATGTTTACATTGTATTAGAATACAGTTCTTCTTATTTAAAACTATACCTGTATGATCATTATAGAAATAATTTTGATTCCTAAGTCATAAAATTTCTGTTTTAGAAAAACTGTGTGTGTGGAGCAAAATAGAACTTCCATTATTTATTGATTGATTAGTGTTTGTAGTCACAGAATAGAGTTTATTTATACAAGGTATAGAAGGTGAGGAGTACTCATAGATTTGTGTTAATGGACAGATTTTCATGCTACTGAGTGTGCATTACACGTTATCTACTTTATTATGCCAACCCAACTCTTCATTGTTGTCAATTTGTGTCAAAACAAAGCTTCTGAAATAAGAACAGGATTATTCAAAAGATCATGTTGCTGTGGGTATTATTACAATAAATATTTACTTTGAGTATGAACATTTCCTTCTACTGAAGCAAATGCTGCCTTGTTTGACTAGAGCTACATCAGTAAACTGCAGTGCCTCTAATAAAGCCACTCAGTGTCTGGGTTTAACTAATGGCTGATTTTCATGGCTTTGACAGTGAGCTGTGTGCGTTATTTTCTCCTGATATTATAAAAATAATGAGAGCAAATTAGAACAATCAGTTTACACAGATAGCTCCTGATTGGAGGCGATGGGCAATATGGCAGCAGGTAATCCATCTTCGGGCTCCTGTCACATTAACTTCAGCAGTGTGAAAAGATCAGGTGGGGTAAGCAGGGATCCTGCCCAATTGGAACACTGAAATTAATGAGAAGAGCATTGTTCTGTGATCAACCTTTTAATTAGCAAGATTGGAAACGCAGAGAGTGATGAAGGCAGCACCACAGCTGCACAATGCCAGGCACAATTCCTGAAAGGGGAAAGAAAGAAAAAAATCTATGGGCTTTGCATCATACTTTTCTTGCTGTATACAGGCATTATTCCATTCTAGAGCTAGTTTACAGTCTTTACTACCTACTTTCCAAAGTAATGTCAAAATATGGTTGATGTATTAGTGATCTATAGGCTATAATTCTGTCAGGGGTCATTTAGGGTTTTGATTACCAGTATACTTTCTTTGGCATTGCACATTGGGTTTTATTTTTTTATTATTTTTTTAATCAAGTAAGCAAAGAAATTAAATTTTAGGAGGGTCATCTTATCGACCTCCCACCACCCGACCCCTCCAATTTATAGAGCTTTTCTTACAAGTGGCATGAGAGTTTTCTGACTTGGGGCACTTTTTGTCACTTTGAGTTATTTAAAAGAAGAGCAAAGTCCAGGCAGTAAGCTAAGGCATATTTAGATTGTGTTCCTTCCCTGATTCTGTTTATTAAGAAAATCACTGTTTTTCCCCCCGCCATTGACTTCTCAGTGTTGAAGGCTGTGTTATTTCAATTTATATAATTGAGAATTGAATATCAATGAAGTATGGTGTTTATAGGAGGAAGAGGGGAGGAAAATCTATGCAGTGACTGAGATTAAAGGCTGATTCATCCATTTAAAGCTCAGTTATACTAAAATTGAAACCTTGTTAATTATCCCTGTAATATTGGAAAATGTGGTATAAAGCTATGGAAGATATTAATGAGCCAGATTTTCTCTGCCAAATCAGTGCCTGTTTTCTAGGCCTACTTTGACAGGCTTTAGCTTTGGGGTAGGGTATGAGGTTTTCAGTATTTTAATCTTTGTACCTTAAGCTTAGTTTCTTACTCTAAAAGCAAGAATATAATGTACGCTATGTAAATGAATCCAGTTATCCTCCAAAGACATATAAAATAAATTTGCGGGTTTTTATATTAACAATTAATTGATTTATGCATTTATTTAAAATACTGTTACATAGGGGCGCCTGGGCAGCTCAGTCTGTTAAGTGTCTGCCTTCAGCTCAGGTCATGATCCCAGGGTGCTGGTATCAAGCCCCAGGTCAGGGTTCCTGCTCAGCAGAGGAGTCTGTTTCTCCCTCTCCCCCTGCTCGTGCTCTCTTGCTCGCTCACTATCTCAAATAAATAAATAAAATCTTTTTTAAAAAAATTAAGAAACATAAATACCGACACATAAAAACCAGTTATCAGATACCCATCTGAGTAGAGAATTAACAGTAAAGAGCCTGAAGTATAGTATGAAATATTGAGGTTAGATGGTGATCTTTTCTCGTCATAGTTAATAGAACCTTTTTCATATTTTTTCATTATATGTATAACTAATGGAGATTCTAGCCTTGCAGCCCTAAGATGCTATATTTATAGAAAGTAAGTCCCTGATATTATGCCCCTATGCAAAACCTATAGAGTAAAGGCACTTCACTTCCCTGTAATACCCATCTTCCACCCTCCTTCCCCCCAAAATCTTTAGTATACATTATGGAATTCTGTCAGAAACCTGATTTTTGGTTTTGTTTTTTGTTTTGTTTTGTTTTGTTTTGTTTTTTGATTGATAGTGAGCTTTTCCTGAAAATATTCATATTCAGCATTTTAGGATCAGTGACTTAATACTAAATAGTCTCTGGGACTCCCCTCCCCCCACACACTCTTAGAGAATGGTGCTACTGTGCATATTAATATTTTAAAGCCCACTTGTAGAATTTTGCATGATACTTTTCTACATTCCTTAATTTGGAAGAGAGATTTTTATACTTAAAGCTTTTATGGATTTTTGTGGCTGTTCATTTTCCTCTCTCCTAGTTTGACAGTTTCAGAAGCCTGGGCTCATAAGCTCTCCATGGATATGATCTTAGTCATATGGTGTAAATAGATCACTTACAAAGCTTGTGTAACTTGAGCTCTCCTTTTGAACCTTTCGGTTCCCATGAGCTCAGGATCCATACATATAAAATCTTATGCTTGTGTCATGACTCCAGCTTGTAAGGCAAATGAGCTATGAATTTAAATGACTGTTCTACTCTGTACCAACTTTTTATAAAATAAAATTGGTGTTTTTCCTTTTTTCCTTATGATTCTGGATTTCCATCTGACCTAGTGATCTTGCCAATATTTGTTACTGTTGTTAGAATTCTTTTCCAGTAAGATTTGCTCTTCAAGATCAGTGTTAAATAAACGTCTCTTTTTTGAGGGCATCTTTTTGTTTACATTAGTAATTATAGAATGTCTGACTGGCAGAATGACCAAGAAACTCCTTTTTGTTTCCTAACAGAGCTAGAATTAC
This sequence comes from Potos flavus, assembly GCA_028534135.1. Taxonomy (NCBI): domain Eukaryota; kingdom Metazoa; phylum Chordata; class Mammalia; order Carnivora; family Procyonidae; genus Potos; species Potos flavus. The sequence continues at coordinate 23,894,322 of CM052894.1, read as the reverse complement.
CAAGTCACCTTAAATTCTACTAATCCCAAATCCCATGAATAGGGTTCACTTTAGAGAAATTTTCATTAGTCTAGTCCTTTGGAGCTCACCTAATACACCTTTATTTAAAGTTCTTACGTGTGGAACCAATTGTATCTCTGATGCTATTATAATCCTTTCTAGTTCCCCATCCCCCTGATTTTTAGTTTAGGGATATGTTCCTATATAAAGAATTGGAAGGGGCTCCTGGGTGGCTCAGTCGGTTAAGTGTCAGCTTTAGACTCAGGTCATGATCCCAGGATCCTGGGATTGAGTCCCACATCGGGCTCCCTGCTCAGCTGGGAGTCTGCTTCTCTCTCTACCTGCTGCTCATCCTGCTTTGTGCTCTCTCTCTCTGACAAATAAATAAATAAAATCTTAAAAAAAAGAAAATGCTTATTAAAAACTATGAGATGTAGGGACACCTGGGTGGCTCAGTCAGTTAAGCGGCTGCCTTCAGCTCAGGTCATGATCCTAGGGTCCTGGGATTGAGTCCCACATCGGGCTCCTCACTTGGCAGGGAGCCTGCTCCTCCCTCTGCCTGCTCTCTCTGATAAATAAATAAAATCTTTAAAAAAAATGAGATGTAGAAAATAAGAGTTATAAATACATGTCATGAAGACAAAACTGATGTGATAGAGAGTGACTGCATAGCTACTTTGTATTGAAAATTTAAGAAAGTCCTCTTCTAAGAGGTGACATTTAAACTGAGATCAGGGGATGCCTGGGTGGCTCAGTTGGTTAAGTGGCGGCTTTAGGCTCAGGTCATGATCCTGTTGGGACTCCCTGCCCAGCGGGTAGTCTGCTTCTCCCTCTGCTCACCCCTACTCGTGCTCTCTTGCTTTCTCTCTCTCAAATAAATAAAATCTTAAAAAAAAAAAAAAGAATTGGAAAATGGCCATTTCTTATTCATGTATCTTCAGAATGGAAGATCTTTCTCTTTTTTTCTTCTACCTTGTAAAAGAAGAGAGAAGAGAGAATATATTAATGTTTATTAAGCCCTGTGTTTAGGCACTATAGTGCTAGCTGTGTTATCTTTCTTTTTTTTTTAAGATTTTATTTATTTGTTTGACGGAGAGCAAGAGAGCGGGCGGGGGGGGGGGGGGAAGCGTCAGAGGGAGAGGGAGAAAGGGAGAAGCATGCTTCCGCTCAGCAGGGAGCCTGACACAGGGCCTCCATCCCAAGACCCTGGGATCATGACCTTAGCTGAAGGCTGATGCTTAACTGACTGAGCCATCCAGGTGCCCCCAGAATATGTTAGTATTTATTAAGCCTGAAGTTTAGGCACTATAGCGCTACCTGTGTTGTCTGTTTCAAACCTTATGTGACCCTGATAAGATGGATGCATATCCCCTATTTTATAGATAAGGAATCTGAAACTTAGAGAAGTTAAGCCTTTTCCCAAGTTTTCACATCCCTAAGCTGTAGTGTCAAGTTTTGAACTCCAATCTCTCTGACTTCAGAGTCCTTTCTGTACTTCATCAGGTTGCCTTTCAAATAGTATTTGGAGGCCCTGTATATCTCTCCTACCATTATACTTGGCTTCACACTACAAAGCACCTCTAGCTTTTCTCCATTTGATTTCTGTAACACTTTTCACATCTAGCAAATGTTTTTTCTTCATCTCCCCTCTCTCCTTTATTGCTTGTAAGATAATGTTGTTTTGACTGAACTGAGCTAAATACGGTATTCAGAAAACTGGTCTCTGTTCTGGTCAGTAATTCTACTATGTAACTTTAAATGCTTACTCAATGGTAATCACCTACCTTACAAACATAGGTCTTTAAAGTATCTAAGATGACCTCATGGCTCCATGTTCCATTGTTCTACATATAAAATGAGTGGGACATTATGAGTCTAGTACAGCCAGCTCAAGGTGGTGTCTCACACCTTCCTAATTGTTTTAGAAATTGTTTTGGAATACAGATCTCATCCTACTGTTTGTGTCAGGACTTACATTGTAACTATATATTGGCAGTTCTTTTAAATCACAAATTTATTTTTCCTGATTAAGCTTGGTTATTAATTTTGTCAATTAAAAAAAAATGTCCCTTAAGGCTTCCAGGCTGAGGCTGTGATTACGTTTCAGTAAATATTTTTATATTTGTTTGCATGCTTCTAGATAGGTTGGTGATTGCAAAGACTTGGTAAGGATATCAGAATTAGTAGTTGGACCTACTGTTTCAAAGAGGAGAGAAAAAGCTTGGTAGAGGAGTGAGTCTTAATAAAGAAACAGGTTCACTGAAAGAAAATGAAAACAAAAAGCAAACAAACATGACTCTTAGCATATACACACACATAGAATCTCCCTGCATATTCTCTAATGGAAAGAATAGAAGTTTTTGATAGTTATGGTTGACATAAATTTCATGCTCAGACTTGTAAAAATATGTAAGGAGTACTTGCTCACATGGAGCACTAAGACCATGACAAACAGGAATGTTGAAATATTTCTAGAAGAGTGAACTAAATGTGATTATGTTTTATACGTCAGACATCATTTCTTTAACTTTATACACCTTTTCTTGGAATATCTAATAGCATAAGGAATTTAATTGTAAAGTGTTTTTTGTTTTTTTTTAAACCTGAGAGCAGGCCAAAAGGGAAATACACAGAGAAAACCGTATTTAAAAAGAGATGGTTCCTACAGTGTTAACTATGGAGTGTGTAGCGTGACTCTGTAATGGAATATCATGGCAGGGGGTATAATACTGTAAATAAGATGAATATGCCACTTGTGGATTAATGGGCAACCTAAAGAGTAGCTTTATTTACATCTATGTGTGAGGTTCTTTTTCATTTTGTGTATTTTCTGTTATTCCTGTGATTGGAGTGCTTAGAACCTGACAGTTTTATTAGGGAACTTTAAAAAAAATATGTTTCCTTGATCTTGCTTTATGTGATTTTTGTAGGATTAGTATAATGTCATTTTAGACTTTAAAATTGATAGGTTGGAGGAGTTTTTATTAACTTTTTCTCTGGGTGATATTTAAGGAAGAGATGGGTTCTGAAATTAAGTCCAAGAAATATAGCTACGGTTTATATTTTGTTACAAACACTTAAGGAGCAGGTTCAGGCACCACATGTATCCACATTGCAATAGATCCATTTGCAGTGATAACAGTTTTGTGAATATAGGATGTTTTTGAAAGATTTGGGTACTGAGTAATGTAAATGATTACATCTAGACTGGGACACTTACAGGAGCCATTATCTCAACGTTATAACATGAGAACATGCAGTAAGGGTAAAGTCTAAGTGAGAGCTTTTATAGCTAGTTTTTCGGTATACTCTTTAGGTTACTGTGGATTGCCAATTAATACTATTACTTAGTGCTCTTGACACTTCAGAAGTTTGAGACTTAGATTGTTATTTACTCCCTGTTTCCCCTCAGTTGAAAATATATAAAACAGGTTCTTCATAAAAGGCAAATGGTATGCAGAAGTAAATTGCCTTCATCGTAGAGTTTGAATGGAACTAATGTTCATTCCCAGAAGGTCGACTCTCAAATTGTTTGTTGAGTCTAACTGACTTCTAAACAAAACAAAATTGTAAAACATTTTTTTAAAGTATAAAGATTGTATTACCAAATTTGATCGCCTTTGCACCATTATTTACTGAAAGTTTGCAATGTGCCAAATACTGGGTTAAGAATATTACACTCTCACTTAAATTCTTGCAACAGTCTCGTGAAGCATACAACCCCATTTTGCATACAAGTAAATTAGAACTCAGAGAGATTGAGCAACTTGCCCAAGTTATGTTGCAGACCTTGAAATTTGAACCCAGACCAGCCCCATAGCCATGTACTTTCAACCACTGTGGTTTGTGAATTTTAGTACATAGAAATTAGGGCGGTTGTGTGTATGTGTGGGGGGAGGTTAATCTAAAAAAGTTCTTTGTGGTGCCTATTAAATGTTAACAATTTACTAACAAGTAGCCAAGATTTGGAAAATAGAGAAGTATGCAAATTGATTGTATAAAATTATGATATAGTAATACATTTTAGGTTTGTAATCTCTTGCACTTAGAGTGTTTTTCCTTTTCAGCATTCCATGTGAGATGATAAAAATTAGAAATACCTCAATTAGCAACCACAAAAAAGTAAAACTGTTAATTGAACCTTGTAATCTCCTCTTGCTGTCTGTTAGGTTTTTCTTTGCAGGCTTTGATTGTGTGTAATAAAACTGTTGCTTAATTAATGCCAGAGTTCTGAAGCCTTTGGATGCCACAAAAGAGAGTGAAGTGGAGAAAGCAAGAGGCAGCATCAAATAGCTTTTCTGTCATGTTAATTTAGATCTGTCATTCTTGTCCCAGTTCATGATACGGCTCCCAACCCCCAACCTACACTAGGTGAATTGAAAGAGAAGCAATAGTGAATCATGTCTTAGGAAAAACATAAGTCATGACTGAGGCTCTTAGTAGGTTAATGAAGAACTGTTTTCAGACAATATTTCACCCCTCGTTTGAACTGCCCTTGCAATGAATGTGGCCATGTTCACGTGACCAGCAGACATGATGCAAAACCAAACAAATTGGTGATGTGGCATCATGGCTTTGTGGTATGTGCAAGAAAGGTCCAGGACTGATGTCCATTGTGTACTGTCATTGGCAGAAAGTTGCTCGTGTGCAACCAGAGCACAATAGAGAACATCCTACTGACTTATATTAATTTCTATTTAGAATGTTGAAAAACAAAATGGTAAAAATGTTCTTTGGAAATTGGTAAAATCGCCTTTAATTATGAACACATTTTTTTGAGGAATCCATAAGCTTAAAAAGGAAAAAAAAGTTGATAGGAAATGTTTGTTTCATATTATCACTAAAAAAATTGTTTCTTAATTTTAGAATGCAGAATAATGAATAACACATAACAGTCTTCGCTAAAATGAATTTACTTTTAAGGTGACTCTTTACATTCTCTTTTCATTCTTTCATCCTCCCTCCTTGATTCAAGAAACTTACTTATTAGCTGGTTTTATATTTGTATTTTAACAAGAGTGTTGAAAAGCAGTGTTTCTTTCAGGGTGGGGAAGATTTGAAATCCAATTATGAAAATGGAAGTCCCTTTCATTTCTGGCTGCATTCCCAGATGGTTGTGTGTATCATAATCATTGAACTTTTAGAGCCTGCTCACATTCTGTCTGGATCGTGTAGGATTACCTCGTATCGAAATTATACTTTCTGGTGATATTTAAAAGTGAAATAGACATTGCTGAATGGAAGCACTCGTATCATAATTTCCAATGGTTAAGATGTCAGTGAAGAAGGGAGTTTACAAGCATGGGAAAAGAGTACAGGCTTCCATTTGAATAGGTCTCTATTGTCCAGGGGGTTATTTAATGCTAATAAATACTTGTTTTAGAATAGATGGAGCTAGGTTAAGTGTTTACAGCCAAACCTTTCTCTTCTCCATTGAAGAGCAAATTTCTTCTAACACTGACCTACTTTGCTCTTATACGGTACTATAGATAAAATGGTTATGCAGCCATGAAGAGAAAAATAAATGAAGACCAGAAGAATTTTCTAGTAGGAAGTGCTTGGTAGCATGTTTCTTTGTTGGTAAGACATAATGTTGCCACAAATCACGAATAAATATTCTGAATTCCCTAATATTACAGCAGTTATGACCATTTTTAAGCCTCCGTTCTAAGTAGATATTTCTCTCCTGGCTTTCTGTATTGTGAACTTTACAAAACTGGCTTAGGCAGCCTATTAATTATTCATATCATAGCAACAATTAAAGCAAATTAAAAATAAAAATCGCCATATTGCATTTAACCATGGGCAGCGCCAAACTGTGTCAGCTCTGGAAGGGCCTGTGGTGTTTCCTAAGTTAAAAGTGCTAGAGGGAGCTCTAACCTTGTTCAGAGTTGTGGCATATGGGAACAATTGTCTGTATGTGGCCACAGGGTCGCAAGTGAAGATAGAGGCTAAGGCTGTTATGTGGCAAAAATTTAAATCTTTATTAGAATTCCCTGTTTTCTTTATATTCGAAAATAAGAGTTAGGACTGTCTATATCTACTCAAATAGGACTTTATTCACCCTTATACCTCTTTCAGTATTCAGGAGGCCCTGAATTTGGCTCAGTGAATTTTCACAAAGTGAACACACCTGGGTAATCACTGAGTTTTTTTGTTTGTTTTTTAATAAAAAGAAGGAAAGAAAAAGAACATCATCAGAAGCCCATTCCTGTCCTCTTTGTTACTCCCCTCCCAAGGGTAACATTAGTTTTGCCTGTTTTTAAACCTCATGTAAATGGAATCATACAACACAGATTCTTTACTGTCTGACTTGTTTCACTCAACATATTTTTTGAGAGTCACATTGCATATAGTTCTAATTTTTAAATTTTCATTGATATGTCATGTTTCCTTATATAAATATACCAAATTTATCCATTTTGTTGTAGATGCACATTTGGGTTGCCTTCAGATTTTGATAACTACAAAAAAAATTGTGTATATTTGTTGGTAAATATGTACAATGAATACATGTATCCTATTGGGTATGTATCTAGGAGGGGAATTGGAATTTCTGAACTGGTGTATCAGTTTATACCCCTGACAGTAGTGAATGAAAGTTCCATTGTTCCCAGGCGCCTGGGTGGCTCAGTGGGTTAAAGCCTCTGCCTTCGGCTCAGGTCATGATCTCAGGGTCCTGGGATCGAGCCCCGAATCAGGCTCTCTGCTCAGCAGGGAGCCAGCTTCCCCCCCTCTCTCTGCCTGCCTCTCTGCCTACTTGTGATCTCTCTGTCTCTCTCTGTCAAATAAATAAATAAAATCTTTAAAAAAAAAAAAAGAAAGTTCCATTGTTCCTTTTCCTCACTAACCAACACTTGATTTTTGGCTTTTTCATTGTAGCATTCTGATGGTATATAGCGGAATCACGTGCGGGTTTGTTTCTTTCTTTTTTTTTTTAATTGTGGTTAAAAACCATAAAATTTACAATCTTAACCATTTTCTAAAAAGATTTTATTTATTTGCGAGAGACAGCAAGAGAGAGCATAAGCGAGGAGAGGGAGAAACAATTATATTTCTAATATAAACAGGAGAAAAATAAGTATATGCACACTGTCATATTGTGTTTTTTTATTTAAATTTCCCTTAAAAGTTAAAATTGAGCCTCTTTTTATATGTTGATTGATGATTTAGAAGTGAAGTGCCTGTTCAGGTTTTCGGCCCATTTTCTATGGAGTTTTATGTAGTTTTCCTAATGATTTATAAGGACTCTGGGATCATGACCTGAGCCAAAGGCAGATGCTCAATGACTGAGCCATTCAGGCATTCCTATGTATAGGTCTTTGTGAAATCTTGAACTCTGAGAGTAAGCCCTCCAGCTTCGTTGTTATTCTTCAATATTACCTTGATGTTTATTGGCCATTTGCATTTCCATATCCATTTTAGAATCAGCTTGTCAATATTTACCGTCTGTTTACATCCCCTAGTGTAGCACTTAACACACAGAAAGTCTTTAATATATTTGTTTAAATGAGATAACTCAGCACACCCAAAAATTCCCGAAGTTGTAGTTTCCTCTGATTTCACCCAAAGCCTTTGAGACTGGCTCTACTGGGCTGTGCTTAAATCTAATCACATCTTAAATTTTCATTATTTCCTTAACAGTTCTGTCCCAGGTCATATCAACTAATGGTGGCCAGACAAGTTAGCATATTTTAAAATATTCCAATTCATAATTTCCCTTCCTAGGGAATGTGATAGGGAGTTTCAGTTAAAACTTTAGCTTCAATGTGGTGTATATATATACAATGGAATACTATGCAGCCATCAAGAGAAACGAAATCTTGCCATTTGCAACGACGTGGATGAACCTACAGGGTATTATGCTAAGCGAAATAAGTCAATCAGAGAAAGACAATTATCATATGATCTCTCTGATATGAAGAATTTGAGAGGCCGGGGGATGTGGGGGGTGGGGGGGATATGAAACAAGATGGGATCAGGAGGGAGACAAACCATAAGAGACTCTTAAACTCACGAAACAAACTGAGGGTTGCTGGAGGGTAGGAGGGGTTGGGATAGGGTGGCTGAGTTATGGACATTGGGGAGTGTATGTGCTATGGTAAGTGCTGTGAAATGCGTAAGCCTGATGAGTCACAGACATGTACGCCTGGGGCAAATAATACATTATATGTTAATAAATAATTTTAAAAAAATATATCAAAACAAAACAAAACAAAAAAATACTTTAGCTTCAGAGTTTGGTGGGCAGATCCTGATGGAGCCTGAATTGCCTAAACAGCTTTTATGTACTAGCAAACAATAGCAGCTACCTTTATTGAGTGTTTATGTGACACACCCTTATATGCTTAGCAGTTTATACATGATCTCTTGTTATCTCTTTTAACAACCCTGGGAAATGCTCCCCTTTGCAGGTGAAAAAACTTGAGGCTTTAACCTCAAGCTGGGTAACCAGCTCGTTCAAGCCTATGTACATAGTTTGTACATTGCTGACGCAAGGCTTGCACAAGGCTTGTCTGACACTACCTTTAAAGTAGTAAGTTGTTTTACTTAGTCCTTAGGTAATATCCAGGCTCCTTGCCGTTATCCCTAAGAATGTATCTACCAAAATGTCTTGATTCTGTCTTTTTCTCACCCTCACCCCACGTTGTCACTGCTACTCTCTTGGTCCATATCCATTCTGATACCAGCCCACTCTTGCAGCCTTATTTAATTTACAATGTAGGCCTGTTAGATCGATCACCATCGAAAAATACTCTCTCCATGGAAGATGTGCTACAAATTCTGTTTGTAATTTCCAGTGAAACTTAATCTTTCAAATGGAAATTAAGGCTCAGTTCTTTTCCATATTCATTTTCAATATGCCACCTTGACCTTGAGGACACTTGATGGCCTTTGGAATCTGAAAGAAAAAGGTCTCTATTTTTAATTTTTTGAGGAATCTCCACACTGTTTTCCAAAGTGGCTGCACCAGCTTGCAGTCCCACCATCAGAAAGGATGAATACCCAACTTTTGTATCAACATGGACAGGACTGGAGGAGATTATGCTGAGTGAAATAAGTCAAGCAGAGAAAGTCAGTTATCGTATGGCTTCACTTGTGGAACATAAGGGATAACATGGAGGGCATTAGGAGAAGGAAAGGAAAAGTGAATTGGGGGAAATCGGAGGGGGAGATGAAGCATGAGAGACTGTGGACTTTGAGAAACAAACTGAGGGTTCTGGAAGGGAGGGGGTTGGGGGATAGGTGAACCTGGTGGTGGGTATTAAGGAGGGCACCTATTGCATGGAGCACTGGGTGTGGTGTATAAACAATGAATCGTGGAACACTGAAAAAAATATAAAAAAAAAGAAAAAGGTCTCTAAGATACAGCGAGCTGTGGACTATAATGCTGAAAATTAAACTGGTAGGGAACAACAGCCGTCTGATCGTGAGCACTATAACCTTGATAAAACATTAAGATCCCAGTAAGTTTTTCCTATCTATTGGCAGACTCTTCATGTAGCCCTACTATTTTGATTTGGCCCTAAATAAGACAAATTGATGTATTAAATTGATAGTTTTTGCAAATGCATGAAGGG
>CM052894.1:23823677-23884241 GCA_028534135.1 Potos flavus | reverse complement strand
AGCAGGCAGAGTGGCAGGCAGAGGCAGAGGGAGAAGCAGGCTCCCTGCTGAGCAAGGAGCTCGATGTGGGACTCGATCCCAGGACCCTGGGATCATGACCTGAGCCGAAGGCAGCCGCTTAACCAACTGAGCCACCCAGGCGACCCTCTAATATGTTAGTTTTTAAGTAAGAAAATACAAAGAATGAATCTCTATTTTTAAATTTATTTACTCAGCTCTATTTTAATTTACCATGAAACTGAATCATACAGACTCAAAATATAAAAGCCAGACTGAGCCTTAGATTGTCCCGTCCACCCATTCATTTTACAGATGTGGTCCCATGACAGTAGAACTTGCCCATGATCACAGAGCTACTTAGTGATAGGGCTGGCCCATCATTCTGCTTCACTGTTGCCGTGGGCCTGTTTATGTCTGTCAGGTATAGGAAAACTTTTCATGATGTTTTGTTTCCACAGTATCAATGTTCAGTATGTGTTTCTTAAACAGAAAATAAAAATAGAGTAACTTCAGAACATTTGACACAGAAAATTTCATGAGGAAAAGTTGGTACCCTTGAGTTTCATATTTATAGTTTCCATGTGAGCTTAAGGTACACCCATGTGAGGTTAAAAGGTTGGGTAGTAAACCGGGAAATACCTTTATAGAAACCATTTCATGCTATAAGAAAGGCCAAGCTCTGCAAAGAAAGGATATGATTTCTATTTCTAAATCAAGTGTATAAACATTATGAAGTAACTGTCTTCTTGATTTTCATATCTTACTGATTTCATTTTCATCTCCCACCTCCACCCCCAACAAACACACACATAAAATCTCTGGTGGAAGTTTGTCCTATTCTGAAAAAAAAAATTTGTGACCCTCTTTCCTCAGAAACATCAAAAATCCAGTCTCTGGCCCACAAAAATCCCATAAAAACAGTGCTCTTGGGGGGGGGGGGTGGTTAAATAACCTTGAAACAAAATCACATGGGAATTGTTTTTCTGCCGGTTTTTTGGTTGTTTTGTTTTGTTTTGAGGGGGAGGAGAGAGAAGCAGAGGGAAAGAGAGAGAGAGAAACCTAAGCAGGCTCCATGTCCAGTGCGGAGCCTGATACTGGGCTCAGTCTCACGACCCTGAGATCATGACCTCGGCCAAAATTAAGAGTTGGTCGCTTAACCAACTGAGCCACCCAGGTGCCCCTTTCTGCCAGTTTTTGAGAGAGAGGAAGGTAGGTGCTGATGACAGCTGGAATTTCAGTGTGCTTTCAGCGCAGCTCTCTTTGCTATTTCTAAAACAAAGTACAAAGTCTGAAGGAAGCAAAATGTGCTCTGTACACAGTATGTTAGCTCTCTGGTAGAAACCAGTAAAGTGGATTTTAGAAATTAGAGTAATGCATTGACAGTCTTGTTACCATTCTAATAATTTCCTTATTGCTCTTTCCTTACTACAGTGTTATGGGAATGTTTTGTCAATTGCTCTGAAAGACTGAAAAAAAAATCACTGTGTACATGTCTTTTATTCCATGTTGTAGAACTTATTTCGAGGTCTTCATTTTGCTCTTCTCTTTCTCTCCAACCTAAATTTAATGGAAACATCAGTGTAATGGCAAACATCATTCCTTTTGGAACTTCATTCTTACTTTGAGTCTTAGGTTTTTGCATTATACTATTTTACGTATTTTACTATACAAAAACATTGAAACGAAACTTAGAAACTTAATATTATATTATTAATATTACTCTATTAGAAAACTTAATAGATTAAGGAGTGCCACATAAGAGTACTTACAGACAAAGCTTCAGTGTACGGATAGTTGGCATCCTTGTGGGTGAGATAAGGGGACTCCAAATATGTTTTACTGTTGTAGTTCCAAAAAACAATATCTACTCTTTGAATTAGTTTGGATTAAAAATTCAGTTTACCAAATATTTTTGAGCTGATGTTACATAGATATAAAGGGCTTATATCATAATTTCTATCCTTCAGAGTTTAAAATCTAATGTGAAAGTAAAGGTTTCTGGACATAAAATTATTATAAAAGCAAAGAAGATTGTATTTGATAAAGCATTAAGTCAATTATAATCAGCAACTAAGTGTATTAAAGTCCTCTCTAGTTATTAAAAGCATAATGACAGCCCATGTCCTTACTATGTGCCAGGTACTCTTCTGAATGTCTTTACATGTATTATTTTATTTTTAACCCTGACATTAACCCCTCGAGGCAAATACTATAAGAATCACCTTTTTACAAATGAGGAAATTGAGGCACAGATAGGTTAGGTAATTTACCCCAGATCACACATTGAGTAAATGGTAGAGCTGGGATAGAATCAGTGCCAAATTATGGTGTCATTTTTTTTATGACATTCCATTACATAAACATAAATTCCTTCAAAATGACATTTGACCTAGCTTCAGTGTGGCACTCGTGGTCTTGGTGCTCATGTAAAACACTTTTCGCTGTAGAAAATAAATTTATCCATCTGTACAAAGCAGTCCTGGTCTTTTACATTTAGTCTTAGTCATTGACCTTTACTGAGCTTTATTGTCATTAAAAAGAGGAAGGACTAAAATTTCATTTTAGAAAAACTGTTCACTTTATATAGCAACTGCATTTTGAAATTTAGTCTGAAGTCAACTAACTTATGTGAATCTGAGCAAGTTATTTTGATCACCTCTGCTAAAAAAACAGATGCTGCATCCAAACTAAGCTTCTCCTGGATAAATTAAGAAAACAATTACCCAAGTATTCCAGAGAGAAATGTCTTTAGTCCCTTGATGCTCCAAGGGTTATTAAAGTTTTACCTGCAGATAACCAAGACTTCCAGAAGTTACAAGTCATTTACTTCATTCACTGCAGCTAAGAGAGGCCTGTGTTGCTGCCTCATAGGATTATTTCTTGCTGCATTTAACATGCATTAACAAGCATTTGGAAAGAGTTGAATTTCTTCTGGAAAGCTGAGTTGGCTTCCTAAGATCCTATCCAAAAAAAAAAACTTTGTATTTTTCTAATCCAGGTTTTAGATATACCTTCTGAAAGGCTTTCTTCAGGAGCAAGTTTTACCAAGTCATTGAGACCTTTTTTATTGGACACAAAAATGTAAGGATTAGAGCACAAAGAAGAGGAGGGCAGTTTTTTTTCTTTCCTTATTTAAAACTGGCTATATTTTTCTCATGTACATTTTAATTGTGCTGTAGGTGAGTCTCTGTTTTCCTCTGGCAGCCAGTACTTCCATCGTTCCCTGTTATTTATGGTAGAACTTAACTTTCTAATGCTAAAATAAAGGGAGGATGTGAGGGGGAAGTTGGGGAGAAGACTCTTAGTTTAAACTTTCTCCATCACAGAAATTTTATTTTGGTACTATTAACATTATTTAACATCCAGATGAGCAACCTCTCTCTGAGGAAGTTTATGGAAAGAGCAACTAGATTCCAGACAATTAAACTTTATTACTCTGCCTGAAACATTAAGTAGTGGTTTAGGAAAATGGTTTTTCATCTCCTCTCCCTCTTGGTGTTTATTGGTTATTGTGTGGGAGAGGACCTGTTTGTCCAACGAGCATATTGCAGGTGAACTTGGTCATGCTAGGTCCCTGTTGCACTTGGTTATATTTATTCTTGTCCCCCTCATCTCTCTCCCTCCCTACTTACCTCCCCATCTCTTCCCTAGGCCCTCATCTTTCTCCCCCTCCCTATCTCTCCCTACCCCTGCTAATCTCTCCCAGCTCTTTCGGGTCCCTCACCTACCCCCTCCCAAGTGCCCACCTGTCTCCTCTTCTCCATCCCCAGGCACTTTGGTCATTCCTCTCCCTTTTCTCCTCCTCCCTCTCCCCCTTCTCTCTTTACCCCCCTTCCCTTTCCTCCAACCTTCTCCCCTCTTGTCTCCTTTTTCCTCCTCTTCCTTCTCTTCTCTCTCCTCCTCTCCTTAGTCACAGTGATTTGTAATTCTGTATCCTCCAGGATCAGATCTTGACTTCTCTAAGGCAAAGGAAATAAATTTTGCCTGCTCTGATTAATTTCATGTTATAGACAAAAAAAGTCCTCTAGATGGCACAGAAACATCCTCCTCCCCTACACATCAAATAATTGGCTGGTATATTTTTTTCCGAGACCAGAAAGATATATACCCACCAAAATGTAAATGTTCTTTATTTATTGATTGTGGAAATTATGGGCAATTTTTATGTTCTTTGTGCTTCTGTTTTTCATATTGTCTAAAGTGTGTCTATTATAAATGCTGTTTTTTTAAAAAAAAAATCAGTCTTTCTCTGCTTGACCCCCCTAGATCCTTATTTAATGAAAAGAAAAAACAAAATGGAGAATCGGATTTGACCCTCTAGCGAGTATGAATTTGGTTTGCTATTTTGATGTTTAGTTTTCCAGATCCTTTTAACTTTCAAAACTGGCCCCTTGGACCACAGCATGAAGCCTTCAACAATCGGCGTTATCATAGCACATGGTGGATCTTAAATACAGTCTCACAAGTTAGGCTTAACTTACAGTTTTACACAACCTTTTCTGCCTTTCTCCGCCCTCCCCAAAATTTAGTTCATATTTTGTTATTTGCAATCTTCTATACTATGAGGGTGGTCAGTGTGATAGACTTGGCGATTTGTACATAGATTTGTTTTCAGCACTGTTACCAGTTTTAGGGGTTAGAGGGAACTGGTATAGGTGAACAGCCATTATATTTTTGTTATGCCTCATTCTTGGCCCTTGTTTACGGCCCTTGGTACTGTTGCTTACAAAAGGCATAAAATTCATGCCGTATTAGGCTGTGATATTAACTCTGTTACAGTTAAATGTTAAAATTCCAATTCAGATTCAAGTTTGACCAAAAGAAAAACTCCCAGACTATTTCCTTCTCTTTGGCTAACTGAGGTGTGGAAGGTAAACATAAGATTAGATGGACTGTTCAAGACAAAATTATGCATTTCCTAGCTATAGTGTGCTCATTTAAGAAAGGGTTAAATGGTGTAGTTTGTGAATGGTTTTCTAGCTGCAGGGGTTTTTGAAAAGAGACCTAGGAATTATGCAGTTAATTGAATTCTTCAGGCATGGACTTAGGGTCATTGAAAACATGCGAGTGAGCAAAATTCTCTTGCTTTGCTCCTAGATATAGTTCATACAGTGTCTTAGAAGTCCTGAATTCTTTTTTTAAGAATTTTATGCCTATTTATGCAGGTTGGACATTTTATATGATAAACATGACATTTTTAAAAGAGTTTACACAGTATATTTGTTTTCTTGCCTTGCCTTTCTCCCTGTTTGGTTTGTTTCTTTTGTTTTCTTTTTTCGTTTTCTTCTTATTTCTTCACTTCCCCAAGTCTGCATTACTGGTGATTTTTCCCGTTTTTCCCTATCTTGTGAGCAAAGTTTTAACAGTACATAGGAAGTTAACTGCCTGGAGTCTTTTAAATATAAGTAACACGCAACCAGTAATAAGCTGTCGGTTGTTTTTTTGCTGCCTGCAAAGAAACATAAACACAGCGCTCATTTCTGGCAGGTTTTTACTGTCAGAGTTTCTCCTATTATATTTATCTTACAATTTGCCAGGGGGTGAAGTTATTAAGTTTTAGCAGCAGCCATCGATCAAGTTCACAAGTTAACACGATAAAGGCTCTGTGCCGCTCCGATCCGGGGAAATGATGATCCTCACTCGGTAATTAACTAAATGAGAAAGTTAAATCTTACTTGAGAGCTGGGAGAGATGAAAGAGAGGTGTTTGTCAGTTTCTCAGTGGAAATTAGAAGCAGTTTTCTGCAATTCCCTAAGCTGCTGCTCTGTCATATTTTACATAAGCTCTGGGAAAACGTCTTGTAATTAGTGCTGTCATGGAGGATTTTTTTTTTGCTGAAGGATGTTGGAATAATTCATTAGATTATCAAGAAAGGCCTATGTCCTGAAATGATTAGCACAGTGAAATTTAAACCATTAACGATAACAAGTTTAGAGCTTGCTGCAGTGCAGAGGCACCCGGGGTATGTCTGTGCCTATTTCAATCATTTCTTATAATTAAACATTATGTCCTTCCCCCCCCCCCCCCCATCAGTAAGACCCATCAAAAATCCTTTTAAGGTGGCACTGCCTACATCAGTGGGTTTACCAGCCTTGGAGGTGTGTGTAGTTGGTAGCTATAATAATGCAGCAGTAAATTAAACTGCTGTGAGTTTCTTGGTTTAGAACAAAAGAACCTATTGGCCTGGAAGCTATGGAGTTGCATGAGGGAACCCACTACAGAAACAAGAGCTCCAGTTTTGAAACCTAGCAGTGTTAAGTGACTGTCTTAACTCTTGTCTCTTGAACTGCCCCAGAAACCTGGAAATAATCAAAATGGCTTTGTTTTGATTTTGGGGAATTTTTTATAAGGCTTTTCCTATAATTAGTAAATAAAAAAAAGAAAGATTGCCAAGTGTCCAGTCTTTAAGTAATCATATATACTGGGATATTTGTGAGTTTGTATCCAGTGAGTTTTATTTGAAAGAATCGAAGTGATTGCAGGCTTTTTCTTGTTGGTTATTAGAAACCAGTCAGATTCATAATGTGAACTTTCCTTCTGCTGACAAATCTGCCCCTTCCTGTCTTCCATGTTCACTAATCAGATCTGACATATTTATGAGTTCACCTAATATGTAATCATATTTAGTAGAAGCTGTTAAAATATTAATATAATAATCCCACTGAGAAATGTGATGCTTGCTTCTGTTGAAATGTGTGTCCCATTCTATATGTAGGCCACCATTTTCTTTTCATTTGCACTCTCACTTCACCCTCCCCACCCCACCTCCCAAAAGAGAATGGGACAACGGACTACTTCTTTGGTTGCTGAAAGTCATAAAGGTTTTTTAACTGAAAATTAGAACAATAAAGGCTATGATCCCACTTTTGAACACTCATTACTTCTCATTCTGCACATTCAATTTATGGCCAGATCCTTTCAGTTTCTCTTGAAATCCCGTTATATAGAAGATACCCAGATGCCAATGGGCCCTAACCCTTCTGGGCTCCTTTTTTGTTTCTGTCCTAGCTCTTTGGGATCTCTAGAGCTGTTCTGGATCTCCCTGCCATCACCATTTCCCCATCCCTCTGTGTGCTTACTTATGTCTTTTGGTCCTAATCAAAATGCAGACAATACTGTTTCCGTTTAATTTAGCCAAGACAATGTTGAACTTCCATAAGAGATATTTTTACAAAGAAATCAAGGAAAAACAGAAAAAACTTTAAAGTCAGTGCTTTTGGATTTTTATTTAACTAAAACCTGGCAACAGCCAATAGAGAGTATAGTATAGACCTTTAAAAAATCCTTCCTTTTCCCCCTCAAAGCTCTTGAATGTTTTACCCTTTTTCTTCTGGCCACAGGAACAAGAACCCTGGTTCTGTCACCTTCCAAGTTAATAACCAGATTAAATATTTGAAGGACCAGCCCTATTGGAGAAGTAAATTATTACACTGAAATAAATGTGTATTATAACCCAAACTTAGAATTCTCAAGAGGTCCTCCTTCCTCTTGTGAAGATAAAATACCTTTCTTCCAAATACTTCCTAATCCACCTCTTCTAATCTTGGCCATGATCACCTCTTGCCTGGATTATTTTATCCACCTGCTAATTGGTCTTCCTCTGTTCATGCAACTTGCTCTTGTTATCCCCTCACCATTCTCTACATGGCAGCTAGTATAAATATTTCCGAAGGATAGATCAGATGATGTCATACTTGACTCATTCAGAACCTCCAGGGGTTCTCCTTTACACTTCAGATGAAATCCAGAGTCCTTACTGTGGCCCAGAAAGCCTTTGTGATTTGGCCCTAGGCCACCTCACTAACCTCATTTCCTGACATTCACTCTGCCCCAGCCATACTAGCCTTTTTTCTGTCTTTTACTTGAACACACCTTTGACTCCTTCATGGCTGGGAGCCTATTCCCAGATCTTCACAAGACTGACCCTCATTATTCAGATCTCAGCTCTAGTGTTAACTCCTTTTGTGTCATTTCATGACCACCTCAGTTTCAGTAGACTGTACTATTCCCTCCCTTTTTTATGTTACCTTATTTCATTTTCTTGACAATATTTACTGGTTTCTGAAGTTAATGTATTTTTTATATATTCTCCCCCTACTCCTCCCTAGAGAAGGTAAAGAAACTGTGGGGCTACAATATCTCTAGCACCTAGAAAAGTGCCCAGAGAAGTAACTCAGTAAATGGTTGTTGGTTGACTGATAACTCTAAGGTTCCAGCCTTAGTCGAAGTTCTTGTCCTGTCTCTCCTAGGCTACAGCCTTATCCCCATTACAACCCTTGCCCATTTTATTCTTAGACTCATTCCTTATCTTAGTCATTATATCCCCTTTCCCCTACTATGGGTTTCAGTGCCTCAGTCTTTCTTCAAAGCCCTTTTTTAAAAGTTTTTATTTTAATTATCCAGTGTTCATCATGGCAAGTGCACTCCTTAATCCCCATTAACTATTTCAAGCCCCCCTTCTCAAAGCCCTTCTTAAGGCCAAACAGAATCCTTAAATATAATTTGCCTCTCTCTGGTCGTAAATATTACTCAATCTAGCCCTTACAGCCCCAGTTCCAAATGGTGTCCTGTGTCTGGAACATTTTTCTTTCTCTACTTAACCACACCCTTCTCTGTGATTAAAGCAGGGTTTGATTGCCAGCTAGAAACATCTATCATCATTTCACCACCAAGTTCATCCAGTCCATACTGCATTTTCCAACCTGTACACAATACAGTTAGCAATGTGAGCTCACTTGATACTGCAGTGGTGGTGGTTAGGCTAGTTGATGTCTGCATTTTCCCTCCTGGGCCAGCTTCAAAGGAATTCATGGTAATTTTGAAAGTGGTGCTTGTAATATTTTTCAGAGGTGAGAGGTGGGAAATGGTAGCCTTTAGCCTTTGAGGACTAAGCTGAGGACGGTCCTATAAATGCTTAAGTTCTTTCATTTTATGTGCCTGTCATCTGACAGCTTCTTTCTCCTTTCTTTCTTTGGAGCTGTTCATTGTAAGCAGAAAAACAGAAGAGCTATGCAGGGGTGGCAGAAAGTTAGTGTTACCATGAAACTGGGGTTGTTTGTCAGCTTTCCTAGACATTTGAACAGTAGTGGTTGAGTCATCAAGCTTTTGTTGGGAAAGCCAAATCAATTCTATAGCCACCAGTAACCATTACCCTTTCTCCCATACACTCTAATATACAGCCTTTTGATTTTTTAATAATTGAACTTTTCACTGTGCCCTTGTGGATTTTCAGAGGTTCTCAAATTGAAATTTTGCTACTTTTACTTTAGCCATTAGTAGAAGAATCTGTATGGGAGAATGATAGAAGGAAGAGGCTTGATAACAAAGACCTTTATCTCCTGAGCGCTCTATAAATGTAATATCTTAGTTACAAATGAAGTTAATATTGCAGTAACATTTATCCTTAGGAATACTCTATCCTTAGAAGTTTCAATTTTATTAAAATATAATTTACATACAATAAAATACACCCATTTTAAGTATATAGTTTGATGAATTTTGGCAAATGTATACATATAGCTGTGTAACAGTCGAGTTATAGAACGTGTTTAATGCCCCAGAAACTTCCCTTGCGCCCTTACCCAGTCAGTCCCATCACCACATCCAGCTCCAGTTAGCCACTGATCTGTTTTTATCATTATAAATTAGATTGTTGTTCCTAGATTTTCATATAAGTAGAGTCATAAAGTGTGAGTTTGGTACCTGACTTCTTTTGTTTAGCATGTGTTTGAGATTCATACATATGATTTTGTGTGTCTGTGGTTCATTCCTTTTATTTCTTAGTACTGTTCCATTTTACAGATAGATTTCAGTTTGCTTATCAACTCTTGGTGGACATTGAGATTTTTTTTTTTCAGCTTGAGACTATTATAAATAAAGCAGCTATGAACATATATGTATGAGTGTTTGTGTAAAAATGTTTTCATTTTGTAGGGGAGGTAAATGCCTAGGAGTGGAATTGCTGGGTTATATGATAAGTACGTGTTCAATTTTATAAGAAACTGCTTCCTGGGGCACCTGGGTGGCTCAGTGAGTTAAAGCCTCTGCCTTCGGCTCAGGTCATGATCTCAGGGTCTTGGGAACGAGCCCTGCATCGGGCTCTCTGGTCAGCAGGGAGCCTGCTTCCCCCTCTCTCTCTGCCTGCCTCTCTGCCTACTTGTGATCTCTCTCACTCTATCTGTCAAATAAATAAAATCTTTCAACAAAAAAAAAGAAAGAAACAGCTTCCTGTATTCTAAAGTAGTTGTATCTTTAACCATTACTGCCAGCAGTGTATGAGAGACCACGTTGCTCCTTATCCTCGCCAGTATGTTGTCTTTTTCATCATAGCCATTCTCATAAGTGTGTAGTAGTATCTCATTGTGATTTTAATTTGCATTTCCCTAGTGACTAATGATGTTGAATACCTTTCCATGAGCTTTTTGGCCATCCATGATTCTTTTCTTGTGAAATGTCTGTTCAAATCTTTGGTTGATTAAGAAACAATAACAAAAATAAGAAGAAAAAAAAACAAAATAGAAAAACTAGAGTTATTTGTTTTCTTATTATCAAGTTCTAAGAGTTCTTTATATATTCTGGATTCTTTATATATTCTGTTCTTTATATATTCTTTATATATTCCTTTGTCACATGTATATATTACAAATGTTTTCTCCCAGTTTGTGGTTTGTATTTTTATTTTAACTGTTTCTTTTGTAGAAATCAGAAGTTTAAAATTTTGCCACATGCTAATTTATCTATTTTTTCCTTAAAAAAAAAAAAAGTTTGTGCTCTTGTGCCCTGTGTATGAAATGTTTGCCTATCTCAAGAGTACCAAGATTTTCTCCTATGCTTGCTTCTAGACATTCTATTTTAGCTCCTACACGTAAGTCCAGAATCCACCTAAGTTAATTTTTGTACGTGGTTGATAGTAAAGGACGAAGTCCATTGTTTCTCTATGGGTATCCAGATGTTTAAACATCATCTTTTGAAAGGATTATATTTTTCTTATTGGATTGTCTTGGCACTTTTCTCAAAAATCAGCTGGCCATATGGAAGTCTCTGTGGAGTCTGTATTCTGTTTCATTGATCTACATGTTTGTCCTTACAGCAAAGTCATTCTATCTTGATTACTATTGCTTTATTGTTAAGTCTTGAAATTCAGTGGTGTGAGTCTTCCATCTTTGTTTTTATTTTGACAGATCATTTGGCTAATGTTTAGGTCCTTTGCTTTTCCATTGAAATTTTAGAATCTGCTTGTTAGTTTGCTTGCTGGAATTCCATTGCTGCTGCATTGACTCTTATCAATGGATCGATTGGAAAGATGAACATCTTAACCATATTGAGTCCCATTTGTGAACATAGTATCTCTCTCCATTTATTTAGTTCTTTATAAATTTCATTCAGCACTGTTTTGTTGTTTTCAGTTTTACAGGTATTAACACATATGTTAAGTTTATTCCCAAGTATTACATTTTTTAAATGCTACTGTAAATTGTAGAGGTAGGCAGTTTTTAAAAGTATATCTTTTTAAAAAATGAAATAAGTAAAGTGCTTACCCTTGGTGGGGCTAGTGACCCAATAAAAGGAGCACAAGGCAGGGCTTATAAGGCTCATGGTAATCTGCTTCTTGATCTAGGTGCTAGTTACATTCTGAAAATTCATCAAGCTACACACTTGAGATTATGCACTTTCATGTGCATTATACTGCAATGAAAATTAAAATAGAAAAATACATATTACACAGTGAGAAAGAAGGATGTGTTTTCAAAAGGAGAGGGAAAGTCCAACTCCACCAGTGTCAGAAGTTCATTAAGAGTATTGATTTATTGAGCATTTTCCTGTGTGCCAGGTGGTGAGCTAAGCGTGGTTTTCTTAGATTGTTTTATTTGATCCTTACAAAAACCCAGTGGAATATATCCTATAATTTGGCAGCTGAGGGAAGCAGAGACTCAGGGAAAAAAAAAAAAAAATCACGTTGTTTATGCCATGACACACAGCTAGTAAATTGAGGAGCTAGAATTTGAAACCAGATCTTTGTATTATAGGACCAAAACTCTTAATACAGTGTGGTGTAGTGGTTAAGAGTAAGTAACTCATTCAAGTGATGATGGATCTGAGGTGTGTGTCTTTCTACCTCACAAAGAAATACTCTTGTTTTGGGGGTGGTAACTAAAATGCAGTACCAGCTGGAGTAGCCTAGACAGTTGGGAAATTCATGAACTCTCAATTTATACTTCATTTCTAATAGCCAAATGTTTTAGGTCCCATTTATGATTTGATCATTGGAAATATAAGAAAGTCCTGGGGAGCCTGGATGGTTCACTTGGTTGGCTGTCGATCTTTGGCTCTGGCCATGATCTAAGGGTCCTGGGATTGAGTCCCGCATCCGGCTCCCTGCTCAATGGGGAGCCTGCTTCTCCCTCTCCCTCTCCCTCTGTGATCTCTCTCATTCCTCATTTTCTCTCAAATAAATAAAATCTTTTAAAAAATATCTATCTATCTATCTATCTATCTATCTATCTATCTATCTATCTATCTCCTGACTGAACTTTAGCTCCTGCAGTGGGATAATCAAACTTGTGAAATCCTTAGGCATTTTTATCTGTTACTAGTCTGATATCTACTGATTAAAGCATGACTCCCTGTGATTATAGAAACATCTGGTTTGTTGAAGGTTATAAATAGAATCATTTCAATACCATGCTGATTATTGTTCTCTGTTACTGGCATTTCTGGAAAACAGTACCCTGGGTAGCCTCCAACTCTAGTGCATTTCTACCTTTTAAAGGACAAAAGGACAAATTTATAAAAGATGATGGAGTGGGAGGTTTGGGTTGTTGAGATGAGAAGTGACATTTGGTCAAGCTTGTACACCTACCCATTCATTAGCTCACTAAATCTTACTCCATATTTCACAAGTTTTCCTTTTCTGAAATGCAAACAAATAACCCACATAAAAGGCAGTTCTGAAGTTCCCCAAGGCCTGTGTCCAACAAGGTTCTTATTAATCATTTTAGTCTCTATCATAGACAAGAAAATATCCAGCTCCATACACCAGGGCTTGCTTCTTACAGGTGTTAGCTTTTTCTGCGTAAGCAGAACGGCTAATACCATTCTTGAAAATATACTTTCAGATGTGTATCCGGAATTGTGTGTAAAGAAGCGTGTATGCAGAATTTAACATTGAGAAATTAAGCCAGCCTATGCCTCAAATAGCAGAAGTTGATTATCCAAATTTGATAGCTTTATGGCACATTCAGTATGTCCAGGCAGGTATGAACTCCATAGTAACATTGGCCTCCCTGCCGGATTGGGATTGCCTCAGGCAAATATGCCAAAGATCTACCAAATTACTTTGAAAAGTACCCAGTTGTACCACTTTGTGATTATCCTCTAAAGAAAGCCAACTTTTTTCAGAGTAGCAAAAGTTTCAGTTGATTTCTGAATCTTCTCCAAGTGTCCCCCCCCACCTTCAAACTTGCACATGATCCTTGTCTTCTTTTTTTTTTTTTCCGCATATCCAGTCTGTCAGCAAATCCAGTTTGCTCTGCCTTCAAAATACACATTGAGTCCCAATTATTTCTTACCACCTCTACAGCTACCACTTAAGTCCAAAAGATTGTTCTCTTCCATGGACAACTGCGAAGTTGTCTCTTAATCAGTCTCCTTATTTCCATTTATGTCCCCAACAGTCTATTCTCCACACAGCAGTGATCCTTTTAGAAGGTGTCAGATCATGTTATTCTCAGGCTTCTAGGTGATACTCCATGTGACCTCTCTCTCTGCGTAGCTTCCCATCTTCCCCAATTCCCTCTCCAGCAGGGTAGCCCAAATCTCTTACAGGGTGGCTCAAGGCTCTAAGAAGAAGTAAGCAGAGGCTGTCTGGGCTTAGGAGTCCTAGAATGCCACTTTCTCCACATTCTGTTAGCCAAAGCCCAGATTCAAAAGCTAAGATAAACTCTACCTTTTCATAGGAGGAATGGCATTCGTGTTTAGGCAGGGATGGAATTGTTCCAAGCCATCACAGAAGATTAGCTCTCACCACCTATAGGACCTGGATGATCTGGCTTGGACTACTCCAACTTTACCTCTCCTTGTTCACTTGTTTCAAACCACCCTGGGCTTCTTACCTGTTCCTTGAACATGTCAGAGAGACTGTCACCCAGGACCTTTGCTCTCAGATTCCCTTTGCCCTAGATCTTTCTTCCCCTGTGTAACAAAATGCCTAGTTCCCACATTTCCTTCATGTCTCAGTTTAAATGTCATCTCTTTAGAGAAGCTATCTCTTACCCCTCAGACTTGAATAATTATATTAGCTTTTTGTGTTTTTTTTTTAATTGCTGTGTAACAAATTATTAGGTTAAAATGGCACCCATCCATCAGCTCACAGTTTTCTAGGTCAGAATTCTGGCACAGCGTGGCGGGGGTCCTCAGCTCCTAGTATCACAAGGCTGAAATAAAGATGCTGACCAGACTGAGTTCACATCTGGAGGCTCTGAGGGAAAATCCTCTTCTCAGATCATTGTTGCCAGAATTCAGTTCCTTGCCTTTGTAGGATTGAGGTCCCCATTTCCTTACTGGCTGTCATCTGGGAGCTCGGTCAGCTCCCAGAGGCTGACCACATCCTTTTACATGTGGTCCCTCTTCTTCTTCAGCAACCAATTGGAGCGAACTCTCTGCTTTAAAAGCAGGGCTCATTTGATAAGGTCAGACCCATTGCAGTAATCTCCCTATCTTAAGGCCAACCGATTTGGCACCTTAATTAAATCAAAGCAGTACCTATGTGTTTGTTTGAGTAGCTGAGGGAAGATATGTGTGCACCAGGAGCCGAGAATCTTGGGGGCAACCATCTTAGAATTTTGCTACTACAATAACACGTACATTTTTTCTCTCCCCTTATTTTTCTTAATAGCACTATCCACATTATATTTTCTATTTGTTTATGGTTTTATCATGTTGTACACACTGCAGTATAAGTGCCTGATGATAGAGACTGTTATTTTTGTTCAGTGTTGTATTCCTAGCACTTAGGACAGTGTTTGACACATTGTAGGTACTCATTTGATACTTACTGAATAAACTAATAAATAAAAAGATTTTATGGCGTGTAATTTTGATTTCTTTTTTAGAGGAAAAGGGTAGATTGAGCATATAAATGTTACAGTTAAGCTTTGTCTCCAAAGGTACTAGAGTCTCAAATTATTCATCAGCCTTACTTTGCATGGAAGGTTTCTTATTTGACTATTAAAAAATAAGTTGTGAGTAAGTAATTGTATAAATGCCCAGTAACTGGTATATACAAGAAAAAGCAAATTAACTTTTTCTCTTGCTAGTAATAATAACTTAACATGCTTTCAGCTTTCATTTTTCATCTATAGATCTCCAAATAATATCTTCCTGTGAACTTTTAGAAATGGATGCCTAGTTGTCCAGCATAGTTCCTGATTTACCAACCTACCGTGGTCTTTGTGTGGCTTTCTGTGTAATTGCTGTTCACAAATATCCAGTTACTAATGAGTAACAGAGTGAACTCCAACATATAGACATAACATAGCATGCCAGATCAGAAAAGTATCTATTTCCCTCATTTTCAATACTTACTGTTTTATGTTTCTTTTAATCCACTCCTTCTACAGACAAAACTTGCCAATGGCACTTCCAGTATGATTGTGCCCAAGCAACGAAAACTCTCAGCAAGCTATGAGAAGGAAAAAGAACTGTGTGTCAAGTATTTTGAGCAGTGGTCAGAGTCCGATCAAGTGGAATTTGTGGAACATCTTATATCCCAAATGTGTCATTACCAACATGGGCACATAAACTCATATCTTAAACCTATGTTGCAGAGGGATTTCATAACTGCTCTGCCAGGTATGTCTACGGGTATTTGTGGGCCATTAATTTGCTTGGAAGATATGTTACAATGGTAATGGAACTGGATCTTCATCTCTCTTTTTAAAAGTCTTTATTGGCTTGATTTTTATAAACTGAGTCCTTTAATCGTACCTTCTTGGGGTATAAATACCCAAAGTCACTCTCTGGAAATAGAGACTCCTCTTTCCCCTGTCCTCTCCGTATCTCATGCCCTTCTAGTCATCCTGTTCTTACCCACTGAGAGATGCAAATAAAATATTTTCTGAGGTGTTACCTCAATAATGTGTCTTAGTTTTTAAGATATGCTAACTTATGTACTTGGATTTCTATGGGAATTTATCAACAGAATATTTAAATTATAGGACTGAATAGGAAACATTTTTAATTGAGTATTTTAGAAAGAAAAATATCTCAGGAGTCTTATAACATTAAATACATAAACTCCTGGCTTTGCAGTCTCACTGTTCTCAATAACCAAATAGCTCTCATAAACTATATATATGTTTAAATACACACATATGCACACACACTTAAAATACTTTTTTTCGGAGGAGGTTGATGTGGTTTTACTGAATGCTCAATGGTGATCCTAGGACACTATGTAGACGTCAGTATTTGGGGCAAATACTATCTCAAGAAAACATAACATTGTCCTCTTTGTTAAAAGTTTATTTTAGAAGAAAATATAGTGCAATGATGCCTGGGTGGCTCAGTCAGGTTAAGTGTCTGATTCTTGATTTTGGCTCAGGTCATGATCTCAGGATCGAGAGATCAAGCCCTGCCTTGGGCTCAATTCTCTCTTTCCCTCTCCATTTCTCCCTCCCTCACACTAGCACTCTTTCTCTCTCAAAAAAAAGAAAATAGAGTACAAAAGATGAGTGAATCTGTAAAATACCATATCTGGTTTGGTTTTTTCCCTTAGTTTCCTGATTATAGAAGTTCTAGGAAATTTAGGAAATTCGAAACAGTTTACAGTATAAAAATGAAATTTGGGCGCCTGGGTGGCTCAGTTGGTTGAGTGACTGCCTTCAGCTCAGGTCATGATCCTGGAGTCCCGGGATCAAGTCCCGCATGGGGCTCCCTGCTCAGCAAGGGGATCTGCTTCTCCCTCTGACCTTCCCCCTCTTGTGCTTGCTCTCTCTCATTCTCTCTCTCTCTCAAATAAATAAAATCTTAAAAATAAAAATAAAATTAAAATAAAAAAATAAAAATGAAATTTCTCAGAACCCCAGAGCTGCTAATATGCTATTAATATTTGGCCCTACTATTTTTCCTAGTCGTGTATATTTCCTTGTAAAGCTGGGATCATAAGTGTTTGTAACATTTTTTCTTACTGTGTTTTCTTAATGTATTTTCCTAAGTGTTCTTTTAAAACATAGTTATTTATAGTATTATATATTCTTTATGATGGCCAAAACACATATTATTTAACCCTTTTTTTGAACATTTAAGTAGTTTAAAATGTTTTTCCTATTATAAACCTTTCTGTGGTGGACATTTTTATTCACTGATCTTTTGGGCATCCTAGGAAAAAATAACAGAAGTGGGATTCTTATATTAAATAATTATGAACATTTTCAAGGTTTTTAATACTTCTGCCGAACTGTCCTCTATGAAAAATACACCAACCCTCTGCAAAACTGTGTATTACTTCTTTGCTTAATCTTTGCCAATTATCTTTTTAATTTGTTTTTTCCAAAATTGGAATTTAAATCACCCTTTAAAACAAAAGAAATATCTATTTATAGCTTAGAAATAACCATTTTAAAGCTAAATTTGTATCTATATTTTTTGTTAAATAGAATAGACTTCTGCCCCTTCTTCACTCATTGGATTTTGTCTTAGCCATAGGCAAACAGTTTTCATTGTGTGAACAATCTGTGCGTACCTCATTACTGTGCTCTCCCCAATTACCGAGACATGTCACTATCTCAAGGATATACCACTAAGATTTCAACAGGAGTTGATTAGACCTGTGTATCCTTTGCCTAATCCTGATCCCTGGTGTGTATCTGCTGACCACTTTATAAGATATTAAATCATCAGTCTAATGTTTTATGGCCATTTTAACTTCTAAACCTACACCATCTGGCTACATTTAGTAAACCAAACTACTTCAAAAAATGCCTATAATCCATTAATGTAATGGGTTTATTTGGAGTGTTAGGTGGAATTACTTCCAAAGACTTACTGTAGGGACATAGTGAAAGATCAGGAACAATTTGATGACAGCCATTAAAAACACAGGAATGGATGTTGGAAACTTCTGATGGCGTAGAAAGTTTCAATTTAAACATGCAGGAATTGTACCATCACTGGTTTTTGCATGAAGAACTAATTATTATATCTTTAATTGGCTTATAGTCATTTTCCTTTAATAAGAATTAGGTGATGGATGCCTCCATCTGCTTATGCTTAAATATGAACATGTGATGCCAGCCAAACAAAATCTATTTAATGCTTTCTTTTCCAAATCTGCTGAAAAATGTGACTGATATCCATACAATTTTATAATTAGAATAATGTTTAAGCACATTTGGATTGTTGCTAATGGCGTCCAAGTGTGTCTTTGTGTACTTCAAGGGAAAGGCACAAAATGAAATGTGGTATTCTTTCCTATTTGTTAAGTTTGTGCCTCAGGGAGTCAGAGTATGAAGGAATCCTTCTGCACTATTTAAGTCTTTAGCAAACCTTTGATATGTAACCTGAAAGAGAAATAACTTTGAATGTGTTTGTCTCACTTGTGAATTAGAACAGCACCCAAAAGCTTTGTTAGTATGATCAACCTATTTTATAGGATCTAGTCCTCTGAGGCCTCAGTATAGATTTGGGTGGTAGAGTGTTTTAATTGGGAACCCCATCCAGTTTAGTCAGCCCAAGATCTACTTCCACTCTTTTCCTCTATACATCCTACAAAATGGTCTCTGAAATGCTAACCAAGTTATTAATTGGTCTGTGGTGGGTTTTTTTTTTTCTTTCTTTCTTTCTTTCTTTCTTTCTTTCTTTCTTTTCTTTCTTTTTTTTTTTTGTCAACTGACATTTAGGTTTTATAGCAGCAACTACTCTCAAATGTAGTTTTTTTAAACATCTGAAATTAAACTCATACTTGAATTTAAACATACGTCTCTGTCTTTCCTCTCGGGATGTTCCTATTACCAATCTGTATTTCCTTCTTCTCTTCTTTCTACATGCCCAAAATTCTATAACCCAGCACATTCTGACTTAGTGCCTCTCCCCCAGTACATTTAAAGGATATTTCTTTTACTGAACAGCTTTGGAACTGCAGCAGTAATAGAAAGAGAATGAGAAATGGACCTAATATAGAGATTTGGGGGAGTCTGAAGCACAGACTTTGAGATGCCATCCATAGAACATCCCCTAGTGCTGAAATCCATATAGATAGATGTGAATTGTTTTTCTGGAATCCTTTTTATTTTTAATGTCTTGGGGGGTTTGCTGGTTGTTAGCTTTAACTTCCTTATCTAAAGGAAGATGGAAAATACTGTTCATTTCTGTAACCTTATGGAAAAATTATTGACACTCATTTTACCCAAGTTTCTGTTTGAAAAAGAAACTGGACTACACTAGGGACAATGATGTGCCTTCAGAGCAGAATAAATGCTGTTCTGTTTTCAAGGACCTTTTGTAAAAAATCATTCACCACCTATATTCTTCTTTGCCTCCATCCCCCGACCAACAGCACGGGGTTTGGATCACATTGCTGAGAACATTCTGTCATACCTGGATGCCAAATCACTATGCGCTGCTGAACTTGTGTGTAAGGAATGGTACCGAGTGACATCTGATGGCATGTTATGGAAGAAGCTCATCGAGAGAATGGTCAGGACAGATTCTCTGTGGCGAGGCCTGGCAGAACGAAGAGGGTGGTAAGCCTCTTAACTTTCTTACTATTAAAGATGAACTTCAGGACCTGGCCGTGCAGAGTCTTAGAATAACACTGGGAACTAGTGAGACTGCTTATCATTTAATATAATGATTTAGCTGGTTTATAGTACAAAATATAAAATAGTTGTACATGTACTTAGGCATTTTTCTTCTGACCAATCACTGATAAATGACATAATAATGTGCTAATACTGCTTTACAAAAAAATTATTAAAAACTGACTTCCATTGAGAGCATTCTGTTCTCTGGGCAGAAACTAGTGTCCTGACAAAGAGCTGATAGGCAGTTTGTAAGACAGATGACTTTAAATCACACAGAAGCCATCAGATGCCTGAAACAATCCTGAACAAATAAGTATTTTCTCCTTCAGAAGAGTTCTTGTCGTTAATCCATGCCTGTGGTGTTTTCTCACCTTTGTAATCAAAATTATATTTACACTCAACTAGAATAAGAACTCTAGCCATCAAAAAGAGTGAAATGTGGGATCTAGAGTATATCACTGTTTTCTTCATGAGATCCATATTTTCTCAAGATTGTACTGCTTAATCCAAAATTCCTTAAGGGATTATATAGTTAACAGCCTAAGAGACTTCACCAATTTTGTTGTTCTTTTAACATACAGGTACCATTTCATTAGAACTTGCAGAAGATGCCTTCTGTATGTACTTTCCTCTCAGAGGATGACTCTAGAATGTCACTATAAGAAAGTCAGGTGTGAATATTTCACAAGTAAAATAAAGGTGACGTATTAAGTATTTTAGCTGAAGAATATGCACCAGCAGGCATATGTGTGCTCAGGGATCTCCTGAGCAATTAATTTTATCAATTATTTATCTTGGACCATAAAAAGATACAAAACAGTTAAGAAAAGAGGATCAGCTTTTCTTAGCAATTTTCATTAAAATATAGTTGGGTTTTTTTGTGTTTTTTTTTGTGTTTTTTTTTTTGCATCTTTGAAATTCATTAATATGTAATAAACATAATGACCTCTAAGTAGTATACCAAATGCTTCAAGAAATTTTTGTCATTCTGGCTATTAGGAAGACTTTAAAATTTCTTTCGAATTCAGTTAAAGGAAGCAAATGTCAGGCAGTTCTTTGGCTATATAAAAATGAATAAATGAAAGCATGGTGTTATTCTTCCCAGATATGTTTTTCTTATTTTCACTTACTTCACTGTATAGAAAAATCGAAGCCTTTCATAACTTATTACTTCATACTTTGGAAATAAACTCTTTATAGTATAAAAAAGCAAAAAAGTATATAGTTGTATGGGATTCCAAGTCCATAATTTTGCTAAGCATGTCAGGACCAGCCTTAGATATAGAGCAGTTGCTGACATGGGAGAATTTTAGGGTAGCTACCCCTCATGGGAAAAAAAGAAGAGAAAAGAAAAGAAAGAAAAAGTCCTCCAAATTGGAACTCCTGGCCTGAAATCTCTATCACAGACATTCACTCCCATAGTGATAAAGGTTTTCTTCCCTGTTAAAATACACTTTGCTTGCATTTGGACTATAAATAACAGTAAACCTTTATCAGACACTGGGAGTTCACAGATTCTTTTTTTGAAGGCACGAAGAAGAAGTAGATGGGCAGATTTGGGCAGATGCATGTGAAAATGCCAAAGATAAGTATAGGTTCCACAGTTTTGCTTGGAGGTGGCAGTAAATAGCAAGATGTGTTAACGTTAGTTACAAAGAAAGAAAACAAACAAGATCATTGAAAAGATGGCCTTTTGGCCTTTTAAAGGGGTATGTGAAGGGATGGCTGAGGAATAATCTAGGATCCAGTATTAACTTTATTACTCTTTCCACTATCTATTCAACCACTGGAACCCATTCCTGTTCTTTTGAGTATCCTTTGGAGTTCAGACCATATTCCTTTGTCTTAGGCCACACTTGTCGTCTTAGCTTGATAAAGCCACATGAAATTACAAGTATTTGTCCACCCCATGAAGACCTCCTCTAATATTCCCTTGACTTTCTCTGGCTGCTTCTATTTTTAAATGTTGCCTTTCTTCTTATATTAGTGTCCTCCCCAGCTTTTTAAAAACTTTAATCTATAATCACTTTCTCATCTTCTTTCAGATTGTTTTACTAAGCCTACTGTGTCAATAAAGTCTTTCTGTCATACCTTCCCCAGATGCTGGCTTTGAAAGTTTCTTCCATTTCCTCCAACCAAAAATAAATAAGTAAATCTAGTTCTCTAATGAAGCTTTATGTTTAAATTCTACTCCACTGTTGTATTTTGTATCTAGATGAATTTGACAGTTCATGACATGAACTCTTTGGTTTTCTGTCTTGAATAATATTGAATGTGCTCTCTCTGCTCAGTAATGGTAACTCTTAAAAGTATAATAAAAGATCACTTGGGGAAGTCCATTTTCTTAATCAGCAGATCACATTTTACGATAACATTCTAAATTTAATATTTAGCATTTATCATGTACTCATATTCTCAGAGGTACTAGGCATTTCACATAGAAGTGGTCCCTGTTGTCAGAAGCTTCCATCATAAAAGGTTTTGACTTACAACATAGATCTAGGCTGAAAAACTGGTTTTCAACACCTTTTTGTAGCACCTTTAACTTGAAAGAGATTTAGATACTTTAGCAAGGCATGAGATCAGAGGCTTATATGGTTTCTCTTTTCTTGGGATGTAGAGATAAGTTTCATTATGTATGAAGAAAATTCTGGGGTGCCTGTATTCAATTACCAAAGATTAAAAGGGGGACAGGAATCTATGAGGGATGGTGGGCCCTGGGAGATAATAAAGTAGGTAAGAGTGTAGACTCTGAAGTTAGACTTAGATTCAAATTCTAGGTCTACTCGCTGGCTATGTGACCTTCAACAAGTTACCTAGTCTACCTGACATTTGATTTCTTTACCTCCAATATAAATGTAGTGATTCTCACCTCATGAAAGGATGTTGGAATTGAAATTACTAAGTTATATTTATTAACCAGACTTAAAATTTCTTCATCCAAAATCCTGTTGTTTGCTTGCAGTGTGCTTACAGAATAAGATTGTTCAGGGAAGTGTACTTGTAACCTAGAATTATTTCATAATGTGTCTTGTTTGCTCTTTATGTTGGTGTAGCATGTTTCTTGCTCCTACTAGCTCCCTTTTAAAAACTGTTATTTTAGCTTCTTCATTGTAGATTTCCCCTCCTGTATTAACACAGAAGCGAAAGCGAGTTACCTTCCTGCTAGGAAATTTTCTCAACTAATTTTCAAGGTGTATAATAGGAAGAGGGCAGGGGAGAAGCGCTCCTGGAGACATTGAACAATTAATTATATTGTAATGGAGCTATAGAGGGAGGAGTGGATGACTGGCCCAGAGAAAACATGATTTCTCTGGTGCCAGGATTACACTCAGAGGCATTTCTGCCTATCTCCACTTTGCAAGGCACGGTGCCAGCGAGAACAGCAGTTAGTACACCCATAGTGGGGTTTACTAGCTTCCACACCGTGTTTGGTGGGTTCTTAACTTCAGGATGAGGAATTAAATTTTTTACCCAGCAGGAAGTGATTGCCATTTACTGATTTTTTTTTGTAGCAAAGATCTAGCTTGGGATATGAGTATTCCAGAGATGTGCTGTCATAAGGAAGGAGATGCTAACAAATGTTGCTCACTGGAATCAAGCAAAGGCAGTAAAATGCATGTATGTATGTGCATAGCCAGGAACACACCTGTGAAAGAATGTCAAGCCTTAGACTTGAGAGCACAGTGCTCTTAGGCATTTTTGTCTTCTTCTATACCTGCTGCTGGACACTCCTGTGTTCTCTTTGTTTTCTATCTAAATTAACTGAATTGCTGCTTTTAAAGCATAGCTATACTGATCATGAGCAGCCTGGGCGCCTGAGCTGCCACTCCACCTTACCCCACGTAAGTTCAGACTAGAAGAAATGATCTCCATAGCAGAGGCATTCTCACTGCCCACGATGCTAGGCTCCATTGACACAGGCACAGCTTTCCTTAGTGGGGAAGAAAACAAAACAAAAAAAACTGTGGGCATATGCCCAGTTCAGAGATAGTAGTTTTCATCACCAAAAAAATTTTCAAAAGATAAGACCAATGAATGTACGTATTATAGAGGTCTGAAAGACCAGATGATAAATTCCTATTATACATATTCTGTTTGTTGACCTTATAACATTATACTCTGATGGCTACACTGCAAATCATCGTGTTGACAGTCAGTGTTGACCTAGTTCCTTAGAACCCAGAAAGTTATTCCTTGATATGAGACTCCTGAAACCAGGCTTAGCTTTGTGCCTTTCCAGGCTAGTTATAGATATTATATGGAATGGTAACTGTGAAAATACTTTGAAGAACTATGAAGCTCCTTGTAAATGTATAGTATTATGATTTTTATTGGGAAATATTTGTTTTTTAGGGGACAGTATTTATTCAAAAACAAACCTCCTGATGGGAATGCTCCTCCCAACTCTTTTTATAGAGCACTTTATCCTAAAATTATACAAGACATTGAGGTAAGAATCTGTGTATATTTGAGTATTTGCCAAATACTAGAGAATCATCAGCATTCTTCAGTTAACAGCATTGTTACAGCAAACCCATTAAGGTTTATTAATGTGGGTTAAAAATAAATTTATTTTTAGTAAATAGGGTAGGTAAAATATAATAAATTGCCAGGCAAAAAATTTTAAAGCTTTTAAAGATTGTTTACTGGTAGCTAAATGAGAGAGAGAAGATGATATCTTCATGCAATAGCAGTGAGACTGTTAAAGTTGCAGTTATAATCTGATATTCAAATATCTTTGGAACTGAGCCTCCCTGGAAGTTCACTAGTAGAAATGGCCACTACATATGTGTGAGGAGTACTGAGCACATAACCTTAGGTAGTTCATAGCTTGACCTCTGTTACCCTCTTTCCACCAGTTTATCATTTGATTGAATGAGTTATATGTGGGAGAGCTCTAGAAAATAAATCTTTAATAACTTTGCAAGTGGAAAAATGTTATGCAATTTTAAACAGTGGCTTTTAAAAAACATTTTTAGTTTGCCTTAAGGTCTGTATATTTAATAGAGTGAAGCATTGAGCATTTGTTGCCATGAAAGTCAGATAAGAATTTAGTCCTGGTCCTTTCCTAATTACTTTCTCTTTACCATTCCTTCCCTCAGACAATAGAATCTAATTGGAGATGTGGAAGACATAGTTTACAGAGAATCCACTGCCGAAGTGAAACAAGCAAAGGGGTTTACTGTTTACAGTATGATGATCAAAAGATAGTAAGCGGCCTTCGAGACAACACAATCAAGGTGAGGTCTGTTCAGTTATGGGAAGGTAGGTGAATGAACAAAGGTGTCCACATTTATAAGGCAGTCTGAACATCATCTCTAAGCATTATTTCCAGAAAGTAAATGAGAGTTTTAGGTTGTTTCCAGTCCCAAAGCCAGAATCATTTCCTTAAAGGACAGTTACCTGCTTCCTGCCAGAAGCATGTACAACTATAGATAGTCCTAGGGTTAAATTCTCTTCTTAAAGTGCAGTGAATATGCTATTGCTCCTTTGGGCCTCACATAATTATAGGCTACCCCTGTTCCTTAATGAAAAGGATAAAGTCTGCATTAGTATTGAAGCCACGTATATATAGTGCTTAGCTATACCTATAGAAAAGAATGCATTCCACATTGCTCTGGGCTTTGATTCTTTCGGGGAATCAAACACATAATAGAGCCAACAAGTCTCAGCAGCACCCCATTATCACATTGATCAAAAGGATCTTGTTTGCCATCCTAGATCTGGGATAAAAGCACGTTGGAATGCAAGCGAATTCTCACAGGCCACACGGGTTCTGTCCTGTGTCTCCAGTATGATGAGAGGGTGATCATAACTGGATCATCGGATTCCACGGTCAGGTAGAAAATTTCAAATGATCTTTCGAACTCTGGAAAATCAGATCTGCTCTGTTCTTTGTCATAGATAGTAATTTTGTATATAGCTACATGAACACAATCCTGAAACTTCCTAACTAAAGAGGAATAAACCATCAACTCTCCACATCGTTGTGTCCACCTAGAAACCTTGATTTAGAAATGATTAAGGCAAGTTTACATTTTGCACACTGAAGAAAATTACATTTTCTATTCTAATTTGGGGGAATCATCCATTATAGAAACTTGGTAAACCTTGCATTCTTAACAAAAACCAGCTCACAGAGGAATGATGTGAGTGGAACAAAGCCTCCTTTCAGGTGGTTATAACTGTGGTATAGGCATGCATTATCTCCTTGAAAATGTGTACAGGTGAGCAATGCTCTCTCTTTGCCAGCCCCTCCTCTGCTGTCCCTGCAGTTTTTAATTGCAAGCTTTACTCAGGGAGGGGCCTTCAATTTCCAGAGGCGTTAGTGATTTGATGACACGGCCATTATGCTGCTGGAGTCCAGTGTAGCTTGAGTTCTGGGTACCAGCAGCACTGCTGGAAACCTCTGTTAGGAGTTTTGCCTTAAGCTAAAGGATTTAGCAAACATAATGCATCAAAAGTAACTTAAAAAAAGAAAAGAAAAAAAGGCAGTTAAGTGCATTGTTAGATTCTCTGAAGTTAAGTGTTTACCACTCAAAATTACCCTCTGTGAATAGAAAAGGCTGTTCCTGTTTCTTGTCTTTTGACTTAAAGGCATAGCAAGCTCAGTTCTTATAGTTACCGACATTTAACATTTATTGTTGCTGTGGAGTGCCTCAAGGAAGCTAAAACATTGTAGAGACTAACATCATTTATAGGATAAGGGACAAAATGATTTTCTAAAAGATGGGGTTAAATTGGAAAAGGAAATAAAATTTGTTATGAAAATCAAAATAAATACACAAAAATAGAGTAATCAAAGTTAAATATATCATCACACAAAATTCTCAGGCTATCCAAATGTCCCATACTCTGCTGCTGTGAGTCCCCATTTATAACGGGATGGCTATTTTTGATCTCTACCCCCATTCAAGGCACACAGATAGAGCCTTAGACTTAGAGTGTAGTTCATCTTACGCCTGGCTTGCGCCTGGCTTGCGCCTGACCTGCGTATGGTGAAATCGAAACTCCAGGGTTATTAGGCTCAAATCCATAGTACTAAGTCAGTCTGTTACAGAAGCTTCTTAGTCTGTGTCAGTTCTGTTTCCTGAGGGCTACCCGTGGGACACTAATGCTACTGGTATTGATCAGGTCCTACTTTAAAATGTATCTCATTAAAGTTATCCGATTGAATGTCAAAGTTTTATAATAATCTTGAAGTCTGGGCCCAGTTAGTAGGTGATCGTGTTTGCATCTTCATTCCTAGTCCCCATAACTCTAACCTAGATTTCAAGTAGTTTGTCTTAAGGGTTTCACATTGGCAGCATTCTATCCCTTCTTTTTCCTGCTCTCCTAGTTCGGCCCTCTGTCTATGACTTCCCTGTGGTCCATCAGAACTCTTCTCCTCAACTCAGCCTCAAAGCTGCTAGAGAGTAGAGTGTAATACTAATTATGAAAATGGGGCGGGATGTGTAGGTGGGGAATGTGGTGGTCACATAGAATTATAGCCAGGAGCATCATCGAAACCTCAGATAACCTTTTTAATGTTGTTTGTTTCAGGGTATGGGATGTAAATACAGGTGAAATGCTGAACACGTTGATTCACCATTGTGAAGCAGTTCTGCACTTGCGTTTCAATAATGGCATGATGGTGACGTGCTCCAAAGACCGTTCCATTGCTGTATGGGATATGGCCTCCCCAACTGACATCACCCTCCGGAGGGTGCTAGTCGGACACCGAGCTGCTGTCAATGTTGTAGACTTTGATGACAAGTACATCGTTTCTGCATCTGGAGATAGGACTATAAAGGTAATGAGGCATTTTTCAGTAAGTCCTCAACTTAGAGTAAGGGAGTTCATGTGAATATCTGAACAAAGTTTCGTATTTAAACGTCAGTGTAGAGTAAGTAATTTAATATTCAGACACTAGTCTATGTGTAAAAAGGCAAGAAGTGAAACAAGCCATATGAAAATCTTAGGTATCTTATTCCTGTAAATAATGGTGACTGTGAGAAGGGCAGGGTTAAATTTAGCTTCAAGAAAATTTGTCTGCAAATGAGACTAACCCCATAAGAGTAAATCAATTTGAGGAATTCTCATGTGATGGCAGCCAGCTATAAATTAGCCCTTTGTTATTGTGAATTAAACTTGTCCTTTTTTTCCCCTCTCTCTATTTGATTTGGTGTGGTTTGAGAAGTTGACTCCCCCCCTCTCCCCCCAGTGCTATTTTCTGCTTCCCCAAGACTCCAGTTGCCATAGTTCTTACTAGTAAAAGCACTAGATCAACTGCCAAATGCTATTTCTGTTTCAGGTATGGAACACAAGTACTTGTGAATTTGTGAGGACCTTAAATGGACACAAACGTGGCATTGCCTGTTTGCAGTATAGAGACAGGCTGGTCGTGAGTGGCTCGTCTGACAACACTATTAGGTGAGCGGCAGGGGCTCTTCCCCAGAAGGGATCACTGTTACCCTGCCATTTATTGTTAGCACACAGAAGGCTGAGTGTGTTATCTTCGAGTGTGTTATGTTTATAATAAAATGTTTTTTTCTTTCTTTCTTTTTTTTTTTTTCAAGATTTGTATTTTTAAGTAATCTCTTCCCCCAACATGGGGCTCCACCTTACAACCCCAAGATCAGGAGTCATCCCGCCTCCAGCTGAGCCAGCCAGGTGCCCCAAATGTTTTTCCTTTCTGTAGCTTCTTATAGGTCAAAAGTTTGCAAAAAAAAAAAAAGAAAAGTTTGCCTCAAGCAGAAAGAAAGCACAACAAAGCTTTTGTTGATGTGTTTTCTTCCTGTAATAGTTTTATTACCAGATAGACCTGTTTTAAAGGCACTGCTTGAATGAAGAAGTGGACAAGAATGATAAGTAGTTGGAGTTTGAAGGCCCTCCTCTTTAAATTCCTCCTGTGTACAGTTGAAAAGTTAATAAATAGCCAACAGCCTTTTCTCTCCACCAGTGTTCTTAAAAAAAAAGAAGAAAAAGGAAAAAAGATTTGTTTCCCTACTACAAATTGTGCACTTTTGTTTTCTTCGCATTACGTAATTATCCAGGGAATTACCAGTCTTAGAAATTATGAAGAATCCACAGATTGAAGTACTTTTTGGTGTTTTCCCTTCACAAAGGTGAATGACAGAGACACGAATAGAATTTGGAAGATTTATCAATCCTCTCCCTTCCTTCAAAAAGTACTATGAAGGTGAAAAGGCCATTTAAAAAACAAAAGAACTATTATTATTGTATCTAAGGAAATTGTCATTTCATTTGGAATAGTCTGAAAGCATGCAATTTTAAGATTTTATTTTTTTAAGTAATCTCTATACCCAACATGGGGCTCACAAACTCACAGCCCTGAGATCAAGAGTCTTGCGCTCTTCTGACAGCCAGCCAAGCACCCCCAGGTTTTTATTAGTATATAAATGTTTTTGAGAATTTGCTTTTTGTTTCTGTTATAGAGAAAGACTGTCCTAGACAGTGGGTGAAAACAGAGGGTCCTTAGTAACTGAGGTGGACATGCTTTGCGAGGGCAGGATATCACTGGCACTCTGCATCTGTGATTTCAGGAAGCATTACTTTTCTTGGTTTGGTCATTTCCTTCACAGGCAACTGGGTACATTGAATTCATCCTTTTTATGCCTTGGAGACCCTGGTTACAGGATTATATAAAGCATTTGTTGCTTTGAAAATATATACTTAATTTGAACTTAAATCATACATTTTTCTGCCTGAGTTATACAGCAGAAAGGAAATAAATTACATTGAAAGCGATATATTTTTGAATGAATGTTGATTGATTCTATTTTGGGGGATTTTTTTAAGACATAAGAAGTATATTATTATAACATGCCAAGCTTAGAAAAGAATACATGAAAATCCACTTGACTCAATTTTCTCTTCCAGATTATGGGACATAGAATGTGGTGCGTGTTTACGAGTGTTAGAAGGCCATGAGGAACTGGTGCGCTGTATTCGATTTGATAACAAGAGGATAGTCAGTGGGGCCTATGACGGGTGAGTTTGCTAACAGGGTTTAAAAAAAATGTTACATCTTGATCCCTCCTCTCTGAGGATGTTAAATGTAGTATTAACCTGACTCTAAAAGATTTGGATTTCACAGAAAGGCTCTGATACAATATTTCTTGTGCCTAATCTATGTGTTCACCTCTCCTTTGTTTACTTTTCTAAAATGTTCTTCCCAATCATTTATTTACACTTGTTTGCTCCTGATTTTCTTTTCTTTTCTTTTTTTTTTTTTGCTCCTGATTTTCATTAACATTTTAGTTATTTGGTTATACATGTGTCTGTTTTACCCTTTTATAAAGCAAAGAACTGGGGAAACCCAGTATACCAGGATACGTGTGTAAAATAATGACTTAATAAAACTGAAATATTGAAGGAAGTATCTTTGGGGCATAGTGTGGTAGGCCCTTGAATTTGGATCTCTTTGAATAATTCCTAAAAGTGCAGCTCTCTTGTCTTCAGTTCTCCTAGCATTTCAGTGACAACAAATTTAGTAATCTTTATTTTCTTTGGTCTAATTTCCAGTGGTTTTAGAATTCATTCATGTTGTGAACAGATCCCATGTCCAGCACTGCCAAACACATAGTAAACTCGAACAAAAGTGTATTCACTTATGAAGGCCTCTTTATCATTCTTCTGACGTGGGGGGTAGAAGGCTGTAGTTCACCTACTGACAGCTTTTTAAAAACCGGAAACTACCTTACAACATTACCTTAGTTTAGGAGCTGGCTATAGTGATGAAAACTCACACAGCAGGAATAGACGACTCCCTCTGCTGTAAGTCAGCCATCACTGTTCTACCCGTGGGAAATTGTTCAGGGTATGAGGACATATTCCAGCTATATCATATTTTCTTATTGCCCTGGTTTCGATCTGTTCCCACCTTTCGTGGATTTTGTCTGTTATTTACCTTGAGGAGACATGACCGTATGTTGGATTTTTAGAAGGGCTAAACTTTTATTTAAATCAAAATATGAGAATTCGCTTATATAAACTCCATAGTTCTTCAGTGGGCTCCAGTTGTCTGGTACGTGTTACATGCGCCATTCTTAGAATCGACCAGAAAGAAGATGCCTCAGAATTACAGGTTTCTAGGTCTAAGTAACCTCTTAAATCATTAAGAGGTCTAATAATATGTAAGATCTCTTCCTGGCCCCAAAGTATGGTGTAAGTTTATCATTCACTATCTTCAGCTTGGTTAAAGCTAACCTATTTCTCATTTTTAGGTTAAACCTGTACATTTTCCCCTGTTAAGACCAATAACCTCTATCCAAGAATCAATGCAAGAACCAAGTCTCCAAAACGAAAAAGTTTTTATATATTCCTGTGAGCTGCATTTATCATATAAATCACATTCACCATACATCTATTTATTGCCGTGACTTTTTACTATTCTTCCTGTGGTCCCTTAATTTTGCTTTAATTAAGATTTTTGTCCCCTTTTTGATCTTTAGAAAAATTAAAGTGTGGGATCTTGTAGCTGCTCTGGACCCCCGTGCTCCTGCAGGGACTCTCTGTCTACGGACCCTTGTGGTAAGAGCCTCATTGTTTCGAGGGTGTTGGGGAACAGGAAGGAGAAGAAATTAAACATTGATGTGCTGTGGAATACAGATCTGGATTTGATAGTTAGAAGCTCACAAAACCTACTACTAAGTGGAAAGACAACCAATACATGACAATAAAATATGTTTATATAGCGCCTTTCATCCAAGAGTGCTTTAGAGACTATGTATGGAGAGGAACGTGGCAGCTGCTTAACAGCTGCACAGCAACTCTACACCACAGTTTAGTACAGGAAGTGAATAAGAATTCTGTATCCACCAGAAACGGTAGGGGGTACTTGGGGAAAGAGAACATAATTACTCAAATTGGAACCTGTCCAGAAGCTGAGGACCTGCACACCTGTGCCTGCAAAAAGTACCATGGGAGCCTGTGGGAGCCCCCGGTCAGCCCTCTAGCTCTGCAGCCTAGTCAGGGCATGCTGCCTCCAGCGACGTGAATCCCCTCGCTTTTATTCCTCATATACCCCCTTGCCGTGAACATCTTGACATTTGAGGGAAGAAGTGACTCAAAAGGAGGAAAGTCACCTTTGAAAGCACTAAATTCTTTATCATCGCGTTCACCAAACGCGGAGATGAGAAAATGGCCTAAGGTTAAAAGCTGCTGCCATTTGAAAAAGAAGATGAGGTGGGGCACCAGGGAGCACAATGCAGGAAAAAGATGAGAGCTAGCATTTGAAGCCCAGCATTCTGAATCCTAACTCTCAACATTTGGTGGTCTCTGCTCTGGAGAATCAAGAGGGGGGGGGGGGGGGCATTTCTTTGTCTTCCTTGTTGGATTTAAAGCTCATTCTTGCAGCACCAGACCTGCTTTACCTGCATGTTTCACACATGTTTTTTAAAATGTGTACTTTCATTCATTTACAATTAATCTAAGTGAGGTATAATTTATAAACAGCAGAATTTACCCTTTTTCAGTGTATTTTTCTGAATTTTGCAGTGTGTAAGCACCTCAACTGAGATCTAGAACATTTCCACCACTCCAAAAATGATACCCCTTCGTATCAATCCCTTCTTCCTCCACCCCAGCAACTATTTATCTGATCTCTTCCCAGTGCTTTTGCTATCTTATGAATGTCCTGTAAAGTAAATCATACAGTATGTAGCTTTTTGCATTTGGCTCTTTTCACTTCAGTTGAGATTCATTCATGTTGTGTCCTGTGTTCGTACTTTGTTCTTTTGTACTGCTGAGTAGTAGTCCATTGTGTGGATGAGCCAGTTTGTTTATTTGCTCACCAGTTGAAGGACGTTTGGAATGCTTTCAGTTTGAGGTGATGCTGAAAACATTGCCTTACAGATTTTTGTGTATACATACTGTTTTCCTTCCTCTAGGGTAAATACCTAGGAGTGCAATTTCTGGATCCTATGATAAGTGTGTG
Source organism: Potos flavus (assembly GCA_028534135.1). Classification (NCBI taxonomy): domain Eukaryota; kingdom Metazoa; phylum Chordata; class Mammalia; order Carnivora; family Procyonidae; genus Potos; species Potos flavus. The sequence goes on along the minus strand of CM052894.1, from coordinate 23,851,499 downwards.
TTTAAATTTGAAAGAAACTACAGGCTGTTTCCCAAAGTGGCATTTTGGGAGTTCACAAATGCAAACCATTTTGTATTTCCACTGCTGGAATGTATGAGTCCCATTTTTCCATTTTTCCACATCCTTGATAGCACTCGGTATTGTCAGTTTTTTAAGAATCATAGCCATTTGAGTGGGTGTGTACTGGTTGTAGTTTTAATTTGAATTTCTGTGATACTTAATGGTGTAGAACATCTTTTTATTTGCTTTTCTTTTATGCAATGTCTGTTCAAATCTTGTCCTCATTTATTTATTGAGTTGTCTTAAGTTTTAAAAACCAACTTATTGAGATAAAATTGACATACAATATAGAGGACATATTTTAAGTGTACAACTCAAATTTTTATATGTGTACATACCAGTGAAACCATCTACTTCAACCAAGATAATGAACATATCTTCATGCTCCCTCTGTAATCTCTCCTTCCCATACCACCCCATTTCCTGCTACGCCAATTCCCGGGCAACCACTGATCTGCTTTCTGTCAATATTGATTAGGTGGCATTTTCTAGGTTTTATAAACAGAATCATACAGTACAGTTATTTACCCTTTTCCGTCTATCTCTTTTCACTAAGTGCAATTATTTTGAGATTCACCCGTATTGTTGATTTATATCAGTAGTTCATTTCTTTTTAAAAATTGCTGAGTAGGTGCTCCACTGTATGGTTATACTATAATTTATTTATCATTTTGCCGGTTGATGAAAATTTGGGTTGTTTCCAATTTGGGGCTATTATAAATAAAGTTTTTATAAACATTTGTGTACAATGAAATGAACATAATGCTTTCACTTCTCTGGGGTAATTCATAGGAGCAGAATAGTTAAGTCATATGTTAAGTGTATGTTTCGTATTTTTAGAAACTGCCAAACTGTTTTCCAAAGCAGTTGTATCATGTGACAGTGCACGAGAGTTCCAGTTACTCCACGTCCTCACTATACTTAGTATAGTCTTTTTGAGTTATTCTAATAGTCGTTCGTGATATCTTATTGTGATTTTAATTTGCATACACCTAATGTTAATAATGTTCAGCATCTTACGCATTTATTTGCCATCTGTATATCTACTTTGGTGAAGTATCTGTTTGAATCTTTTGCTAATTTTTTTAATTGGTTGGGTTTCTTACTGAGTTTTAAGACTTCTTTCATATATTCAGGATAACATAAGTCCTTTTTGAGATAGGTGATTCACAAATATATTCTCCCAGTCCATGTTTTGTTTTTCATTCTTTTAAGAGTACCTTTTGGAAATCTTAATTTTTGTTAAGTCCAGTGTATCACTTTTTCTATTATGGACTATGTCATTTGCAGTTATATCTGAAAAAAAAAAATCTTTACCTAATCCACAGTTGCAAAGATCTTCCCCTGTGTTTTCTTGTAGAATTTTTATAGTTTTAGGCTTTACATTTTGGTCTGTGATTCATTTTGAGTCCATTTTTATAGATGGTACAGGTATTGATCAAAGTTCATATGGATATCCAATTATTCTAGCACTATTTATTCAAAAAACTTTCTTTTTTCCTCTAAATTGCCTTTTGCAGCTTTGTAAAAAAATTAATTGACCCTATTATTAGTATGTGGGTCTACTTATGGACCTATTCAGGTCCATTGTTCTTTTTGTCTGTCATGATGCCAGTATCATACTTCCTTGGTTACTGCAGCTTTTTATTAACTCTTGAAGTATAAGTCCTTCAACTTCGTTCCTTTTCAAAGTTTTTTGGGTCCTTTGAAGTTTCATGTGAATTATAGAATCTGCCAATTTTAACAACCAAAAAAAAAAAAAAAGATGAGATTTTCACTGGGATTTTGATGGATCTAGATCAGTTTGGAGAGAATTAACTTCTTAACAACACTGTCTTCTGGTCTATGAACATAGTATCTCTCTCCATTTGTTTAGGTCTTTAAATTTCTCAGCAATGTTTTATAGCCTTCGGTGTAAATGTCTGACACATCTTTTGTCATATTTGTCCCTAAGTATTTCATATTTTTAGTGCTGTTGTAAATGATATTTTAATTTGGGGGTATTCAAAATTTTTAATTTCTGATTTGTGCATTACAAGTATATAGAAATATACTGTTATTTCTTTTGCAATATGTGTACCTTTCATTTCTCTTGTTTTATTGTACTAAGACCTTTGGTACAATGCTCAAAAGAATTGGTAAGAGTGGATGTCCTTATCTTGGGGAAAAGACAGTTGGTCTTTCACCATTTTGTATATACACATATATAGATATATGTTAGCTGTAGATTTTTTTGTAGATACCCATTATTAGGGGATTAAGAAGTTTCTTTGTATTCCTCGATTGCTGAGAATTTTTATTAGGAATGGATTTTGTTAATTGCTTTTATGTACACCCAAATGTTAAACCCAATTTTACATTTCTATGGATCTCATGAACATTAAAAGAATAGTAATCAAGGAATACTGTGAACAACTCTGTGCCCCCAAATTTGATAACATAGGTGAAATGGATCAATTCCTTGAAAGATAGAATCTTCTATTATTCACATAGGAAGAAATAGACAATCTGAATTGGCCTATACCTATTAAAGAAATTGAATCAATAATTAATAACTTTATAAAACAGAAAGCACCAGACCCAGATGGGTTCACTGGTGAATTCTACCAAATGTTTAAGGAACAAATTATACCAATTCTTCACATCTTTTACAGAAGAGAGAAGCAGAGTGAATATTTCCTGACTCATTCTATGAGGCCAGCATTGCCCTCATACCAAAATCAAACAAAGGTATTAAAAGAAAAGTACAGATCAGTATGTCTCATGCACACAGGTACGAATCTGTGAGCTCATTTACTTCTTGTAAAGAATGTAAAATGCTGCAACTCTATGGAAACCAGTATGGGGTTTCTCAAAATATTAAAGATAGAGTTACCCTATGATCCAGCACCCTCACTTCTGGGTGTATATCCCAATGAATTGAAAGCAGGATCTCAAAGTGATAGTTGCACCCCCATATTCATATCGGTATTATTCACAGTCGCCAAGAGGTGGAAGCAACCCAAGTGTTTATCAGCAGATGAATGAATGAACGAAATGTGGAGTATACGTACAATAGAATATTATTCGGCCTTAAGAAGAAGGGAAATACTGTCACATACTGCAACATGGATAATACTTGAGGACATTATTTTAAGTGAAACAAATGAGTTACAAAAGACAAATACTTTATTATTCCACTTCCATGAAGTAAGTCAAGTCTATAGTGGTCAAATCCAGAAAGTAGAATGGTGGTTGCCAGAGGTTGGGGGAGAGAGTTGTTGTTTAATGGGTATAGAATTTCAGTTTTGCAAGATGAAAAAGTTCTAGAGATTGATTGTACAGCAGTGTGAATGTACTTAATACTGAACTGTACACGTAACAGTGGATAAAATGGTAAATTTTATGTGGTTTTTACCATTATACAAATTAAAATATTTTTAAAAATAAAGTAATAGGCAAACACAATTGTATGACTAATATGAGTATATTAGGCAGGATTTTTTTGGTAATATTTTAAATACTTTGCTTAAAATCTAAGTGTAGTCTTGTCACAGTCCTTATATATAGTGATTTCACAGTAAAGGAAATATCTATACTTACTTAAAAGGCAGCAATATGCCAAGAAAATTAAGTAACTCTTAAAAAAATCCTTACCAAATTATTAGCAAGTCGAATCCAATGATGTATAATATATATATGTGCACACACCATGACCAAGTGGTATTTATTCCAGGTATACAGAACTGGTTTAATATTCAAAAATTCAACAGTATAATCCATCTTATCAAAAAGCTAAAGAAGAAAAATCACATTGTTATATCAGTACATGCAGAAAAGGAATTTGGCAAATAAAAACTCTCAACAACTCTAGGAATAGAGGGGGAACTTCCTCAGCTTCATAAAGGAAAATGCAAATTGAAACTCCAGTAACATACCAAAATGTTTAAAATTAAAAAGATTGATAGTATCAGTTTGTTGGTGAAGATGTGGAGCAACTGGAACTCTGATACATTGCTGGTGACAGTATAAATTGGCACAACTTTTGTAAAACTGAAAAAAAATAAAACTGTTTCCCCATTCGTACTAAAGTTAAACACATACCTACTCTGTCCGTGGCCCCACAGCTCTAGTAGGTGAAATGAGAGCGTATATCCTTCAAAAAACATGGACATACATGTTCATAGCAGCTTTATTAAATAGCCAAAACTATAGTCAACCCATATGTCCACCACAGGAGAAAAGATTAAATGTAACGTGTTCATATAATGGAACGGCGACCAGTAATTTTACAAGAGAACGTTACGTGCAGTAACAAAGAGGTATCTTGCACTGTTGAGTAAGAGAAACCAGGCACAAAAGAATACATGCTATATGAGTGTATTTATATGAAATTCAGGAACAGAAAAAATGAATTGATGTTGCATGCATTGGGGTGAAGGTAGTATTGAGAAGTAAGGAGCATGAGAGCACTTTCCAGGATGCTGGAAATATTCTACATCGTGATCAAGGTGGTAGGTAGTGCCAGTGTGCACTAGAGCAGGCTTGAACCTTGCTTATGAGAGACAGTTCTCAAATTTTCATGAGTTTTGCAAGCTGGTTGACCTCACATGTAGTTTGAAATTAGCCACTATAGCAATTTTTACACCATAAAAATGTGTGAATGCTTTTACAAATTGGGGAGAATTAGTTGATAAACATTTATACAGCACACCTCACATTATTGCTCATCAATCCTTGGCCTCTGATTGTAGAAGAATCCAACAGATACAGAAAGAGGATAAGGCCAAGGAGGTACTGAAGAATGTTCTCATTCAAGAACAAACCAAGGAGAGTTAGCAGTAAGAAACTAGCATATTCTTTGACATGGCTCAGCTCTAGTGAACATAACTTTGATTGTACAAAATCAACTGCCCAGTGTTTGACTTTTCCATTCTGCCCTTAATCCAAATTGCTTTTTCTCTGTGTTCCTGAAACAGCTAAATATTAGAGATTATCATCATACACATGGTCTTTCCATAGACTTCTTTAACATGTTGCTGAATTTATGTCCTTTTGATTTTGAGTAGTTCAAAAGTTTTTGTTTCTGCTGCTTTAGGAGCATTCTGGAAGAGTTTTCCGACTCCAGTTTGATGAATTCCAGATTGTCAGTAGTTCACATGATGACACAATCCTCATCTGGGACTTCCTAAATGATCCAGCTGCTCAAGCTGAACCCCCCCGCTCCCCTTCTCGAACATACACCTATATCTCCAGATAAATAATCATACAGTGACCTCATATTTGCCCAGGTATGAAAAAGAATTGTGTACATGGCACTGTGGGTAGGAGATGGAATATTGGCTGTTGCTAGCTCATGGAGCCTTCTCGTACCCTTTATTTCTCCAATTCCTGTAAAGCAGGTGAAGCAACAGCATGAGACAGGGCTGGGCATGCACACTGGACACTGTCTTTCATCAAGGTAGCTAGCCTCAGTTCTAGATGATTCTTGATCTAGATCGAGATGATCCTTATGTAGTAGAATGAATCATTTCTGCCCCAGTTATCTAATAGGATTATTAAGAAAATAAAATGAGATTTGAATCAGTTTCAAAGCTAAGAGTAAGCCGTAAGGCCCATGACTTTGTAGTTCCCAACCAAACCAGTTCCTTTAACAGAAACCCTTTAAACCAAGTAAATAATGTGTGGGTAGAAAATTTCGTGGTGACATCTCTTAGATGACTTCTCACAGTTCTGCCTTGTCAGTGTCATTGGATTATAAAACATGGCTTTTTTATCCTCATCCCCATTCCCCACCAAAAAAAGACCTTGAAAGTCACTCTGGAGTTGATGACAACTCCTTGTATTCTCCCACTTAAGTTTCCAACCTCCCTCTGAGGCAGGACAACATCCTACATTTCATCTTTATCTATGTGATGACATATTCAGATCACACCCAGTGTCAGGCAGTTCAGATCCATTAACTAGGTTATCATTGGGTTGGGGCAACTGCACTAGTGGGGAATGTTGCTGTCGTTAATGATTTCTTATTTTCCAGACTTACCTTAGTTCTGTAGCAGAAGTAGATTTAGTACACTTTTCTGCACATCTTTTTCTAGTGGTTCTAAGGGGGGTGGTCCATGCCCTGCTGGACTCACTTCAGTGCCCACTGTTCTCACAGAGAACACGCTGCTTCCTATCCCTCAGCCGGGTCACATAGGCAGCTCAGGTGAGAATCCTAGATGTGTGCCCCTGGGCAAGCAACTTCCAGAGCCTTAGATTCCTTATTAGTAAGATGGGTTGCAGTCCCTACCTCACAAAGCTGTTGTGAGGATTGCATTGAAATGTCGTATGCAAAGTTCTTAGTGCTTAGCACAGTGCCAAGCACAGAACAAGCCCTCAGTAAAAAATGGTCATCGTTAGTAATACTGTAATCATCGTGTACCTATCCCCTCCTTTTGCCAGAATTTTCCCTTCATTAGATTATTATGGCCTTTTGCCATACTTAATTATTTTTCCTGGCTCTCTGATTGTTTATGTCTCCTTTCTCCTCTTCACCCTTGAAACAAAGACATTCCCTAAGAGTGTGTCTTGGGCTTTTTTTCCTTATCAGAGCTTCCTTTTTGGGCTGCTTTTTGTCTTCCTGAGGCTTCAGCTCTCATCTCAATGTAGATGACCCTGAAATTTGTATCTCTAGTCCCAACCTCTGTCTTAATCTCCAGGCCACATTATCAGCCACCACCTATACATCTGTCCTTGAAGTTCCGAGTAGTGTGTCCAGTGCACACTTCCAACACTCAGACTTTCCCCTTGTCCACTCTGCCAGGTCCCTCCGCCAAGTGGCCAGACAGCTTCACCCAGCTGCCCTACTTCTGCTGGTGGCACAACTGTGCTTCTGGCCACTCGGGGCCAGAACCTCAGAGCTGGCCTCACCTGCTCCACCATTACAGGGAGCAGGTGAGATCTTGGCGATATACCCACCAGAGGCACTCTTAATCTCAAGGTGTCAGAGTCACTCTGCATGGGCGCTGTGGCCCTGAGCATGTCTGTGAGCCCCACCGTGTCCCCAGGCAGGCTCTGCAGCCCTTGATAGAAGCTCCTGCTTGGCATGGGCAGAGAGCAGGTGTTAGGAAGGACCTTTGAGCCTTTCTCCCAATTGACAAGCTAAGTTAATATTCTTCTCCTCTTAGAGCAAGTGAGAAATGTAGGGAAAGGGACTAATGACTCTGTGCTCTGTTTTCACACAGGACTCATTAAAGTTGCGGTATTTAACATATCTGCCAATACCAGGATGAGCAACAACAGTAACAATCAAACTACTACCCACTTCCCCGGACTAGCCGAGGAACGGGGCTTTGAGACTCCTGTTGGGACACAGTTGGTCTGCAGTCGACCCAGGATGGTCTACTCAGCACAGCTGACTGCTTCCGTGCTGCTATCAGAAGATGTCTTTTATCTTTTGTGAATGATTGGAACTTTTAAACCTCACCTCACCTCCCCTCCTCTCCTCTCTGCACCTGTTTTTCCTCATTTGGTTCCAGACAAAGATGACTTATAAATATATTTAGTGTTTTGCCAGAATCTCTCTTGCTTTGCCGTTAAGCAGAAGAACTACTTTCCCTATATAGCCTTCTGGGAGACCCAACTTCTAGGGGACAGGGGGTACAACTTCAAGCCAGACAGCACCCAGTTTCTCCCTGTGAACTCCAGGAATGCCCAGCACCTGACAGGACCAGCCCAGCCCCAGCCCCACTGTGCTTAGGAGAAGACAGCTGTCTGTATGGTCTTTGGGGCGAGACAGCAAGAAAACAGAAATACAAAACTGGAAGATCTGGGCCTCTTGCCTTTCCTCTCTTTCTGTTTCTATCCCTCCTCCCCTTTCTCCCACTCTCCTTCAACCTGTTTCTGTGTTGCACCTGAGAAGAAAGCATATGAAGAGAGGTTCTCAGTTAACATGAGGCAAATCAGCGAGAAAATGCCACACTTGGAAGAGCTAAGTGCTGTCCAGTCAAAATTTCAAACCCAGGCTTTTGCTGCAGTGACCCTGTGTGGCAGCCATGGGTTCTTAGAAGGTACTCTCATCATATTTGCAACTCTTCTCTCTCTCCTTCTAACAACAGCCCCCTCCAAAAAGGTGGGGGCAGGGGTAGAAATTGCCTGGGCTCCATCAATGGCCGCATCTTTTCTGGACTCAGCAGTCTCCTCGATTCCATGTCGAGTGTGGAAAGGAGTTGCTGATTGCATTTCCTCTCATTAACAATTAGATGTGTAATAAAAAGCATTGTACTTCATCTTAAATCACTGGTAAGGCTCAGCCTCCAGAAAGGTTTGAAATGGCCGGACCCAGTCGCTGGGTGCATTGTGCATAATGGTTCACATCTCTGACTTGCTCATCAGAGTCTGTGGGCATCCAGCTCCTGTGTCTTTGCCAAGACCACGATCAGAATAGCTAAGGAGGTAGTCAGGGGTAAAAGTAGATTTCTTTCTCATTTAGAACAGTAAATATCATCTCTCAGAAAGCAAGCTAATCATCTCAACCTTGCACTGCAGAACCTTCCTCCTGCTTTTCCCAAACCCAGTATTTACAAAAGGGCAAAGCTGCCAGAAAGAGGATCAGGGTGAAGTTTGGCACACAGGGTTTACTAATGGGGCAGAAACTGCCTTCTCTTTCTTTTTCTTCCTCCTCTGGCCTTATTTAACTCTCCACTCTCCCCCGCCAATAAAATTTCTCTGGAAGTTGGTAAGCAACATAAACAAATGGACCTCAGCAAGGGGCAGGCCACCCTGGCCACTTGAAAGGCAGCTGTATGAGCGCCGGGCAGGGCGCACGTGCCACCCCAACCCGGGAACACAGGGAATACTACCAGCACGTGCCCAGCTTGTTTCCCGGGAGCGACATGGCGCTGCACCAGCCCTCTCGTGTGGCGTGGGCACACCCGTCACAGGTCCAGGGCCACGCTGCAATCTCTAGCTTCCCTTGGAAGGTGAGCAGTCAGGCCTATTGTTTCTGTTCCTAAGCAAAGCAGTTGAGTAAAAGAAAGCCCGCTTTTAATCAGCTGCTGTAAAAACATCAGAATGGAAGCCAGTTGCAGATGACCTCAAGGCCAGACCACCTTTAGTTCAGCAAGGGGGAGAGGGAGAGAAAGCCATCTTCACCTTTCCCTTTCCCTTCGGGTTTGACTGAATATTGTTATGTATTGAGACGCAAGTTGCGCATAAGCGTTTTTCCTTTCTGGCTTTAGGAGTGCTTTTAAGCTTTTGGTTCCAGGTTATATTTAGAAGATATTTCACAATGTAATATGTCATTGCCTGGGAAATATTTTCTGAGTATAATTCCCTTCCCAACCACCCAAATGCTATAGAGAAATGTTTTCCATTTAGCTGTCCTCAGAGTTCCTTGTCTATTGTGTTGACTATTTTTGGCTTTTTGATTGGTTAAGGATTTTGCTACAGGTGAGGCAGAGGGCCATCCGCCCTGAGTGACATACAGGTCGGCATTAAAGAGGCATGGATTTCAAGCTGTTTGAAAATATTGTCCAATAGCCATAACTTTACTAGCCCTTCTGTTATATGCTGCTATTTAAAAGTGGGAGCTGTTGAATATTCATTGGTGCCCGGGGTTTTGCTCTCCCATCTAGGTTCAGTTGAAGGTAGATTATTTCTAAGATTGTTTTGAAGCCTGTCCGGTATATCATAAACGAGATCAAGGGTGGACCCCGCAGTCTGGAGCCATTAGCTCCATCGAGCATTTTCTCCAAGTTGTCCTTTGCTGCTGATGGAAATGGGAATGAAGTTAAGTGGTCTGAAAAACTGAGTCAGTCACATTTCTCAGCTCTGGGGGTCATTTACCAGTTCATTGTAGAAGAAATAATCAGGTAAGTAGAAGTTCATTTCCAGAGAAGGTAAACCCCACTTACCATCTCTGCATGATTTCGGTGGGAATTGATTATCACTAATCCCCAACTGGGCTAGAATAAATGTAAAGTTTGACCTTTTTAAAAAGAAAAGAGAAACAAAGAAAGTCTCAATACATTGAAAGGAATGGTAGAAAAGGAGCTGAAGGAGTCTCTTGGCTCTCAAATGGTATGTCTCCATTGAAGATGAGTCTCTTCTCTCTAAAATTCCAGTGTGGGCCTGAAAGAGGTGTTTCTTAAAGACGGGAGGAAGGCCCTTTAAAGGCGGGCTCACAAGGAGCACGTGCCTGCGCCTGCACCCGGGGGCTCTCCAGCCACTCTGGGGCTGCTCAGACAAAACCAGCATGCCTTGCTGCACGTGTGTGTCTTCTCACTGCTGAGAACATCCTTTTCCTTTCTTATGTGCAGTTTGAAAGTGGACATGAATTGTGAATGGAGGCCTTTTACACTCGTCCCTTGGCAAAATTTTTTCTGGTGACTCTTCACCAGAATCTTCAGAGACAGGACTCTCTGGAACTCTATTGACAAGTAATAAAGTCTGGCCCTCATAACTTGTTTCTGAACTGGAAAAAAAAAAAAAACCCTGGGACCCCTAAATCATTCTGTTTTCTGCTTGAGTAAGAAGAAGCCTTTTTATTTTTCTTTTGTGAAGTCATAAGCTGAAGAGAAGAAAATATGCGCTCTTCTTCTCTGCCGTCTCCTGGTACCCATTGGTCGGAACTGCTGTGGTTGGTCTACTCCTTACTTAGCACTTAATTGTATCTGGAAACCAAGGGCTTGGGGTGGAGGGGGGTGGGGGATATTGGAAATAACTAGGGTGGTTTTTTTCTTTCCTAGAAGTAGATTAGATACCTTGGATTGTTGACCTTCTTGGCATCTTCCATTTATTTTAGATGATAATACCTTCCTGCCTGATGTGCGAGCAGTCCAACCCAGAATAGTGCAGGCGTGAGAGCCTAGGCTGCAAGCTTAATTCAGGAGGAATCCAAAGGTACTTCGTGGTGGAAAAAGGTATGCTTAGATACCCACCACCTGGACCATTGAGCTCTTTGATGAGCAGGTTTACCATACGACTGTAATCCACATTTCTGATCTTCCCTATTTGGAGGAGCTGAACAGACTTTCCAAGAGCTGGAGAACATGAAAAGATGCCCTTGCCTCTCCTTGCCTTCCTCTTTTCCCTCCTAGAATAACTCTCACTTGTAACCAGCACACCCAAAGCCTGCAGGCTGAGTTCATCTCCCTGGGCTTCATCCACACAGCTGATCACTGACAGACCGAGCCACTTACTTTACCATTGGCTCAACATAATCAGTGCCAGAAAGATAGCTATCTCTTAGGGTAATAAAGCTGAGTTTTGCTTCTGCTCTTTTTATTTGTAGTTCATTTGTGACTTCAGAATACTTGGAACTGAGGGGAGAAAGCAAAAGAGCACAATTATGGCTGCCTGATTTCTGGTGGAACTTAATGCATTGATATCTGGAAACCTCTTCTGTTGGAAGTTGAGTACCTATGATCTAAAATTTCCTGGAGGCAGATGACCTCTAAAACATGTGTTCTCCAGCCCACCCAGCTCTCTCAGCTCGTTGTTGGCTGTGTATTTAAGGATCAGTGTGGTAAATGGCATTATAAAGTGTCCCTCCCCCTCTATCCCTTTCTCTTCTTGGACACTGAAGGAAAAGACCAACAAGGAGGGCGAGACCCTTGGGTACCAAGGAAACTAACAACTTCCCAAATCAGTGATCACCAAGCGCACCCAGACTGTTGTGAGGGATGTTCGCTGGACTCCAGCTATGGGGCAGGCCTAGCAACGAGTGTGAGCTTCCCTGAGAGCTTTTAGTTGGCTCAGCCCTCTGTTCTCTAGACTCTCTAGTACTGACTGCTTTGACTTTTGTGGTTATGTTATCGTGATGTGTAGTCAAGGTACCAATATGTTCACAATGTAGGATCATGGTAAAATGGTGTGTTCTGGTTGTTGTTTTTTTTAACTGTTCAGAAAAAAGTAACTTAAATTACAAATACAAGATTAAAGTGAGTTTTCTAAGTGTCTTGTCTCTTTGCCCCAACATCAAGAGGACAGTGAGTTTCAATATATAAATTGAGGGAGTGCACAGATACCTTTTGAGATAATCTGACGTGAGAAAACATTTAGAGAAGTCGACTAAATGGTTTGAAGAAATGTGGGACCCTTGGCAGACAATTAATGTTGCATGTTGAGTTAAATTGAAGCCAAAATTATGTCTAATTTGGGAACTGGTCACACTATAGCCTCAGCCTGCCACAACCCAGCCAGGGCCCAGAACTTAGAAGATTTTCCTCTGCCTCCTCAGTGACTGAGAAGATGGGTTACCCCTGCATCCCATTTGATCAGTTTCTGGGAAGGTGAGCTCACCTTAAGGAACAATTTCCAGAAAAACTCCAATAAGCTACAAAAATGAAGGGAGCCAGGCGCCTGGCTGGCTCAGTAGGTAGAGCATGCAACTCTTGATCTCAGGGTTTGATTGATTGATTGATTTAAGATTTTATTTATTTATATAAGATTTTATTTATTTATTTGACAGACAGAGATCACAAGTAGGCAGAGAAGCAGGCTCCCCACTGAGCAGAGAGCCCAATGCGGGGCTCGATCCCAGGACCCTGAGATCATGACCTGAGCCGAAGGCAGAGGCTTAACCCACTGAGCCACCCAGGTACCCCGATCTCAGGGTTTTAAGTTGGAGCCTCATGTTGGGTGTAGAGATTAATTAAAAATAAAATTTTTAGATTTTATTTATATTTTAATGGAGGGCGCGTTGGCCATCTGAGGGAAAACACTGCTACTCCAGGTGAACCCACCCCCTTTCCTCCTTAAACCAAACCTTGGCCAAACCTTGGAAGATGGGTACAAGATTACCAGCATAGACAGACCCTCTCCACTCCCTCTTGTTTTCCATCTATGGGTTTTTAGTGGTAGTGCTCCTCCCTGCTTGACCAGACTCCTTCAATCTGTCACCCTGTGGTCTCGGTGCCTGTCATACCTGGACTGACACTGTGGTCCTGGGAGCTGTCTCAGACTGTTAGATGTCAGGGCCCTGATGCAAAACTACCCTGCTAGAACTGAAGGCACATCAGATGCTCAGGCACACCTGGCATTTTGCAGGTGGGGAACCCGAGTTGCAAGAAAGGGGGCCTCCTCACATTGCCTGAGACCACACTAGATTCTCCTCCCTAACAACTAAGGACAGGGAGGGGAGGAGTCAGCAGAGACCACCCAGGCCACTGGCATATCTACTCAGTTATCACTCACCAGCTAGGCTCCTGAGCCCAGAATTGAGCAGAGGCTGGGCCTGGGTTTTCTGGGTCCCACCTTCAAGGCAGTGTGAGGAGAGCTCACGCTGTGTAGGAATGCCCTTGGAAGACTCAGCCCTGAAGTCACTGTGTCCTAAAGCGAGGCTGGCCTGGAATCCCTCTCCGCTTGAAACCTAGAGCTGCACAACCATCGGCAATGACTAAGGGAGGAGACCTCTCTTCTTCCTGATTGGCTGTTGCCAATTAAGAGCATTTTATTAGGCTGCTAATTAAAGGCACTTCGTTAGCAGCGGGAGAGGCCGGGTGGGTGCCTGGTGAGGTGGAGCTGAAGCCAGGAGAAATTGTTTTCCTCCCCCCATGGAAGCAGAGCCTCTCAGGGAGCCCTCTCAGTCCCCCAGCGTTTCCTGCTGTGCCTGCCACACCCCTTGCTTTCAATTAGCAGCTCTGAGGGGAGTGAGGTCATTACCGAGCCCAGGTGGAGAGCCCTCCCCTGCCTAAGGACACAGGAGGCCCCCAGGGGCTGCCCCCGTCCAGCTGCCAGTCTGTCCATGCACCTTGTTTGGAGTGCCCCAGGGAAGGAGAGGGTAGGCCACCCAAGGGTTTGTGTGTGTGCTCCGCACTGAGGACTGGCCCCACAGGTCCCCATCACGGAGGCTGTTGTTTGGTGAACAGGATGACCAGTCACTTGATCACATGCTGTGAATTCCCATGCCCCCTTCCTCACCGAAGGCTGACTGTGTTATTAGGAAGTATATATAACCTTCCTCCCAATCACTTTACAGGAGCTGAGCCCACTGAGACCCAGAGTGGGCCCTCGGGGAGAAGGGGCTGATGGTTTTGCAATCCCAGCCACAAAAGACCCTGAGAGGACTCTGGTCCTGAGCTCATCACACATGGAGGCACTTCCTCTGCGTGGTCCACATGAGCCCAGGCAAGTCCCTCTCCTCCAGCAAGAGAGGAGGGCCTGGCTGTGACTTAGCACAGGAGGCTGGCATGCAGGGTCGGAGTTAGCCCCTCTCCAGCACCCTTCCTGTCCCATCCTGCTGCCCTCCTCACCCCCTCACTTAACTGTAGAATTAGCACCAGCCCAGACTGGGAGGGCAGATTTATGGCTAGGCCTGCCTCCCTCCATTTAACCCGAGGCCGGCCCGGGCTCCAGACACTAAATTAGATTTTTGACAATTAGAGAGACTAATGGGCACATAGCCATCCCCAGAGCCAGATATCCAGCAAGGCCGTCTTTTAATATCCACCACTGCCCAGCCGGCTCCTCCTTGCCGCCCTCCTCTCTTCCCAGATGGGCGTTTCTCTCCCATGCCCTGTACCTCTCCGCCGGGGCTCTGCATGCACTACTGAGGTTCCTCTGGTTCCTTCTCTCGATTTTCTTACCCACACCTTCCTGCCCCATGCCCAGTGCCAGCTCTGTTCTAGGGCTCTGCCCCTCCTCACCCTCAGGTCACCTCTCCCATCTCCACTGTCACCAGGGCCCATCCCTCTAATCTCTCCACCTGCTCCCAGCGGACTGCAAGCCCCTTGAGGGCAGGGGTGTGTGCCCTGTCTATATCCTACATGCTCAGCCACCAGTGGGTTCTCAGTAAACGTTTTCCTGAGCCTGCCTCCCGTCCTCCTCCCCCCCCCCTCCCGGGGTTCCTGGACCTCCAAGGCCTCCCACCTGCCCTCCTGGCCCCAGGCCCAGCCTGGCTCTGGCCTGGCTCTGCTCCAGCGTGGGCTGGATCCCCCTTTCCTGCCTCTCCTCAGCTCTGGCCAGTCTTGAGCTGGGCGGGTAATGAGATTGCTGTAAGTGGTGTTGGGGGGGGAAGCTGCTCACATTCACTCAGGCAGACTCATAGCTCTGTCAGGCTGATTGGTCCTGAGTGGAGGCGCAAACGGCCCCCCACGGACACGCTGAGATTGGTTATAAAATTACAAGCATTTGTTCTGCTGTCAGTGGCCTTCCCTCCCTCCCCTCTGCCTGCCTGCCTGGGCTCCCCACCCTCCCCGCCCCAAGCTCTATCTCCCCTGGGGTCAGCCCACACACCCTGAGGGACCCTGGCCAGGGGCCACCACAGCAGACGGAGCCAGGAGGCTAGGGCCATGGAGCTCCCCATCTGAGCAGGCCTTCATGTCTTGGCCCTAGGATGGTCACAGCTCAGGCTGGCCTCAGAGTGACCTGACCCTTTGCTCAGTTTCCTATTCCCTGAGGGTACGTGAGGGTGGGGGCCCAGGGCACACAGGTCTTGGAATCCAGATGCCCGCTCAGATCCCAAGCAGAGGAAGATGTCCTGAGCCCAGGCCTCCCGGACAGCCAGTGCCCACAACTTCTGAGGTGGCTCTGTGAAGTGGCCCTGGCAGGGGTAAGGGGTGTGGAGGGGTTAGCTGGAGGCCTTACCTCCCGAAGGGGGGGTGGGCAGCAGCAGCCAGGTCACTGGGAGGAGTCACCCTCTCTTCTCTTCCTGTGGCCAATCCCCTGCCCTCTACCGTGACCCCAGATAAGGATAAATCAGGCCTCAGGATGGTACCCCCACCCCAGTCCCTAACACCTGGGCCAGACCCGAAAGCCAGTATGGCCCACCAGATCCCCCACTATGGTTACCCTGTACAAGCTGAGTTCCCTTGGCTTGCCCCCTGCATTCACCCTCTAGGACCAAGGGTCAATGGCCATGGGTCCCTCTGGCCTTTGTAGGGTCCCAGTTATCCCCAAGCTGGTATGCCCTGAAATCCTATTTTGTGCTCTGGTGATACTGTCACAGAAATACCCACTCTTCACTGGCCTGCTCCCTCGCCTGCCGCACAGCAGCGGCAGTCCCCCTCATGCTGCCTCTTGGGCTCCTTCTACCCTCAGTCCTCCAACAAGACCCCAGCCCCTGGCCCGCGCCTGGCCCTTCAGCCCCAGCCTCAATCTCTGCCTGTCTGTCTGGAGGCACCAGGACATCCTGTACCCGGCTGCGGGCCGCTGCTGAGAGGACGGTTCCCCAGCTTGGAGTAGGGAGCTTTTGGGGGCAGCATGTCCTGGTTATGGGCTACAAGGTGCCTTCCTGCCATCCGTCATTCATTCTCAGCCTGGAATGTATTTGCTGTAATTACATCTTTAATTAGAGTGGTGACGGCTCATTGTTCACCAACAATGATGGATCAGATCCTCTTCCTTGCCATCCTCCCTCTGTCCGGCACCCTCCAGGTCAGCTCTCCCCCGACTCTGGGGTTGGGAAGAGTATGAGAACCTGCTGTTATCTCACTGAGGCCCAGAGCAGCCATGAGCTCCACCCCAATAGTGATTATGTCCTTTTAGACCCCTGGGGACTCCAAAGGACTGGTTAGATAGGCCCTGATTTCTCCACCCAGGGCTCCCTACAAAAAGGCAAGGCCACCAGATACCTCCTTGGTCCAAACTGGCCAGGTTGGGGACAGGGTGGCACTATGTTGCCCATCTCCACCCCCAGGCCGGGCCCTGGGCCACACCTTCTTCATCCACAGGGCTGACAAGCGCAGAAAGCCTTCCAACCCTGAGCTGTGGGGTATGTGGGTGGGCAGTCCTATCTCCAAGCTCTCCTGTGCCTTTACCAGGGTCTCCAACCAAGGCCTCCACTTCCATAAGCTTACAGTAACCCAGGCGATAGGTCCAGGCCCAAGTCTGCACGTGGTGGGTGCTCAATGCCTACATGAATGAACATCAGTCAGTGAGCGGAGATGTGTTCTGAGAGGGCGGGGCTTAGAGCGCCTCGTTACATGCCATGGGCTGGTTGGAGCCCAGGCTTTGCAGAGGGGCCAGGATGGGCAGTTAAGGCCCAGGACCCTTGAGGAGGCTTTGTGGGGAATAAGAACCCTGAAACTGAGTTAAAATTCCAGCCTGGCACCTACTGGCTATATGACATTGGGTGAGTTCCCTAACCTATGTCTCAGTTTACTCATTTATAAAATGGAGATGAAAGCAGTGCCCTATTTCATAAGATGGCTGCAGATTCACTCAGCTGCTGCACCTACAGTAGAGTCCAGGCTAAGGTGGTGGCAGCTGCAGGGAAAGGAGGCAGCTGAACCTCTACAGAGAACCTGCCTCTGCTGTGGCTGGCTCATGGCACTGGGAGCAAGGAGGTGGTCTCCATCTCAGTTTGAGGAAGGCCTTGTCCACTGCAGGCACCGTTGGGCACAGTGTGGGGAGCAGCAGGGCTGTGATCAGGCTGGTGTAAGGTAAGGTGCACAGCAGTTGCACAGGACATGCTTGCTGATAAGAATTGGCTGACCACCTTTCACAACTGCAGGAGTTCTTCCCCAGCGTGGTCAGAACCTAGTCTGAGTAGGAGCCCTGGTGGGAGAGGCCGCAGTGCCCTGGCCTCATACAGAGGGAGGGGCTGGGAGGGAGAGCCTGGGGGCCTAATAGGGGAGCCTAGCCTACCGGATCTTTAAGGGTGCTGAGCCTCAGGAAGGGGGGGAGGGGGAAGGAAGACAGGTGGAGTCCACCCTCTGCCCCTTCCACCTTCCAGCTCTAAAATCCTGTGACTTCCCTCCCCCGTGGGGCCTTGTCATCTTCCACAGAGCCTCCCTACTCCCAGGGGTGGCTCCCTGTGCAGTCCCTCTTCCCTAGTGACCCTCTCCACCCTGCAGGGACCCCCCCCTCCCCAGGGTAACTCCAAGGCCCAGGCTGGAAAGATGAGCCGTACCTAGCGGTAAGTATGCGCAACATTACATATGTATATTGGAGAGTAAATAACCCCAAAAAGCGCCTTGTAAATAGACTCCGAGTTTATCCTTTATTAATGAGGCACCGAGTGCCCTGCTGTTTTAGAGCAGCGAGACTTTCATAATATCAAAACCTAAATTACACTTGCGTCTCTCATCCCAGGGACGAGCATCTTTAGGCTCTGTTTGCAGAGTGAGTAAGCAGGGATCCCTCCCTGCCGGCCTGGGATTTGTTGGCACCTTTCTCCTGGCTGGAGGGAGGGTGGAGGATGTGCACCCACACCCAAGCCCCCGGAGAGCTCTGTGTCTAAGGCTTCAGGGTCCAGTGGGTGAGGGCTGCCTAGGATGCTGGCGTTATTCTGTGGACAGAGTTTACAAGATCAAAGGGTGGCCCCAGACTTTGGGGTTTGGAGGCATAGGATGGGACAGTGGACACGTCCTTGCATGCTCTGTAACCAAGTTACTCCCTGTCTCTCAGCTTCAGTTAACCCATGTGTAAAATGGGGGTCGTATCTTCCTCATAGGATGGTTGTGAGGAGTCAGTTAATGAGTCAGAAGTGGGGGTCAGTGCACAGTAGGTCCTTGGTAAATGTGTTGTGATGGTGATAATGCAGACAGCAGTTAGCTCTCCTCTTTGGAAGAGGACGCCAGTGTCTTCATTTGCGGGATCAGACCATGTGTGGGGCCACAGAGCTCTAGCCCCACCCTGACACCAAGGTCCTGTGCTGAGATGGCATTGCCAGGGCCCACCTGACCCCCAGCATGGTCAAGATGTGACCTGCCAGTGCCCCCCACTCAACCCTGAGCTCAGCCAGGGCCAGGAGCCTGCGCCCTCTTGGACCCCATGATTGCCCAGGTCAAAGGCCCCTCTCAGGGCCCTGGGGGATTGTGCCCACTATACCCCAGGCCTGGGCCAAGCCAGGCTAGGTCGGCAGGTGGACAGGCAGGCACTGTGGGCAGGATTTACAGCCTGGCCAGCCAGGCTCCTGGTGCTCCGGTGGGCGTCATGTCGAATCTGTCCCATTATATGGACAGTTGAGTTTAATAGTCATTGTGTGCTTGCTCAGAGCCCAGCAAACATCGCGGGGCGACACCCCCTCCATGCGAGCAGCCCGCTCCCCAGCCACACGGCCCATCCGTACAGTAAATTAAAAATATGAATCACTTCTCCCCACTGCCTCCCCAAACGCTCATCTTGTCAGCCTCTATGTTGCCTTCATTTGTATTACCTTAATTTAATGTTAATTATGGTCTTCATTTACAAGGAACAAGCAAGCCCTGCTCTGCCAGGGGACCTTGCCCCTACCCCCTCCCCCTCAGCCCAGGAGGGAGAAGCCAGGGGAGAAGGGGAATTTCGGGGGGCTACAAAGGAGTGAGGAAAGGAGTTAGGGGGGTAGGCAGGAGATGAGATCTGGGCCATTAGTGGCTGGTGGCCACTCAGGGAGGACTAGGGAGACTCCCCACCTCCACATACCCTATCTTCAATCATTTCTCATTCAACAGTTACTTATTGAGCACCTAATATGTGCCAGACAACTGGGGACCAGAATGATTGGGGAGGGAGATGTCTCCCTCCCTGATGAGGGCTAGTGGAGTCCCCAACACCATGCAGGAGTGAATATGCCAGAAGGCAGCACCAGGAACACATCATCCATGCCCCAGTTGGGCTGGTACCTCAGTCGGTCCAGAGAGCTAGGATATGGGCAAGAGATCTCTCCCCTCCAAACTCCCCTCTTGGCTACCAGTGTCATGCCTACCCCAAACTGCTTCACACCTGGTCCAGACAGGAAGTTCTTTCTGGAGTCTTTCCTGAGTCCCTCTTGCTGCAAATCAGCCTAGGCTCAGAGCCTGAGTACGGCCAGGAGTGGAAGGGTGACTCTCAAGCTACACTGTCTCTGGAGGGTTGGGGGGAAGACATCATGGGGACCACCACCCATCACCCCACCATCCCACCACCCCATGACCCCACCACCCAGCCCTACAGACTTGCCCAAAGTCCTTGTGTCTGAGAGGCCATGTAGCTGTCCCTACACTGTCACACTGCCAATAGAAACACACACACACACACACACACACACACGCCTGTAGAGCCTGCGAGGGGCTCAGTAAATGGTGGCTGATGTCACACGTGTGCACACAGGGAGCTGGCAGAGGGCCACCTGCACTCAAGCTGCCATTAACCACGAACCAGCCCCTCCCCCAGCACACGGCTCCTCGACTGGGGAAGAGGAATCTCCAGCTGGGAATAGCTGCTTGACAGATGAGGCTGTTCTGAGTGTGTGTCTGCATGTGTGTCGGTCTCTGGGGAGCTTTGATCCACACACAGGGGCTTGTGTCCCCCCAGGTTCGGTGTGCCCCCTCGGGTTCCGTGTGCCTGTTTGCATGTGCAAGAGCTTGTGTCCAGCAGGCCCACGCGCATGTGTGTGCGCGCCTGTGTTCATGCACACGACACCCCCCCACCCCCCACCCCCCTGTCAGCGGCGCTGATGACATTGGCGCAGAGGAAAGTGATGACAAATGCCCGTTATCAGCGAACGAGGCCGATGACA
This sequence comes from Potos flavus, assembly GCA_028534135.1. NCBI lineage: Eukaryota > Metazoa > Chordata > Mammalia > Carnivora > Procyonidae > Potos > Potos flavus. The sequence continues at coordinate 23,831,056 of CM052894.1, read as the reverse complement.
AATGGGCGGGCGCCCGAGCAGCCCCATTACGCTGTAATAACAGAAGATGGATGGCCTGGCGCCACCCCCACCCCCACCCCCACCCCCTGCGCCGGTAACAGGAGCCGATCGGCTCCGCCCGCCCTGGATGGAGCCGAGCTGCCCAACCGGCCGCCAATCACCGCGGGGCCTAGAAGGCCAGGCCCAGGAGCTAGGAGCCCAAGCGACCGCCCGCGGCGGAGGAACAAAGCGGTGAGCTCAGCGGAAGCGCTGGGCGCACTGGGCGGCAGGCCTGCCCGCGGCCAGGACACGCAGCTGTGCACACACATGGCCCACACACGCGCCAGCCGCCTATGTCCTTGCACGGTGCACCTGCAGCTCCTGTCCAGGCACAACCCCCACTTCACGGGACCACAGACACGTGTTTTTGTGCCATGCATGGGCATACATCTGCCACCCAGATCCAGGTACACACCCACCAACATAAATCCATGCACATAGAGCATGCATAGCCATGCACCTGCGATTAGTACACACCGCTACAGAAACAACACTTATGTCTGTGCACATGTTTGCTCCCAACATGCCTGTACATGCGTGGATATGGAAGTATGTATACACATAGGCAGAAATGCTTGTTTGTGGATACAGCCTTACACAGCTCTGAACACACAATTCGAGGCTTCCAAACACACACACACATACCCACAGCTGTATCAACAAATATTAACTGAGCTCCTATGTGTCAGCCAGGTATTGTGGAGTTACAATGATAAATATGACACCATCCCTGTCTTCCAGAATTTTAAGTCTACTAGAAGGAGCAGACAAATGGCTATGAGTGAAGGCAGAAGATGATTTGTGCTTTGACCCAAGTACCTAGTTGTGATGTGAGATTTCCGACAGAAAAATCAGAGAAGTCTTCCTGGAGGAGGTGGCTAAAGGAAGAATAAATTTTCAAAAGGAACTGAATTCTGTTTAAAAAAAAAAAAGGTACGAAATTGGCAACCTGTAGGAGGGAGTGTTTGGGGTCGAGGAGTCTAAGGGGCCAGGAGTCCAGGCAAATGGCACTGAGTGAGTGTGGTGGGAATGAGACTTATCACACAGATTAGGGCCAGAATGCTGGAGCTGGGAAGAGTCTGGAGGCTAGAGGGCCAGCGAGGAGGCTGGGGCGGGTCCACATGAGCGACCTGCAAGGCCTGAGCCAGCACCAGACATAGAAAAGGAGAGGAACAGGGCACCTGGCTGGCTTAGTCCAAAGAGGATGGGACTCTTGATCTCTGGGGTTATGAGTTCAAGCCCATGTTGGGTATAGAGTTTAAAAAAATTAAAAAATAAGGAGGGGAGCCTGGGTGGCTCAGTCTGTTTACTGTCTGCCTTCGGCTCAGGTCATGATCTCAGGGTCCTGGGATTGAGCCCCGCCTCAGGCTCCCCGCTCAGCTGGGGCAGGGAGTCTCCTCCCTCTCCCTCAGTCCCTTCTGCACCAACCACCCACACCCCTGCCCATGCACGAGCATGCGTAATCTCAAATAAATAAAATCTTTAAATTAAAAAAAAGGAGAGGACCAGGAGGTCAACGAATGGGAAAGTGCCAGACAGAGCCAACTTTACAGGCATGTGAATTGCACAGTCCTGGGGACCCTGCATTTAGAAGGGCCCCATGCTTCATTTAATGCTGTCTTGAAATTCTTTATAATTTTATAATAGTCTGAATCTTCATTTGGCCATGAGCCCTGAAAATTAGGTAGCCAGTCCTGGAGCCAGGAACCTCTTGGGTTTCCAAGCTGATGGAGTAAGACAGTAAGGAGCAGGTTTGGTACATTAGAGTCTGGATGTGGATTGAGGGGTTGAGGGCTTGGGTGAAGATTTAGTGTCTCTATCCCCAGAGGGGCAGTTGGTGCCTTGCATATGTCTCTGCTCACGCTTGCTTCTACTCTGCAGGGAATCCATTCACTACCACACATCATAGACAGACCTATTCTATGTACTCCCTTTGCTAGAATATAAGCTCCCCAGTGCTGCCCCTGTATCCCTAGGGCGTGGCACATGGTTGCCACTCAATACGTGTTTGTTGAAGGAATAAGTGATAGTGTGAATGAATGAGCACACACGAGTCCACGTATGTACACACACTGAGCATCCAGTCCCCCAACATGAGGGGTACATGCAACCCAAATATGTTCCCCTATCCCATGGCCACCGCCCTATACCTTCTCCAGGGTTGTTCTGTTACCCTACTTTGGCAGAAGCACGCCCTTGCCTCAGTGGTCCCCTCATTGGGTGTCTCCTTTGCAGACAGAGCAGGGCAGGAGTTCAGGATGAGCTGATGGGGGAAGAGCCCAGAACCCTGGGTGACAGGGTGAGGAGAGGATATGATTTGGAGTCAGAGGATCTGAATTCAAGTCTCAGCTCCTCCTTCTGCTGACTATGCCTCTGAGCTTCAACTTCTTCACCCACAAAATGAGACTATAAGGTGGAAAAGCATTTATACAGGCACCTGGATGCTTACAGAGATTTTTAGGGGAGAGCTATTCTATGAGGTCAGGTATTGAGAGAGTTGCTTCCTTCCTCTCAACTCTGGGGTTCCTGGGGTGTCAAAAATAGACTGGGGACCCAGAGGATGACCCAGTGACCTCAAAGAGGGGGAAGGGAGTTGCCAGACTGGGAGGAAAAGGCTTTGGTCTGCTATCAACAGGAACCAGATGACCTAGGAGTTGAGACTCAGGTCCCTCCCTACCTCCCCAGACCACCTGCAAGCAGGGACACAGGCCAAATATTAGGTGCCCCCAGACTAAAGTAAACACTCTGACTTTGGGTAACTTGGGGTGAGGGGAGGCAGAGGACACCTCCAAAGATATGGGCCAGGGGAGGGAGCTAGGTGGAGGGGATGAGGGAGGCACCAAGGTTCCTCCCTATTTCTCTCCCAGGGCGCCCTGCCTTCTGCCAGACAGGAACTGACCTGCTAACTTCGGCTCCCCAACATGTAACTTTCTCCTGTCTACAGAATGCGGGGAGTGGGAAGGATTTCCAGGACCGGGGCACCTGTCTCCCTCACTGTCACGGGACCCACTTTGGGTCTCTGCAATATGGTCCGGTTCCTCCTCCCCCTCTCCTATTTTAGCTGTGTTAACCATCACCTTTCAGATCAAGAGGCCCTCAGGGAAGAACCCCCAGCAAGGAGACTGCAGTGAGAGGCACCGGGATTAGAAAGAAAATGCCAGCTAATGGGCCTCGTCCCCCCTCCCTTACCAGTTCACTTTTTCTGTAGCGTTATTGACCGGTCATTAGTTATCCATCCAAGGTCGCTGGGCCTGGCCCAGCTATAAATCTTGGCGGCCGGAGCGGGGCTCCAGGCAGAGCGATGGTTCCCAGGATGCAGGGGAGAGCTCAGCCCCCAGCGCCGCCTGGAGAGTCACAGATGGCCTAAGCCCTGGGAGGGCTTCCACTGAGAGGCTAGGCCCCTCTTCGTACCCACCCTTGCCACCATCATCCTCCCACTCCACTCTTCCCTTCCATTTGCTTCTCCAGCACCACCTCTTCATTACTCACTCTTTTCTCCTCTCCCCATCTTTTTCTGTTTTCCGCCAAGCCCAGAGTACAAGGTTGGGGAGGGAAGGGGGATGGGGGAGCAGGAGGTACTGGTCTAACTGGTACCCTCTTACTGAGTCGTCTCACCCCACCTGGTCTCCCAGTTTAGAGCTTCCAGGAGCAAGGACAACTCACCCAGGGGGAAACTGAGGCACAGAATCCGGACCAGAGGTGAGTCTGGGGAAAGGGTCCCATCCGATTCAGCATCTAGATCACCAGTCCAGGACCCTGCCAGGTGATGGGGAGGGTCTACCCACCCGAGGAGGGGCGCGCATCCCAAGTGGTTGCCGCCGGAGGAGGAGCGAGGGGCTGCGTAGCGGCAGCGCATTCTGGACCCTTCCAGCCTTCTCCTTCTCCTCCCCTTTCCCGACCCAGGAGAAGCTCCGCTGGGCGGTTCCTCCCAGTACCTGGCGCCTTCTCTGCCACACACACCCCCCCCCCCTCCATCCCGGCCTTCGCACACTGCCGGCCTTCTTCGCGGGTCCTCTTCGTTAGTCCTCGCGCGCCCTCTGCTGGCGCACTCCGGGAAGCGCGCCCTTCGGCCTCAATACCTGCCCAGTCCCTGGCCCTATACACCGGGCTGCAGCCACCCAGCCCAGCCCACCCCAAGGCCCGCCGGCAGGATACCCATTTGGGGGCGACGCCCCTGTCCTTGAGGATGTCCCCTGGAGCATTCCTCCGTCTCGCCATCCCACTGCGTCAGAACAGCCGCTCCCATTCCAGATCCCAGAGACGCCTGATTGTCTGTTCTTACAGGGTGGAGGGAATGAGGTCCAGAAAAATAGAACTTGAAGCATGGAGAAGAGAGCTTTCCTCTTGCCTATGGAGCCAGGCTCCGGAGGGGCACCTGTGGTCCGAGTCTGCACTTCACAGTAGCGACTATGAAGCTACATGGTTGCATCCTACAGACTGGGCAGCAAGTAGGGCTTCTCTAGGGCGTCTTCCTGGAGCCCCTCTCCTTCACTTGGTCCTGCAGCTTCCATAGGCACTTGGATGGGGGAGGGTCATGGAGGCCCTGAAGGTGGGGGGTGGAGAACCTTGGCTCTCAGAATCTCTGAGGTGGGGACTGCAGTCCTTGGCTCCTGAGGTGAGAAGCTGGAGCTGCCCAGAGCTCCAGGACTGTTCTCTATCAGGGAGAAGAAGGGCATGGCCTCTAGAATCCTCTCTCCTGGGGTCAGACACTAAGGGTCCTGGACTGTCTCCCCATTAGGCAGCTTGGGGGGAAGAAGGACAGGCCAGGGGGTGATTCCTTTCCGGTGGATGTGTGGCCTGGCAGGTAAGTAGGGCAGCCTGAGCAGAGCCGCCTGTCAAAATGCTCCCGTACATCACTGAGTCCAAGGTCACAGTGATGAGAGAAGCTTCCTCAGGGGAAGTCTGGAGCTGGGGAAGGGGGGGTCTCAGGCCAGGCTGGGCACCCAGCAGGCCCTGTGTGGAGCCCACGTGAAATCAAGTCAGGCATGTGTGGGGCTGACAGGGAGGGGTCAGGTATGTGCAGGGACATGGGTGGGGGCCATCTGTCAGGCATGTATAGGGGATATATGTGAGCTCTAGCACCAGGACCCCAGCTTCCAGCAGGGCTGGAGCTTAGAGTCTATATCCCCCACACCACTAATTCCCTAAGGGAGGTTAGAGGTCAGAGACTCCCATCTCAGGGCAAGTGGGCATTTGCTGATTCAAAACCCCGGGTTTCAGGGCCAGGGACTATGTCCTTAGGAACCCTCCACAGACTGACAACTTAGGCCACTTTGCTTTAGATACAGGCGAAGGAGAGGTTAGAAACAAAGCCCGGTGAGATCTGGCTAGAGTGGAGCCAGGGAAACCCGCTGGGCTTTCTGGGTCACAGAGATCAAAGCTGAGACCCAGCTCTGTTCTTCATGTGCTGTGGCTTAGCTCAAGTGAATGCACCTCTCTGGACCTCACTTTCCTCATCTGTAAAATGAGGATAATGCCACAGCCCATGGGGCTGTTGGGAAGGTCACAGGATATAATCCACATGCACACCTAGGTTAGAGGTGGACTGGCCAGGCTTAATTAATAAACACTGCTAAAATCTTGCTAAAATAAACCAGAAATATGGTACACCTAACCTAGGTTTCCTCACTGGAGACTCTTGCTGTAACTTGGAAAATATCAACTGGTCTTCTCCAACCTACAGAGAAGCTAGGGCCTTCCAGTAGGAATCAAAAATATCTTCTTCCAGCACCCACCCAGGCTCCATGAATAAATACTTTTTAAAACTCCGGTTTGGGAATAGGGAGGGGATCTCTAGTTTGCAAGCATACTGAATTATTCAGCCTGCCTCTGCCTATATCCTAGAAGGCTCTGCTCGAGCCAATTCCATAGAAGTTCCTCCTGTCAAGGAACCTGTCCTGTGCAAGATAAATCCCTGCTCCTCATATCTTTGGGGTCCAGGCTTCACCTGGCAGGAGTCACAGATTTCAATGCTCATAAGGATTGGGTCCCAGGTAAAACAATAGGGAGCACTGAGGACCTTGGCAGCTGGGGAGCAGCTCTAGTCCATTGTTGCCCAGTGGGAATCCGGGGAAGGGAGATGGCATGAGGATAGAGCCCCAGAGTTCTTCCAACTTCATCTCCCTCCTTGCCATCATAGAAGCCTCCTACGACACCTTTCCCTTAAGTCTGTGTATTAGTTTTCTACTGCTGCATAACAAATCATCACAAATTTAGCCCCTAAAAACAAAACCCATTAATTCTGTCAGTTCTTTAGACCGGAAGTCCAAGAAGGGTCAGCTGAATTCTCTGCTTACAGTCCCGCAAGGCTGAAATCCAGGTGTTGGCTGGGCTGAGTTCTCACCTGGAAGCTCTGGGGGAAGATCAGCTTCTTTGCTCCTTCTCATCTTTGGCAGAATTCAGTTCCTTGTGGCCGTAGGACTAAGGTCCCCATTTCCTTGCTGGCTGTCATCTGGAGGCCATTCTCAGCTCCTCCAGGACTCTCCCTGGTCCTTGTACACAGCCCCCTCCATCTTCAGAGCCAGCAAAGGTGTGTCGACTCCTCCCCGTGCTTCAAATCTCACTGCCCCTTCACTACTAGCAAGAGAAAACTCTGCTTTTAAAGGGCTCATGGGATTAGACTAGGCCCACCCAGATCATCTCCCTTTTGCCATACAAGGTAGCATAACCATGGGAATAATACCTCATCATAGAGTGTGGCATAGACTCCAGCCACACTCAGGACAGAGGGGGTAAAGGTCATTGAGGATCTTCCTTCGAATCCTGTCCATCTCAGTCTCAGGGTGGGGGGGTGAAAGCATCCCTCTCTCCTAGTGCCACCCTCCTGACTTCTGTGAGACCCTAGCTGGGCCAGTCACCTCCCATCTCTAGTCCTCAGTTTCCTCATCTGTACAATAGGCCAAAGAGCTGGATACAGTCTAAATCCCTCCCAGTTTCACATACTAATTGTGATTCAAGAAGACAGAGAATTCTGCCCGTTTGGACTGTGGGGCCTCACTATGAAGAGCAGGCCTACAGTATCCACCCAGCAACCTTGTTGCGGGCCCTGGGAAAGGGCCTCCTGAAGGAAGAGCAGTAGCTGGGGCAATCACGTGGCCTAGCCAAGGTACCCAGTGTCAGAGGGCCAGCCACCCAGGGGGCCTAGGCTGTAGACGTGCCACTTCTGCCGGCCAGAGCCCAAGGGCACCTGTGAGCCCCACAGAGGAAGCCAGGTCCCCACTGGAGTCTGCCCAGGGCAAGGTGGCCTGTGCCTCATCAGCAGGGCTGGGGGGCAAAGACCAGGTCAGGCGGGCAGCCGACTCTCCTTCCCTGACTTTTCAACTGGAGTTAGCCTTCAAAAT
>CM052894.1:23732397-23823577 GCA_028534135.1 Potos flavus | reverse complement strand
CCGCCCCCCCCCCCCCCCCCCACTGTAACAGAGCTGCCTCTTCTCCTTGGCTCCCCTCCAGACCTCCCCAGGCTCCACTTTCTTTTCTTCGCACAAGCTCCCCTTCAGGGCTCCCGCCAAAGGCCAGGCCAAGGGGCTGGAAGGAGGCCCTCCCGAACTCCAACCAAGCGCGGGAGCTGGGTAAGAGGCGGGGAAATGAATATTAATTTATCATGATTAGGCAAATCCGGCAGGGAGAGCCGATTCCGGAGGAGGCTAAAAAGATGAATTTCAGCAATAAAATTAAATAAGGACGGACGGGCAGCCCCTCCTCCCTACCGCTTTGCTGATCTCTCTCTTTCTTACAATTTATGAGGCCAATTATGAAGATGAGGTTGGAAGTTCCTGGAACTTCACTAAATGCAAACGGCGGTCCCTGCTGTTCCCATCAAATTAATTAACCGCGCGCTATTGATGGCCGCTCAAGGCTGACGCAGGCGGCCCACCCTGCGGCCGCCTCCACGGACACGAGGACCCAGGGTCCAGAGCCAGCCAGGGCTCACCACCTTTTGCAGTTCCTGCCCAGCACTGCAGGGGACTCCAGGGACCGCCCTTCCAGCCCCCAGGCCCTGCCTGAGCCCTTGACAACATAGGGGCATGCCCACGGAGGTCTGGACCGGTGCGCACGCGGACTCCTATGTGGGGCTGCCCACACACATATAGATACAAAATCCTGAACGCGCAGAACACAGACACGTGGCCCAGAACGCCCATTAGACACACAGGCAAATGAGCGTGCAGTCCAACAGACACAGGCACAGTGACAGCTCAGCTGAGGGACCGGAGCCCAGTGGATGAGGGTGTCTTGCTGTGGCAGGACCACTGTGCCTAGGGTCATGGACCTGCTTGGTCAAGGCCAGGCCAGAGTCCTGCAGAGCCCCAGGCCAGGTAAGGTTCCACAGCCACTCAGGTAGTGAGCAGTGGCCCCCTTACGTGGTGCCACTGGATTCAGGAGATGGCCTCCGTGGCATTCTCAGAGCCATCGCCCACACTCCTTCAACCCCTGGGTCCTCTCCTCATCTCCAGGCCCTTCTTCGGGAATGTTCCTTCTGGGTCTTTGGCTGGGGCTCAGCTTCTGCACTGACCTCCAGTGTGGACAACCAGGGCTTTGGAGGCGTCAGTTCAGACAACGGGGATGAGGCTGGGCCCAGAATCTCAGGCCACCTTTGGGTCTTCAGCCCTGAGGGTTCCCCAGTTCCAGAGCTCAGAAGCAGGGCTGCCCAGTGGCTTGGGGGTTCTAGAAAACTAGCTGGCCGGTGCCTGGACTGCAGGGCAGAGTGGACATGGGGCTAAAGGTTTTGGGGCTGGGCCTCAGGCCTAGGGCAGCGTCTAGGTGTCTGTGAGTCTGAGGGGGCAGCAGGTGCCCCAACAGCTGTAGCTCCCATGTGTCGCTGATCCCTGAGATGGTGAGCAGGGCTGAAAGGGGGTCTCCTGAGGAGTGAAGGAGAGTGAGGCCTATGTCTTCTCCATGCTGTAGTCCCTAATCCTGGCAAAAGGCAGCCCATCCCATTCATTCATGCATTCACTCATTTTTAAGGATTTTATTTGAGAAACAGAAAGCATAAGCAGGGAGAGATGCAGAGGGAGAAGGAGAAGCAGGCTTTCCACTGAGCAGGGAGCCTCAAGGTGGGGCTTAATCCCAGGACCCTGGGATCATGACCTGAGCCAAAGGTAGACACTTAAGGACTGAGTCACCCAGGCACCCCAGCCCATCCCATTTAAAGGGACAGGAATCCTGTAACTCTCCTGGAGAAGCAAGACAAAGGGCCTGGGGTTTCCATTCCCAGCCCTTGAAACCTGGAGGATAGGACACGGCTGGACTTGCCCACCTTGCCATATCCACTCCAGGCAAGGAGGCTCCTGGCCCTGTGCCTACACCTACTCCCCCATGAGCAGCCAGAACCCAGGAGGAGAGTGTGGCCTTTTCTTGTTCAAGTCTGGGGTCAAGATCAATGTCATTCCCTCAGCCCCTGGGAAAAGATGAGGCTCCTAGGGGCGCCTGGGTGGCTCAGTGGGTTAAAGCCTCTGCCTTCGGCTCAGGTCATGATCTCAGGGTCCTGGGAGGCTCTCTGCTCAGCAGGGAGCCTGCTTCCCCTTCTCTCTCTGCCTGCCTCTCTGCCTACTTGTGATCTCTCTCTCTCTCTCTCTCTCTGTCAAATAAATAAATAAAATCTTGAAAAAGATGAGTCTCTCAGCTTGGCGGGGTTGGGATAGAGCAGTCTAGAGAGGTCCGTATCTTGGGCACAAAGCATCAGGGGGAAACTGAAATTAAGGGAGGCTCACACCGACCAAGTGGCAGCCAGCTGGAGAGGGCTGGGACCCAGAGCCTTGCCCACCACCTGCCCACCTTGCCCACACCTACTCCAGGCATATGAGGCACCCACCCTTCCTCATACCCCAGCTGCACTTGTGGGGGGACCTCCTCTGCCTCACAGCAGGTCCCGCCACTCACTATAAAAGGAGACCAAGACACACCCAGGTTACTGGTTCCCTACTGTGGCAGTAACACACTTAATGGTAAAACAATAGCTATTACCACACAGTACTACTGTTTTGAAGTCTGACACAGGTCTCACTGGAATAAAACAGGCGTTGGCAGGGCTGTGTTTCCTTATAAAGTCTCTGGAGTAGAATCTGTCTCCTTGCCTCTTCCGGTTTCTAGAGACTGCCCACATCCCTTGGCTGGTGGCCCCCTTTCTCTATCTTCAAAATCAGAAACATCACATCTCTCTGACCTTCCTCCTGTTGTCACATCTCTGTGTGTAGGTTTTCCACTTTTAAGGATTCATAATTAGGTTGGGTCCACAGGATAATCTCATCTCAAAATCCTTAACCTTAATCACATCTGCAGTGTTTTTTGCAGAAGCTGAGCCCCAGCGAAAGACTTCCACATTTGGCCCTGGACACTCCAGGCTTTGGGTTTCTGCAAACTCTGACCCTTGCTGGGAATGACGGCAGACACTGGGGGTCCAGTCCAGAGTAGAACTGGCAGAGCTTGTGAGTGGGGGCCAGAAAAAGCCTTGGGGGCCCAGAAACTTGCCCAGCTTATTCATTCCAGGCCCCACTCAGCCACACAGCCCTGGGAATAGAAGCTCAGAGGAACTTACCCCTCACAGAGGCTTCTGGGCCCTTGATGTGAATGTCTCTGATTGGTATTAGGCTGTGTAAGGGGCCCCCAGACTCCATGAGCTTTGGATTCCTTCCCCAGCATGACCCATGCAGGAGAGACCCCAGAGTTGGGACTTCAGAGTTCTGAACTAGGGTGCCTACTCTGAGGCTACCAGGATCCCCAGACTAAAAATCAGGCCAACAAAGGCCAGCTCTGGGGCTCTCATTACTGATGGAGAGGCAGGACTCAGCACCTGCCCTCCAGCCCTGCCTCCTAGCCAGCGTGCTCCGGCTTGAGCCCTCTCTGAAGCCTCCAAACCCCCCAAGCCATCAGGCCTCTCCGGGCTCCTCCAACACAGCTGCCTTCTGCCCTGTGCCCATTATTCTTCATAGTTGGTAGACCCGAACCTTCTCCCCACCCCTCTACTCCCCTCCCCAAATTCTCCATCCTGCAAGGTCCAACCTCCAAGCACCATCCTGATCCCACTAGCTGGACTTGTTCCTATCTGCTCTATCAAACCAGGACCCTTAGCCTGACTCCCAGTCCTCCGCATCTGGCCTCCTCCTCTCTTGGCAGAAGCATCCTCTATAAAGTGCCTTTAGTTGTCCCCAAACTGGCGGGCAATTTACCTGCCAGCCTGCCCCTCCCTTCCTCCAGGCAACCTTCTGCTGCCTCGCACTGTTGGTGGCACACAAGTCACCATTTAGTTGTTCCTAAGGAGTCTCCTCTGTTTATGTCCAGATAGCCTGTTCTAGGGCGGGGCCGAGAGCTGCCGATGGGGAGACAGGAGCTCCTAATGCCCGACTCCATGAATTCTCCCTCTTACCCATCCCCCCCCCCCGCCCCCGCCGCCCCCTTCTGAGCTCGGGAGCTGACTCAGACCAGCCCGTCTGGAGAGCAGGTAACTTGCCTTTCTGGGCTCCCATTCAGCTCCCATCTCCACCCCCACCCCGGGGGAAGGCAGGCAGGGACTGAAGCAGCTCACAGACACGAGGCAGTCGGAATGTCAAGTGCACTTTACTGGGCCCCTGGGCCTTCAAATGCTGTCCTTACCGAGCCTCCGTTACCCCCTCCCCACACCTCCAGCTGCAGAGGAAGAGGGCTGGGGAGATGGAGTACATGTGGAGTAGCACATTCTCTTCCCCCAGAGGGTCTTAGGGGATGCTCAGCCTCAGCTGTCTGCCCCTTCTCCTGCAGCCCCCATCTCACCCCCAGCAGCCAGAGCCTCCTCGGGTAGGGAAGAGGGGGTGTCTGGGCCTTCAGCACAGGAAGCTGGCTTCACACCAGCACCTGTTCTTGCTTAAAATGGGGCAAGGGGCCGCGTACAAAACTCTACCAGGAGCAGTGGTGAGGTGGAAGGACAGCAGTCCGCTCCTGTTGAAGAGAGGGCCGGGACGAGCCTGGGAGCCAGTCTGGCCCTTTCCCTCAGGCCCAGGTGGCTGAAGTGGTGAGGCTCAGCCTGCTATGGCTGGAGCCAGGTACTAGATGGCCAGGTGGGGCAGCTGGTCCAGCGTGGCACTCCCTTCCCCCGAGCCGTGGGTCACCAGTCCCGCTCAGCTGGTTCTCGGTAGGGTAGGCCTAAAAGCTTGAAGACATCCTTCTCCGTGGGGGTGGGCAGCACTCGGCCAGACCCCACCTTGAGGCCATGGGTGTCCCGGACCACAGAGGTGCTGAGGGCGTGCTCCGACAAGCTCATGCCCTTGGTCTTGGCCAGAGCCCGCATGGAGCGGTTGAAGTGGGCAGAGCCAGTGAAGTAGAGCAGGGCACAGGCGAACTCGCTGTAGGGCACAACGATGATGTCTAGCCGTCGATGCCGCCGCCCCGGCCCGGGGAGCTGGCACACCCCCAAGTACTTCTGCTGCTGGCCATTCTCCTCCTGGCTCACCAGGTCGTCTGTCAGGAACCCTGGCACAACATCGGAAGGCTGCCGGGAGGGCAGGGAGCCAGGCCTGGGCTGCCCTGCCCTCCCAGTTCGCTCCTTTTCATCCCTCCCTGGGTCCTCCATTCCCAGCTCAAGAATTGCTGGGTGACTTTGCCCTCTCTGGGCGTGCCTCTTTAAACCGTGCATAGTCATTCCTCCCTGTGTCCCCTGCAGTGTTGCAGGCTGGTGAGATGAACCTCGACCCGCAGGTGGTAGTGAGCACCTATTACTGAGGGGAGGAGTGGTGGACTGTTTCATCTCTGCCCTGCAATGGCTCTGGTCACCAGGGAAAGGTGGCATTCTCACTGAGCAGCCCTCTCCCACTTCCTGCCTAGAGCTCGCGACATTGAGGTGCTCCCTCCTGGGGGTCGCCCTCACTGCACCACCCAGACAGCCCGCTTATCCGGAGACAGAGCTCGTACCTTGGCGCCGAAGGCTGTCGAGGAGAGGACTGAAGATGCCCTGGTGAGACCGGCCATCTGGGTGAGTGAGCAGCACATCCACGTCACCACAGCTTGCCTTCCCCCGGCGGTAAGAACCACACGCTACACACAGCAGCCCGGGGCTGAAGGCCTGAGCCGCTTCCCGGACCTGGGAAAGAGCAGGGGGGCAGCGGGGAGAGCCTGTGGGCCTCAAGCCCTGCACACAGTTCCTCTCCCAGGGCAGCATGAGAGACTTCCCTGACCCAGGGGCCCACACGTCCGGCTGATGCCCCGAGCCAATCCCCGGATGTGTGATACAGGCCTGAGGGAACGCCTCAAGGAGCTGAGGCCAGAAGCCCACCCTGGAGAATGGCAGTTCCCGGCTTCACTAGGACAGAAGAGAAGAAAATGTGCTCCCACCACCTAAAGAGCGATCTAAGAGGTATATACTCAGATTGTGAGGGAAGGCACTGATCTTTCCTCCTAGAGTTCTTTCTAAGAGCAGGGAGACCCGCCTTCTCTTGGCCTCTGCCCCAACCCATGTGCCCACGTCTGTCCACTTAGGACAAAGGGCCAGGTGCCTGGAAGCCCTCTGCCAGGTCTCAGCAGCCCGAGGTATGGATTTGGAGCTAAAAGCAGGGTGTGTGAGTTGGGACTTGAGACCTGAGCAGGTGGCGAGCAGGGTGCCCCTGGCCCAGGCCTAGGGGGAAAGGGAGCCCAGAAATACAATGGTACCTACAATAAAGGAAAAGAAAAAAAGCAAAAAGGGAGGCAATTATGAGCCAGTGCTCACACCTTACTTGGAGGAAGGAGGCTCGAGGCTTGGAGAGGGAGCCAAGAAAGAGGGGGCTGTCAGCTGAAGGATCATCCCTCACTGAGGGAAATAAGCCCATTAGCCTCTACCCTGGCAGCACGGAAGCCTTTCATATGTAGACGGCCTCCACGCCTCTACCCCAGGACGCTGAGATTTCTGGGACCCTGGGTACTTTGGCCGGGACCCCTCAATTCTCCTGACGGGCCAGGCTCTACTAATCCCCTCACTCCCTTCTTGAGCCTCCCAAGGGGATGGGAGGAGACCTAGGATGAGTAATCTCATCAAAAACTCCTAAAGCTGGAGCCCTTAAATGCCAGGTGGGAAGCCCCTGCTGTTCCAATGGGCTGGGGGCTGGAGGCTCCCTGGGACATTCTCTGCGCCTGGACACTGTGGCTGAGTGACAGTGTCATCACTAACACCAAGGCCTGGTGATGGGTGGACAAAAGGGCCTGTCTATCCATCCTGTGCCAGCCTCATAGTCCACAGAGGCTGGAGGCCTGGAGTAGAGCTGGAGGCTGATTTCAACTAAGGCAGGCCAGGGTCTCTGTATGGAGTCCTACCTTATCAAAACCTGATCCCAAAGCAGCAAATCTTGCCCACAGCAACCTGTCCCTAATCCTAAACGAGTAAGGATTGTTGCCCACAGCAACCCGTCCCTAAAACTGAACAAATGAAATATCTAGCCCCAAATATACCCTAGTCTCTTTCTAATCTAGGTTTTATATGAATTTAAACCCTAACCCAACTTTATTTATTTATTTTTAAAGATTTTATTTATTTATTTGAGAGAGAGTGAGCGAGAGAGAGCACAAGGTAGGGGAGAGGCAGAGGGAGAAGCAGACTCCCCACAGAGCAAGGAGCCCAAGGCAGGGCTTGATCCCAGGACCCTGAGATCATGACCTGAGCCGAAGGCAGACGCCCAACGACTGAGCCACCCAGGCGCCCCCCCCAACCCAACTTTAAATCAAACCCTAATGTTGGCCAAATCTTATCTTTAGGACAACAACATATCTTAACTAAAAGCATCCAATACTAAGAAAACCCTACTCTTAATTCAGGCCTAACCTTAACTCAACCTAGGCTTTCTTCTGACCTCAAACCTAATGGAACTGGCACTGTGCTTCTATACCAACTCTAACCCAAACCCTGAACCAGCCTCAGGTTGTAGGGGAACCCTCAGAACGTCTGCACATCTGGAGATAGAAAATTTTGTACATTTGCACAAATCTTGGAGACAAAGAGTCCATAGTCTTCATCGGGTTCTCAGAAAAGTTCGTGAATCAAAGAACATTAAAAACCTCTGCTCTGACCCACCCTGACCTAACCCAGTGCAAACCCCAATATCCTCAAGTAGTTCTGACCATACTCCACCTCTAGTCCAGCCCTAACACCATTCTAGCACTAAGCCAATGCTTACTCTACCCTAATTCAGAGAGTTGGCGTTAGAGCCTTTTCCCACCACAGCCACCCGCCCTTCCAACTCCAGTCTCAGCTGGCTCTTTCCCCACTGGTCCCAATCTCTGGTGTCTCACAGCTTCCTGTGGCCGGCTCCCCAGTGGAGGGACAGGCGTCTCGGTTTCGAGCCAGGCCCTGACCTCATAGCAAGGCCTGGCTCTCCTCACTGCTCTGGGACACCTGCTTACTGTGTGCTCAATCTCTGTAGCCTCGTCCCGGGGTATGCGTTCCAGGAAGTCCTCATAGTGCTTCAGGCCAATGGCCTGCTGGGTAGTCAGGGAGGCCTGGTTGCGGATGTCTTCTAGGGTCCGGAAACCCTGGAAAAAACAAGCCAGGTGGGGAGGCTGTGAGCAGCCAGGACCCATGGAGAGGCGGTGACTGAGCACATACACAAGGCTTCCATCACCCCCAGATTCCAAGGAAGGCCTGAGGCAGGATCAACCCCAGGAGAGGCTGGATCTGTAATCAGCGGGACCCAAGCAAGGTAGGGAGCATGGGAGATACACCCCAATCCAGCTCTGCCACAACCCTAAAATACTGGTTCGTAAGTCCATCGGTCTGGGGGACTCTGGGCATCGCCAGGTTGGGGAACCTTTGATCTGGATACTCAGCCCTGAGGCCCAGTCTTCTCAGGAAGGCCCTTGCTGGTGTGGGAGACAGAGAAGCACACTTCCTGTCTCTCTGCCTCCATCACAGATTAATGCCTTGAGGCTAGCAGGCAGCAGGGCAGTTCTGGGAGCAGGAGAGGGGTCTATATGAGCCCTAGTTCCCTTGAAGAGTGGTCTCCCTATAGTCCTGGTCCATTCCCATCAAAACACAGCGTATGAGAACTGTGGGGCAGGATCCCTGAGAAAGCAAAACTGAAGGGGCTGCAGGGACATGGTGTGACCTGTTGGTACCACATCTGGGCAGTTTTGGTTCCAGCTCCCCAGATGTTGGAGAAGAGCTCCAAGACAGGCACGCTCTCACTGATGTGGTCCAGCTTCCGCAGATGCCCGCTCTCCAGGATTTCTAAGATTTTCTCAGCCATCCGCTTTCCAATCCCGGGGATACTGAAGGCCTCCTGGGGGAGGGAGGAGGCAGAGGCAGGAAAAGAAGAGTGAGAAGATGGGAGGCCTAGAGCCAGCGGTGGGTTAGCAGACACCTTTAGCAGGTATCTGAGTAAAAGCCAGCTTGGCCAGTTAGCAGCTGATGGCTGTGTAAAGCCTGGGCACAAGTGAAAACGAGTTTGGATGGGATGGGCTAGGTCACTTGTCTTTTGGTTCTCAGAGGAATGGAGATCAGCACAGGAAGTAGAGAAACGGCAGCACTGACCACACAAGTCACCGCTGTCATGGCAACAGCGAGAGTGGGGCGTTCACTGAAGCCTTTCTGCGGCTCAGGTCCCGCACTGTAGGGAACATGGCATTTTGTCCTCCGAGGAGCACTGGAGTCTCTCACTAGTCTAAGTTCCTTTTCATTGCTCAAAGGGTTTAAGTAACTTGCCTAGAATCACACAGTTAATGAAGGATGGGAACCAGAATTCAAACCGTGGTCTGTTGGCCTCCATAGTAAACTTTTTAAAAACTTTTTAGTATGGGAAAAATTCCCATAGTAGAGAGAACAGTATAATGAACCCCCACTACCTATCAGCATCTTCTATAATTATCAAAAGTCTATCAATCTGCTTTTATCCATCTCTCCATTTTATTTCTTTTGTGCAAGTCTCAGACATCATAAAATCTTAAGCACTCCACCTGATCCCTCTTGTGACTGGTGCCCAGTAAACAGAAAGCCCCCCATCTCCCCACATCCAGGTACCTGGTAGGAGGTGACAGGCTTGTGGAAGCTCTTGAGGGCATTGATGGCCTTGGCGTAGCCCAGCGCCCTCCACTTGTCTCCCTGAACACTGTAGGCTTTGGCCAGCACTTCCAGCTTCTCTGTGATGTGGGGGTTGTGGTTGACCGCCTTCTGGCTCGAAGGCTGTGCACAGACCCATTTATCCAGGCCCTTAGGGGCTGGGCTGGGCTCACCATCTCCCTCGAGGGGGGTGGAGTAGTGGCCACTGATAAGGGCTTCCAGATCAGCTGCGCTGACTTGGGTCTCTTCCCCGTCACTGGTTTCATCATCATAGCCACACTTAAGGTAAGGAAAGAGAAGAGACGACAAATTCATGCCCCCCGTCTCCAGGAGAGCTCTTCAAAGGTGGGGGCTGAGTCTCCTAGTCAGACCCAGGAAGGAGGCTGGGTCTCCTGCATCAGACCTGGGTCTCCTTAACTGTGGGGCCATGTTCCGCTTGGCTTCCCCAGTGCCCAGCTCTAGACTCCCCAGTGGCAGGTGGTAGATGTGGGCCTCGGCAAATGCAGGCATGATGAGTGCTGGGCAGAGCCAAATGGCCTCACAATAAAAAGATCCTTTCTCTGTTAGGGGCCTGGGACTTTCTCAACAACCACCAGGCCCTCCCTGTTTCTGTGACCTAGTTTCCAGGGGAAGGGAGCTCCGAGGGCTGGGAGGCTCCTGACCTGGGCTTGGGTGCTCGGGGCCTCCTCTGTCCTCCAGGGAGGAGATACAGGCCTCGTGGGAGGACGGGGAGGAGCGAGGGCTGTCCTGAGCACAGCCTCATGGGCTCCAGGAGGTGCAGAAAAGTCTTGGTCTGCCTTGCTGAGCTGTGGTTGGTCCAGGTACCTGCAGGGATGGTGAGGGCAAGTTTAACACCCAAAGGCCTAGCCCTACCTCTGCTCCCAATCCTCTACTCGGAAATCTTGGTTTTCTAATGTGTCTGATTAAGACAATGAAAGTTATGTTTAATAAACCAAGAAGAGAGCCCAAGATGCTGCTAGGAAACACGTGAGGAAAGACAGGGGCCAGCCCACCTGTTGGGGATGTAGATGTTGAATCCTGCCGTGTCCACTAGCCTTTTCTCCTGCAGGCACAGGCTCAGCCAGGCGGACTTCACCAGCTGAGCGCCCTGGGGTAGCTGAGGCAGTTGAAGGAGGCGGAGGGCTCGCTCACAGTCCATGCCTTCGTCCACCACAATGTGAGTGACGCCTGGGGCCTGGGCAGCACATATCTGGCCTCCATGCTGGATAATCTGCTTCTCAAAGAGTTCTGCCCGGGCTCGCCCAATGCCACTGGGCACCACATGGGCCCGCAGGGAGCTCAGCCACTCTGTGGAGGGGACATCCAGATACCTACTGTCATAACTGTCAGATATGATCCAAATGAACCCTTTACAATCCTGTGCCCCCGAATGATCATTTCCCTTCCATCCAGACAGCCAGCCTTCTGGGGATTCTGCTGCAGGCATACAGTTAATTTCCCCATGAACCATCACTTGATTTAAGGGGCAAGGATTTCAATATGTCCTGTTCCCTCATGGAACCTAGAACAGTGTAGACACTGCTAGAGCACATTGTAGGTATCTTGTATATTGGTTCATTTGATCATTTATTCTTTCAAGTATTAATAGACACCTACCTCTGTACAAGGCATAAGGCACATACGTCTTGCCATTTCAGGCCTCGCTATTTAAGAGATACTTCCCTTCCCTCCCTGCCACATGAGCTATTATTTATTTGTCAACTTGGCTGCAAAATAACGTAACTCTGGGGACCTGAGTCTCCCGCCCCTTATCCCTCTTCAAGTAACCTCCTGGAGAGCAAAGGATTCTCATGGTCATTTCCTTAGGGACCAGAGAGTATTTTCTGATTGATGAAGGTCTAGGGGTGGGGTAGAAAATAACACAGCAAGTGGCCTGTCAAAGATGGGGGCCCAAGTCTAGTGCAACGAAGATACAAACCAACCTGCAGGCCATGGACTGGGAGAACCAGCTATTTCTTGACATGAACAATATAGGAAGCCTGAAGGTTCAAGTACGTTAGGGTTCTGGGGGTGGATCTGCTCACCTCCTGCTTCTTCTCCACCTTCTTGCTTGGGTTTCTTTGAAAGTGCTTTCGATGATGGACTGGCATGAATTTTCCTCCGCTTGGGAAATGCCTTCAAGATGCCCCCAGGGTCCATTGAGGTCTGGCCCGATCACGGCCTTATGGTTTTAGGTTTGATCAGGGCAACTGTCATGTGGAAACCCAGAATTGAGGTTACCCAACCCGTTGGCTATGGAGGTGGTGTCTCTAATGACCAGGCTTTGGAGGCAGTAGCTCAGTTCCCTGGAGGTCTCCCAAAACCCAACTGAACTTTAGCAGTTTAGCATAGCACTTACCAGCCTTCAAAGCCAGAGTACTGGGGGAAATAAAGGGAAGAATGGGACCACTGGAGAACTAGAGGGGTACAAAATGATACTCCTCAGTGGGCTTGCTCTGTAAAGATTCAGTGCAGTGTCTGCCCTGCTGCATCCCACTTTGAAAGGGCTTTACCAAAAGGGGATGCCAGGCTAGGAAATGGAGCTACATCTTTAGAAAGGGCTTGGGCCCCCAAGAAGGTTGAAGGACTGAGAGAAATTTACATATAGACCCCACATGATCTTTCTCTACCCCATCACAGACCCGCAGAGGAAACCCTGGTGGTGGCGGGTGTTCAGGAGGCAGGGGAACGCTCCACACCTGCCCTGGTGGCGGGCCTCTCGTCACTGGGGTGCTCAGCCCCGCAGCTGCGGGGAGATGGGGCATGGCCGCAGCAGGTGTGGGGCATGCCCCAGCAGGTGTGGGGCGCCTTCCGAGACTGGAGGAGTCTCGGCCTCACAGCTGGGGGTGAAGACGACAGGCAGCTGTGGGGAGCCCGCGGCGTCCGCAGCTGGCGCGCGCCAGGAACTCTCAGCTGGGGACCAGAGGAGGGCTGGAGTGTCCGGACCCTGCCCTAGGAGCCCCTCCCGGCCGCGGCGATTCGATCTGCTGTGGGGTCAACTTCAGGCCCCTCGGGTCACCCACGGGTGGGCAGGAGTAAACCACTTACCTGGGCAGCCAATGAGAGCGGACGAAGGGCGTGGCGGATGGGAAGTGGGGAGGGCAAATGCCCAGAACACCTTCCGGGTCGGCAGGAAGTGACCGTAGGCGGAATGGTTGCCTTGGCAGCGGCCGGTCGCGCAACCGGGCAGAGGGAAGATGGCGGTAACCGGCTGGTTGGAGAATCTGCGGACCGCCGAGAAGACGGCGCTGCTGCAGGACGGTAACTTGAGCCCCCCCACGAGCTCCCTAGTCCTTTTCCCCCAGGGTCCAGTCCGCCGCGTCGGCGCCTCCACGAAGGGCCTCCGAGCCTGGGAGGGCTGAGCTGGAAGGGCCGCGGCTGCCAGACTAGGCCCAGTCCTGCATTGGCAGATGAGGAAACTGAGGCTCAGAGAGATGACCGGACTGGAACACGCGTCTCTGGACACCTCCTAGTTTCCTCTACACCACTTCGCCCCGCTCTGAGTTCTGTTACTAATAAATATTAACTCCTTTCATATTCGTTATGTCATTTGCTCCCGACAGCTGTCGCAAGAGGCTGTTAATTTTCTACCCCATTTTACAGAAGAGGAAACTGTAATTAAAGAGGGTTTTAGACCGGTCCTAGCCTCTCGTCCAGTCAGTGGGGTTCTGTTGCTGAACGCAGCCTGGTCATGAAGAGGCCGGAGACCTGGGCTCTAGTTACTACTCTGCAATTAAGTCACAATTAGCCTCTTTACTTGCTTGGGCCTTATTTTCCTCATCTTTAAAATGAGCTGGAAGGGCTACCTCTGATATCCTTTCCAGCTGTATGTAATATGTTTGTAAGTGAACTTCTAAATGTTCTCTGGGGTCTGTAGGGAAAACAGCAAGGGTCCCAGCACTGGGCCTGGAAAAGGTGGGCATAGAGGTAAGGAGTCCTGATTTTGTCTCATCCTAGGATTGGCAGATGTAGTGCTGCAGGGGTCCTTTCCTGGAACTGCTTGGCAGTCAGATGAATTAGGTCTAAATTCCTGTAGCTTGTGGGAGACCAGCTGGAGGCGACATCCACAGGCAGAAGCCAGTCAGGGAAACATAGAAATTAAAATCACCTGCTCATTTGCTCATTCATTCATGTAGCATTTAGGGAGGCTTTTGCTATGTGCTAGGCTCTGTACTAGAGCAGAGAGGGGGAAGAAAAGATATGTAAATAAATAAGAGTGTGTGTTAAGTAGAGATTGGAATCTTCTATAAAGTGTATGAGAGCATGAAGGTGGGAGTGGTCGACTCTTTGAAAGAAGACCTGACAGAAGACGTGATGTTTATGGGTCCTAAAGAATTAATATGTGTTTGCTAAGTGTAAAAGAGGGAATGACTTACGTGTAAAGAAAGGTATGGATTTGTGAAAGTGTATGACTGATTACTAGGGGAATAACAAAACATTTAGTGAGGCTTAAGCATCCCCCCAGTCATAGCAAGCCCCCCCACACACACACACTGTGTCGGGCACCAGGTACTAGGATGCAAGGGTGAATAAAAGTTCTCTTTAAAAAAAAAAAAAAAAAGTTCTCTTTTCACAAGGAGCAGTGAGGAGAAATGGTGGGAAACGAGGGATTTTGGATAAATTGGGGTATGTTTTGATCTCCTATGCGAAGCTAAAGATTTTGGACATTATCTCACAGGACTGTGGGTTCTGGTTTTATTGTAAAAAATAGGTGATATAGAATTTACCATTCTAACCATGTTCTGTGGCATGAAGTATATTCACATTGTTGTGCAACCTTCACCACCATCCATCTCCAGCACTTCTTCATCTTCAACTGAAACGCTGTACGTCTTAAACACTAACTCCCCCAATCCCAGCCTCTGGCAACTACCATTCTGTTTTCTGTTTTTATGAATTTGATTACGGCAGGAACGTAATCACATAAGTGGAGTCATACAATATTTGTCCTTTTGTGACTGGCTTGTTTCACTTACCATCCACATATTTCACTGCAGTGTCCATCTATGTTGTTGCCTGTCTCAAGGCTAAATCGTATCCCACTGTACATATGCATACACCACATTGTGTTTATCCATTCATCTGTTGACGGACACTTGGGTTGCTTCCACTTGTTTAGCTATTGTGACTAATCTGTGAATATGGGGATACAAATATTCGAGTCCCTGCTTTCACTTCCTTTGGTCACTGGATGGTATCTAAACAAATATTTCATCGTCTAGGATTTTGTTAGGTTTTTTTGTTAGTAGCATCACAAAACAATGTTGTTGGTCTTTTTTCCCCCAAACCAAATAATAAATAATAATAATGTTAAGTATATGGATACATCTTGTCAAACCCCTCCTGATGGGTGTGTGGGTGTGGGGAGGATGTTACCTCCCTCCCATGAAAAAGCACTGCTATTGGTAATGAGAACCCAATACTCTTCAAATTTTTTCCAGAAAGAATTTATGCTGGTTGTGGAAATATGAAAAATAAGTAAAATCACCCATCAACCACTATCTAGAGATAATAATAATTTACATTTTTTAAAAGATATTATTTATCTATTAGAGCACAAGCAGGGCATACAGCAGAGGGAGAGGCAGAAGCAGGCCCCCCCCGGGGAGCAGGGAGCCCAATGCGGAACTCAATCCCAGGACCCTGGGATCATGACATGAGCCAAAGGCAGACGCTTAACTGACTGAACCACCCAGGCGCCCCCATTTTCTTTTTTTTTTTAGATTTTTATTTAGTATTTTAGAGAGAGAGAATGAATGGGGGGAGGGGCAGAGGGAGAGAATCCCCAGCAGACTTCCCGCAGAGCCCAACACAGAGCTTGAGCCCACGACCCCACAACCCTGAGGTCATGACCCGAGCCAGAAACAAGAATTGGATGCTCAAACGACTGAGCCTGTAATTTATGTTTTGTTTTGTTTTGTAATTTATGTTTTCATGCATAAACTTCCGTATTTCTTCCATGCATGTACACTCATACATATATTTTTTACCAAAGTATGATATACTTAAAATTGTTTATTACCCACATACATACACATACATATATACCTATAGAGTAAATATGTATTAGAATAAAGTACAGATGATTACTATATAATCTTTGGGTAAATGAGGATATTCTGAGCACAACTCCTGGATGGTAACCACAAAGGAAAAAATAGTTGACTATATAGAAATTATGTAGTTGTTTGGGAAAACCCACTTTAAAAAAAGTTATAAGGCAATTGAAATAATATTTGCAACATATATGACACATGGTTAATATCAAAAGGTCAGATTAGTAAGAAAAAGATGAATCCCCAAATAAAATACGCTAAGGTCTAAACAGGTAATAATTTATTAGAAACATGACCAATAAACCTTTGGAACAGTGTTCAACCTTACAAATATTTATAGCTATGCACATTATCCTAGTATGGTTATTAGAGCATGGAGTTTGGCCTCAAATGAGCTTAAGTCTGGGTGTGCCATTTCATAGCTTTATGAGCTTGGGCAAGTTACATGAACTTTAAGCCTCAATTTTCCTCATCTGTGAAATACAGGTAATGAGGGCACATAGGATTCTTTTGAGAATTAAATGCAATAAAGCATGTAAAATGCCTGGCCAGTAGTAAGCACTGCATCCTGCCTGGACTCCAGATGGACTCCAGGGGGAGAAGAGGGTCAGGTCAGACACCTTCAGCTACTCGCAGGCAGCACCTTTTACCCTACTCCTACTAGGAAAACCCCTTCCACCTCTATTAGCCATCCAAATGATTTAGGGTGGTATAACCTAGGGGCATGCTGAGAAGCCCTGCAAATTTGGGGATGAATTTCCAGAATACAAATTAGGAATGACTCAAGGGAACTGTGTCCAGGAGAATGAATTAAATGGTACATCAGATACAGTTGCAAATTTTAGGTAGGGACTCCTTTAACTGCTCAAGGTCCTTGGAGCTCTTATTCACCAAGTGTAGTTTGGGTACCTGTCCGTTATTAGGCTCACTGAGGAGCCTACCTATGTCAACTCACCCATTTGTAAAAATAGGGGAAATTACGTAGTCACTTAAAAAAAAATACTTATGATTATAATATATAGGTGGAAGAGTTGGGCTAGGAGTTGGGCTAGGAGGCTCCCTTGGATTCCTACATTGTTTCAATGAAAGTTGAATAGTGTTCTTTCTTTCAATTAATACTTAGTTGAGCTCCTAACATGCTAGTTACTATGCTCGGTGTTAGGGAAACCATAGGCAAGCGGGATAAAACTGCTATCTAGCAGACAGGCAGTAATCAAAGAATCACACAAATGTAAATCGTAATCGAGGTAAGTGCCATGAAGAAAACAAAAGGACTGACATTATGTGGCTGTATGCTATAGGAATGGCCTAGAGACATGAAGAAGGCGCAGCAATGGTGTGGATAGGAGTGCTTGGTCTGGAAACCCAGTTCAATATCCTGAGTACATAGGCTTGGTTTTAGGAACTGGGGAGACAAAGATAAATATGGCACCATTCCTGAAGAGAGGATGCTCTTTAAAAAAAGTACCATACTATGTGATAAATGCTCCACTATGGATATGAATAAAGCACTAGGGAGGCCCAAACTAATAAGGAAGTGATGAATTTTGCCAGGGTGGCTAAAGACTTCCCAGTGGAGTGACATTTGAGCTGGATTTTGAAGGGCAAGGAGTTCAACAGATGAGAAGTATGGAGCTTTGCTCATAGAGGGAATAGCAGAACAAAGACATGTTCAGAGAAAGCTGCAGAAAGGAAAGGTGTCCTAGGACATGTCTTAAAGTAGCAGTGGGCAGTGATTGGCAAGAAGTTCACAGGCAGCTCTGGGAGGGTTTCTCATGCCCAAGCCCAAGGCAGTTGGTGTTTCCCAGGTAGATCCCTTGATGTGCGAGGCGCAAGATAAGACGAGGCATGGGGGTAAGGCACTCTCTGCTTTGTGCGTAGGGAGAAGGAAGGTGCACTATTTGTTCCCAGATGGAAAGGAAATGGCTGAAGAATATGATGAGAAGACGGGCGAACTACTTGGTAAGTAATGGGGGCTTCCACTGGGCCCTTAGGAACACTGGGGGTGATCTAAAGCACAGGTAAGCTGTTCTAGCCTGAGGCTTGAGGGAGAAACTGAGCACCAAAGGTGGAAGCCAGGGGAGACTGAGGCCCTCAAGGCAAGATTGTCCCTGAGAATAATGTGAGGTCAGGGCTGGACACCAGGTGGAGTGGGTGTCTGCTTGACTGGTAAACTCCACCTGACCCCCAGACCAATGAGAGTGTGAGGAAGTCTTCCGTAGGGAAACCACTGGGAAAGAACAGTACAGAGAAGGCAGAATTGGAAGTGAGCCTCTACTCCGGGCTGAGTGAGCAGAGGTAAGGGCTAAGGGCAGGCTTTAACTGCACTTGCTTTGCTTGCTTGTTTTCTGAAGCCACATCAGCGGCAGCAGCAGCCAGTACTGACCTGGCCTCAGGGGGCTCACTGTTAAATCTGACCCTTACCTTGGAAAGTGTATAAATCAAAGGGGGTCTAGAATAGAAATGGGGATTTTGCAACATTGTTGTTTTCATTCCTGCATCTCTTTTCCTCTAAGACTAGGCTCATGAATAGGGGCTCCAGCTCAGATTTCTGGGAATTATTTGATTTGTCCATCCTCTGTGCCCAGGTATGCACATCAGCATAAACTGACTTCCCAGAGCTAGGTGGCTGCTGCTTTGACCCAGGGCCTGAGGCTGTCAGCAGTGGGAGTTGGTCTCTTTATTAAGTTCCACCTGAAATGCTAAATCCAATGGTGGAATCATGGGTTGGGTTATTTTCTTGTCATTATTCTTGACTTTAATTTCTTTCTGGGCCTGATCGACAGGTAGTATTGGCAAGGGAATTTTTTTTCCCTTTTTCTGACAGCTCATAAATGTCCAGAACCGACAACACGGATTACACTGGTTTGCATTTTCTTAGTCTGCAGTCTTAAAATGTGTGTCCTGCGCATGTTCCGTTGCAGAGTGAAGCGTTGATCCCTCCTTATTATGAGCTGCTTGGGCTCCAGTCCCAATTGGTTTAGTCTGGTGCTATTAAAAATCTTGATGTGTTTAGCATATGACACTGATTTGGTGGAAACCAATACAGTAGTAATATCCTCACAATGCATTGTAATTTATAGCGCTCCCAGGGGGTGACAGCCTTGGAATGCCTAACAGGGGCGAGCTTATGAAAGCAGAGGTCACGTGGGCTAACCACCACCATTGCCAGGCTTAGACTAGCTGCAGTTCCTCCCCACAGTCCCCAGCACCACCTCTCTCCTCCACTCAGAGCAAATAACCCGCCTATAGCTGCTGTGGCCATAAAAACAAGCGAACAAATAACCCCCGGCCTCTGAGTTGTGCTTGGACATGAAATTAAAATGAAAGTTCAGGTACCTTCCTCTGTAGCATCCCACATTAACCTGTCGCTTCTCTTGGCAGGTGGGGAATCGACAAGAGCCTACAGACTTCTTTTTTTCTTAAAAGTAGAAATGAAGATTGATAGAACACTGGCTAAAGTTTACCTAATAATGATATTAATACCATAACTTTTATTAGGCCCCATGCTAAGTGCTTCATGTGAGTTATCCCACTGAGTCATCCTCATTACAGCCTGATGAGGTATGTACTGTTGTCTCCTTTTACAGTCAGGAAAAAACGGAAGCTCTGAGAGGTTAAGCACCTTGCTCAGAATTCCATACCTGGTTAGTTTCTGAGTTAGGATTTAAGTCTGAGTCTGCCCAGTTAAGAGCCCATGCTTTAATGCACAACAGCATACTATTGGGAGTTGAGAATATTTAATCCTGTTTTCTTCTTATTAAATTTTGTTACCCCCAGAATGACTGAAGAAGGGGCTGGTGGGAGCAGGACAGAGATGGGCAGATAGGAACACCCCACTTAAACCACTGGACCCTTCTCTTACCCATCTCCAACCACTCCACCCTACCCCCACCAGCTGCCCTTGCAAAATTATTAAGTTTTAAGTATAGGCAATTGCAGGGCCTGAACTAACTTGAGCTTGAGCACTCTATAAAGTAAAATACGGACAGGGTTATTGTGGCCGTAAATGGGAATCGTTTCCATTTTTCCAGCTAACTATACAAATTTGATAATTGGCTAAACTGGTTTTTTGTTAGATAAACCCAGAAAGTAATTTGCCACTGGTGCATCTGTGTAGGATGGAGTTCTTCCATTCGGTGTTAATAAGCATAGTGGTGTCATATTTTTTTCAACCGTCTCAATGCTATTCATTCCCACCCCGCACAATGAGTGCTGTATGTAGTTATAGAGGAAAAACCTGAAGGGCCCCATAACAATGATCGGAAGATCAAACCAGCCCCAGAAGAACACAGCATGTCCAGGGGGGCAGAGGCTGAAGGGCAGGCCATCCCCCAGCGATTACATTTGGATTACCGGCTTAATCTGCTTTGGTATTTGACCGCCAGCCTAACCACCCCAGGCTGCATTTGGAGGATATTGAGCACTTTCATCCCCAAGCACTTCACCGGCTTTATAAATGACCCACTCGATTCCCTTCAGCCTCCTCAGGGATGGGACGTGGCAGCTGTTTAATAGCCACAGAGCAACGTTGCAGTGTTTTAGGGCAGAAAAGAAGAATCCTGCATCCAGTTTAAGCTGCAGGGAGTATTTAGGAAAGGGGAATGTAATTATCCACATTGGAAGCAGGCCAAGGCTTGGAGCTTTGGGGAAAGAGGCCTTTAGGACCTCCTCTTTCCAGCCCACCTGAAAGATGGGGCTTCCTTTCAGCAGTCTAGGACATCAGCCTGCTTCCTGCTGACTTAGGAAAAAGCCCCCAGGCACTGCCTCCTTCATATATCCCCCATCAGACCCTTTAGGGTCATTGAGAGTCTCCTTTCCAAGGACTGGCCCTGGCTCAGTCAGAAGATACAACGGCATCCCAGGGAGCTACCCTCCACACACCAGTTTGGGTTTAACATATAATCAAATCAGAGTGACAGCAGGTGGAAACAGTCCTCTGTTGCCGCAGGAACTGTCCTTGAGTTCAGGAACAAAGACAAGACAAGAAAGACAAGACAAAGTGTGTATTTGCACGTATGCATTCATGCCCATGTACGTGGGAAAAATAACAAGGACTTCACCAAAACCGTTTATTAGATCTTATAATGGAATGAGTAGGGAGACCTTCTTTTACATTCTAGCAAAGAATTTAATCCCAAGGTGTTTAAAAAAAAAAAAAAAAAGAAAGAAAGAAAGTGGTGAAAAAGCCAGAAGGCTGGCCTCCAGTTAAGTGAAGTATTACACGAATAGATTTGGATATACTCCCGGTCACAGTCCATTCACTTAAGAGAGTAAAAGTATTTGTGGGGAAAAAAAAGTTGCCTATAAAGCATATTTCCAAGTTTTACTCTTCCTTATTAATTTTCATTATAAACTTGGAAATGTGTTTCTAGGGAGAATTTTTGGCCCTAAGACGTAATAAAATCACACTGCAGAATGCAGCAGACCTTATAAAAGCACATATTCATGGGAAAATTCTAATTTTACAGCACACTTTTGTGTTCAGCTTGCGTGCCTTACTTGGAGCAGGGAGGGTGTTCGGGTTTGGCACAGCGGCTCCAAAGGTCTCGAAGAAACCCATCCTGAGAATCCGACTCCAGGTCTCACCCCCCCCAGCCCAGAGAGAGGAGTGGCCTGGAGTAGCTTCGGCACAATACAGGGCACTTTCTGACCTTTTAGCTCCTTACCACGGCATCACGAGGGCTGCTGGCCTTTAGCGGCACTTAGGCTGCCCTCCTAGAAGACACCGATGCTGCAGGAAGAGAGAAGAGCCCAGGGGTGACAGCTGGGGTGGGGGGTGGGGAGGCTCCCCTGCTCTGACGGGTGCACCTTGAGGACATGGATGACCGGGGTTCCCAGAATCCTGGCAGGGGTCCTCAGGTAATGTCCACGGAACTAGTTTTTTCACTTATAATTTCCATACTGAATGTACCTTACTTGGAAAAAAAAACTTGTGTAAACATGTGGGTTGTAAACCAAGGTAAAATAGAGACAATTGTTTGCATTATAAAGGACGATCCTACTATGCAAAAAAAGATTCCCATAGTGTATAAATAATGCATATGAAATCTGGTATGTGCCTAACATTTTGTTTAAATACAATTCTGGGGCTGTTGTTTTAAGCCAGATATACCTGAAATGAGTGAATTTCTGTATTTGGACTTTCTAAATCATGAGACCAATCTGCATGTCAGCTTTCATCTTCTTAATTTATTTTTCCTTGGCACATTTGTAGGGGGAAACAAATGCATCTCAGTTCATACTTGTCGGGATCCAAGTGTTCCCCGTTACCAGGAGCTCCCCTGTTCCTAACCAGCACATTTCTTCCTTGCTTGAACTCACACCTGGAAGATTCTTAACTCCACTTGGCTCCTTTCAGAGCTTTATTCAATCCCTTTCATTTGGGCACCCGTGATATGGGCTTTCCAGGTTATCCAGCGTCGAAATGCTCTGCTGGGCTTTGGGCTTTCGGCAGTTGTGAGGTCCTGCTCACTTGGGCGGAGCTGGTGTAAAGGCCCACCATGCCCACTTCTCTCCCCTTCCTGTCCTCTGATGTGACATCAGTGATGCCGTGGGAAGAGCAGAGTCCCTTCCTTCCCGGTAATCCCATTGCTTCCTTTTCTCCTCAGTGAGAAAGTGGCGTGTGAAAAGTGCCTTGGGAGCCTTGGGCCAGTGGCAGATGGAGGTGGGAGAGCCAGCACTCCCAGGAGCAGGGAGCCTGGGGCCTGAATTCATCAAGGAAAACAATGCCAACGTATGTCTATCTGTTAGGCGTTGGGGAGGTGGGAGTGGGCCTCTGGCCCTGGAGGGCAGACACCATGTCTTACCACCTTGTCTCCCCTGTGCCCACCTGGACATAGAGCTCTGGAAGTGTTTGCTTGAATGAGTACCCAAAGGGTTTGGGCTTGGTCATCCCGGGACGAGGGCTCCAGGCCCGGAATGTGCCAGCAATAGCAGCGTCGGGGCGGGGGGAGCTGCGGGAAGAGATGAGGGTCTCCTCCTCTTGTAAGCCCCAGGTAGAGCTTGGCAGAGCAAGGAGCCACCCCTTGCTAGCCCTCACCAAGAGCAGTCCCTAAGTTGGATGTGCCTTCTGCAGCCCATCTTCATGCGCAAGGACACCAAGATGAGTTTCCAGTGGCGGATTCGAAACCTCCCCTATCCTAAGGACGTCTACAGTGTCTGTGTGGAGCAGACAGAGCGCTGCATCATCGTCAGAACGACCAACAAAAAGTAAGTGGCCTGACAGGCACCTGCTGACCTCTGTGTGAGCACAATGGGTGAGGCTTGACCTGGGGTGGGGGCGGCACTCAGACTGCTCCCCACCCCAGAGGGCAGGGAAGCCTCCTCTGCCGGCTCTGAGGGAGGAGGGCTGCACTAAAGCCCGAGAAAGTGCTGAAAGCTGGAGGGCTTCCTCTCTGCAGGACCAGCCTGAATAATGTAATCAGCTCCCTGGTCCAGTAGCTGGCACATACTGGGGTTCAGTGGGTGTTGAATAAACGAGGGGATGAAGAATCACGTGGCCGTTAACTTGTGATCTTAGGTGGTTCTGCTGTAAGATTATTATTACCTTGACCCCCTGACTGGATCCAGACCATACTGAGCTTGGCCTGGCGACACCACTGTCGGGGCTGTCAGGGAACCGTGGCCTAGAAGGCACACCCAGCTGAGCCGTCGGGGGACTTTGAAGTACTTGTCTGGGGGCAGCCAGTCTTATCCCTCCCTGCACTGAGGGGCGGTAGGCAGGTGCTTCGGCCTCCTGGAAGTCTCTTGCGTTCTGTTTCAGAAGGGGTACCTAATTTCCTTTGTTTCTCTCCTAGTGTTTTGCTGGGGGCAGGCAAGGGGGGAGACAAAATGTAGGGTTGAGGGGACAGAAGGTGGCCAAGGAGGAGATGATCCAGGCAGGGCTGTTTCTGGGCAGACCATCTGGGAAATGCGTTGATCCTATTTAGATTTTCAGAGCTCTGACTGATCACAGGAGAAGAACCCCATTGATGAGCTGGTCTTGACCTGGGCCTGGGGGATAGCAGCGTAGGACCAACTCCCATGACATACAGTTGAGATATTAACATGGAAGGTTTTCTTAGTGGCCGGTCCACACACTGAAGCCGCCCTGCGTGCCTCGTGAGTGCTGAGCTTGGGCCACAGGGGCTGCCATCTGTCCGCTCGTTTACCTGCGGGTCAGGGGACCCAACTTCTGTCTGGCTCCCCTCCCAGCTCCCTCAGCTCTGCGAGGCCCACAGGAAAGCGGCACAGCTCCCAGGCTCCCCTGGCGCACCCCTGGGTTCTACCCTCTGCTTATGACCCCTATCCCCTCTCACTTTGGCAGGGTTAAGGGGATGGGGAAGGGGTGGAGAGGAATGAATTAATTTCAAGATTATTGCTCTTCATGCAGCCAGCAGCCCCTGCAGTGGGCCTTGTCTATAAAGTCATCATAATAAGGGTTTGCGTTTATAAAGCACTTTGAAGCCCTCAGATAAAAGGCAGTTTATTCCCGTTATTGTTCTCATCATTAATGGGAGTCAGTGCCTAAAGTGGAATTTAGCAATTTCAGACAACAGAGAAATTGCCTTTAGGAAAACAAACTCCGTGCTTCAGCAAGCATTCCCCTGCATAAGAGGCCCTGGGTCCAAACTGGGAACAAAAGTGCTTCTGATAGCACTTGAATCTGCAGCCTAGCAGTTTGTGGAGCTGGCTGCTTCCTCCCTTTTGTCCCCCAGAGGTCACTGTCGAATACAGATATCAGGCAGAAATGTGATTACTGGGGAGTGAGAGAAGAGAGGCTAGCTAGCTCACCAAAAAATTCATCTGCGGGCAGATCCTCAGGGTCCCATCCGCTGCACATATCCAGCTGTAGGCGGCGCTGTTGGCCAGGAGCAACATGGCTGAAAGCCCACTCCTGCACCCATGGCAGGGGAAGACATTTTTGAACCGAAGACCAGGTGGGATGGGAGTAATGCCCCTGGATGGGAGAGGGGGGCTGGATCCCCACCGAGGGGAGGGGAGTATGTGAGTGCTGCTTCGGAGCCCACATGGAGCCTCTGGTCTTGTGGCCCTGCTTGGCTCAGCCCAGCCTTTCTTGGATCCCTCTGCCCAGAGGTAGGAGAGAAAGGCCGCTAAACCTTTAACTGGCTCTTTCTTGAGCCGAGTGGCATTTTCATTGTCTACCAGGGGCAGTCATGTGTCTTATACCTTTACTACCACTAATTTAACAACTCAGTGGTTATTCTTTTGAGCAGGATACTCAGTTTTTTTAGGATACGTTAAAACTCTGTTTTCTGATCATCACACCATCCAGTGTTGGGCAGGGTGCATATTTTCATTCTTGTGTCGTATCTTAAGGATTATGTAAATGCGTCTGTAGAGTCAGCATGACGAGCTGACTTGTGAAGAAAGAGTTAGCGATGGTCTAGCTGCCTGGGAATATGTAGGACCCACACTGTGGCATCTCTGATTTGCCGCCTTCTGTTACCTGCTGGTTCTGTGCCTGCCCGAGTTCTAATGTTCTGGAACGTCATTACCAATAAAAGCCAACGTTCCTTTGTCCATACCTGCCTGTCCCTGAAGGACTGGGTTGGCCACTTTTCTGGAAAGGATTGATTCCAGTGTATCATGTCCTTGGCCTCAGGTATTAGTGAGGGGATGAATCAGGGAAGAAAGAAAGTACTTTTCTAGAATCCCAATGTGGTTCTGCTTGCTCCTGGTAAGAGTGTGCAGAAGGAAGATTCTCAGCCTCAGCCTAGAAGCTGGCAGCCGTTAAGTGGAATGGACCAGGGCACTGGATTGGTAAGAGATTGGCTTAAATCTGTCCTCTGCCCCGTTCAATTGTAGTATCATACAAACTGTAGTATTTTGGGTGAGGCTTCCTCACGTATCACAGGAGAACACTCATACCTACCTCACAGATTGTTTGGGCAATTTGATGAAATCATATGTATACAAACTTCCAGCACAGCGGCCAGTCTGAAGCATGTCTTTAAAATTCTTTTTTTTTTTTTTTTTTAAGATTTTATTTATTTATTTGACAGAGTGAGAGATCACAAGCAGGAGAGGCGCGGGCAGAGAGAAAGGGAGAAGTAGGCTCCCCGCTGAGCAGAGAGCCTGATGTGGGGCTTGATCCCAGGACCCTGAGATCATGACCTGAGCCGAAGGCAGAGGCTTTAACCCACTAAGCCACCCAGGTGCCCCTGTCTTTAGCAATTCTTTGGAAATTGGAACTTGCCTGATTTGACATTAGTGACATTAACACTGTGGGAGGTGTTAATAGGCATCATTAGAAAAAAAAGGATTCCGTGGTCAAATAAATTTAGCAAACTGGATTAAAAACAAGTTTGTCTTTGGTAGGATGTATGG
This sequence comes from Potos flavus, assembly GCA_028534135.1. Classification (NCBI taxonomy): domain Eukaryota; kingdom Metazoa; phylum Chordata; class Mammalia; order Carnivora; family Procyonidae; genus Potos; species Potos flavus. Next base: position 23,797,590 of record CM052894.1, on the reverse strand, counting down.
CAGTCTGAGTACGTGAATGTGCGTTGTGAGTCTAGGAAGGGCTGCTTGCTGTAGGCGGGGATGACCCGCTTGCCTGGAGCTGTGATGCTGAAGAAAGACGGTGCGCCTACTGCCTTTCTAAGGGCGGGACTGGCTCAAGGCTTCTCAGGACCAGTCTGGCCCAGCCTATGCGCCAGTGTGCAGGGAGCCCCGGAGCTGCGTGGGGCGCGGCCCACGTGGCTCTCTACAGCGGCCCTGCTTCTGCTTTTAGCCTCTCCTCTGAGACTCTCTAGAGGCCTGGCCTCTTGTGCCCTTTCTCAGGTCACTGCAAAGGAGAACAGGTTTGGAAACGACTGGAAACTGGGGAGGGGATACAGCGGAAGGGGAGTTGTGGGTACTGTGAGTCATTTCCGAAATAGCCCAAATGAAGGAGCCATCCTTTCGGCACAGTTTCGGGGGAGGTACAGAGTTGGCCTGTTCTGGTCCCTTTGACAGTAACTTAAAGTTCATCTCATTCGTCTAGTTCAGTGACGAAAGTTCATTCAGCTCCTTTAGTGGAGGAAGGAATCTGGAGGAAGAAAGTAGGGCCCAAAAGTGAAGTGGCCTGCCCGGGGTCACAGGCCAGGACCGGGAGTTGTCCTGAGAGCCTCTGCTTCCCCGTGTCTTTCGAACACTCCTGACATTCAGAAGGGAAACCACTGTGTTGGAGGGCCCAGGGGACCCGCAGGGCGGTTGGATCCTAAGGGAGATGCCCTCCCCAGTCTGCCCCATCCAGCAGGGAACCTAGACCGGGGCTCTGTTACTTTGAGGAGAGGGTGTGGAGAGATGGAGGGGTCGAGAGGTTTGGGGAATTATGACTTGTAATAAGGACTTCTCCACTGATGAGTTTTGTGACTCCAGCAAGATACCTGTCTGTACCTCAGTTTTCTCTTTTGTAAAAGGATAATAAAAGCAATCAGCCTGAGGGGGTTGTTTTGAGGATTCTGTGTGTGTAGAGCAGCGTCTGGCCCCACGAAGCCTAACAAGCATAACAAAGGTCACCTTTCATTGTGTGACTGAGACTGAGGACGGCAACAGGAGATGGGACAGGGGAGTGTCACAGGTCCCCCGAGAGCCCAGGAACTGCTGTGCTTCTAAGGGTCTAGCTTTCAGCAGAAACACAGGAAGGATCTCCTCTGCCAGAGACAGGGCCTTCTTTCTTCTTCATCTTTAAATCCCCAGCTCACAGCTCAAGGCCTAGGGCACAGTTGATACCTAGAGACATGTTTGCTGTCTCCCTAGTGCTGCTTGAGGCTGAGCATTCTGTCTTTTCCAGAAGCACAGTGGGTCCCTCTCTAGGCCAGGTACTGGTGAGAAAGTCAAGTGTGGTTCCTCTCAAGGCGAACCCCAAGGCCAGGAGATGGAGGTGCAAAGGTGGTGGGCTGCACCCTGCATAGAGGAAGCAGATGTCCCATACTCCCTTGAACATTGCCCAGCAGGAGCCTCTGAGGAAAGTTGTGTAGCCTCAACCAGTAAACTAAATCCATTAAAACAGACTCAAGACAAAGCAGAATGTCCACACTCACTCTGCCTCCATCCCCTAGCCTCATGGTGACAGGTATGGGAGTAGGACTGGGCGGAGGCAAGCCACGCACCGCATGCACCTCCCTTTGAGGCCAAGCCCCCTGGGTTTCTTTTTTCAGTCCCATTGTCCCAGCCTGGAGAATGTGGTTTGCCGGTGCCCCTCTGAGGGTACACAGGCGTGTCCCTGTCCCACCCTGGTGCGCAAGCCAGGTAGGCAGAAAGGATGTCCCCACGCTCTGCTTGGTAAGGCCTTCCACAGGCCCCCTGGTTCGGCTGGGCTGCGCGTGCCTGGGCCGCTTCTCTCCCAGTTCTGCTTCTTGTGTATATTTGCAGGGAAGATGTTAACACTTCCTAACAAGCCTTTGTGTTCATCTAATCTCTGCTGTTTAACCTTTGACTCCCCCCTATTATCAGTGTCTGCCACCTTTGCTGGCCAGCCCAAGGGCCCCAGGAAGAGCCCTCGCTACAAGGAGGATGAGGCAGCATTCCACCCGCTTTTGCAGGCAGATGGATCGCCTTTCCCCGGGGCAGAGCTTTGGGAAATAAAGCAAGCTTGTGGTACCATTAGGATCCCCCAGCCCCCACTTCTTTTGAACTGTCAGCCTTTAAGTAAACATTCTTCCCCTGCTGGGGGTCCCAGCACCTTGGCGGGGAGCGGAGAACCTGGGAGGAGAGGGGCTCTGAGAGCCTCCGCTAAACTCCCAGGGATTTGGGCAGGAGAGCAGGGCAGAAGTGCTGCATTGATGTCAACTCTCTGAGTCCCTGGGGCAGCGGGGCTTTTGAAGTGGACCCGGAGTAGCTGTCACCACCAGGGCCAGGCCCCTCCGAAGTATTCAAAGCCCTGGCCTCTCCGGGCCCCTCACTTGAGTGGCTGTGTACCCGCCCGCGGCATTGCCCTTCCCAGCCCACAGCCCCATGGTGGCCTCGGGGACGCCAGGCCTGCGGGACAGGTCTGCTGGCCAGTGGGGGGCACAGGCTCCACTTCCACCAGGGAAGACGCCGCGCAGGCCTGCTGCTAGAGAGGAGGTGCTCTCAGTGGCAAGCACCTGACCCGGGAGCAAGGAGCTGTGTCCCAGCTCCCCGGACAGCTGGCCATGAAGCCAGGCGAGACCTGTTACCTCCCTCTTCGGTAAAGGTCAGATTTCCTGTAAAACCAAGTCCAGTTGTATACATCGCGGGCTAGGTGTTGCTCTTTGGGTTTTTCGGGTTTGTTTTTACTAAAAAGGATCATTATTCGCTGGACTGGCCCTTGCAGATGGTAGGGACTGTGTATGAAAATGGGGAGCGGAGTCTCAGGGCCAGCAAAGCAGTCCAGAGATCCAGCTTGAGAGGAGTCACGTGGTTTGTCATCCTAGATTTCTCCTTGTGGATGTGCTTCTCTCTCTGGCCTACAAGTAGACTCAGGCCCACAGGGCCTTGAAAGACCCCAAAAGAGGGAAAAAAGTAGCCGGGGCCTTCAGAGAAAGTTGCATGTAAATGGCAACTGTTGGTCCCCAGCTTTGGGGAACACCCCTAGCTAGACTTATTCTGTCCCTTGTTAGCATACATGCTCCCATGCTCTCGGGTTACAGCGGAGGCCTGGCCTGCCCGAACTGTGGATTCCAGGCGGCTGCTTCTGCATCTCTTCGAGCGTCTGAGCCTAAAGCATGAGTCACTCTAATCCCTGGTCTAATCAAGGAACCAGGATGGGTCCTGCCCTTCCACTGCTGGCCTGGCCCAAACGCCTTTCATTCATATTGTTCTCACTGGCTTCCCTTCTTCCTCTTTGGCTCCGCGGAAAGTGTGGAAGAACCGTGTAGTAAGTCGGCACCAGAGGGCCTGCTGCCCAGTTGTTGGCGATCACCTTGCTGGGTGTGCCGATGACCTCTTGGTGTTCCCGCAGGTACTACAAGAAGTTCTCCATTCCTGACCTAGACAGATACCAGCTACCTCTGGATGCGTCCTCGCTGAGCTTTGCTCATGCCAACTGCACCCTGATCATCTCTGTAAGATTAACCCAGACTTCTTGGCCACTGCATCAGGGAGAGGCTCCTTCTTTCCCTGCCCATTTCCTATCCCATAGGAGTCCCCGGTTCCAGCCCCAACCCCTGGTGTGTGCTTGCTAGACAACAACAGGCCCCCCTCCTTCAGCATGGGGAGAGCAGGGTGGGGGGCTCAGCTGATCTCTGAAGTCACAGCGGGAAGAGGATAGAGGGTGATGTGGAGGGGTGGCGATCACAGGACTGGGATTCTGATGGAAGGCTCCTATCCAATCATGCGACCTTGAGCAAATCATTCAACCCTGTAGGCATCCATTTCCTCATTTTCAAATAATGGGCTCAGAGGAGGCCACGAGTGTGTATGTAGGGAGGGGAGATGTGGCTGAATGACGTGCTCTTCCTGGTTCCGTCCACAGTACCAGAAGCCGAAGGAGGTCCTGGAGGCTGAGTCAGAGCTTCAGAAGGAGCTAAAGAAAGTGAAGACGGCCCACAGCAGTGACGGGGACTGTAAGACCCAGTAGCGGAGCATCCTTGAGCCTGCGCCTCGGGCGGTGTGGTGAACGGACCTCGGGCAGCCAGCACGGCAGGGGGGTGAGGCTCTCCGGACTTTGTGGCTTGGGCCTTTCTGGAACAGGGGTACGTCCTTTCTTAGAGCTGTCCAGGCTCTGTGGGAGCAGGGCCTTGGGGTGCTCCTAGCCCCCATATCATGGTCTGATCTCCCAAGTAAAGTCATTCTGAGTCACTCTCAGGGGGACTGCCCTCTTGTCCACCTCTCCATGCACCTGTCGCCAGGGAGGGTGGTGGTGAGGATACTCCCTTCTCTTCTATCCTCTATCCTTCAACATCCAGCCTTTCACATAAAGGGAAGCATGGGTCTTTGATGGAGCAGAGTTAGGGGAGCCCTGAGCCTAATGCTGGGTGGGTGTTTTCCCCATCCTGTTTGCACACAAATTCAGAGGGACATTAGGCTGGTGGACACCCTGGGCTGTCTTAGCTTGCAGAAGGGCCCAGATGAGCGCCCTATGATAAGGGGAGGTAAGGTAAAGGAGAAGTTTTTGAAATACAGAAACCTTGGAAACAGCCCAGGACATTAAGACATTGTGGGCGTAAAGGCAGGAGGAGGATTGTATTGTTGCAAAGAGTGCGTGTGTGTGAGAGTAGGGTGAAGAAGGGTCACTGCAGATGGGGAGTAGTATAGCCCCCGACAGCACAAAGCCCTTCCACAGTCCCCTATCTGTAACCCGCCGCTGGGGCCCAAGGAGCGAGTGGTAATGAGGGGTTTGGGCTTAGGGACAATGAGCCATGAGGCTGGTCTTACCCTTTCCCCAACATGCCCATCCTCAAGTTTGAATACATCATTCCCTCTCTTAGGGCCTCCCAGGACTCCCCAGCCAGAGAGGAACTGGATCTGTGAACAATCAAGCTTTATTTTTACAAAAATGAACATTGTAGGAGGTCTTAGCAGCCGGCCTGAGATTGGGCTGTCTCAGGACTCACTCAAAACTGCTGGGTTCCCTTTGTCCTTCCTCAGTTTCAAAGCGAGACCAGGCCACAGTGCCCAAGGAATGAGCCCCAAGAGCTTGGTCAAGGGTGGGGACTGAGGAGGTAGGGGCCAGAGCAGAGGATTGGCAGCCTCACCCCTCCTTCCAAGGAAGGGGCAGAAAGGGACGGCTGGAGCCCCTCGCCTCACTCTAAGCTATCACGGCTCTAAGGAGGGGCGAGGGGCAGGCCGGTCCAGACCAGATCCTTGCTCTGGCCAACAGGGCAGCAAGGCCCGGCCAGGTTCAGCCGTTCTCTCCGAGCAGCAGATCGAGCCCTTCTCTCCAACTAGTTCCTGGGAGGGGCACCCCCAAATTCCCAGGAGTCCGCAGCCTTTACCTGACGGTGCCCAAGCACTGTGGTCACAGGTCTAGGAGCACAGGCACTGGGGGGAGGGGGGAGGTATCCCTGCACCCTCCAGGCGGAGAGGTCCCTGAGTAGCTGGCTTCCCTGGCCCACCAGCCGGGGTGGCCCGGTTACGGGTTCTGAAAGTCCAGCACGTGGAGGCTGTAGGACAGCGCAGCATAGAGGTGCTTGGTGGTGAAGCGCAGGCAGTACACGGGACTGCTGAGCGGGGTCGAGGTCAGCGGGAAGGCCTGCAACGGACGGAAGGACAGGCATGGCAGGAACAGCCTGAGGGGGAGCTGGAGGGAGCCCTAACCTAAGCTGCCCGGGCCCTGCACAGCAGGGCCAGGGGCCATGCCGACTCCCCCACTCCCCCCTTTCTCCAGGCACCGACCCTCCCCCGCCCTCCCAGATACAGCCCCTAGTAAGGAGTCCTGGCATCTCGGAACGGGAGGTGTGCGGCGCACTCACGTGAAGGCAGGCCCTCTGGCGCCGGTCCCACAGCCGCACAACCCCATAATAGGAGGACCCAGTAGCCAGCAGGTGGTTGCCATCGGTCTGCAGGCAGTACAGGGTGCTGTCGTGGGGCTCCTCCCACTCCATGACACACTTCCTGTCCGGGAAGAGGCCATCAGAGGGAGGGTCGGGGGTGCCCTCCTCCCCAGCCTCCACAGGGGCCTTTGAAATCCATTCTGGCCGGGAGGCAGAAGCTGAATCACCAGACTCTTTAAAAACCAGACTTAATGGGGCAAAACCTCTTCGGTGAAGGCTTGTTCTCGCCAATGCCCAAGCCCCACGCCCCGTGAGGCCCTCGTTTGTGCTTCCCACGGCTGGCTACGTGTCACAGGACTTGAGTGGCAGGGCAGAATGCTGCTGGGCAGGACCCTGACGCCTGCCCGGGCTCTCCATCAGCACCCGGTGGCTATGGTCTCCAGGCCAGGGGACCCGGGCTGCCAAGCGAGGAATAGCAGCTTGATCTGACCTTGCTGGCTGCCGCCCCTCACCTCCCACCTAGCACACTCACCGGACACTGGCTCGGAGGTCCCAGTAGCGAACGTAGGTGTCATAGCCACAGGACAAGAGCGTGGAAGGGGACTCATACATGACGTCCAGCACCCCAGCCCCTGGGGGGAAGTCGCTGCCCAGGTGCATCATTAGCTGCCCACTGGGGAGAGAAGAGAGGGGCACAAGCCGGCTGGTAACCTAATGGCTTCAGTCCCTGGGGAAATGCCGCTGTCACTCCTGAGCTAAAATCAGGCTCCCTGCGGAAGGGGCCGAGGGCAGAAATGGCCCAGGATGCCCACCCTGTCACCCCGGTCCCCACCCCAGTCCCCGTGCCTGCCCCTCCCCCAGCTCAGGGCCTACATCACACCTGCTTGCTGCCCGGCGGCCGTTCTCAGGGCGGAAGAATGGGCCCTGCGGCCGGGCCGGCCCCCCTCCCGCGCATGCACACACACTTGGTTACTTTATACTTCTTGATCCTGCAGGTCATGCAGTTCTGAGCTGCCTGAGTCCAATGCCTTAATTCCTGCCTGTAATCTGGGGCTCAAACCTCATTGGGGATAAAGACCACACAAAGGGAGAAGGGGAGTCCCAGGAGATGTTAAAACAAGTAAACACCTTTGTGTCTGGGGAGAGAAATCGCTGAGAAAGCAGCTTAGCAGGCCGGTCCCTGGTGTTCCTGGCCCGGCTGGCCCCCAGCCCGGGGCGAGCACGCCTGTGTGATCACAGCCCCCAGCCTGCTGGGCTCCAGCGCCCTCGCCCCTCCCGGTGGCCGAGAGCAGATTACTGAGAAGAACAATTTCTTTGTGACTGTGTAAGTCCCTCCGTGACCGCGGCAGTGGGCAGACCCCTCGCCCTGATGCCAGACCCCTAGCAACCACGTAGGGGGGCCTTCCAGCCCTTAGCAACTACCCCCCAACATCAAGTGCACCCGCTAATCCCTGTGGCTAGGGAACGGGGAGAAGCAGGGAGTTTCTGCAGGATGGGGGAGGTGAAGGAAGAGGGACACCCTCCAGGCCTGATCTCGAACTAGCACCCAAGAACCGCTGGGCTCTCCTCCCTGGCAGGACGGGAGAAGCAAGGCCATGCACACTTCCTAGGTCAGACGCTCCGGCAGCAGGAGGGGGGACTCCACGCTCTCACAAGCAGTGCTCACCAAAGGGCTAAGGCAGATGCTGCCAGCCACAAGTGTGAAAGCAGACTTCAGCCCCAGGCCTTCCAGCTCACACGGACTCTGACTCTCAACCTCCCTTCTCCCCAGTGGAGCCACCATCTTCCCTAGAAGCTGAAAGAATAGAGAAGGCGGCTCAGGGTTCCCTTCTACCTTTCCCCTTGAGCCCTGGGCAATGAGGACACCCCCAGCAAGGGACACTGTTGCAGTCGGTGGGAAGGCAGGCCCTTAGCACCCCTGCCCCCAACCCCCTTGGGGGCTGTACCTCTTTCTGAGGTAGGAAGTAAGCCTCTGTGGTGGGGGACCCTGAGAGGGATCAGGCTGAAGGCCAGCACCCACAGACCAGCATCTCCTAGAGATCGCTGACCTTGGCTCCCAGGCAGGGCCTGCCTTTGCAGAAGGGCCACCAGCCATGACGGACCCACCGCGGGCAGCCCAGAGTCTCTAAAGGAGTCTGTCCCCCACCCCCACCTCTTTTACAGGTGCTCCTGGACGTTTGTGCACACCCAGGTAGGGGGCTGTTTGGCTCCACAGTTCTCCCTCCTTCCAGATTTGGGGGCCCTGCCCCTTCCATTAGTGAGGCCTTCAGGAATGACGGAGGAGCTCTCCCCTTTAATCTGCAGAAGTAATTTCATGTTTGTTTGAAATAGAAGATGAAAGGCGGTGGGGGCGGGGGCGTGAAGCCCAGCATGGCTCTACCTGCCTCCCCTGGTCCCGGGGTTCAGAGGGACGGAGAACTGGGCACCCCTGGGCTGGACAGGCAGCGGTGTCGGGACTGGCAGCATCAGGACGACACCCAGACCAAGTTGCCACCCTGGGCCCCTGTCCCAGCATCCAAGCCACCCCTGGAAAGTGTCATGCTAGCATCTGCAACAGGAAACAGAACCCTGCCCGCCGAGGGAATCCCGAGGGCCAGAGTGAGCACCGGCCGCAGGAGGCCAGGGCGAGTCCCACAGCCCCACGTCCACCGGCCCAGCCAGGCCCGAGACAGACAGCTGTGACTCCTGCCCGGCGCTCGGAGTCCCTGAAACGGCCACACACACTTCAAATGGGCCAATAAAAAGATACAGTTTCTTTGGCCTCTGGGCCTGGGGCCCTCCAGACTGCCGTGCGGTGCCCAGGAGGTGAAGTCCGGAGCCTCCGCGGACACAGCCGGCTCTGGGAAAGAGCCTGTCCCTCCAAACGGCGGCCCGGCGCAGCCCCAGGAGCCCTGCTGGGGCTTTGATTTGGGAAAACAAACAGAAATGGCACCGTGGGCCCTCAGTGGCCCCCACCCCAAGACCAATTTAACTAGAAAACTCTAGCTCAACAGCTCTGAGGAAGGGAACAAGACTGGCCCGACAATAGCCCCAAACTTTGGGGGAAACAGGGACAAAACAAGCTGTCTATGTCCTGAGCCCCTCCTCTCAGGCTCCTTTTCTTCCTGCAAGTGTGTTCTTGTAAAAACGATTAGATTGCGATTTGTATAACATGGTGACCCCCAAATTCAGACGTTTCACCCCTTTTCTCTGGAAAGAATGTCAAGAATGCTTCTCGGCCTCTCACTGTGGGGGGCGGGAGGGGGGGTGCGGAGCCTCGGCTGTCGCACAACTTGTGTGGGAACAGGACTGCCCCTCAGAGTCCCGGGCCACGACGGGAGCAAGGGCCGGCTCTGTCCCTGCAGAGGGCCAGACAAAAAGTCCATTCCCTTCCAACCGCTGCACACAAAGCCTGGGCCTCCAGGAGCTGCTGAGGGCTGGGAGGTCCTTCACACCCCGGCCTCTCCCGAGCCGGACTCCAGCAATTCTCTTTCCACCCAGGGAAAGATAAAGACCAAGGGGGCCGCCCCCGTGAGCCTGATGAAGGAGAGCAGGCCGCGGAGGGCAGCGTTTTCTGCGATGCCGCAGAGTACCTGGGCAGGAAGGACAAGCAGAGGGCGGCCTCATTCCAGGGACCTTAAGGGGGCGAACAGGTGAGGGAACCGGGGCTCCTACCCTGCCGCACAGCAATTCCAGCTCAAGGGAAGAGGGAGCCTCGGAAGGAGCTTCCTGACAGACGGAAATCTAGTAAGACACGGACCCATCACCATCTTTAGGGGACATCTAGGGACAGCTAACTGGAGGTAGGTAGTGGCCCTGAAGACCCAGATGTCCCAGTTGGGAGGGCCCCTCCCTCTCCTGGTCTGGGCCTGACGAGCCAGAAGTTGGTGCCCACCTTCCCCCGAGTCCACTCATCCCAGCCTCCCTGCCCAGCCTGCCTGTGCTCCCAACACAAGCCATAGCCCGCGGAAAGTACTCCAGTACCAAAGGGCCCTGAGCTGGGAGAAGCCAGGTCCCCGACCCACCTCCCGGCCTGCATCTAAAAATGCCCGTGGCCCCTGCACCCCCCCACAGCCACTGTTAACACACAGGGTTCCTGAGGATGTTCCCTGGAGATCCTAGAGGTTCTCGTTCCTCTGCCTGGCATGTACGTGTGACCCTAGGACGCAACAGGGGCTTTCAGGGGAGGGCAAGGACGAAGAGGGACACACAGTTCACCTTCCCACAGCTCGGCTCCCAGGGACCGAGGACCTGAAGGTATAAGCTGGGCCAGACATACTCAGGAGAGGAGGCTTTTCCTCCTTCCCACACCCCTCTCCTCTCTCTCTCTCCCTTTCTCTGAGCAACAATCACTTATTGAGCACCTTCTGTATACAAGGCATTGTGCTTTACTAGGAACTGCAGGGAGAGGTCGGGGATGACTCTGAGGGAGTTGTCCCTGTCCTCCAGTTTTCAGTCCAAGGAGGGAGGGAGTCGGTCGTGTACCCAACTAACAATACAAGGGGTGACAGGAGGAGTCCCAGAAGAGAAAGGAAAGTTTTCATCTAAGAGGACAGATAAGAGAACATTTTGCCCTGTGGGCATGGAGTGGGTCTCCAGGGAGTGACAGAAATAGGACAGGCAATGACAGGAGCGGGGTGGGGGGGGGTGGCCGGGGGGGGGGGGAGGGACGCAGAGCCGGGGCACCAGCACCATGTTTGCACCTGGCAGGCCCTCCCGGCCAACCGGGATCTGCCTTTCGGACCACGACGGCCCTCGGCCCTGCGCTGCTCAGCGGACATGAACTCTGGGAGGGGCAGGGAGGCCCCAGGCTTCTCAGCAGGGAGAAGCTGGCCTCGTCCAGCCCTGTGGTGGGGAGGGCGGGAATCAAGGAGGCACATTAGGTCCCAAATGTAACACCAGAGTGGTGGAGACAAGGAGAAGCCCAAGGAAGCCTCGCCGACCTCAGCGCCATCAGGGGAGTGGGAAGGGCCCGGCCCAAGCCCACAGCCTCTCCCCTGCATGGGTGTGCGCGTGTGCACGACCCCCCGCGCCCGCCCGTGCACACGTGTTCAGACACAATGGCTCAAAGGCCAGGCAGCCGGGCAGCCCACTTTGTACTGCTAACAAGGGGCCCGTAATTACAGGAAGGGGCAGCCGGGCAGATAAAAGGATACAAAATTTCAACATCTGTTGCCATAAAGGGATAAGAACAAGTGAAACGCAAAGTATCAGTTTGGTGTCAGCAGGCAGAGAGCCAATTTCAAAGAGTTCGGGGGACAGAGAGGACAAGAAAGAAAAAGGAAAGGGGGGAGAAGGAAAGAAAGAAATTACAGGGTTCCTTAAAGAGGTAAAGAAAAAAGAAAATGAAAAAATCTGTCAGTAATACTTTCAAAGGAGAAGGCAGGTACTTTAAAGAGGGCAGTTCCCCAATCACCCCAACCGAGGGCCAGGCCGCCTGGGGCAAGGGCGGAGGCGCCGGCAGAGACGAAGCCACACGGCCGCTGCCCTCAGCGGGGCCTGGGCTGTGCTCGCCACGCCGCGTCCTTCTGTGGGCCGTTAGAAAGGGCTGCAGCCTGGCACCCCACACCTTTCTCAAGGCCACCCCCGGGGGCCCGAGAGCAGCTCCCGGGCCGACAAGGCGGTTCTGTGAGTGCTCTAAGGGTTACCAACTCCACGGGGGCGACGGTCAGGGAAGGCCTCGTGGTGGGGGCGCTGTCTGCACCGAAGGTAAGCAGGATTGAGAAGGGGGAGTCCAGGCACGGGGGCAGCTAGAACAGAGGCTCTGGGGGGAAAACAGAGGGCGCCCGTGGGAAGTGAGAAGCCTATCTGCCCCAACTTCCGTAAGAAAGAGGAGACCCGGGCTTTAGGACAGAAAAGGATGAGCGATGGAGAACAGGGATGACTTGGCTGGAAGGGGAGATGAGGGGATGTGAGCAGGGGCTCACGCACACTCACACACCTGGGACTCGAACAATCAAGGCCCTAGGAGTAGCCGGGTCACCTCAGCCCACCCCTCTCCCCTTCCCAGTCCCCAGGTTGGCTTAGGGCTGTGGCTGTTCCCACTGGGATCCCTGCAGGTCAGCGCTCACAGGCCTCCATCCCGTTGCCCACGTGCACCAATGCTAGAGCCGGCTCAGACGCTCTTGGCCGAAATGCAGAACCCATGGTGAGAGCAAGCCCGAGAGGAGGGCTGTATAAGGTGTCAGGCCAGTCCAAGCTCCCAGGCCTTTCGGCAGCTGGGGGGTATACCCCACACAGCCAGCACCCTCCTTGGGACCTAGCTGAGGCTCCTGCTCAAATGCACACAGAGGACGTAAGATGGGCCTGGATCCTTTCAGATCCCGGGCTCAGGAACGGGACGGCTTTGGCCCAGCTCCTTGGGGTCTGACGGGACCACGGGGCCTAGCAAGGGATGCTTCAGTGGTTGGCTGTTGGCACTATCCGACAGATGGAGCCCTTGGGGGCCTGAAGGCCAGCTACCCTTGGAAGCAGAAACTCTGGCACCTCCAGGTCAAGGACTCCATCTTTCTCTCTGCCTGGTTTAGACAGGTTAGAAATGCCCTGTCCTTGGGCCCAGCCCATGGTTTCCAACTCCAGGGGAAAGAAAGGCAGAAAAGGAAGAAGGGAGAGAGAGACAGACCAGCTCTTGCCATCCAGGCAATGGCTGTATGCCCACAGCTGCTCTCTGACCTGTGTGCGCCAGCCAGCACCTCCCCGTCCCCAGTCGTAGGGAGAACAGAGTCTCCAGGGGTCTTGATGGAATGAAGGGCCGAGGGAGCCATGGTGACTTTGAGGGGCACTGTGAGACGTAGCCTAAGTGACCTCACAGCAAGGCCCCGAGAGAGAGCAGGGAGAAGACGGGTCCGGCAGGGTCTCTACGTCCGCCAGGCGTGTCCCAGCCCCCACTGTCATCCTGAGGGCGGCCCCAGAGGGGTGACGCTCCGAGCAAAAGTGCCCCTCCAGCACTCCTTCCCTCCAAGTCACAGCACACACATAAAAGCGAAAATCCCGGCGCTCCTCAGGTTTCAGCAGTGACAGGTTAAAAGCAAGGAATCCACCCAGCCCCGCACAGCGCCCGCCACCAAGTCCTGCCGGCGGTGCCGCTCCACCTTCCAGATTGGCCTGTCAGTCAGGCTTTGGCATTATTGAAAGATCAAACTCCGTCCTGCCTGTTCATTACCTTAATCCTATTTTCTACATGGCTTTATTATCTGCTTGGGCTTCTCTGGGAAAGACAGCTACAGTCAGCCTGTCCGTCCGCTTCCTCCCCCCGAAAGCAGATGCCTCCAGCAAGCCAGCCTTCCTTCGAGCTCCGCAGCCCTCAGGCCTCCAAGCTTCCCTGGGGACCGGATGGATGTTTCAACGAGGCCTGGCTCCTCTCGGTGGTGAGGAGGGGGGTCTGAGGGCCAGAGAGAAGACAAGGCCACGTGTTGCCTAGGGTGGCCCTGCCATGGGCCGCCCGAAGGCTGCAGGGGCAGTTTCTCATTTGGGGTCTTCCTGGGTTCTGGACAGACCCAGGGTTTGGGGTTTAGGAGGAATTAGGGCTTCATAAGCGAGTGCTATTCAAGAAGCTGGTGCCTTATAACTACATCCTGACCCTAAATCTGTGCCCAGGAGTAACCTCCGCCCCTCCCCAGGAAACCACAGGCAGAAGAGGCCCTCCAAGATAACTCGGCTACGGTGGCGCACCCCCCGCCCCCCAGCTCATTCGCCATCCTGAGCGCAGGCCAGGGAGGATGCCAGGCCCAAGGGCCAGCCACGTGCCTTGGGCAGCAACACACGTCCTGTGGCCCGCAGCCTCGCGTACGGTCAGGAGCCTTCTCTGTGCCACGAGGTCAGCAGGACCACTCAGCCTCCAGTGGTCACGAGGCCACAGGTATTTGGAGAGTTAAAAAGCTGAGCCTCTGCAAACTCTAAGGTCCTCACGTGGAAGGCAGCCTCGGGTCGAGGAAGCAGAGAGTGGACACAGGTACCGTATGGGCACGTTTTCAAAATAACATCTTTTTCATACTAATTCTGTTAAGCAGAGAGAATTAAATCTCATTTACAAATGTGGAAGCCGAGGCCCAGAGAGGCCCCCTAATCACAGAGCTAATCCGCAGGAGAGTCAGTTCCAGAACCCGAGCCTGCCCGACCAGCACTGTGCTCCCTCTGGAGCCCCTCACAGCCTCTCCGGCACAAGGCAGAGGACGGGTTCCTCCTGCCTGCGCCCCACGCAGAAGCGAGGAGCTGCCAGTGGCAGGAGTCTGGCAGGCAGGCCACGGGAACGCCTCTCACAGGCTGCAGGCGCACCAACATCCCAGAGGCTACAGAACAAAGGAAGCCGGGGAAGTCTCTGCTGTGTTGGCAACAGTGTGATGCCACCATCGGCTACATTGACAAAGGTGGAAGATCTAGAACACGGAAGATGATAGCACCTGCCACTCATCGGCTCACACCCGGTGTGTTCACTACTCAGCTGTGAACATCCCACTTCAAGAGGGATGCAACCAGATAAACCGGAGAAGCCTTCAGCTGAGAATGAGAAGGCTCCTCACACGGGTACGACCAGCGCCGCAGGTCACCCCGCCACTGCTCACTTTCTTCCTTGCTGACCCAAATCGGATTCTGTGCCCACCCACCTCCCCCACTGCCAGGATGTGGCGGGGGGGGGGGGGGGGGGAGCTGGGCTCTTCCCCGGGCCCAGAAGGTCAGTCTGGACTGCTCACTGCATTTCCCTTGCCATGGTTTGGTTCGGGCCGAGTACTAGAGCACACTTTTGGCTCACTAAATATTAGAAGTCTGTTTGGGGCTCCTCTAAAAGGTTTCCCCATCTTAAAAAGAGACCCCAGGCAGGGGCATGTCCTCTTCCTTCTTCCCTTTGGGTATTGCCTTATGGGCTGATAGGGCTTTTTGTGAACAAGCCTGAGGGTAAAAGCAAAACCCACTTTGAGGCGGCAAAGCAGAAAGCTGAGAAGATGGGCTCTCAAGCTTCCACTGAGCTGCCGAACCCATCAATCCTGGAACCAGCGAGCCACCCAACTCCTGGACAGACTCCTTGTCAGTCAAGATAATAATAATCCCTTTATTGTTTGAGCCACTTTGAACTAGGTCCTCATTACTTATAACCAAAAGCACCCTAACTGATGTTTATGAGTGACAACTGACGGTCCTCAGACTTCTGGCCTGATAAAGAGAAGATGCTGGAGGAGCAGAACCAAAGTTTTCGGATATTTAAAGGCCTGTCTTTAGAGGCACGGTTCAACTTGCTTCTTATTCAGGATCACAGCTCCTGGAAGCAGATCAACCCCTGCTGAAGGATAGGCATGAGAACTCGCAGAGCAATCCAAAGACGTAATGTGCTATCTGGGGAAGGTGGGAGTTTTCTATCATTGTGGTTGGATGACCCCCAAGAGAATATTGTAGAGAAAACCGTATCTAATGAAAACATCTCATGTGTTTAAGAAAAAAGTCTTTCAGAGGGGCACCTGGGGGGCTCAGTCCGTTGAGCATCTGCCTTCAGCTCAGGTCATGATCTCAGGGTCCTGAGACTGAGTCCCGCACCCGGCTCCCTGCTCAGTGGGGAGCCTGCTTCCCCCTCTGCACCTCCCCCCTCCTTGTGCTCTCTTTCTCTCTTTCAAATAAATAAAATCTTTTGGAAAGACTGACAATACAACAGATTTTTCAGGAAAACAAAAGATATGGCTAGTACTTTCCTGGGGACAGAGAGAGAAGGAGACAAGCTAGGGCAGCAGAGGCACGAGACAGGTGGGCAGAGTGCACCCTCACCGCTACCGAAAATCACGGCTTTGCAAACCACAACGTGGGGGCCTGGGGCTAGGGGGACACTTCTTACAATTCACGTCAAGAGCACAAAAAAAAAATGTCAGTAATTTGGACGTCATCAAAATTTAAAACTTTCGTCTTTTATCCTATCAAGAAGATAAAAAGTCGGGGCACCTGGGTGACTCAATCAGTTACATATCTGCCATTGGCTCAGGTCATGATCCCAGGGTCCTGGGATCGAGCCCCACATTGGGGCTCCTGCTCAGCGGGAGCCTGCTTCTCCCTCTCCTCCCCGCTTGTGCTCTCTTCCTCCCTCTCTATCACTGTCTCTCTCAAATAAATAAAATCTTAAAAAAAAAAAAAAGGCTAAAAAGACAAGCTCCAGACTTAAAGGTATAGACAAACCACATGTCTGACAAAGGATTCATATCTAGAACATATAAAGAACTCTCAAAACTCAACAGTGAAAAAGCAAACTATTCAATTAGAAAATGGGCAAAAGACCTGAGCAGAGATTTCACCAAAAAGAATATACAGAAGGCAAAAAAGCACATGAAAAGATGTTCATCATCATTAGCTATTAAGGAAATTCCAGTTAAAGCCACGAGACAGCACACCTGTGAGAACAGCTAAGACAAAAAACCATGATGGTTCCAAACGCTGTTGAGGATGTGAAGGGCCTAGATCTCCCCCACACCAGGGATGGATTATAAAACAGTACAGATATTCAAATTGTTTGGGGCATTAATCCCAGAGAAATGAAAACCTAGGTCCACATGAAAGCTTACACACAAATGTTCATGACAGCTTAATTTGCAATAGTCAAAAAACTGAAAATAACCCAAATGTGCTTCAGTGGGGGGCGTGCTGCTCAGTGGGAGATTGCCTTGGTGCGTCCCCCCCAGGGACCACTGTGAGCAACTTCAGGTCAAGTGCTCTCGGTACAACAACTGCTACGCTCGCACGAGAATAATACTGGGGGGAAAGCAAATCTCGAAAGGTTATGTACATTATTTCACTTATGTAATACTTTCAAGCTGACACAATTATAGAGACAAAAACACATAAGTAGTTGCCAGACGTTAGGGACAAGAGGGAGTACCAGAGGGGACGGGAACAGGAGGCAGACAGTGTGACTGTGAAGGGCAGGTGAGGGCTCCAATCCTAACTGTGGTCACAGTAATGTCAATCTACACACAGGATAAAATTGCACAGAACCACTACACACACACACACACACACAGAAATGACTACAATCTGAATAAAGTTCTATGGATTATACCAATGTCAATTTCCTCGTTCTGATTTATACTACATATTAGCCTACATATTATCTAATCTTACCCAGGTACCTTGCTGTCCTATTTCTGGAACTTTTTTTTTTTTTTTAAAGATTTTATTTATTTATTTGACACAGAGAGAGAGATCACAAGTAGGCAGAGAGGCAGGTGGAAAGAGAGGGGGAAGCAGGCTCCCCGCTGAGCAGAGAGCCCGATGTGGAGCTTGATCCCAGGACCCTGAGATCATGACCTGAGCTGAAAGCAGAGGCTTTAACCCACTGAGCCACCCAGGCGCCCCTATTTCTGGAACTTCTTATGAATCTATAATTATTTCAAAATAAAGAGCCAAAAAAAAAAAAAAAAATGCAACAGAACGGTAGACAATCAGATGGGAATGTGTCAGGCCTGCCAAGGCAGAGAATTGTGAATAAAACCTGGATGTATTTTAACTGTTCTGTGTAATTGTTTTTACGGATCTGTAGGTCTCTTCCAAAATTTCTGTATTTTAGGATAGATGGGCTTTTCTGTTGCCACATAATCAGGTGCTCCTTAGAGAAAAAGTATCACAAATCCAAATTGTTGTTACCCTCATTTTTACGTGAAATTATGTACCCATTAGAAATTCCTTCCAACAGTTTCCTTGAGCTAATTAATGAAGCCAGGGGAGCCGGGCGCTTCCCAGCCTCCTCCTGGACCACCTGGTGGCCGCCGAAGCCGGAAGCCGGAACCCGGAAGCTGGGGCAGGTCCAGCCCAAGGGCCTTTGCTGTGCCTCCCTGGCTGCTGCGGCCCCACCCCACGGGAAGCCACGGGGGCTCAGGAATCTCTTACCTGTTGAGGTCCCAGATTCTTAAGGGTGAGAAGTGCCCACAACAAGCTGTCCCGGTCACAAAAGAGCTGCCAAACAAAAGGAGAGCAGAGTCAGGGTGGGCTCGTCAGAACTTGTGGCAGCAATGGCGACACAGTTGCAAGTGCAGTGCTCGTTCTAGGAGGATCGCTGAGTGGAGACAGGATGAGAGAAAGGGTGAGGGGGGGTGGGAGAAGCTGCAGGAAGATGACTGGAAGCACGTGGAGGTCGACAACCCTCCGGGGACCCCACAGGTGTAAGGACAGCAGAGCTCACCATGCAGAAGAGTCGAGGGGTCTCTGCCCACCAGAAAAGCACATCTCTACCTGTGCAACCCTCAGGCCAAGGGAGGGCAGGCCTGTCAGGCTGCAGAAAAGGCCACCCGGGGGGCGCCTGGGTGGCTCAGTGGGTTAAGCCTCTGCCTTCGGCTCAGGTCATGATCTCAGGGTCCTGGGATCAAGCCCTACATGGGGCTCTCTGCTCAGCAGGGAGCCTGCTTCCCCCTCTCCCTCTGCCTGCCTCTCTGCCTACTTGTGATCTCTTTCTCTCTGTCAAATAAATAAATAAAATCTTAAAAAAAAAAAAAAAAAAAAAGGCCACCCGGGAACAGGCCCTTGTTGGGTTCGGGAAGAAGATGCCGCGGTCAGAGGTCAGGGTGGTTGGGGCACTGCTGAGGGTGTTTGTAAGAGCTACAGAACGTGCTGCAAGCACCGGGCAGGCGTAACGGCACTGAACTGAGCAGAGGGAACCATCGAAGGCCAGTAACCCCAGGAAAAGGCAAGCCAGGCAGTATGCTGGGGCGCAAGGCGGTAGGAGAGAGCGTGAAGGGCTGGGCGGCTGCCGTGGAATGGAGCACAGTGACACACCCCATTTCCCCAGAGTAACTTTTAAACCCCTAAAAAGTTCATCGCATGCTCCCTGCAGTTCCATTTTTAGGTGGAGGCACAAGGCCTGTGGGCAAGCTCTACACTGTGAGCCAGGCTGCCTGGAGCCCCAGGACCGCACTAGGACCTAGGTGCCAGACCACACCTTGGTCGAGGACTCGCTGGCTGGGGAGGGACGCTGCCGGGAGCCTCAGCTGGGACACCTAACCTGGAGCAAGAGAGGAGCCCTGGGGCGGGGAAGGGCCATGTCCCTACAGGTCGGGTGCTGGCGAGGAGGAGGGCCAGACAGACTAATGACACAGTGGTGGTGTGGGGCCACGGCCCACCCGCCCTGGCCCTGCCCAGCACCTGTGGCTCTCTGGTCCTAAGCAGGTCTGCGGGCAGAGTTCTGCAGCGAGGGCTCTGAAGAAGGCCATGGCCTTGAGGGGGTGGGGGGAGGTGGCCTGCAGTGGCCAATGGGGGAGATGTCAGGGAGGGATTGGCCAAGCCACTGACAATCAGCACTGCAGGGCCAGTGTCTGCTTTTTAATCCCAGGCTGATAAAAAGACCACAGGAGCCACCCTGGGGCTTCCACGCCTCAAGCCAAGACTTCCTCTAGGGACATGCGCCATCATCCCAGCCCCCTCCCAACCCACACACGAACGCCAGCAACCCCTCCACCGGAATGGCGGGCCAAAACCGCCACTCTGTCCAGCCCCAAGTGCTCCCAGCCTGGAAAGCAGCCACTGGACACTGAAGCCCCAAACTACAAAGCCCGGAGATGTCCTCACCTCCCTCCCCTCGACATTTTTCTCTTGACGGTAATCCATTAATAACTGGTCAAGCCAATTACCTTGGGTTGGAAACATAATAGCCACTTGGGAAGCATCCGAGCGGGGCAATTGGGCTCTTGAGACCTTTGAGGAGCGCGGGCCAGGTGAGGGGTCCCAGAGACGCACAGACATCGCCGAGGCAGGCCTCCAACCGGCCACATGCCACATTAGTGACAAGGTAAGCTGAGATGGGCAGAAGGGAGGAAGCACCCGAACCTGAATGTGTCACTCCCAACAGCTCCCAGAAGGCTGGGGTGGGGCCACAAATGCCTTCTCCTGGGAGCCCCCCGTTCTTCTCTATTCCTGCCCCCCTTCCCCTATTCCCATCCATCTGCCACCAGCAGGAGCGCCTCTCACCTTCACGCCACACAAGGCCTTTCATGACTGCCCGACACAGCACCCAGAAACGTTCCTTTCCAAAAGCCGCCCTCTTCCATTGCCCAACCCTGTGGTGCAGGGAGGAAGAGAAGGAAGGAGAGTAGAGAGCCCCCAGTATGCAGGGGGACCTGAGCGTGTAATCAGATTTAACACTCGGTACAAGCCCTGTAAGCAAGTCAAGCAGCCTCACAGTCAGGTCCCGCCGGGGACACACACTGGGACTCACACCCAGACCACGGGGGCTGCCAGGACTCATGGGGGTGAAGCTGGCTGCAGACACAGCCCTGCACACTCTTCCTCCCTGCTTGCAGCCGCACGTGCTCAGCAGCTCGGCCTCCAGGGCCCATGGACTTCAGGAGGCATCAGGCAAAAGCCACAGACCAGCCACGTGCAGGGTAAGATGACAGCGGTGTGCCCAAGTGCAGGGGACACATGGAGCATAGAAGACAGAACTCGTGATCCTGGGATGCCTGAAGGATGCCTCCCACCACCCAGGAAGTTCACCAGAGAGAAGCACAGAAAGGGAAAACGAAGTGCCGACCCAGCTCCCAGGAATTTTCATGAACCCCCTCCGCACACTTGCTCCCCTCCCCGGAGCCACACCAGACAAGGGGCTCCCAGCCTCAGGAGCCAGTGGGGTGGGACGTGTGCATCGCAGGAGGCTTCCTGTCCCACGAGCTCAGCCTCCACGCCATCTCGCCTGCGCCGAAGGCCACCCTCCCTCCCAGGCAGCAGCCCGCCTTTGTCCGCCAGCAGATCGCCCACGTCCTCACCGGGCCGGGCCCTGCGCCCAATGGGCCGAGGTTCCCAACAAATGCTCGGTAGACACACGCACAGCCCCTTCGACGGCGCCTCCCAAGGGACTACTCTGGGAGTCCAACCCATTGAAAGGTCTTTGCTACCATCCCAACTTAAGACTCTGAAGTTATGGAAAAAGCCAGCTCTCCTCAGAAAGGAAAGAAGATTCAAATGGCTTTTGCCCTCAGTCCCATCTCGTTCTCAGGGTGTCTTAGGGATAGGGACGGCAAACCCATGCTGAAGCAGAAGCTGCAAGCTCCCCAGGGGACTTGATCAGCCTTCCTCGGAGTCCCCACCATGCTTTATCTTGCCCTCAGGGGACACATGGTATTTTGGGGATCATCTCCCCACCTTCCCTTTGAGAGAGATCATGGACCAGCGGGTGGCTCCTGCATCCTCTGGTGCCCAGCATGGGGCCTGGCCTAGAAGAAGCACTTGGTACGAGTCTGCGGAACCGGACCCAAAGGGCCCTCTGGAGCTCACAGCCGACAAGGCTGGGGAAGCTAGACTTATGAGCTGTGAAGGGGGTCCCTCTGCTTTCTAAGTGACCCCCACATCACCCGAAGGACACATGCCACAGTCCCACATCGCTAGGGCGGTGAAATCCCACATAAGCACCACAACCAGATTACAGATGAGAAGTACTAACAGTACCTACAAATAAATGTCAAAACACAAACGTTCTCATACAAGCACACACTCTCTCAGCTTGAGGGTCTCAAAGTCATTCTGATTCTGGGTTGCCTGGGTGGCTCAGTCGGTTAAGCATCCACCTTCAGCTGAGGTCATGATTTCAGGGTCCAGGGATCGAGCCCCGCGTCGAGCTCCCTGCTCAGCGGAGAGTCTGCTTCTCCTTCTCCTCTGCTTCTCCCCACTCAGGCTCTCAATCTCTCTCTCGCTCTCTCAAATAAAATCTTTAAAAATAAATAAATAGGAGTCCTTCTGATTCTATAAACTCCGCTCTCTTTAGATGAGAAAGCCCCTATCAGAAGCTAGGCTCCTCCCAGGTCCCATCTTGTCCCAACCTTGTCCAGATTCCCAATCTACCTTCCCAGCCCCCTGGTCCCAGCTCAAGCAAACCTGGCATCCCAGAGCTCATCCTCAGGCCCAAGAAGACACAGGAGCCCCCACATCAGAGAGAGACCCCAGGAGTATTAGGGGTTCTGGTACTCAAATTGAGGCCTGGAAAACAACAGGAACCAGAGGAGAGGAGGAAGGGAAAAAGGAAAATGACTTGGGCACGAGCAGGCCGGAAAGAAGGTAGGCTCTTGCTGCCTCTGCTCCCTTCATGCCGTCTTAATGACACTCGTCATCTGTGAGCCCTTGCTGTGTGCCAGGTTCCGAGGAAGGGTCTCCAGAACCTCACCCCACCTAATCCTCGTAGCCTGCTGCAGCAGGTACCACTGCCCTACTTTACCGGCCAGAAAACCGAGGCCCGGGAGGAAGCGCACCTGCGCCGGCTCCTCACGCGGAGCCACGAGCAGGGCTGGAATCAGAGCCCAGGCCCGGCCCGGTGCCTTCTCTCGCCGGCACCTCGTGCGACGCCAGACACGGACTGAGACCCCACGCGCTTGTCGGGTGAACAAATGGACGACGAAACAAATGGCTCCACCTGGAAGAAGAAAGGGGCGAGCGAGCGGCTCGGGGGCGGCGTGCTTCGCAGCTGTGCCCTGGGGCTGGCCCGGAGCCGCCCAGCTGGCCCGGCCCCGGCCGCCTCTGAGCCACGGCTGACACACTTTGGCAAGGGAGGCCACCAGAGCTGTCACATCATTCAGCAACATGCCCATCAAGTGTATTCAGTTCTCTTCAACCCGCATTGGCATTTTAATTACTGTTGGGTAAACTAATTTGTACAAATGAAGGCCAGGCTGCCTAATAGAATATGCAAGCTCTCTGACCTCTGACAGGCACTGACACGAGATACAAAGGCCGCCGAGGAAGGCTTTTTATCTGAGCCTTATTACTCTCTATTACTCCAATTAGTCAGGCTCCAGTGCTCCTAATTGGAGGAAAAATTGCAATTAAATCAATTTTTGATGGGCTGCAAGTGGGCTCCCGAACCGCCCTGCTTGTGAAACACTGATATTATAGCGGCAAAGGTCACGGGCCCCATTGGCACCTGGGGGCCCCCCGAGTTTCCGTGGCCCCCTCCGAAAATGCCTCAAGGAAACTCCGGCCCCTCCGTCGGCACGGCCGGCAAGGGTGGGAAGGAGGGAGTCATTAGAACATGTCAGGTCTCATTGCTGCGGCCACCATCTGCTAACCTGCGCTGCTGACATCATTACGGTGGCTCGGTCCCCAAGCAAGAATGCAACGCGGAGGTCACACAAACTGGCTAAGCCAGGGCAGCCGAGAGCAGGACAGCAGTGACAGCCCTGTGAGGGAGGGCCTGGGGGGTGGGGGCAGGAGGGCAAGAGAAGTCAGGAAGGGGAGAGGGGAGAGACACAGGCTGGGGCAGGTGGAAGGGTAAGGCAGCCAGCTCCCCAGATCCAGCCAACGGGGCACTCCGGGCCACCAAAGGGAAGGGAAATGTACACGCCTGAAAAAAAAAAAAGAGAGAGGCAAAGAAACCTTGTTCTCTCTCCGGAAAACATCCCGCATTGCAGTTGGGGACACATCCTCCTGAATGCTGTACATGGACCAGAAGGCGGAGAGATGTCAGAGCTGGGGCAGGAGCACGCTGGGGGGCCTACCACCCACAGGAGCACCTGCCTGTAAGGGCTGGGGGGTGCCCAGAACTGAAGCTGTGGGACCACGGAGGGGACAGTAAATACAACTGTGCTCATCAAACTAAAGGATAATGAGACTAAGAGGCCTATCTGAAGCTTGAATGTGTCCAGTTTAAGGTAAATAAAAAGAAGGTCCATTTCACATTATCTCAAAGAAATGGTACAGACAGAAAATATCAGTCCAAAAGGGAGTTTAGCCAACTTCATGGATGACTGAACCAAAATGGGTTAACGGAGAAAGGAGGCCTTCAAGGGGTCAAGACCAAGATGATGTGAGCTAAGTGACGGTCCGTCTACTTACTGGAATATTACACGATCGTTTAAAATGATGCTCCCGAAGCGTACAGGTAAGATGCCTCTGATACTATCACAAGGAAAAAAGTAGAGGACAAAGAGCCTTCACACAACTATTTTTTTAAAGACTGTGCATAGAAAAGGAAAGAGTGGAAAGAAACATGCTAAGATGCAAAAAGTGATTATGTTTGGGCAGAAGAGTAATTAGCAATTCTTTCTTTTAAATTTTATTTTCCAAATCTCCTTTAATGAGCAGGCAGTACTTTTTAAAGGGAAAAATGTATATATGCCTTGTAAGGGAAACACAACATAACCAGACACCCCTGTCTATGGACTCGTGGCCAAGAGCAGGTAGGCCCAACCGTGAGCTTCCCGCTAGAGCAGGTGTCAGCAACTGTGGCTATTATTACACACCAGCAATCACCAATCAAAATGTAACTAGAAATCAATCCACAAGAAAGAATTTAAAAGTTGTAAAATAGCCAAGAATAAACCTAACAAAAACCTCAAATCACCACCAACAGGAAACAAGACAGACACATATGAAGAAAAAACAAAACCCAACTATAAAGCTTTACTGAACGACGCAGAACTGCTGAATAAGTAGAAAGATATACCATGTTCCTGGATAGGAAGTCTCAAGGTCTAAAGCTGTCACTTCCCAAAAATAAATAAATAAAACTGTCACTTCTTCCTTAATTATTCAATAAATTCAATACAGTTCCATCCAAACAAGAATATTTTACTTAATCAGTTGATTATAAAATTCATCTGGAAGTGGAAATGCACAAGAATAACCAAGAAATAATTTTTAAAGAACAATAGAAGGGTCTTTTGGGTTTGCTTTTTTTAAACATTTTATTTTGGGGGCAGCTGGTGGCTCAGTTGGTTGGGTGTCTTCGGCTCAGGTCATGATCTCATGGTTGCTGGATGGAGGCCTACCTCAGTCTCTGCCCTTAGTGGGGAGTCTACCTGAGATTCTCTCTCTTTTCCCCCCCTCCCAGCTCTGCCCCCCCACTGGCTCGTGCACACTCACACTCTCTCTAAAATAAATAAATCTTTAAAAAATAAAAGATTCGGGACGCCTGGGTGGCTCAGTTGGTTAAGTGGCTGCCTTCGGCTCAGGTCATGATCCCAGGGTCCTGGGATCGAGTCCCACGTCGGGCTCCTTGCTCGGCAGGGAGCCTGCTTCTCCCTCTGCCTCTGCCTGCCACTCTGCCTGCTTGTGCTCTCTCTCTCTCTGATAAACAAACAAACAAATAAATAAATCTTTTTAAAAAATAAAAATAAAAAAAAAATAAAAGATTCTATTTTTAAGTAATCTCTATACCCAGTGTGGGGCTTGAACTCATAACTCCAAGATCAAGAGTCACATGCTCCAATGACTGAGCCAGCCAGGTGCCCCAAGAAAGAAGTTGTTCTACTAAATATCAAACATACTCTAAAGCTGCAGTAGGATGTTCATGCTGGAACAAATAGATCAATGGATTAGAATAAGAATCCAAAGCTGTACCCATATATTTGTAAGGAATAAATAAACCCTAAATGTAGCTTTTTTTTTTTTAAGATTTTATTTAGGGGTGCCTGGGTGGCTCAGTCATTAAGCAGCTGCCTTCTGCTCAGGTCATGATTCCAGGGTCCTGGGATCGAGTCCCGCATCGGGCTCCCTGCTTCTCCCTCACCCACACTGCCTGCTTGTGTTCCCTCGCGCTGTCTCTGTCAAATAAATAAATAAAATCTTAAAAAAAAAAAAAAAGAAAGATTTTATTTATTTGACAGAGAGCACACAAGCAGGAGGAGCAGCACGCAGAGGGAGAGGGAGAAGCAGGCTCCCCTGCAGAGCAGGGAGCCCGATGCGGGGCTCGATCCCAGGATCATGACCTAGCCGAAGGCAGTTGCTTAACCAACTGAGCCACCCAGGCACCCCCTAAACATGGCTTTTAAAGACAGCTGATGAAGAGTGACCCAAACAGTAAGGGGTAAAGACACCACAAAATACACGTTTGGAAAGAAAATAAAATTAGAGCACTACCTCAGAGCAGACCTCAATTCCAGCTGGATTAAGGACAGAAACCTTTTCAAAAACTACATGAAAGACCATAAAAGTATTAGAAGAAAATATAGGAAGACACTTTTACAATTTTGGAGTGGGAAAGACATTCTTAAGGGGAAACAAACTCTGAGGCCATAAAGGCAAAGAGGACAGAACTCTTCTCACACAACCAAACTTCCAAATGACAGAAGACACTATCAACATCAGCTGAAAGGAATTACCAAATATATATAATAATCAAAAGGTTAAAAAAAGGTTCATATGCAGATCAAGAAATCTCATAAATCACAAGGTGAAAATGTAGATTAAGGAGCAAAAAAAAATTTTTTTTTAAAGATTTTATTTATTTATTTGACAGAGAGACAGCAAGAGCAGGAACACAAGCACGGGGAGCAGGAGAGGGAGAAGCAGGCTTCCCGCTGAGC
This sequence comes from Potos flavus, assembly GCA_028534135.1. Lineage (NCBI taxonomy): Eukaryota > Metazoa > Chordata > Mammalia > Carnivora > Procyonidae > Potos > Potos flavus. Next base: position 23,771,468 of record CM052894.1, on the reverse strand, counting down.
AGGGAGCCCGATATGGGCCTCATTCCCAGGACCCTGGGATCATGACCTGAGCCAAAGGCAGACGCTCAACGACTGAGCCACCCAGGCACCCAATGAGCAAAAATTTTTAATAATTTATAAAAAAAAAAAATACACATGGCCAAGAAACATGATGTAAACCTCATAGTAATCGAAGAATTACAAGTTAGACCAACAGCAACAATGGCTACACAAGCTTCTAGACCAATGACCGCATGCCAGGCGCTGTTCTATGCTCATTATATGCGTGTATTAGTTCACTTAACTCTTAAGATACTCCTACATAGTTGACAATAGTTTTCCAGATATAATAACAGTATGGTAATTAAATTTTTAAAGCATCACCATCTTTCAGAATACATGCAGAAATGTTTATATGATGTTTGCTTCACAAAACTACAGAAGGGATAGTGTGTGGGGTGCACTGAAGCAGCAGGATTGACCAAGAATTGGCAATTATTCTATATATTTTTAAATTTTCCGTAAGAAAAGGGTTTTTTTAAGTTACTATGAGGCATTAACTACCAGTGTCCTTCCCCTTTCACAGATGAGGAAACTAAAGAATAGAGAAGTTACATATTCACCAAGGTCACAAGACTAGTATGTGGGAGGACTCAGGACTTGACCTCAGCCAGGTGGGCTCAAGTCCAACTCATAATCACTCTTCTATAACCACTCCCCAAATCAGATAATTTTTTACCCATCAGAGAAGCAAAAAAATTTTTAAAAACAAAACTGGGGGTGCCTGGGTGGCTCAGTCAGTTAAGTGGCCAATTCTTGGTTTCAGCTCAGGTCTTGATCTCAGGGTCCTGGGATGGAGCCCCACAGCTGGCTCCCTGCTCAGCGGGGAGCCTGCTTCTCCCTCCTCGGGTTAGCTCATGCTCATGCGCATGCACTCTCTCTCTAAATAAATCTTAAAAAAAACAAAAACAAAAACAACCAACAACCTGATATTACCTACTACTGATAAGCCGAAGAGGAAACAGGTACTTGTAGACCTTGTTTGTGGTGTATATATTCTGATCCGGTCCAAGTGGAGGGCAACTGGCAGCATCTAGAAACTTTTAAATGCACTTATCCCTTAATCCAGCAAGTCTCTTCTAGGATCTTTCCTAGAAAAACACCTGACCACATGGAGGCCAGACAAGCCCTTTTTCAGGTTTGCTGATGGACCTGAGGGGCTGGCATCTGAACAGGGGCATGAGGTGGGAGGAGGATGAGAATCATTAGGATCAACCGGGGCTCCACAAACAAACAGAGAGGAGGGCATGGCTCGCCTGGAGAACTGCTCAGATAAGCCGGACATAAACTCAACACGTTTATTTTAAAATTGGATTCTTTCTAAACATACAACTTAACAAACCACAGGGGGACCTTGAAATTCAGAGTTAATCCAAATTTGGGCAGGAGCATTAAGTATTTATAACATCAACAGAGAAGAGAGATGAGGTCAGGTCAAAGAAAAATCTGTGTGACCCACGACCGTTAGGCCTTACATCCCTGACCTGCTGTCATAGTTAGGCCCAGCAATGGAGTCCCTAGAAATGGACCCGGCTCTTATTTCTATTCTCAATATTCCATAAGCACCCATGTGAGAAGCACCAATGTCATTTTCATGTGACAAGCATCAAAGCACAATCAAGACCTTCTAGAAAGAGGTTCTTTCTGAGGAAACAAAGGTCAGGAGAGTCCACAGACATGACCCGCCACAAGACTGCATGGCCTTTCCTCATCTAATGGCCTCATGACTCTAGCAAGGCTTAAAGTAAGAGAAGCCCTAATGACCCACCAATGAAAAAGAGTCCCACAGTGACATCCAGCAAACTAAACACAGGGAAACGGAGGGTATGAATGTCGACCTACAGATCCACCACCACCATCTGCATCCCTGGACCACTTCCCCTTCATCCAAACAAGGTAGCAGAAGGGGAGGCGAAGCTCTACACTCCTCACCTTGTCTGATCACCGAGGCACGTTCCACCGTCACCCTGAAGGCTGGCAGGCGGGGTGGGGAGTTGAGGAGAGGGAAGGGAGTGTCATGGAGGTCGACCCGCCGCCAGGGCCTGCTATGAAGCATGAAGTACGCATGGCAGGGCCTCAGAAGTACAAGCCGTGACAAGAAGAAATGAGAGGGGTCTGTGTGCACAGTAGGCGAAGCCTATCCCTCGAGAAACAAGAGCTCCGTCCTAGAGGAGGGCCGGCAGCAGACCTTGGTTTGCAAACACAACCAATAACTTGTGTTCACTCCTTCCCTGTGACGGGAGAAAAGGGCCCTGGGGTCCTTGCTTTGGCCACACAGACTGAGGCCTACATTACAGGGGGAAGTGGGAAGCTGGGGATAGCAGAAAAGGCAACTGAAGTCCTTTCCTGCCAGACTTCCATCACAGGGCTTTCCAGGAAGGTGACGTTCCAAGGAACCCCCTCATTTCCAGATTAGTTAGCAGCAGCAGGAATCTTGATCTGAACTTTGTTCCTCCCCGAGATTTCCTGCCCTCTTGACCATGGCACAGGAGAAGAGCAGCAGGATTCCGTCTTCCATCCTATTCCGTGAGGTCACCTGTATTCCCTGAGTATCATTCAGGCCTCCCGCTAGTCACTGCCCTCTGCAGGAGGCTCAGCCGGGTCAGAGTCCGTCATCCCAGTCTCTCTGCCCCACTGCACGACGCTGGGCCACTCACCGTTCATCCGCCTAACCTCACGTATCCACAGCCAGGTTCTTTCCCCTGTGCGGGTCCCGTTAGGAAAGCGGCAGGTTTTGGTAAGGACTCTATTAACAGCTTACAGAGGAGGAATCTCTCATCAGCAAATTAGTAATAAGGTGAGGAAGAGGGGGGCACCTGGGTGGCTCAGTCGGTTTAGCGGCTGCCTTCGGCTGGGGTCATGATCCCAGGATCCTGGGATCGAGCCCCACATCAGGCTCCCTGCTCGGCAGGAGCCTGCTTCTCCCTCTCCCACTCCCCCTGCTTGTGTTCCCTCTTTCACTGTGTCTCTGTCAGGTAAATAAATAAAATCTTTAAAAAAATAATAAAAAAAAATTTAAAAATGTGAAAGTGAGGAAGAGGAGGTGAGAGACTACAGTTTGACAGTTCTCTCCAGGCTCTTGGTTTGAGAGCTGGCAGCCAAGGCTCTGAGCCGGGCACCATCCATATATTAGTGCCATTCACACAGACATTTTGGGGCCAGATGTCATGGAGTAATTTGGTCTTTATGAAAATAGTAGACACCTACTGTTCTGTCTGCCCTACAATCTCCCTCCATACGGGTGATTCCTGAGAGACTTCCTCCTTGGCCACAGTTAATGGGTCAAGGGGTGGGCAGCTGACCCAAGCTGGGCCAATGAGTCTCTGCCCTGGGATTTTGGGAACCCAGTCACTCTCCCTTCAACTATGAGTTGCCAAACTCGGGTGCTCTCAGTAACCTCCAGAATAAGCTGGTAAGCTGGGGAAAGAAAGGTGCAGAGGTCGAGGAAGAAACAACGATGAGCACCCCAACAGGATAAAGTCCCAGCAGCACTGTGGCCTCTGTCTGGGCCCAGCCGCCCCAGCTCTAAGTGTGCTTGTCCTCCGGCATGGTGGCTCAGCTTCACCCTTGGATTTCACAAGCGAAACATTCTCAGCTTTATTTAAGTTAATGTGGACTTGGTGTCTGTCCCTTGGCACCAGTCTGTCCTGACGACCAGAGCGCCTGCTTGGCAGCCGCTGAGCTGTTTGCCCGTCTGACTGCTTCTACCTGACGGCTGCACAACAGGCCTTGCCAGGCACCCACCGGACACCGTGAGGGCTGGCTAAGGACACCTCAAGCACGAAGTCCATAGCTGGTGTGCCCGCCAGGAGAGCAGACAAAGTGGGACAGCACAGGCTGGCCTGCAACTTCGAAAGTGGATGAGGTGGTCTCTTACCCCGAGGCCCAGGGAGAGGGCCAGGAAAAAGTCTGCTCTCCCACTCCCGACAAAGGGTGGACAGGAGCAAATAATAAAGGCATCTGGCTGGCTCCGTCGAAAAGAGCATATGACTTTTGATCTTGGGGTGGTACCAGAGTTCAAGCCCCACATTGGGCATAGAGCTTACTTTAAAAAAAAATTTTTTTTAAAAAAGAACAGATAATAAAGATGTGCTTGAAGGACTGGTTTATACTTTTGAAGGCAGAAAGCTCTGATCTTGAGAGATTTGGCCTCTTGGATCCTTTCTGACAGACTGAGTACAAGTTCTGCCCACACGGCACGGCTGCCGGGCCAGCACCTGGGACCCCTGGAGTGCCCGCTCCCTGAGGGCATGGCCCTCAGAAAGCTGCAGCCCCAGCATCTAGCAGACCTGAACTACAGACGCACACGGAACAACTGGGAAGATGGAGATGAGAACATGGAAGTTCATTCCATGTTCTCTGTGTGTGTTTGAGAGTTTTCAAGATTAAAAATCTAAAAATACACACACACACACACACACGAAAGTAAAACTTTGTAACTCTAAGCAATCCTTTTGTCACAGCTCCTTTTCTCTCTTCCCACCCTGACTCAGTACTAACAAGCCCCCAAAGTAAGCAGAAAAGAGATCTGGCCATATGAGCAAACTCAAATATTTCACCGCTGGATCCTTCTGAGGGACACACCAAATGCAGGAGGAACCAAGCAGGAAACCCACACATCGCAGGTACAACCTTTTCTTAAGAAACAAAAAGCAGAGGGGTGCCCGGGTGGCTCAGTCATTAAGCATCTGCCTTCGACTCAGGTCATGATCCCAGGGTCCTGGGATTGAGTGCCGCGTTGGGCTCCCTGCTCAGTGGGGAGCCTGCTTTCCCCCGCTCCCGCTGCCACACCCTCTGCTTGTGCGCTTGCTCACTCTCTCAAATAAGTAAAATCTTAAAAACAAAACAAAACAAAAAACTCCATGCATACTTCAAACAGTCCCTAAAAACCCACTAATTTTTTTTTTTTTTAAGATTTTTATTTATTTATTTGACAGAGAGATAGCACAAGTAGGCAGAGCGGCAGGCAGAGAGAGAGGGAGAAGCAGGCTCCCGGCTGAGCAGAGAGCCCGACGTGGCACTCAATCCCAGGACCCTGAGATCGTGACCCGAGCAGAAGGCAGCCGCTTCATCGACTGAACCACCCAGGCGCCCTGAACCCACTCATTCTTTTTAATGAAACTGGACCTAGGAGAGGAAGCCACCTAAAGTCATAAATCAGAAACCAGGTATAAAGAAACCAAGGCCCATTTATGGAAAACCACATTCTAAAGCATAAAATAATATCATGTGCCATATAAAAACTCCATAAATACATCACCATATAGTCCGTAAAGAGACACGTATATGTGCTGATGCATGTTTACCTAAGCTATCTATATAAAAAATCTGAAACAAAACGTGACATGTGGGGCACCTGGGTGGCTCAGTGGGTTAAAGCCTCTGCCGTCCGCTCAGGTCCTGATCTCAGGGTCCTGGGATCGAGCCCCACATCGGGCTCCCTGCTGAGCATCTCTCTCTCTGCCTGGCTCTCTGCCTACTTGTGATCTGTCAAATAAATAAAATCTTTAATAAAAAAAAAAAAAAATACCATGACACGTATCTGAGCTTCATGTTCCTCTGAAGACCCATCTCCTTACAGGGAGCCACCGTGTAGGGCCTGTCAGTGAGCAGCGCCCCCACTCCTGTTTCTGAGCTATTCCACACCGTCCCCGAGTCCCCCAAATTCCAATCAGCCCCTGCTCTCCCTACAGCCTCCCCTCCCCGCTCCTGCTCCACGCTTTGTCAACAGCCCTCGCCTCCCCGCCGCCAGCCTGCAGGCACCAAATTCTACCTCCGAAGGCCCCCTGGTAGGCAAATAACTTGGCATATTTGTTTTCTGGGAAAAGTCAACCCCTCGATGTTTAATTTCACCTCTTTGGAACACTGGAATAATGTTCCAATAATAATAATCATGAGCCACAGGGAAACACTGAGCCCAGGGCAGTACCTGACCCGGTGCCAGGCCCACCATCAGCGCCACCAGCCCTCCCGTGAAGCGCCAAGATTTGAGGCAAGGTGGGGTGTGGTACCGATGCTACCTGTGATCTGCGGGTACACACGTGCATATGCACCTGTAAATTACCAAATTACGGACTTCGGACAGAAGTCTCCCTCCCTCCCCACCAACTTCCCCAGGTCAGATCAGATCACCTTGTCTTTCCACCTTGTGTTTCCCATCAGAAACGGGGTGGGGGAAGGCTGCCAACTGGAAACGCCTCCCCGTATGCGGGATCAGCCAAGGCAGATACCAAGAAAGTACATGCCAGGCCGCTGATTTCTTTCCTGCGGAGTCTCCACACCTCACCCCCGCCCGAGCAACATGGGGAAGAACACCATGGAGATCAGCCTGTCCATCCATCACTCCCCTCAGCCTGTTCCCAAGCCCAGGGAGGAGGTGGCTGCTGGCCATTAGCCCTCGGCGGCCGACTGTCCGAGGTGGAAAGCTATGCTGTGGCTCAACTCCCAGGTGCTGGTATTTGGCTCCCGGGAGGAGAGAGAACATGGGCCCAGTCACAGCCCCAGGAAGAGCTGCGTGCCGAGCTGGGGTGTCTTGGCCTTGCCACCCTCTGCTGAGAAGGAACATGTAAGTGCGCACGCATGTGCACGGACACACGGACGGACACACACACACACACACACATACACACACACAGCCTGTGTTTGCTCTCTCCAGGAAGGGGGCACCCAGGATGCCACACACACACTGACAAAGACACACCCACCACCACAGCTTGTTTCCACTCCTGATGAGGACCAGAGAGCAGGTCCGTGGACACACTCACAGCCCACACATACACACCCTGCCACACGACGTGTGTAAGCGCTGTGCCCACAGGAGTCTCTCCCCAGTCTTCATGGGCACTTGTGATGTTTAGTCAGCCCAGGTGTTAAGCTCCTGCCATTTTCTCCTCCCTTCGGCCTGTCTCTGTCCCTCCGTCTGCCCTCCCACAGTAAGTGCTTTCAGGCCACACAATGAGTAGGAGGAGGAGAAACACTTCTATTGAGGAAGGCGTTTTGTTGTTTCATCCCAAGGGAGGGGCAGGGGTAGGGAAGAGGGGGACCCACAAAATTTCTAATAAGCAGTTTCTCTCCTCAAAGCTAAAATGATTTTAATTGCTCGGTGGGAACAGTTTATCATGGGGGTCTCTGCCCTCCCCCCCCCAGCCTAATTGACTTACTGAAGTTTAACAGGGGCTTTCACCTGGAGAGACTGCAATTATTCCCCCCATCCCACATTCGTACCTGGGCTCTCCCCACAGGGGGCCTTTGTTCCCCCTAAATACAGCAGTGACACAAATGTCCTCAGCAGCAGGGGAACGCAGGGAAGTGGTAATTTTCGGCCCAACGCAATTAGCTGAGGGCTTTTCAGCCTTCCCAGTGAATGGTAGGGAAAGTTCGGCATGTGGGAATGGTGAGCCAGGCTGCTCTGTGCAAGTCAAACAAAAGAGGCCTCTGAATTGGGCCCCGTGGTGAGCCAGACCAGAGCTGGTGGGGGCAGCTGGGACTGGGGCCTGGACAAGGGACCTACATCACCACCCACCCACTCCTGACTGGAGTCTTCCAGTCAGGCCCATGGCCCCAGGCAGCTAGCTTTCTGGGAGGTGGAGGCACACGAGAAGAGACCGTTGACTTGCACCTAGTGCCACAGTCCTGCGTTTATGACGCAACAAACAGGCAAAAGGTAGGGGGCCAAGCTGGGGCAGGACCAGGGGGGCCCGAGGGCTGCAGTGCTGTGTCTGTCCGGCTGTCCCCAAAGGCCCTGGGGCTGGAGCTCGCATTACATTTTGGGCCTTCACGGACACTTCCCAGTTGGGAAACGGGAAGCTTTAAGGAAAGAGACTCTCCTGGGGGCTGAGACAGGGAGACCCAGGGCCTCTCGGACACTTACGTCTACTGCAGCTGCCACAGCCGCCCCTACCACCCAGCCTGGCAGAGGAAAAACGGCCCTCTGCTCAAGGCGGCTTCAAGGCTAGAGAGGCACAGGATGAAGGCAGCACAGGGCTGCCTGGGGTCAGTGCTGAGGTGTTCGAAGGCCAGAAACGTGGGCTCCAGCAGTGGAAGTGACCGCTGAGTCAACAGCAAACAGGTCTGCCAGCCTCTCACGACCAGCCCTTAGGAGAGCCCCAATCCTAGACCCAGGACAGAAAGACGCAGTTCTTCAAAAAATGAAAGAACGAGAACCAGAACCAGACGGCCTGGTTGACAAATGTGCTGTGCATGTGTGAGGGAGAGGGTGAGGGGCTGAGCTCACTGCCAGGCGAGAATGCCCAGGACATAGGCCAGCGCAGGCACCGGGAAGGCCGCGCCGCAGCGCATGGCAAGGGCCAGGCGCCGGGACGCAGGAGGCCAGCGTCCAGTGCCAGCTCGGCGGCTCACGAGCTGGCTCACTATGGCCAAGCCTATAACCTCCTGGGACCTCACATTTCTCATCTGTAAAACAGGAAACAGAACAATGTTTTTTAACTTGCTAAAGAGGCGACAGAACACTTGTGAGAGCTAGCATCTCTGACAGATTTACAAAATTGGAAATGGGCGGGGGCTCTTCCGTGTAAGCAAAAGAAGTAGGGGATGGGGGAGCCCGCCCGTATGGCCTCCGACCCTCCTGCCTTTGACGCAGACCTGCAGGGCCTTGTCTGCAAACCGAAGCAGACCCTCTCCAGGGCCACTCCACTACCGACACCCCAACCCAGCCGATCCCGGGGCTGATGAAAAAGAACAAAGGGGCAAGTGCCCACCACACATGCCACTGTGTGCAGCCCCGCCTCCCGGCTGCCCTCAGACCCACCAACAGAAGCGGGACCCGCACCAGCCATCCTCGCCACACATGATGGAGTCTGAGAGCCCAGGGGAACCGTGTGCAGGGACAAGTGTGGCTGGGGGCAGCTGGAGCCATGTGGCATGTGGCTTATAGGAGGTAGTCAGGTCAAATGTTGTGCCTGTTTACCCAGCACTGAGATCCAGCCGCAAGGACTGTCACAATCGGTCGTGCTGACACCCTGCTCCTCATTGGCCTTGCTGCTAGGAGCTGCTCCTGTTCCCGCCCTCAAGTCCTGGCAGCAGAGGTTCAAAGCGATTCTCTACAGAAGCGTCTACAAAGTAAAGGGTGGCTAGTCCAAACACCCACAGTTCAGAGACACGAAGACAGACCCTCCCCTCACACCCCGCTACTCCTGAAACGGCCTCTTCCCTCTGGGAGCAGCCCAGACCGACAAACAGCAGGGGCCAAGCAGCCTGTTGCTCAGAACAGCTGGCCTGGCTTCTGTGCCCCCACCTTCTACTGCCCCTCATCAGTCCTGGGCCCCACCTCCCCAGGCTGCCCTCTCGCCTCAGACAGGAGCTGCTGCTCTGGGACTGACCGCCCCTCTCACAGAACAAGGCCTTGCCTGGGTCATTTTTGAACTGGAGGCAGAGACGGGGCCTTATTCCTTCCACAAGGACCTGAGTACACCCAAGCCAGCCCCATGCTACATGCCAGGGGGATCAGGAAAAACAAAACTCAGAGGCCTGCCTTAAGCAGCTTAAGGTCCAGCCAGAGAGTCAAGTCTTCAATTAACGTTAAAAAAAAAAAAGAAATTCAAGACCATCACTAAGTTCTAACCACAAAGGAGAGTGAGACCCCCCCCACCCCTACTCCCCCGCCGCCCCCAAGGCCAGGAAGGCAGATGGTGTCGCACAGTAGCTAGAAAGCATGAACTCTGGAATCAGATGTTGGGGCTCAACTCCTGAGCACCTCAATGACTAGATTTGACTTCAGGCATGCTAATCAAGCTCTCTTAGGCCTCAATTTCCTTCCTTGTACACAAGGGGTGTGGACAGTATCTGTCTGGGAGGAGTAAAGGAACTAGAAATCGTTCAGCACAGTACCTGGCATTTAGCTGCCGTCATGGTCCTCATCGCTGGCGAGGCCGCACAGAGGCACTGGGGACTCCCAAGTGAGAAGCAGCCTGTAAAGGGGAACCTCCATCATTCCCCTCCTGAAGCACCAAGAACTAGGCAAGAAGAGAGACCTTGGGTTCACTGTGCCCATTCTGCAGACCACTTCAGAAAACTACTGTCAGTGCCGATGACAGACAAGACAAATTTAACCTGGCCAGGGCCACAGGAGATCCTGAGCCAACCAGGGACCCTGAAGGGATAGACTGGAATTTGTGCCCCCTTTAAACTGACCACAGCCCCCTTCGTCCTCTCCCGCCCCTCACTCTGCCCTCAGCCTGCTGGCTGGAATGTGGCGGTCCAGATGCCAGAAGGCCCAGGCCAGGCAAGAGGCCGGGAGGCACAGGTGGTTCTCAGAGGCAATCCCTGGGCCCCAGAAAGCGGTTCCCCCACAGGCGCAACAAAGCTGGGGCTTGTTGTCGGTCAAGGCGCCTTTGCTTGTTTGGGCTGCAGCCCAGACGGTGGGGCGGCCGGGGCAGGCCAGGGGACTCGGAGCTGGGGGGCAGCAGCCAGCCCTTTTGGCACCAGCGCCCTCCTTCCCTGGGTTTCTCACTTTGTTCGGCATGGCAACCCAAAGGAGGCCGGGGAAAGCACTTTTCACTACCCAGCAAATAAAGCCACAGGGAAAGGGAAAAGGATGAAAGATTTGGGGGTTTTAAATTTTGGTTTTGGGGTATTTAGTTGGTTTGAAAAAATAATAAAAGTAAGTTGTTTCTGCAATCCAATTAATTTCAAACCCAGGATTCAGATCGTAAATAGCCAACAGTGATCCCACAGCACCTGATACCTATCAGCCCTCTTCTGAGACTTCAAGTCCTAGTGGAGCCAGAGTTGGTCCCAAGAGGCCTGGAGGGAAGTTTCTGGGTTGTTGTTGTTGTTTTACCTCTTGGTAGGAGTGGTTAGGCACAGAGCATAAGTACGGCTTCAGTCCTAGCATAAAACTCCGGGGCCTCGAGCTCCCCAGGTCCACACATACCCACGCGGTTCTGCCCATCACAAATATGCACGGCTTTCAAATGGAGGCCTGACACCAGGGGCTGCCAGAGTCCACGTCTTCCCAAGAATCAGGTCCTCTTGGCCCCAGCATTAGACAAGGCCCCCTATAATGTGCAAAGGAGATGCCAATGGGGACCATAACACTTGTTTCCTTCATTATCTCTAGGACAAGAGTCCTCACCCACAGGCCGTTCTACTTCTGGTAGCTCCCTTCCCCTGGGCATCTGAGCACGGACTCCAGACCTTTTCTGGTCCTACCACCTTAAAGGATGAGTGGAAGGACAATTCTCATGGATTTCTGGCCTAGGAGAGGTATTCATACAGGCCTCTTAGAAGACACTGGACCTGGGAGCCCCTCCCTAAGCAGGGGCCTGCACAGCCCACCTACTTCCTCCAATTCAGCCCAAACTCCCCCATCCCCCCATGATTGCTTTCAGACAGGTATTTTCTAGTGGCATGTTTTTATCATGCATTTTTGAAATCAACTATAAAAAGCATGGATTTTTCTCTTTGGAAAAATATGAAGATATGAAAAAGCTCTTTTGATTAGAAGTTTCCTATCTTTCCCACTAAGCCACTTGGGATGGGATACAAATCTTTTAGAAGAATGAAAACAAGTGTCACAAATTTGCAAACACACTTGACAGTAGTTTGGGTTCCTGATTTACTGGCTGGGTGGCCCCCCTCACTTCAGGCTTTCATTGCTATGCAGTACGCAGACCAAATACTGGACCCTGTTAGCCACTGACAGAGAAAACCAACTCCCCATCCCCTCCTCCCAACATTCTGCTTCCTCTGTGGAAAAGCCAAAGAGTTGCAACCCTGATGATAAACTGCTCAGAAGCGTCAGGTCAGCTGCGACCTGCACAGGCCTCGGCCCTCTGCCAACTCCACGGCTCCTGCCTTGTTGCCTCCGGTTCGGCATTCTCCCACATGCCCGCAGCCACCCACTGGGACTCACTTGAGAAGCCCACAGCTTCTTCCAGAAAACATTCCCTGCCTGCTGCCACCAACAGGAGAAAAATTCAGAGAAGAGGAATCCCAAGGAGAAGCCTGGGCAAAAGATAAGCTAGAGGGATGAGAGAACTTGAGGAAACACAGGGACTCCCAGAAACCCCATGACCAGGTTCCCAGGGCCCCCCTCCACGCTTCAGAGAAAAGAAAACAAAGAGGCCACACACGTGGGCACTCACTTACACTGAGGTGCCTTCTTGAGAGGACGCAGTCCCAGGAGAAGCAAGGACATCAACACAAGTCAGGAAAGCGAAAGGCTGAGGAACCCACGTGCATCACCTTAGGAGAGCTCCTGTTCAGGGTGGGGGCACCCAGAGACCAAGGAATCTGCCTGCTACTCTGACACACACTTTCAGACGCGTGGGCTCAGAGACGGGGGACAGATACACGCAGAGCTGGGAATGCAAAGGCCAAGATCCTGCGCCCACCAATAAAAAAGCAGCGCTGGCTACCGGTCACTCAGCTAAGGCGCCAACCTCTGCCTTAGATTGTCCGTCATTCCTTCTCCTCTTCTTTGGGAAGTACAGTGGGATACGTTTCCTCTTTGGGAGGGGGCGGGAATGGAGGGAAGTGGGGGAAGGAACTAGCACCTCCTACAGGTGATCAGTGAGCTCCGAAGTCCCAGGTTCACCGAAGCAAGGGGGGGGGGGGTGGTGGTCCCCAGGCCACTGAACGAAGGGACTAGAACTCCATTAGGAATTAGGTCTAGGGGCTCCTGGGTGGCTCAGTAGGTTAAAGCCTCTGCCCTCGGCTCAGGTCATGATCTCAAGGTCCTAGGATCGAGCCCCGCATCGGGCTCTCTGCTCACCAGGTAGCCTGCTTCCCCCCCTCTCTCTGCCTGCCTCTCTGCCTACTTGTGATCTCTGTCAAATAAATAAATAAAATCTTTAAAAAAAAAAAAAAAAGGAATTAGGTCTACCAGCCCCAGAAGACAGCCTGTATACTGAATGTCCTCAGAGAAGCTGAGCTAAGCAGAGACTTGTGGTAAAAGCAAAGGATGATTTGGGAGGAAGCAAAACCTCTAGGCCTTTGACAAAGTCACAAAAAGCACGGATTCTAAACGAGATTTTGTACCTATGCACTTGGTACCATGGCCGTGGGAGGAAATTCTCCCATGACAAAATGCTGTCTTCTCCCAGCTTCCCTGAGAACACTGAACACCAGATAATCTAACTGACTAGGCAAAACCTAGACAAGTCACTTCTTTGAGTAAGCACTCCAGATCAGAATTCTCTTGGGATGGATTATACTTCGGACATGAGCCCTGGGGCAGCAGCAGCAGGAAAAGGAGTGAGAACTGTAAAGCCAAGCTCACCTGACTGATTCACATCATCTTCCACGGACAGGACCAAGTCGCCCTTCTGCCTGGATGGAAGTTAACATGCATCCCACCAGGCCCAGCTGAAGGCAGCACACCCCAACCCCTCCCTAGCCCCAAAGGACAAGGTCCTGGGCATCCGGGAAACAACAGTGGTTTCAGACCACTGCACTGCAGCTGAATTCCACCATTTTGGACTTCTAATTCAAAAGTTCAAATAGATATCAGGTCTCCCAGGAAGGTGGGTTTTTTTTTTTTTTTTTTTAAAGATTTTTATTTATTTATTTGACAGAGAGAGAGAGAGAGAGAGAGATCACAAGTAGGCAGAGAGGCAGGCAAAGAGAGAGGGTGAAGCAGGCTCCCCGCTGAGCAGAGAGCCCGATGCAGGGCTCGATCCCAGGACCCTGAGATCATGACCTGAGCCGAAGGCAGAGGCTTTAACCCACTGAGCCACCCAGGCGCCCCAAGGTGGGGTTTCTAATCGACGTTTTTCTTAACATTCCAAATCCCTCAATCTTAGTTCCAGAGGTGAGGTCCCCCACTTTCACCAGAGCTTTTTCACTTTTTTTAAGATTTTATTTGACAGAGAGAAAGAGAGAGAGAGAGAGACATCACAAGTAGGCAGAGAAAGAGTGGGAAGCAGGCTCCCCACTGAGCAGAGAGCCCGATGCGGGGCTCGATCCCAGGACCCCGAGATCATGACCTGAGCCGAAGGCAGAGGCTTTAACCCACTGAGCCACGCAGGCGCCCCTTCACTTCTTTCTTATCACAGAATGAGGGAGGCCTCTAAGCACCCTCCCACTGCCCATCTCTCTCCTACCTTGCTCCAAAGTTGGCTTTAAATCCCTGGGTGCAGGGGGCCTGGGTGGCTCAGTGGATTAAAGCCTCTGCCTTCAGCTCAGGTCATGATCTCAGGGTCCTGGGATCAAGCCCGGCATCGGGCTCTGCTCAGCAAGGAGCCTGCTTCCCTGTCTCTGCCTACTTGTGATCTCTCTCCGTCAAATAAATAAATAAAATCTTTATAAAAAAATAAATCCCTGGGTGCTCTGTGAAGTTACCAAGAGCAATTCCTGCCTCTTCCCCCAACCTCAACACGACTGTACTTTTAAAGGGAGGAAAACAGTCCGGGGATCCCCAGAGAGGTCGACTGCATTCTTCCCCCTTATAATTAAGCTTAATAATGAAATGCCCTGCACTCCAGTTTGTAAGAAATGCTCATTTTCTCCAGCTGAACACCCCCTATAGATAGATCTAATTTGCTTCCACGTTTCTACCTCTTTCCTCCATTGAGTTTGCATTTAAAAGGCTGTGATCTGGTGTGCCCTCCCAGCTAGGCAATGGCAGGACAGCCCGGGTAGGAAGGGGGAGGTGACAGTGTTTTTGACAATCTTGGGAGCCCCAGCCTGACCATCCCTGACACCCCTTCCCTCCATTATCACATCCATACACATAAGGTGTGTCTCTGTTAGGCTCCTTAGGAGCTGGTCCACAAAATGGAAGAGAAGGGAGGGGAGAAACAGCATTTGGAAAAGTTAAAGGAAAAGAACAGTAAAAGGAAAAAGGGAGGGGGTCAGTATTGCCAGGAGAGCCTATTTCTCAAGGAAGGAAATATTCTCTGCCACACGGTGGCCCGAAGTAGGAGCTGCTCCTTACTGGTGGGCCCCTCTGGGACTCAGGCCCCTCACAGGCCTTAGAGTTCCAGCTGCTTTCCCCTCGTCAGGCCTGGCAGTGGCACTGGCACCAATTCCCGAGACAGTCTGCAGGGTGCCAACAGCAGCACAGAGGAGACGCTGTGCTTGGGGAACCTTGGCAGGATGCCTCCCCAGGGCCACCTCATCTCAGAGGCCAGCCCACATCTCTGCCTTCTGATCGTATGGAAAGTGAGGACACACAGTCCCTTTCTAAACACCGGACTCCTCAGCCGAAAGCCTCCAGCACCACACCAGATGCCAGGGCCATGGCCTGGCCATGGTGGTGGGTGGGCAGGTCCTCACCCACTGGCTCCCTGACTCAGAGGGCTCCCTGCGTTCCCCCCTACCCAGGAGTACAGCAGGCCACATCAGGGCTGATGCTCCCAGTCTCCCCCTCCGAGAGGCACACGTACACACGCAGGGGCTCAGAACGGGTGAAGACCCTTTCCCCCAACTTCTGACACAGAGAGGAATGGTAAAGACAGAAGACTTCCCGTTGGATGGTCCCCAGTGGTCGTACCTGTGAGGGGCCCCAGTTCTCCTCACTGGCGAACACGCCTCCCATCCTGTCCTGACATTTTAAGGGACTCTTCCCTCAAGTGCCGGAAAGGAGCACTTGCGATTTGCCAATGTTCTCCCAGACGCTGGCCTCTTTTCTGTCCGGTCCTGTTCTCTTCTGACCCTTACCAATCGCCAGAGCGTCATCTACAGCAGACTTGTGCTCTCCCAGCACCCCCTCCTGCCTGCCCCCACCTCCCCAAACCCCTGCAGACAAGGCCCTGCCCTGACTCCCTGAGGCTCACAATCTGTGCTTCTGCCAGACTCAGTCACAAGGGGGGTGTAAGTCATTTCAAGCTGGCAGCCCTACATGGTAGAATGAACCGCCCCTCGAGGTGGGGGGCAGGCGAGCGTGTGCCTGAGCGTCCCAAGGTGCTCTGGCTTCCTAGGCACCCCACGGTGGTCTGTGACAGACACATGGACGGGGGAACCCTCTGCCAGCCAGAGTTGGCATCTCACCCCACCTCTCAAATCTGCCACTTGCCTCCAGGGCCGAAGACCCTCCAAGAAGAAGAGGCCCTGCAAGACAAAGGCCTGAGGCCCCCCCAGCCTGGCCTCTCAGCCCAACACAGGCCCGCATTAAAATCAACACTCCGTGAACACACAAAACTGACAGGGCAGAGGGGGAGCACACATCGGATACAAAGATCGGGCTCTCAGGAGACGCGGCCTGTTGGTCTCCCATGTTAGCTCCAAGCCACTAAGCGCAGGGTGGGAAAGAACGCCGTCGCGGTGGCAGGCTCCCGCCTGGGCTCCGGGCTCGGCAGCCTTTTCACGGGGAAGATGCCTCCGCCTAGAAAAAATGCAAGCATTGTGTGGGGACCATTAATGGATGCGCCTCTGCACATTCCTTCAAGAAGCAGGAGCACACTGGTCCCTGAGCCCCCGGCCCTGTGCCCCAGCGATTGTCAAACAGGCCTGGAACACACTGCACATGCCACCTGGTCCTTCCCCCCAGGCCCCCGGCTCTGTGAGCGGTGGGAAGGGGCCCACCAAACACCCCAGCTTCATTGTGCCCCAGAAAGAGGGGACTAATTACTCGCCTCCACTCTGGAGCGTCCAGGGAGAAAACAGAGGCCAGTGGGGTGGAGAGGGTGGGAAATGGGGGTGGGGGGCTTGAAGAAGGGAGAGAGAAAGCCACAGGATACATTTCAAAGTTTCTCTAGCAATTTGGGGGTGGGGGAAAGAAAGCCTGGTCCTAATGTGAAATCATACAGAGGTCAGGGCTGGGTCTCCCACCCTTGTGAGAAAGTGGTGAATCGGGGACGGTTTATCAAACGATCATTTTTTTCTTTTGAAACCGGGAGGCAGCAGCCTGGACAATTCTGCAGATGTGCTTGATGAGTTAGGGACAAAAATGGCCCTTCTCTGCCCCCCTCCTCCCCTCCTTCTATAAGGGCTCCCATCGGGGGTTGCTTCTCCCTCCACTGCCTCCCGGGCCCTCCCCTCCCTTCTTCAGTGGTCAGCTGAGACCCCCACCCACTGCTTGCTTTTGTACTCTTGGCCTTTGGACATACTGACAGGGGCCTTTATGAGACCCCAATCAAGACCCCCATGTCACAGGTACCTAGTAGAGACACCAGACCTTTTCAAACAAGGGACAACAAGGAAAATCGGCAGGCCCATTGTCTCTCCTCTGTGCTAAGTGAGATGAAAGGGACCCGCGGCCCCCTCCCCACAGCCCGCCTGCCAATCACCTCTAGTTATTAAGGTCACAATGTGTAAATTCTTTTGACCTGCACCTAATCAAAGATTCACCGGCCCTTTCAAATCCGAATGGGGAGGAGGGGAGAGATTCCCTCCCATAAACCCAGCAAACTCTCCCTCAATAAAATTTCTCTCTCTGATTCCTTCTCTGCTTCCCATCTCCACCCCCTCGCTTCTCCTCACTCCGCCCTCCTCACCACCAGCTTCAAACACAAATGACAAGCCCCATGGAATTACTACCCCGAAGAACCTGTGGAGGATTTGAAAGTTTCTATTAATTCCCTTTAAAGAAAGATTTCAGACAGGCATAGTTGCCCAACCAAGCCCAGGACCGGGGCAGCCCCTGCGGCTCTGAGGCCAAATTGCTCCAAGCGGCGAAGTGGTCAGTTGACTTTTCACGTTCTCCTCCATCGGCCTCTCGCTTTGCCCCAAACACCACCGTGCATGGAGCAAACACCACGGGAGAAACCCACAAAGGACACCCCCTCACTTTGTCACTTAGCACCTCCAGCTCAGCAGCTGACCCTCTGAAACCGAACCGAGGGAAAAATTACCCAGCCCAGAGTAGGGTGCCCTCAAGGGAAACCACCATCGGGAAAGAACAGAGAAGAGAACACGAGCCAGAGGAAAGAACTTGAGAGAAAGCAAAACTTGGAATTTACTGTAGTTCGGAAAGTACGAAATGCTTAAATCAAGCAAGGAGAATGAAATGTTTGCAAATCTCCATGCGTCGATATCAAGGCTATGCATTTTTACCGTATCTATCCTATGTGTCATGTAGAACGGGAAGGACACATGAATTTACATACATTGTCCACTGCCAACTCTCACCGGATGTGCCTCTCTCCCCCAGCTCCTAGCTTTCCTGCCTTTCTGATGGGACCTTTGGCCTCTTGGTTTCTCCTTGCCTGGCTGGCTTGATTTCTCTGCGCTTTCTCTTGAAGCAAAACCCTCGTGGTATTTCGGCTGTTGTCTCCATGCCATGTCTGAGCTCCAGGCCACCATCCCCGGCTGTCGCTGGTCACAGCAACCTGACTGTCCCACTACCGCCTCAAACCAACAGGTCGAGGACAGAACTCAGCCTGGTCAAAACCAGGCCCCCTTCAGTTACCAGGCTCAGGGAGGAATTCATGCGGGTCCCTTCCCTCCCTGCCACATACAGCCGTGACCACCGAGTTCTTCCTGAATCTAGTGCCGTCTTCCCGCTCTCCCTGGGAGCCTAGGCCTTTATTGCTCACAAACCAAACTCCTGGAAAAGTGTCCCAGTCGCCTCAGTCCCTCCCCCTCCAAAGCATCCTGTACACTGTGCGGCCACATTAATCCTGTAACTGATTCAGTGTGGTCACAAATCTTCCAAGGGCCCCTGCCATCCTCAGGTTCAAGTCCGACTGCTCCTCAAATCCTCCGAAACCCTGCCCCAAATGTCTCCTCCAGTCTCACTGCCCACCACTCCTTACATAAACTCTCCACTTCAGCCAGCCACACTGGTCTCCTGAACTCCCAGACTTACAATGAGCTTCCCCATCCCTTACCAGGTCTTTGCTCCTCCCGTGCCTGTGCCTCGAGTTCTCTCCTGTAATGTAAATAGAGCCACCCTTAAGTCCCACTTCAAATCCCATGTCACCCAGAAAGCTCCCCCCGTTTCGCTAAAAGGCTACTACTTTCCTGCGATTTCCTGTCAAGAACCTTGGCCGCTGATGGGACTCACACTCTGTACAGACTGGGATGTCTGAGTACATGCATTGTTTTCCCAACTGGACTACGAGCTCCTGGGTAGTAAAAACTGTCTCTTCGGCTTCATACTCCCCATGTGACAATGCACATAGAAGCATTCTCGGAACACCCGTAAGGGAGGCACTCAGACATACATCACACGGAAAAACAGTTCTGAGTTTACACTACCTTTTTTAAAAATTCCAGTATTTTAGCTAACTTCTTTCCCCACAAAAGGTCCCAAGCACGAAACCAGGTTTAATGCTGCAAAAGTGAAAGTAAAGAAGGACTTTTTCAGGGTGACAGAAATATTCTAAACTGAATTGTGGTGATGGTTGTACAACTCTGTAAATTTACCAGAAATCATGGAATCGTATACTGAAATTGTCTCTTAAAATGGCCAAATTTTATGGTATATAAATTATACTTTCATACAACTGTTTAAAACTGTTTAAAATAAAAGCCCCTGTAGGTCTGTGCAATGTAGATCTGTGCGACCTTGATTTAAATAACTATGTAAAGAAAAAAGGAAGGATTCTTTCTATAGTTGCCCGGTGCTGAAATGGGTATTTAAATGCCCTTTATGTCTGTGCTCATTACAAAAACATTTAAATACAAAAAACAATAAAATCAAAACAAAAAACAAAACAAAACAGGAAAGGTCGACAGAAATCCCCTAATAAGAATTAACTCTGAAGAGATAGTCAAATAACTATTATACTATTTTGTGACCTTTTTTTTTTTTCATTTAATAACAGGCTAGGACATCTTCTGGAGTCAATAAATATAGGTCTCACCATCTTTTCAGTAGTGAGGTGGATACCACAAAATATTTAGCCAGACCCCTATTACTGGATATTTAGGTGTTCTTAACATAAGTCTTTATGCATGCATCCTGCACACTTGTCTGGTTGTTGTCCTAGCATAAATTCCTAGATGTGGAATTTACGTGTCAAAAGGTTTTCGTGTTTTTATTTGGGTACTCACTGCCAAACTAATGAAATTTTAAAACTCTAACTTTCCCTCTTATTCCTGGATCTGCCCTTACCTGCCTGCAAAGGATTTTCCTGGCCACAGACCTCTTAACAAGTGGAAGAATCCTTTGAATAATCTGTATTTTTTCTTCCTGTTAATTTTTTGTTTTTATTCTCAACCACAGCTCACCCGGGATACTAGTCAGATTCAAGCTGGCTGGGAAAGGAGGGTGTTGTGAACACATTAATCCAGGTGTCCTCTCTCTTGGCCAAATGTGACAGATCGCACCCCATGTACAGCTTACCCTTCTCCTGGGTCCTTCATCATAGGACCCCAGTCCAATCACTCACTTGTGCTCCTCCCATTCGGACTGAGGAGAAAAGAGGCCCAGGCTTGGCCACGACAGCTAAAGCTACAGCCGCAACAGATAGGAAGTAACAGGAGAAAGAGAAACACCCTATAACAGAGTCCTCAGGAGAAAGAGACAGGAGGGCCACGTGCTCGGAGCTGGACTCTCTCTGCAGTCCCTGAAGGCCACGGTGCAACAAGTTCAGAGTGAGGAGCACGTGCTAATAAGCAGTGGCCAACTGAATCTGAAAGCATCCTATAGGGGGAGTGTGCTCCTGAGACCCCAGAGTTTGGCCCGGGCACCACTGGACTCACCTGGGCAAGACTCGAGCTAATCTCTCTCACAAAATTCCCCAGGGAAGAAGGAAGGAAGGAAGGAAGACTCCTGGTGGCCACAGGCAGAAAGGGTACATACATTTCACTTTACCCCCGACAGCGCAGCTTTCCCCTGCCTATCTGTTCGGCCCGTGTTTGTCACATGTGCAAGAGAACCACACAGAAAGGGGTGGTGGCAACCTGACAGCCGCACAGCGGCTCAACTCCTGGGGCATACTTGCACTTGAAAAGCTCCGGCGCCTGGCCTCTCTTCGTGTCTTCCTGTCTAGCTCTGCTCCTAGAAAAAAGCCATTCTGAAGCTTCCCACCTGACCAGCTGGTTACTCTGCCAGCACAATGAAAGCAGCGGTCATCCCCTGCCTATCCCCACCTCCAGCATCACCAGAGCATCCAAAAGCAACCAGTCAGCAAGTGTCTCCAGCCTAGAAGCAGAAACCAACACACGCTCTCTAGAGGCGGCAGATGCAGCGCGGGCAATCGGAGGAAATAAGCCCAGTGACCCCACATTAGGCTTCACCAAGCCTACCCACGGCGTGAAGATGGTCAGAGAGAGCAGAGGATTAGAGCCGTGGCTTTAACACCTTCTCCCCATGCGCAGGCTCCCGCCTTCGAGATGCAGCTTCTTCAGCCGGCACGCTGACAAGGCTCTGGTCCCCGGGGCCAGGGCACACGCTGAAGCGCACCACCTTTAGATGGGGCCACTGTTTCCAACCTGCTGTGAGAATCAAATACTATACCATGAACACCATGACCACTGTTCTAGAAACTGGATTATGGCTTTGCCATAGGAAGAAGGAGAGGTGGAGACAGCAGTGTAAGCTGAGCAGGACCAGAGACAGGTCTGAACACAAGAGCATGGAAAAGATCTAGGTGTGTGTGTGGGGGGGGGGGTGTCATAGCAAAATACAACTTATAATTATTTTAATCTCCTAAAGTCTCCCTCCCATGACTTGAAATTCTCTTTTGCAAATTAGGACCCTACTCACTATTTTGGAGATTATCACATCTCAACTGGAACTCCATCTGCTCCTTCCTTTACTTTTTTGTGCACCATTCATGTTTTAAATTTGTATTGCAAACTATGAAAAAGGAAAGCTTCTGCAGAAAGCAATTTCCTGGGCCAGCAGCTCTTGGACTAATATTCCCTTTGCAATTACCAAGGCTTCTGCATGCACATACCCTCCTCCCTCCACTCCTCCCTGTCTTGCCAGCACCTTCTGACTGAGCCATGCAAGTCAGATACAGGGTACTACAGACTAGATCACAAACAACCCCCTCTGAAAACGCCCTAGCCAGAGAAAGGAGCAAGACCAAGCGGGAAAGGGGGCAAGGATCTTGGGTAGTTGGCTCAGTGGGGCGCCCCAGAGGCAGAGGGGTTTCATCTGCAGCACAGGGGCAGAGAACTCACACAAGACAGGAAATAAAACCCCTTCCTCCAAAGGTTAAAATCTGGAAACTTCAAAAGAGTCCTGTTCAAGAAACTGCTAGAGGGGCACACGGATTAGCAGATGTCCCAGCCACTCAGCCAGGGTTCTTTTAGTCTCAGTCTGAAGGAAGGGAGCACAGTGGTCGGCTTGCTGAGGCATAAAGCGTCTGTCACCATCATCCTATGGAGAGGCTCTGGTCAGCACAGCAGAATTCAGAGTCAACACAGACTGAGCACCTTTACAGACAGCTCCCCAGATCAGGAGTGTCAACATACTCCGCTGCAGCTCTACACGACGGCATCTGTGCTTTCTTCTGTCCCAGCTCTTCAGTCCCCAGCTCCTAACCTCCCAAATGGAACTACTATTATAACGGAACTCACTCACACCCAGAAACGGTCACGGGCAGCAGAAATCCCGTTCTTGGGTCTTAAGCCCGTGGCCAAGCAGAGCCATGTGTGACCGCCTTGAACTCAGACACTGTGGACTGCCAGCTGGAGAGCCCAGAGACCAGGACTCTGGGAAATGGAAAGTGGTGGGGGAGACAGAGACACCTTTTCAAAAAACTTGGTTTGAAATGAAAACAAGAAACTTAAGACTTGACTCCAAACTGAAGTACCAAAATCTGTCCCAAATGGCCCGAGAGCCACCTACTTGCAGCAGGAGGATGGGGGATCCTCCCGCCCCTGACATCACAAACATACACTATGCTACTGATTCAGCCACATCTCATCAAGGCCTTATTCACCTGGGCCCAGTGCACACCCTCCCCCACCCCCACTCTACTTGCAAGTGTGAGCTCCATTGCCTCAAGAAACTGGAAGCACAGATATTTCATGAAGACGCCTCTTTTGACTGATCTGAGTGTTACAGCGAACAGGTGGAGAAATCTTCTCAAATATATGAGTATTATCATGACAGAGCCACTGGAACGGATCAGTGCCGTAAGTCAGACAGGGCTAGAAGCTTCCGCCCCACCATCAGGTTCCTCTTTAGCCTTGACAGATCAAACCCAAGCCGAAGCAGGTTTCAGAGATCAGCTTGGCGTCCGAGCCAAAGGTCTTCACAGTGAGGGACCAAAGCTGCCCTGGCTGGGCCTCCACCGGCCCGTGGCCCAGATTAATCACCACCAGGCGGGGCCTGGACACCAGGCTGCAACCCGAGCCCAGCAGCACCTGCGCGGGGGTTGCCCCCGCCCCTCCCGCGCTCCTCTGGGGCAGGACTCCGGGGCGTGAGGGGGGGCCACCTGCTGACGAGGCTACCTGGAGCCCTGCAGAAGTCACGGACGGTTTGCGTGGATTCGTGGAGAAAGGAGGAAGGATACAGCAACTCAAGCAGTAAAGTCAGGGCTCTGAGAGAAAGCAAATTCTCAGCCTCTGGACAGAGAGAAAGGCGCCAATGCTCCTCTCCTCACTGTCCAGAGGGGAACTCTAGCTGGAGACCAGCAGCGGGTGGACTCAGCCCCGAGGCTCTGAGCTAATGAGATGCTTTGGGCTGTTTGAGACACATTCTTGTCATCTACATGTCAACAGGATGCTGCTGGGGAGGACAGAGACCAGAGAAGGGGTGTCTTTTCAAAACACCCCCAAATGCTGCCCAATATGCCCTACGAAAGGGAGCTTAGAAACAATTCTCCCTGTCAGGGCACAGAAGGGCTTCCTCTGAATGCCGGAACCTCAGAGAGCAGCTCTCAGACGAGCTCCTAGATCAGGAAGCTCTTTCAAACCCATAGCCTCAGAGCGAGCAACTCCATCCAGCGTGTGTACACATTATCTGTCAAAGCTCGAACGCACTTTTCAGGACCAGAGGGCCCTATTATAAATTCTTCTCAGATGGCAATCTCTTCTATATTGTTTTCTCTGAGGAAAGGAGGAAGTATTCTTGAAGCTCAAAAAAAAAAAAAAAAAAAAGAAAAACCAAAAGGAGGAAGATAACCATGAAGATCTGTATCCTAGAACCGTCTGTCCTAGGCCCTCATGTGGGGTACAGGGGAGCAGGCACTCCTGGATGCAGACTTCCCCACACGCCCCGTGGCCCCAGGGAAGGGGCTCGAGGCAGAGCGCAGTGTGTGTCCCCTGAAAGAGGGGAGGACAGCACAGGTCAGACGGGAGGAGAAAGAGCCCCTCCGCAGCACCTTCGTGCTAGAGGGAACACCCCCATCCGGACTGCTCCACCTCATACCTCCAGAGCTCCAGCTCCAGGACTTTCCTTTGAACTCCGGCCACAATCCGGTGAGGATAGAGCAGTGGCTACAATTACACACTTGCTGGGGGGCGCGGGGTGCATGTGACAGGCCATGAAAGGTCCCTGCCTATAAAACAGACTGGAAAACAAACCCTTAATTTAAATGTTAATGAAAGTGCTGTGGAGACATCAGAGGCTTCCCGGCTGCCCAGAGAACAGCTACACCAGGCCCAGAATTTATGGCTCCCCTTCGCCCTCCCGCCTCCCTCTCTGCCTCATCACCCACTGAAGTTTAAAGCGTGTGTGTGTGTGTGTGTGTGTGTGTGTGTAAACCCCTCAACTACTTTTAACATTAACTCCATGCTTCCACCTGGGGACGTGGACTGCTAAATTATGTGCTGGCAGAACAGTGATCAAAGGTGGACAAACACAGGCACACTGCACACACAACCCAGAGAAGCCAGGGGCGGCCCCGGCGGGGAAAGGACGTGCTCTCTTCCTGATGAGGGGACAGAAGAAACCGCTGCGGTGCAGGCAGGGACTGGAGCCAGCAGGGCCAGGCAGCGGGCGAGCGGGAGGCAGGCCGGTCCCTCCAGTGGGAGGGACACACCGTATTGCCCTTCGACTGGTCCCTGTCACACGACGCTGTCTAGTTCTCGGTGGCTTCCCCAGGGCCTAGCAGTAACAATGCCTAAATCGAGGCAGGGCCGGGTGGGGGCGGGGGCGGGGGGTGTGGAGGGAGAGAGAAGGACAGCTTCGGGGAGAGAGAGAGAAAGAACGGGACAGAGACTGAGGGACGGCCATGTCTCCCTGTCGGGAGAGGCAGGCTCTCCGGGCACGACTGCATCTTCAGCACCCTATCTTCTGCAGCGGCTTCTGCTTCTACTTGTGGTGTTTTATTTAAGTCTGCTCTTGACCACTGAGCCAGCCTTGCTGGCCAGGGAAGAAGTGGCTCCCACAAATGGGTTCTGGGCCAGCCCGGGCTGGTTGGGCTGCTGGTCCTGGGCCAGCAGCTCAGCACATGAGCCTCCCTGAGCCTATCCTGCCCTGGGCAGTGGCAGAAATCCAGGGTCTTAAGGAAGTGAAACCCACCCCCGTGGCATCTCATCTTTGCTACTGATGGATATGCTTGACCCCGCCGGAGAGGCTTGGCTTAGCCCAGGCGGTGAACTCTAGGGTGGCGGGCACTGCACTGAGACTCGGCAGGACCAGACTCCGTTTCAGTCATATCCCTACACTGATCCTTTTCCAATTTACAGTCATTTCAGGCTGGACCAGGAGGCCCATCTAGCATTACCCAGAGCTTCCTTCTTTCTCCACGTGTCATACCCCTCTTCCCGCCATGCCCGCCCCCCGCCACTCCATTGTGTCTTTATGCCTCTGACTCTCATCCAGGATCACCACATGCAGGAGGCTCCCTCCTGTGTGCTCTGTAGCCTGGCAAAGGAGGACACCAAGCCACTCCTTGCTTAGGGAAGGTCTCCTTTCCCTAGACAGGCCCAAGAGGAAGCTTCCCTCGGCCCCCGCCCCGGAAGGCAGGACAGAGACCGAACTGGCCACAGGCCAATCTACAAGGTAAAGCACAACCAAGTCAGCCACCAGAGTCTCTCCTCAGGTTATCGAGGTTAGGGTTCCTTTTCATAGCCCAGCTCCCCATCACCAACCAGAAAGAGCAAAACTCAGAGGCACAACCATTACTTTCGACTCATTTTCCCCTAAAAGCTCAGAGTTATGCAGTCCAGGGCCACAGGATTGCTGAGCCACTGGGAACCAAAAGAATCCAAACTGAAAGTTGGCTGTCTCTTTTTCCAATCTTTCAAACGTCTCAGTCAGAGAAAACTCCAGATGCAATTACCTTTCACTAAAGAAAGGTGCATTTCAACAGGCTGGTGAATATGCGTTTACCACACACACAACACACAGTAAACCCTGTAGCCACTGGAACAAACACCCCGCTCTCCCCAGCAACCCGCCCCCTCCCCAAACAGTACACAGTGATCGCTTTCCTTCCAGACTCTCCCTCACCTCTGGGAGAAATGAAGCAAGCAGGGGCAGCTCCTCCATCAAAACCCCCCAGAGACCACAACTCACTTTACAAATTTGAATCGGTACATTTCATGCAGACTTGGACTATTCCCCCAAAACACAAACAGGCCACCACAGTAAGCAAAGTTACACAAAATTATATTGTATATTTAATAACACAGCTAAGTCAATTTTCTACACCTATACCACTCATATATTTCCCCAATGACAGAAACAAGAGAGAAGGGATTAAAAGCCAAGTGTCCTGGGAAGCCTTCCTGACCACACTCACACGATAGCAAGTGTTGTTCGGAGAGGAGGAAAGGAGTCGGCTGAGCACCTCCTTGTTCTTGGAGGACAATAAATATGGTGTCTGCAGAGGAAGGAGGAGCTGTGGGCTCCTCACTCTTTCCCTAGCAGGCAAACAAGGCAAGTGGGTCTCCGGATTCGTTTCACCCCCCGGGGCCCCACGGCTGCCTTGGAGCACCCCATCCCCCACCAAACCAAAGATCTACAAGCATGCACCCTCCTGGGACGGTGCAAGCACTCACAGGCCCCTGCCAGAGCCCAGGCCTCAAGAATGTAGTGCTCTCCCCCGCCCCTCCACCTCAACTCGGGCCTCTAGGAAGACAGAATGTTCCTCAGACCCCAAGAGCCTTTCAAGGGCCACAGCTACCGTCCGCCATGCTGGAGGATGAAGGCACAGCAATGACCCGGGGCCTGCCTCGTGGGTGTCCCTCAGCACCCCAGGACGTGGCTCTAGGCAAGAGACCTGAGCTGAACAGCCACCTCCTCTGTCCCACACCATGTGGCCGCATTAGTCTTCCCTGAGGTTCACTTTCTCCCTCTGCGGGGGAGGGGTGTGGTGGTGGCACCCCTTTCCCCCTCAGCCAGAGAAGGCAGAGTTCCGGGCGCTCAGTGTCACCTGGCAGCCGTTACAGTTCCGTCCATCTTACTCACCCCTGAGTAAAATTCTCGAGGGAGCTGCCACCTCGCAAGGCTTCGGTCAACACGTAGGGTGGCGGGAGGAGCAAGGAAAGGGTCTTTAGCAGTGCCTTATTTCCTCATTCTTGAGTACTTGCTAAATTTATTCAGCTGGAAATAGTTTTTAAACGGCAATAAAACTTATCGCACATTTTCAAAATTATGCTTTTCTGTGTTACTCGTGGAAAAGTGCTCGGAATCCAATGTGACCTCAGGAGGTTGTATGTGAGCTACACGAGCACACCCAGACATACTCCCTCAGACCCCAGGTGAGTCTCCCACGGCTCCTCTCCCCCCTCTCAGGCTGTCCTCCTTTCCTTCATCAAACAGCTCCAGGCCCGCACCTCCTCTCCAGAAGGAGGGCTTCACAAGTCAGGAATCTTAAAAATAGGATCACGGATGTCAGGGAAAGAAGACAGGCAGGAGGGCACACGAGAAGTAGAGAAAAAGGTCCTGGTCTGCCACCCTCCTGTGGAGACCACTGGTTTTCCTTCTGTGGTTTCAAATACCTAAGCACGGCTCTAAGCACATATCTGGTATTAAATATCACCCTCCACAGCTGTTTACCAATCAAGAACTCAAGGTCATGGGAGGAAGGAAAGGTGACATTTGGACACAGGATGGAACACCCGCTTTCTCCCAGTCCTGAGCACCTCAAATAAAGCCTGAGGCTTGAGGTTTCATGTTTCCTACTACAAGTGTCTAAGCACACACCTAAGAAAAGAAGGCAGCAAAGCCCCAGCATCATAGATAAATACAATGCATAGCTCTGGCAAATTGTTTTCAATAGAAGAAAGATTAATTGAGAAAAGGGATGTGGCGGGTCTCCTAACCTAATCCTTCTAAAGGGATGAGGGAGCAGGGAGAGACTGGGAAGTCACCGGGTCAACCAGGAATATGTGTCCCAGAGGGAAACTGCTGCCCACCTCCCCTCACGTTCTTTGTGAGGGGGTTCACAGTCACATGCCAGTAGTGACCACACGCACACTGATGACCGTATTCAACAGGGCAGGTGGCAGGGAAGGGAACAGAAGACAGCCGGCAAGGGCAGGAACACCAGAGTGGAGGGGAAAGGAAAGCGATTCCTGCTGAGGGTCTCCCACCTCAAGACTCCAGATGAGCAGTGTAGCTCCAAGAGGGCCCAGAAAAGCCCCAGCCAAGCTGGAGACATGAGAGCAACTAAAGCCTCTGAACAAATGCTACCCTGAGAGATTCTGGTTGACAAGCTGAGATAGGCCTTTTAGCTTTTGCGGAGTTTTTTTTTTTTTTTTTTTTTTTAAGATTTTTTTTTATTTGCCAGAGAGAAATAGCGTGCGCACAAGCAGGGGGAGCAGCAGGCACAGCAGGCAGAGGGAGAAGGAGACTACCCCCTGATCAAGGAGCCAGATGTGGGACTTGATCCCAGGACACTGAGATCATGACCTGAGCCGAAGGCAGACGTTTAACGGACTGAGCCACCCAGGGTTCCCTGTATTTTCATTTTCTTAACAATGTCTTCTGAAGACATTTGTTTTTCTGTTTTTTGGTTTTTTGGTTTTTTTGTTTTAAAGATTTTATTTATTTATTCGACAGAGAGAGAGAGATCACAAGTAGGCAGAGAGGCAGGCAGAGAAGAGAGGAGGAAGCAGGCTCCCTGCCAAGCAGAGAGCCCGATTCGGGGCTCGATCCCAGGACCCTGAGATCATGACCTGAGCCGAAGGCAGAGGCTTTAACCCACTGAGCCACTCAGGCGCCCTTTTTTTAAGATTTTATTTATTTGCCAGAGAGAGAGAGAGAATGCGTACAAACAGGGGGAGCGGCAGTCAGAGGGAGAAGCAGGCTCCCCACTGAGCGGGGAGCCCGACGTAGGGCTCGATCCTTGGACCCTGGGATCATGACCTGATCCGAAGGCAGATGCTTAACACACTGAGCCACTCAGGTGTCCCTGCTGAGTACTTTCTGATTACTTCAGGTCATCTTCACAATTCTAGTGAGGTCTATAAAGGAAACAGCATCTACACTGAATAAATGAGGAAACAGGCTCAGAGAAAGGAAGGACTTACCTGAGGCCACCCTACTGGTGGTGCCAAAGCAGCCCAGTCTCCCAGAACAGACCCCGAGGCAGGGTCTCCCCAGATTGGGAAAATGGAAGCATTCATTGACAGGTTCAAATTCATGGACACAGGGAGAAGAAATGGATCTGATAATGGAATGAAACAGCCCCAGCCCAGGACACTTCAGGGTAAGAGAAAACAGGGGAGAGAGCAGCAGCATCCGCCGTGGCCATCGAGTAAAGCCAGGATCCCAAACACAAACTACTTTCAGAGTCCACAACACCAGCTGTGGAGCTGGGGAAAAGGTCATCTCGAACAACTGCAGTTCGGGAGCTGAATGGCCAGTCAACAGTGAGTGAAAGAGTCCTCTTAGGGCCAAGGAAGCACACCAAGAGCACAAGCAGACTCTCAAGGAGAATGAGAAGAGAACAAAAGACCCAGGTTTTCACTGAAGATGAGGAGCATCAAGGACCCAGCAAAGGGTGTGGCACAGGGCAAATGACTAATACGCATGTGTTGCGGCCGCTATAGACTAGCACTGGTACCGTCAGAAAGCTAGGTCCTTCCTCAAAGTCAGGCTGTGAGTTGTGGCCAAAACGTCATCTGCTGTGTTCTATGTGCTCCTTAATGACGACGCAGACTCCGACCTCCACCTGTTTTACTGAAGCCATCTTCAACAACCGTCATGCTCTGCTTTGTTACAGGGTACCTAACACAGTCCAGAGAGGTGGCTGGAGTAGAGGACCGAGGGATAAGATGCTAGCTGAAGTTGGCCGTGTTCTTTGGCCTAGATCTCCAGCCCTGAAGGGCTTCCCTCTACCGCCGGCCCCACCCCAGCTCACTCTAGTCTCCTGACATCAGCAGAAGTCCATAAGATGGTTACCAGCCCACCTGCCACCTCCCAAGGCTGTTCGGCCTTCCTTCGATTCTTATGCACATCCAGCCCACAGACCCCCAAGCCTGGCCCACTGGCTTTAAAAGGGGCAGCAATGGAAAACCCCTGAGGAGGGACCGCGCCCGATGGCTCTGTTCTCCACCGTCCGCTCCCACACACTTAGGCCTCTCTACTCCCTGCTGGCCTCTCCTTCCCACTTTCCTAGGATTGCTAGAATGATTTGTTCTAAACAGCGACAGGTTTATAGGTTAGCCGACACCTCCGCTCTGTGGAATTTTAATTAACTTCTCCCATCGTCAATATGCTAAGGAACGGGGTCTCCATTCTCTGGGGTCAGCAATGTGTTTCAGGTCCTGCTATATCAGCCGTCAAATTGAAGAATTAATGACGTGGCTAATCGGCTCTAATTCTTTAGAAGGAAAAAAATGTGAAAGGGAGTTGCAGAAGGGGGCAGGAGGAGGGGTGCAGGCTCCGTGGGGTGAGGAGAGGGAGGCTGAAGGGGGCGGAGTTGGGGAGTGGGGAATCAACTCTCTCGTAAAACTAGTGACTGACTTAAACCCCCTGTTGGAAGGCGGCAGCCCTACAGCTTTCCCACTGATCACCGAGGTGAGGAGTGAGGGATGAGGGAAGTGAGGGAAGACCCTAGAAGAACAAACACTCTGACAGAGCAGGTGCAGGAGAGAGTCTATGTACCCTGCTGGGGAGGAGAGAGGCTCTGCCTTGGTTCACGAAAGCCTAGAAAGCAGAAGTCAGGATGCAAAGCTCACTCGTTTAGTGGTAAAGCTAGAGAGAAGAGGCCAAAGAGTAAAGCTACCATCAAAAACTTGGCACTTCTGGGACACCTGGGTGGCTCAGTTGGTTAAGCGGCTGCCTTCGGCTCAGGTCATGATCCCAGGGTCCTGGGATTGAGTCCCGCATCGGGCTCCCTGCTCGGCGGGGAGCCTGCTTCTCCCTCTCCCTGCCTCTCTGCCTGCTCTCTCTGACAAATAAATAAATAAAATCTTTAAAAAAAAAAAAAAAACTTGGCACTTCTGCTACAATTATCACTCTGCCCCACATACCTGCCTTTGGATGAGGCCCAACTGGACACAGGCCCCACGCCTCTCTTGATGACTCAGCTCTGTAAGGACTACTCCAGAAGACATTTTCCAAGGGGTACAAACCAGATGTGGGTTGTGAGAGCAGGCTGGCTGGTGCAGTAACTTCCCTGGGGTGCTAACAGGCCTCTGCTTTGGAAGTAGCCCCAGAGGGCGTACGCTCCAGAAGGGGCACTCTTGGAACAGCTGGCCTTGGTTACATTTCAACGGTATCTTTTCCCTCACATTTCAGCGGTAGATGCCTAGGAAGTTACCCCTGGAATGCTGTCCCCACCTCGTGCATATATGAAGTGAGCCACAGACCTCAAGCCTCTGGAGGATTTTCAAAATCTCCAAAAGACAGGCTCAAAGTAACCTGGAATATACCAGGGGGAAGATTTCCGAGCCCACCTGACCTCAGAAAATAAAAGCATTATTATACAGGACAAAACCATACCCCAAAACCTCTTTCTTACCTTA
Organism: Potos flavus; assembly: GCA_028534135.1. Lineage (NCBI taxonomy): Eukaryota > Metazoa > Chordata > Mammalia > Carnivora > Procyonidae > Potos > Potos flavus. The sequence continues at coordinate 23,739,758 of CM052894.1, read as the reverse complement.
GTACTGGGCTGATAGCGATGGACCAGACTCGGTCTTCAGTCTGGATGGTGTGTAAGCACTGCCCCAGCTGCCCCGAGGCCAAAGGCCATACCTGAAAACAGGAGAGGAGACGCTCTCGTTGGCACTGCCGGGGGGTTGAGATGTGGGGTGAGTGTCCTGGGGAGGTGGGAGAGGAGAACGGAAAGTCCTTTCTGTCCTCCAAATGCCAAGCTCCGAGAAAGAGCAGAGGAGCCTCCCCAGCCTCTGGCTCACCGACCTGACTCCCAGCACGGACCACTCTCCTTAACGTCCACCTGAGAGCCCGTCTGCACCACCCAATTTTGTACCGGGCAATCAGAAGCTCCACACTCTGCAGCTGAGACCTGACTCAGCAGGGTGCACAGGTGGGACTCACCTCTCTTAGTAACCTCCTTGTGTTTGTGAGTTTTCCTTTTTCCTCTCTCTCACCCAGATTTTCCTTTGGGAGGTAGGGAGGAGGAGGATCATCAAGGCCCAGTATGGGGGAACAAAGACAGCATTAAGAGAGAGGAGTAAAAAGAAAGACACAAGGGAAGGAACGAATGGAAGAAGAAGAGGGGCTTCAAAGCGCGAAGGTGGCGTGTTGTCGTTTGTTTGTTGATAATGCCCAGGATCCAGTGCTATTCGTGTCAGCAGGGAATTTAGCACCTAGTGTCACCAAAAGTAGCAGAAAAGCTTAGCTCTTTTAAGCTCCCATATCTCCTACAGGTTAAAAATATTGCTTGGAGCACGTTATCTGGTCCCTATCAGTCAGGAATGTACATTAGCAGCCACTCCGGGCTTAGCTCTAATCAACACTCAGGGAGCCCTCAGCGGCCAGTGCATTTAGAATCTCCCATTAAGCACAAGGCCCCCCTCACCTCACCCAACCCCAGATGACACACTCGGGGAAATAAGCCTCTAACCAAACAGAAAGGAAGCCTCGAATGTACAGGGCTGTCCCAGAGAGCAGCCAAGGAGGGACCCTGAGGCTGCCAGATGGATCACTGACCTCTCAAGGTCCCCGCAGTGCTATAAGGGGAACACACAAAAGCCAGTCAGGACCTTAGATGGAAGAACTTTCAGGAGACATTCCTTGAGTTTGAGGGGCAGGTGACAGAGTGGGGGTGGTCTTGCCTTCTTAGGGTCACATGACATGTCTTCCCTATAAAAGGAGAAAGTGTTTTAAGATTTTGTGTATGCATGACAGGGGGAGGAGGGTGTGAGTTCCTTCCAACGTAGGGAAAAGAAAATAAACCTAACACGAAGATCCTGAACAAGGACGGGCAGAAAACAAAGGTAAATACCACAACTTTCCTGGAGTGCCATAATTCTGGCTTACTCTGGATCTACAGCCAGGCCATTCTGCCTGTAACTAGATGTGCTTCTAATGTCTTCTTTCACACAGTCCCAGCCCAGATGAGAGGTTTGCCTTTCCTCAGAAGCCAACTCCCTAGGAGACAGGTCGGAGGGTGGGGAGACACTAAGGCCTCTGACTATAAAATCTATGGGGCCAGCTCCAGTCCTGAACTCACCAGTGCCCCCCATGGAAGGGGCTGGTGGATTCCATGGTGCAAACCACAGGACAACGTTCCTGGTCTCCAGGAGTGGTTCAGGAGGCTTGTTGCCAATGCTGGGGAAGTAGCCAGGAGGCCCCAGCAGCAGACCATCCACCAGAAACCCCACTATCATGACGCCTGAGGGAGGGGAGTTGACAACAATACGCTGATCACACCTTCACCCTCAGTGGTCAAATCCAAAACAAACCCACCCCTGGAAAAGATATCACTCAGGAGAAGTGGACATTTATATAGTCCTTTCAAAAAAGCAGTTGACGATATGCATCAAGACCCTTAATACGACCAAAGCCTCACACCCAGTAATTCTACTGCTGAGACCCTACCCGAAGATAACAATTCTAAAACAAAGAGAAACCTGTATGGTAAAAATATTCCCAGCAGCCTACGTTGCAGGAAGAGCAGGCATGGGCTTTGGAATCAGACACATGTGGGTCTGCACCCAGTTGTTACTTATTATCTCTGACCTTAGGGATGTTTCAGGACTCCTTAGTCTCAGTTTCTTCATGTGTACAATGGGAAATAATACCTATCTTTTGAGGGCTTCAGAAAAGTCAAGAAATGCGTAAAGCACCAAACGTGTAAGCCAGCATCTGGCAGGTATTCAGCATTCAACAATGGTGGGTCTTATTACTCATTAAGCCATTAAAGATGACACAAATAATATATAATAATAGAAAACCTTATAAAATAAAGTAGCTACACGGGGCGCCTGGGTGGCTCAGTGGGTTAAGCCTCTGCCTTCGGCTCAGGTCATGATCTCAGGTTGCCGGGATCGAGCACCGCATCGGGCTCTCTGCTCAGCCAGGAGCCTGCTTCCCCCTCTCTCTCTGCCTGCCTCTCTGTCTACTTGTGCTCTCTCTCTCTCTGTCAAATAAATAAATAAAATCTTTAAAAAATTAAAAATAAAAAAATAAAGTAGCTACAGTAGAGTATATGGGATATACAAAATATACTATGAGCATAAATATGTGAAGAAACAATTCTCCTAAAGGCGAAAAGGAGAAAATGAACAATTGTCAAGTGCTCAGCATTGTGCCTGGTTACTTGTACACAAATAAGCAAACTTCTGCATTGAAAAATAACTAAAAGAAGAAAAAACCAACAAGTTCAAATGTTCCCTCCTTCATAAAGTCTCCCCTTTCAAGCCAGATATGATCTCTCCACCCTCTTTCGTTCTGGCCCTCTCCATAGAGCCTCACACTTCACAGCCCTGGCCGCTTCCCATCAACTTCCGCGCCACATAAGGCACGTCTCAGCTCGCCTCCAGAAGAAAGGCCATCTCTTCCTCACCTTTGATGAGCCCCAGTGCCTTGTACACTACGCCTTGTATACAGTTTGGTATTTAGGAATGAATGGAAGAATAGAGAACTAAAGGAGACAATGAAAGAACGGTCAGAACCAGCCCAGGCCCACTGAGAACATTCCTACATTCCTATCACATCTCAGGATGGAGCTGGCCTCCCTAAACCCCAGAGGGGCAATCCACACTAAGTCACGGTAAGTTTGAAAGTGGCAGGGGGGAGGAGGAAGAAGATTCTTTGAGCAGTCCCTAACTCAGAAGTCTTACAAAGAAAATGTTTTAGTTCCTTTCACCCCAATAAAAACAAATTTCTTTCCTAAAACACAGTATGTATTTGGGGGAACTCCCAACAAACAGGCTATAGATGTTTACAGGCAAACATGACTAAGTTCTCGTGAAGACTGGGGTATATTAGAAGCCTACGGAAGCAGCTATGGGACTGTGAAAGTCGCCAAAAAGAAATGGAAGGCTGGTTATAAAAGACTAGCAGTGGGTAATGTAGAAACAGGTCAGGAAGATGAAGGCAGCTAGAAGCAAAGACATCAACAGAGAGAGAGCAGAAGCAACATCCAGAAATCTGCACTTATGGGCTGGCCTGGAGATCACTGGGGAGCCCCAAAACAGCAGGCCAGCTTTCTGGAGTTGAAGAACCAGGGCGCAGGGGGAAATTCTGTCACTGACTTAAAAGAAATCCTCAATGGGAAAAAGATGAACTGTGGTGACAATTTTGGAATTAGAAAGTACAGACTTTAAAGCTTTAAAAAAACTGAATCCACCAAACAGGGCTGAGTTGGTACTTAAAACACGAAATTAACCCAATATCCCAAATCCCAAATCCCAAATATTGGGATTACTATTCTTTGACTATAAGCAGTCCATCCCACTGAATTGCTACCTTTGGTCATAAAGCTTAGTTTTTACACTGCTCTGGGTGTCAGACCACAGAGAAGAGGATAGAAGAAAGACATGTCACTGAAAAGGGGGGCCCGGGGAGACTTGAAGCCGTAACAGGAAGATGCCAGAAGGCGATGGGAATATTTTTAGGTCACACATGCCAAAAAGATTTCCATGCAAATTGATTTCTGAGGAGTACAGCAAGTTAGGGCCAGTCTCTTTGCAAGGAATGGTACAATGACAGTGACCAATCAGAAACCTGAAGTATAGAGTAAGGGAAATGGGAAACAGGCAATAGGAAATTCAGTTTCCAAGTTGGTTCAAAAGATTTTTCTGGTTTTTCTCGGGCTTCCTGTGCTGGTGTGCACATCTCTGACAGAATACAAAGTAAGGAAGTAAGGCAGAAAAGACCAAACGGAGGAGAAACTTCTAGAAGTGAAAGGACTATATGTAGCCCTTCTTTTTATATAAATTAGTGGCATTTTTATATGAAAGACTAATCACCAGAGGGTACACGGAGTCAGAAAAGTTAATGAGTAAAAACTGCAACTTCCCTCTCCAGAGACCCTCCCTGGGTGTCTTAGCGGCCCATTTGCTGACATGAGCAGGCAGTTGCTCCTGTTGGCACTATGGAGTCTCCAGAAGCCGGGAAACAGGCGAGTATGATACTGTCGGGCCTCCTGCACTTCGACTGAATTGTCAGCGAAGTTTCCCCAGCAGCCCCAAAGGACCAGGTGTGTGTGGGCCCAGCCTGGGGCTGCTGGACACAGGGAGGGAGAAAGACGTTCTTCTCTATCTCATGGGCGGAGGCCTGTTTGACTCGCACGCAGATGAGCGGAGTCCCTAAAGCAGAGGTCACACTACTTATCAGCCTCATTCTGTTGCATGCTGGCAGATGACTGACTGTACACCAGGCAGTTTGGCAATGATGCACCAAAATGCCTTTCTCTCCTCATCTTTCTACTGCTTGCTGACCACATCACTCTCCAGAGAAGCAGTAAAAACACATTTTAATTATCAGCCTGATTGCTTATAAACAAGGTGGTGAAAAATTAACCTCCCTAAACAGAGAGCAAGCAAAAGGAGGGAGATTTTAAAATAAAATATTGGGGTCAGGACTCAGCCCACAAACTTGAGGAAATTCAGCGCAGGGAGGAAAAGCTGGCCAGGCCCTCTGTTTTTGAATTCACGCCACATTTCAAGTGAGTGGCAAGCTTCCCAGCCACTGTCCACTCCTTTCTCAGGCCAGCTGGCAGGGACAGAGCCTGGCATGGTAAACTGCATGCCAGAGGCACATAAGTGAGTCCTTTATCATGTTGTTCCCCCCCTACCCCCACCCAATGCCCTCAGCCAATCCCAAGACTCAAGGCCCTATCCACCCTCTCCCACCCCACTCCCTATAGACAGGCGGGAATAACCCTACCTAGGGCGGAGACCACTCACCTTGGCTGTCCTGTCCCTGGAGCCACTCACAATGATGCCCCCTCTGCAATCCACACAGTTCACCTCCTGTTCATGAGCCGAGTACTTGACAGTGAAGGTGCTATGAATCTTATGAACGCCAATCTTCCCATCTCTAGGACAGAAATAGGGAGCCCACCCCCAATAGCCAATTATTCTCTCTGGCAGAAGAGAACAAGGCTACAGAAGCAGCCTGAGTCTCCAGTGATGTCCAAATTTGCTGTTTTAAGCAATTCAGCTCAACAAGGCGCTGAGCTTTGAGACACCTCTACTTCTTCAGTACACTTGGGGCTAAACAGAGCTGTGAGATAAAACAAATTTCCCCCATGAGAGTATCAAAACCAGCTTCACTTTTCATTAAAGGCTCTTCCTGTTTTCCTTCTCCAGCTACCCCTATTAAATGCCTTTGGTAAATCTCTCTGCTACAAATGGGAAAAAAACAAAACAAAAAACTCTCTCTTCTTATGGCCTCCTTCCTCATCCCTTTGCAGTTGAGAGAGAAAATCAGAGGCAGACAAGCAGAAGTTCCCTAAAGAATGCTAAGGAAGAAGTAGAAGAGAAGCCTGCAGCACTTACCCTCCTGCACTGATAATATGCGAGTTGGCCAGCACAAAGTGGCAAACGTCCTCATCATGCCCAGCAAAGACTCCCAGGGGCCGACGGTTCAAGCTGGCACCATCTGGACGGAACTGATAGGCCAGGATGAAATTAGCCTGGGATATGTACAGAGAATCACCTTCTAGCTGCATCCAGGGCATCTGACTGCAGAGACGTAAAACACAATTTAAGGATCATCAAGATACAGCAAAAATACTCGACTCCAATCTTTGGAGAGGCTGACTGATCCCCAACTTTATGAGGATAACCTGCACAGCTAAGCCTTCACCTCCCTCCTCTCCTGTAAAATTACCTACCCCTAGGCCACCCTCAGAAAACCAGAGAGATTGAGCTTTATGGTAATCTAATCTTCTTTGTTCTTTTTTTTTTTAAGATTTAATTTATTTATTTATTTGACACAGAGAGAGAGATCACAAGTAGGCAGAGAGGCAGGCAGAGAGAGAGGGGGAAGCAGGCTCCCTGCTGAGCAGAGAGCCCGATGCGGGGCTCGATCCCAGGACCCTGAGATCATGACCTGAGCCGAAGGCAGAGGCTTTAACCCACTGAGCCACCCAGGCGCCCCTTCTCTGAACTTAATAAAAGGATGTCAGAACTAAAAGATCAGTTAAATACCACTCTTAATTAGAGAATGCTTAAGACCGGAATTACTGGCAGCATAGACTTCTTGCGGGGTAGGCAGAACTCAGTGAATTCAATGACTGGGGCACAGAGAGGGTTAAAAAAGAAAACTTCCACCCAGATAAAGTGATTTTCCTTCATTCTGCATCCTCCCTAATTTGAAGTGTTAAGCGGTAAGTTCCGAGGTTCCAAGACTCCCACACATACTTCTTACCTCTTCCCCCAACAGAGCAGATGGAGACAAGAGAAGAGTGAGCCCCAAGAAGCCCCATTCCCTTATCCCGCTATAGCAAAAGGGCCATTTATAAGTGAAAGGAATAAGGCCATTTAGGAAAGGATGCTAACATACTGGTTAGCTATCTAGGTCCGCACAGGTGAGAGCTGCATTTCCGTATTAGAGGGTAAGCGGGGCAATGGGAAAACACAGCTCTGCAGCAGTCCACTACAGTTTGGGGGCTCCAGAGAAGTAGTCAGCTCTCCTAGGCAGCTGATAAGAGAAATCCACAAGTAGTTAAAGATTCCCTCTATAGTCTGGCAGGAAGAAGAAAGGTTAGAAGCCACAGGCCAGTCCCACGGCACGGAATGAGCCTTAAGAAAGAAGACTCTGCCAGGGGCGCCTGCATGGCTCAGTCAGTTAAGCGACCAATTGATTTCAACTCAGGTCACGATCTTAGGGTCTTGAGATCAAGCCCTGAGACAGGCTCCACTCAGCGTAGAGTCTGCCTGTCCCTCTCCCTCAGCTCCTCCCCCTGTGCTTTCTCTCTCTCTCCCTCGCACACACACACTCTCACAAACACACATAAATAAATAAAATCTTTTAAAAGAAGGAAAGAAAAAGAAAGGGAGGGAGGGAGAAAAAAGAAAGAGAGAGAGAGAGAAAGAAAGAAAGAAAG